>CM055955.1:87790972-88390972 GCA_029490685.1 Schizonepeta tenuifolia | reverse complement strand
GTGATGATGTATATAATAATGAATCTCGTTAGATGTTGATTGATGACGTAGAATTTGAATGAATTTCGACAACTTTTGAAATCTTGTAAGAGACGAACAAGTGGACGTAATTAATAATCGAGAAGTCGAGTAAGGATTCTAACTTGATAATAATGTTTTTAATGAACTAGGGAACGACTTTGTAGTTGACGACATGAGCATTCAGATTATTATATAATGAGTTGTAGTTATAGTCGAGAACTAGAAACGAGAATTTGTAACTTGTTGTTGGTTTAGTAAATGGTAGTTGAAACGACGAGGTTTGATCGTCGTGGTTATAAACAAGTTTTGAAAAGGAGTCCTTCACGTACGGGGGTACGTGTTGACTGCCTTGAGAGTGAAATTTCATGAGAAATCGAGTACGAGAACTTAGAACGAACTTAGGAAGTCATACGTCGATTCTATCGAGCAACTAGGGTTAGCCGCGCCAGTTTTGCGACCCTTACCGGAAACTGTAATATCTCTTAGCTCGTTTATCGGATTTGAGATCCGTAAATTGGAGCGGAAACTAGACTTTCCAAGCTTTCAACGGTATAGGGCTCATCCCCTGTTTCCAATTCCTCTGTTCTGGGAAGTCCCCAGAACTACTGCATTACGCAGTGAAATTTCAGGGTTTGTTTGCCTAAGTTGTTTTCTTCGCAACTTAGTTTCTTTCGATCTTTTAAGCCGTGATAAGTTAACAAATATCTTCTCTACTGACCTAAGAGTCTAGTATGAAACCTTTCGAGTTCTAAACGAGATTTGTTCAAGTCTCGTTCCCGCTTAATTAAAAGAATATAGATTAGCGTGCAAAGGCCTAAAAGCTTAAAAACATGTGAAACTAATTTGATTTTGATTTCGAATTCCGTTTTCTTTTATCGACTCGATGACTTATCGAAGTTGTGATTATTTACGATGAAGGAGGAAGTCAACAGTCGGGATAAGGCGAAGGATCAAACGACGGGAATTCGTTTAGTAGTTCTGTAACGTATAAGGTGGGCTTTCCTCCTTATAACAAACAAAATGTGGGTTTTTCCACACATCGAAAGTGACATTTATAGCTTTGATAACTGTGTTTTATCAAACGTGATTATCAGGCATAAACTGTTTTTGTGTTTTATGTGAGTTCTTTTGTTCCTTCTGAGTTGGCTAACCAGCTTTTTAGATTTATTAGTTAGCTGACTAGTTAACATTCGATCGGCTTTGAGTTAGCTACATGCTTTCCAAAGTATGTGCACTTTGAAGGCCTGTAGTGTATGTGGTATCTTGTTGAGGGGTAACCAGCCACGGTGAATGAGAATTGGACAAGATTTGAACGTAACATCTGTCAGAAAATGCTTGGCCAAGCTACATTGTGAAAATAATAAAATGTTTAGTAGACACGGGTTCATTTTCAAACAAAACCCCGATGTGCTACATGGACTAAATGCCTGATTTATCAATACTTATACTATGATTTCGGCAATGTGCCCACTAAGTACTTTCGTACTTAGCCCTGCATATATTTCTAAATGTGCAGGTTGAAGCGACGGAAGCGATGGACGGTTGAGTTAGGATTGAGTTGAGTTGAAGAATTGGAAGACTTATGTACTTAGTCTCACTTTTCCGCTGCCAAACTCTAGATACTCTAAACTCTTTTGATGTTATGTAAATAAACCACTGTAGTATAAGTTCTGTAACTTATAACTTAGATGCTTTTGAATACTTTGTCGAGTGATCTTTCGAGATCAACTCCTTCCTTTTTTTATTATATGTCTTGTTCATGGAAATCATGTAGTCCTTTATGTATGTTTATTCAGTGAGTCCCTTTCTTCCCCGCTTCTTTAATCCAATCCCAGTCGCACCCCGGCTTCTGTCGTCCCTCGGGATTTGGGGCTGTGACAGTTTCTTTGAGAGTAGGTTCATGTGGTTTGTTCCGGTTCAGGAGCACCTTCCCTACCTCCACATTCCAACAGATCCCGAGCCTGAGCCGTTTGCCATGGATCCAGAGATGGCCGTTACTGTTAGAGTTGCCACCAGTACTTGCACCTAGTGAGGAGTTAGTTCCCGGAGCAGGATACTTAGAGATAGATGCAAAGCTTGCTGCGATGCTAGAGTTACCATCTCCTCTTACACCACTTGAGGAGATTTGTGCGGAGTGGACGAGGGTCCGAGGACAGTTCGAGGCGGGACCATCCAGGGCCCGTTTTGCAGAGAAATACGTGCCTAGTCCACCCCCTGAGCACCTTCTTCCCCTGAAGAAGCGTACAGTAGTGACCAGCTTGGATGACTCAGAGAGGACTGTTACGGACGTGCCTCTGCCACCACCACTTGTACTTTTAGACGACACCACTTTGAGGGTTGACGAGGCACTTCAGCTCGTTTTTGGTACGGATTCAGAGGAGGATCCGGAGGAGGACCCGAGGAGTTTCAGGCCGTAGAGGGAAACAGTGACTCGACCGCAACTAGTTGAGCAGAGCGTCTTAGACGCGTAGTAGTAGAAGTTTCTCTTTGTCTTGTACATAGTCGGATCAGTAGACTTCTTGTAATACCCCGGATAATTCTTCCGTCGTCAAAATAAAAATTTAATTAATAATTAAGGCTTTGCACACCTAAGTTAAGGATTTTCGATTCTAAGACTGACGGTGAAATCCGTTTCTGAAAATAAATTCCAGAAGTCGGTCGAGCGACTACTGTATTAGGGTTTTCGCGTCCGATAGAATTTTTGTCCGAAAACTCAGATCGAAAAACGGTCAGAATTTACATTCACTTTTTCTTCGATACGAGTTCACCGGAGAAAGTCAGTTTTTATGATTTTTCCGAGCGAATTTTAGACTGTCTTATCCCGACTTTTTATCGGATTTTGAAAAACGAATTAGGTTTTCCGAGTATGTGATTTATTTCTAATCTAATGGTCGAATTAGATTTCATCGAATACGTAACCGTCTAAGAAATTATATTATTTCTTGACTTTTATAACGGATTCTAGACCCATAATTGAGATATTTCCGGCAAATAAAACACACCCAAACCGCCACCTACACCATGAGTCATCCTTTTGTTAGATATTTCACACTTTATCAAATAGTAAAAGCCTTAGTCATCCTCTCTCCCTCTCTCCCTTCTTACCGTCCCCTCCCTCCCCCTCTCTATTCTCTCTCATTTCTCTCTCAATCCTCCATTAAAGAATCATCTTCAAGCTTTTCTCAAGCTCACAAGTCTCTCGTCTACCGATCGATTTTATTTCCGAGTTCATATTCGACAAGGTAGGAACTTCTTCTACGTTATGAACCGAATAAAAATCATTTTCAATCCACTTTATTTTTTCAAAAAATATGGAATGAAGTAGGATGATGAACCTTTGTTTAATACATGTTATAGTATGCTTAGAATTAGGTTTTATGGATTGAAATCATGAAGAAATCATCCCCACCTTAATATTGTGATTACCGAAATTTATAGAGGATTTAGGGGTTTGTTGTAGTTCAATTTTCTTGATGTTTAATTGATGGATTAGTATTCTATATAATGTTAGATGATTACATGAAATAATTTAGAATTTTCTAAAAGTAAAAGTAGAAATGTACGAGAGAAAGAATCGATGTTTTGATGTAGAAGATGTTATGATTTTCATGAAATGTTAATAGAAATGAGATGTAGTATGTATGTGGATGAGTATATAATTTATTGGAATTTTTCTAAAAATAAAATGAAAAACATAAGAGACGAAAACTCGCGGACTGTTTTATCGAGCATTAGGGTTTCGCGCGGACTGTTTTGCGACCTTGCACGGAAACTGTCATAACTCCTAGCTCGCTTAATGAAATCGAGATCCGTAAATTGGAGAGTAAACTAGACATTCGTAGCTTTCTTTTGGTGTAGGGAACATCCTCTATTTTAAAGTTCTCTGTTCTGTGCAAACTCCAGAAGCACTGCCTTGTGCAGAAAGTTTCCAAAAACATAAATTCTTAAGTTGAATCCTTTTCAACTTCGTTCCTTGTGAACTTTTAAGCCGTTATAAGTTAACGACATCCATTTATCTACTGACCTAAGTGCCGAGTAATGAGCTGAGTCAGTTTGTAGACGAGAATTGATCGAGTCTCGTTTATTAGTTAATCAAAAGAAAGTAGTAAAGTGCAAAAGCCTAAAAGACTAAAACCGATTTCGATTTCCTGTTTCTTTTATCGTTGCGATCAAGTTATTAAGTTTGTTTATTTACGATAAAAGGAGAAAGTCAGCGACAAGGATAGGACGGAAGACAGAAGACGGAAGCTATAGTAGTTCTGTAATCAGTAAGGTGGGCTTTTCTTATATCAAAATAAAAACGAGCGTTGCTCAAAATGTTTTCTTACAGCTTTGATAATTGTGTTTATGAAAGTGATTATCAAGCGTAAAATGCTTTGTTTTATGTGAGTTAATTTGTGCCATTCTGAGTTAGCCGACAACTTTCCAGAATTTATGAGTTAGATACAATGGGGCTAACTAAATCGATCGTACTCTGAGTTAGTATACAAGGGGGACTTTCCAGAGGTTGTCTACACGGTAGCCGGTTTGTGTGGTACCCTATTGAGGGGTAGCCAGCCACGGTGAGGAATGTTAGGCAAATTGAACGTAACATCTATCAGAAAATGTTCGGCCGAGTGATTTATGAGAAAAGAAAATGTTTTAGTAGGCACGGGCATTTTAAAGAAAAACCCCGATGCGTTACTATTAAAAATGCTTGATTAATCTATTTGTATATTATGTTTTCGGCAATGTGTCCACTAAGTATGAAAATACTTAGCCCTGCATATGTTTTATAAAATGTGCAGGTTGAGCGACGGGAGCGGCGGAGGTTGAGTAAAAGGTTGTGATTAGAGAAGATCAGTTGTGTTCTAGTTTATGTTTTTCCGCTGCTAAACTCTTGTGTTAATGTATGAAACTTTTTGAGTCTAAGTTCCATACTTCGAACTTAGTTTCTTTTGAGAACTACTTTGTCGAGCGATCCTTCAAGGTCGACTCTCTTTATTTCAATAAAGTCCAGTTCATAGTATTTTCTGTTATAAATGTCCCGTTTATCTATTATTTTCCCCTTCTTCCCCGCTTCTTTAATCCAATCCCTAGTTGCACCCCGGCTTTGCCGTCCCTCGGGATTTGGGGCTGTGACAGAGTGGTATCAGAGCAATCGTTTCTGCTCTGCATACAAGTTTCTTTCAAGTAGTACGATAGAGCATTTGTTCATGCTCTACACCCAAGTCTTCTTTCAAGTAAAGTTAGGTCGTAACACTAAAATTTAAGAGTGTAGATGACAACTCAACCTCCCGCTACGTCGACTCAACCAAAGAAGGAAAGTAAGGAAAGATTTTCAGAAGTATGATTTCTTTTGAGAAGAAATTTTTGTTTAATGTATGCAAGCAGATTTTGAACAAAGTATGCAAGTATGATATGAATAGGTGCCAAGTATGAGTGTGATCAAAGTATAAGAGTCATACTTTGAAATATTATGTGAAAGTATGAGTACTATACTTGATGAAAATACGTGAAATTATTTGAGTTAAATTCCTTATTATTGAAAAGTATGTTGATATGAGAACTTAGACCGTTGTTCTAAGATTTCTCCCGATTCTCTGAGAACTTAGACTGTTGCTCTAAGATTTCTTCCGATTCCCTGAGAACATAGATGTTTTAAGAAGCGTTGGTTCCAAATTTTTTTTTTTCGAAAGAGGTGATCCGAACGGGAAGGACAGAATAAAGGGAATCAAAGTAAATAAATGAATGTCATTTGCGTTAAGTGACATGAACAACAGACTCATTGGAGTCGACTTGTTTTTATAAATAAAAGCCGTGAGAGATTCCTTTTAAGAAAATAAAAATAAAGATAATAAGAGATAGTAAGATATTAAGTTAAATGGAAAGAAAATCGCGGGAAATGTTTTATTTGTCATTTAAGTGCAAATTCTTGAAATTGCTAGATGATTAAGATAAGTTATGATTAAGTGGTTAAGTATTGCAATTTTGAATAATGGAGTATTCTAATTGTAAATTTAAGAATTTTCTTAAGATAAGTTATTATCCTTCCAGTTACTGATCCGTGTTTCTTGAAACCTTATAGGATGGCTTCTAGTAGTGAAATGACTTAGGAGAATCAATCCCCGCCACAGCGTACTTGGGCAGATGAGATACTGGATGAGTATCGTGACTACGAGGCAGGCTTGAGTGATGACATTAGACATATAGTTAGTAACTTTTCCGCACTTTACCATGCAGCCCAACACAGTGTTACAGAGCGTCAAGCTATATCAGACTTGATTGTTCGACTACCAGATAAGTGGCGCGGATGGGCACATGATGTGTCTTGGTACTTCCTTGCACTGTTCGGCGATGACACTGAGCCGATAGGAGATTTCTCAGGTTTCGCTCTCGCCGTACATGAGCGTTTCTTTCAGAACAAATTCATAGTGTTAGTTCCCATTCAGGAGCACCACCCCTACCATCATTTTCCAGAGCCAGAGCCGGAGCCTTTGGACATGGATCCAGAGATGGCCACACCGTTAGAGTTGCCACTAGTCCTTGCACCCAGTGAGGAGTTAGTTCCAGAGACAGGATACCTAGAGATTGGCACGGAGCTTGCTACTATGATAGAATTTCCATTCCCATTTAGACCACTTGAGGAGATCTGTGCAGAGTTGGCGAGGGTCCGAGGAGAGTTTGAGGCAGGACCATCCAGGGTCCGTTCTACAGAGGAATACGAGTCTAGTTCACCTCCCGAGCACCTGCTGCCTCCAAAGAAGAGGACAGTAGAGACCAGTTTGGACTGCTTGGTTTTAGACTCGGAGAGGGCCGTTTCAGAGGTGTCTTCACCACCACCACTTGTACTTTTGGACGGCTCCACGATTAGGGTTGACGAAGCACTTCAGCTCGTTTTTAATTTAGATTCTGAGGAGGACCCGGAGGAGGACTCCGAGGATTTTTCAGGCCGTAGAGGGCAATACTGACTCGACTGCCGCTTGTTGAGCAGAGCGTCTTAGACACATAGTAGTAATTTTCCCATGCCTTGTGCATACCCGGATCAGTAGACTTTTTTTGTAGTACTCTATGCGGATACAGAGTTTTATGGATCGTTTCCGTTCTAGTACTTCTAGTAGGTACAGAAAATGCGGTATGTTAGTGCATCTTGTACATAGATAGACAGTTAGCCTAGCTTAGACTCGTTGAAGTCTAGTTTTGTGTAAGTCCTCGTTGGAGGCAAACTCAGTACTCTTTTTTTGACATGTATATATATATATATATATGACCCCGTGAGTGGGCTTTAATTTGGTGAAAGTTTCTCCAAATCGTGTTTAGTTAAATAAACTTGTTTAACTTGGGAAGTTAAAAAGTTAAAAGAGCTAATATCAGAGTTGTTATTTATTTCTTTTCCGTGAACTTGTCTAAGTCGAAAAAAAAGAAAGTTAAGTAAGTAAGTGAATGATTAAAAGCAAAAGTTCTAATAAGAATTTCTGTTTTCAATAGTTTCAAAATGCCGCCAAGAGTAGTAAACCGAAGAGGACCTGGTAGACCTAGGGGACGTGGTAGACGTCAAGCTCGAGTTGAAAGAGAAGGGGAACAGGAATATCATGAAACCCCTCCACCACAATCACCATCTCCACCACCACCCCGTCGTGATATTGAGGACTTATTCCTCAAACGAAACCCACCTGTGTTTAAAGGAACTGGTAACCCAAGCGATGCTGAGCTTTGGGTGCAAACTATAGAGAAAATCTTTAAACTTCTCAGATGTACTGATAAGGAGCGTTTGTCGTGTGTTGCATTCCAGCTTTCCGGACCAGCTGACTACTGGTGGGAGGCTAGGCAGAAAGTTGTACCTGCAGAGCACCTGGCTCGTTTTACATGAGAAGAATTTAAGGAAGCATTGTACGATAAGTACGTACCTAAGACCTATAGAGCTCAGAAGGAGGCTGAGTTCTATAATTTAAAACAAGGAAAGATGACAGTAACCGAGTACGATGCCAAGTCCTGTGAATTGTCAAGGTATGCACCTGCTCAGGTGGATACCGAAGAAAAGATAGCGAAGAAGTTCCGTGGGGGACTTAAGCATGAGTATGGAATAACATTAGCTAGTCATGGAGGACTGAGCTACACCGAGGTTAAAGGATGAGCCATAGAGATGGAGGCCGTAGTGCCTGATGAAAGGAAAACTATAACACCCGCACCAGCCCTAACCCAGAATCGAGGCTATTACAATAACAACAATAATAACTACTAGGGAAAACGAAAATGGGAAGGAGGAAACAACAGTGGCTACTATCAGCACTCCAATAAACAAGGGAACCCGAGGAATGGAAATCAGCAAGGCTATCAGCAGCCTAACCCGAATAACAATTATGGCAAGAAACCATGACAAGGAAACAGTCAGTCGGGACTGTACTTACAAGGAAATAATCAAACAGGACCGTGGAAAGGAAATAATCAGCAAGGTCAGCCACAAGGGCAACAAAGGAATAACCAAGGAGGAAACAACCAAGGAAGAGCTGCCGTTCCTGTCTGTCCCAAGTGTAATAGGGTACACTTCGGAATCTGTCGAGCAAACTCGGGAAGTTGCTTCAACTGTGGGCAGAAGGGGCACTTTAGGAGAGAATGCCCGAAATCATTGCAAGCGGCAAGACAAAATCAGTATGGACAGCCCCAGCCTTTGAGGGCGATTCAGGCTCAGCCGCAGCAGCAGCTTCAACAGTACGCCCAACAGCAACAGAACGTTAGGGCATTCGCGATCGAACAAGATGCACGCAATAGGGCAATAGAAAATTGGCAGGTATATGACGAACTTCTTGATTACCTTGTCATTATTCTACCTCATACCAGAACTTCACATTCCTTATTTCTAGTGCATGTCGACACTATAAGAATAAGACCAGAGTGCGCTAATCAAAAAATAAGAATAACCACGCCTTAGGAGAAATTATCATCACTTCCTTAGTTTTTCTCGAACATAGAATTTAACTTAGGGTCTTTTTAAGATCATAGCAAGCAATCGGAACGTAATAAAATGTTCGACATAGATAAAATCCATGGGATGGATTGATTATCTATTAACTGTACCATTCTTTATGGAGCATGCGCCGAAAGAGTTAGAAGAGCTTAAGATACAACTGCAAGAGTTGTTAGACCTTGGATTCATTAGAACGAGTGTTCCACCATGGGAGCACCTGTTTTGTTCATTAGAAAGAAGAATGGTTCTATGAGGATATGCATAGATTATCGAGAACTGAACAAGATTACCCTGGAGAATAAGTATCCTTTGCTAAGGATAGAAGACCTCTTTGATCAACTTAAAGTCGTAAGTGTCTTTTCAAAGATAGACTTAAGATCCGCGTATCATCAACTAAATATCAAACCCGAGGATATACCTAAGACTGCATTTCAAACCAGATATGGCCACTACGGATTCCTAGTTATGCCATTCGGTTTGACTAACGCTCCCGCAGTATTCATGGATCTCATGAATCGAATCTTTCACCCGTACTTAGACAAATTCGTCTTAGTATTCATCGACGACATTCTCATTTACTCCAAGAATGAGAAGGAACACGAGGAACACTTAAGAATAGTATCAGAAATGCTTAGAACTGAGAAACTTTATGCCAAATTCAGTAAGTGCGAGTTTTGGCTGAAAGAAGTGATGTTCCTTGGACACATAGTATCAATAGAAGGCATCAAGGTAGATCCTGCCAAGGTAGAGGCAGAGGCAGTACGCGATTGGAAATCGCCAACAAGTCCGAACGAAAATTAGGAGTTTCTTAGGTTTAGCCGGCTATTATAGGAGATTAATCGAGGGATTTTTTTTTTCAATCGCTAGACCTATGACGCAACTATTAAGGAAGGAAAACAAGTATAAATGGACGGACGAATGCGAGAAGAGTTTTCAGACACTCAAGGAAAAGATAACCACAACACCCGTGTTAGCTCTGCCAGAAGCGAATAAGGAATACGTAGTCTATACAGATGCTTCAAAAAAAAAAACGGACTAGGTTGTGTATTGATGCAAAATGGAAAAGGATAGCTTATGCTTCACGACAACTCCGACCTCATGAAGTTGAGTATCCAACTCATGACTTAGAACTAGCAGTCGTAGTGCATGCGTTAAAAATATGGAGACATCATCCCTATGGTGTTAGGGTTAAGATTTTTACGGACCACAAGAGTTTAAAGTACTTCTTCGAGCAAAAGGAATTGAACATGAGACAAAGACGATGGCTCGAATTAATCAACGATTACGACTGTGGTATCAACTACCATCCAGGAAAAAAAAAAACAAACGTTGTAGCCGACGCGCTGAGTCGCAAGACTCCAACCAAGTTAGGATGTCCCTTTGTTGAGAAAGAAACTCTTGTACGAGAATTTGAGAAAATGGACTTAGAAGTGCTCGATGCACGTGAAACGATAACAAACCAAATAGCGGCATTAGTAACTACACCAGACTTACGAGAAAGAACGAATCGATCGAAAAGCTTCGGCTTAAGATAAGAACGGATAAACCAGATGGTTATTTCGAAGCACCAGATAATGCGATTTTATTTGAAGACAGACTTTGTATCCCTGAAGACGACAAATTGAAGAACGATATCATGAGTGAGGCTCACAATACACCTTATATAGCACACCCAGGGAGTACGAAGATGTATCAAGATTTAAGAAATAATTTCTAGTGGAACGGTTTGAAACAAGACGTTGCCTCGTTTGTAGAACGATGTTTTGGGCTTGTCAACAAGTGAAAGCTTTACGCCAATAACCGCAAAGGGATGTTGCGACTATTAAGTATTCTAATATGGAAGTGTAACGTTCGATAGAGATGCCAAATTCACATCGAGATTTTGGATCATTATGCCGAAGGAGTCCGAACTAAACTTTAGTACCGCTTTTACCCCCAGACGGATGGACAATCCGAGAAAACGATTCAGATACTCGTTAATATGCTAAGAACGGTAGTATTGGATCTAAGTGAGAAAAAAAAAGATTTTTGCCATTAGTTGAATATGCGTACGACAATAGTTATCAAACTATGATAAGTATTGCGCTTTACGAGGCCCTGTATAGGAGGAAGTTTAGAATACTACCTTATTGTAATAAGGTAGGTGAAAGAAAGAACCTAGGACCAGATACGGTCAGTAAAATGATCAAAATCATTCAGCAGTTTCGAGTAAGAAGGAAAGGAGTTTAGAGAAGACGAAAGTCTTATATGATATACGCCGATCAGAACTTAAATTCAAAAAGGGAGATAAAGTTTTCTTAAGATTTCCCCGTTGAAAAGAATCATTAATTTCATGTCAAGTATAAGCTTGGACAAAGATTTATTTGATTATTAGATACCTAAAAAAAAGAGATAGTTTTAATGTGTATAGATTGGCCGTGTTGCCAAGTCTATGGAATGTTTATTATATTTGCGTATCTCGTTTGAGAAAGTACATGTTCGATCTTAAAACACGTAATCCTCCAGCAAGACATTGTTCTTGAGTAGGATAAGTTATGAAGAAAGGCCGCAATCGATCTTGGATCGAACAGTGCGAGAGTTAAGAAGCAAGTCAGTACGAGTAGTGAAAGTGACATAAAGTCACCACGGGCAAGAAAAAGCCACGTGAGAACTCGAAGAAGAGATGAGAAAGAAGTACCCCGAACAACTTAAAGAAGATATGCAAATTTCGGGATGAAATTTCTTGTTAGAGGGGTAGGATGTAATACCCCGGATAATTCTTCCGTCGTCAAAATAAAAATTTAATTAATAATTAAGGCTTTGCACGCCTAAGTTAAGGATTTTCGATTTTAAGACTGACGGTGAAATCCGTTTGTGAAAATAAATTCCAGAAGTCGGTCGAGCGACTACTGTATTAGGATTCTCGCGTCCGATAGAATTTTCATCCGAAAACTCAGATCGAAAAACCGTCAGAATTTACATTCACTTTTTCTTCGATACGAGTTCACCGGAGAAAGTCAGTTTTTATGATTTTTTCGGGCGAATTTTAGACTGTGTTATCTCGACTTTTTATCGAATTTTGAAAAACGAATTAGGTTTTCCGAGTATGTGATTTATTTCTAATCTAACAGTCGAATTAGATTTCGTCGAATACGTAACCGTCTAAGAAATTATTTCTCGACTTTTATAACGTCGTTCTAAACCCGTAATCGAGATATTTCTGGCAAATAAAACACACCCAAACCGCCACCTACACCATGAGTCATCCTTTTGTTAGATATTTCACACTTTATCAAATAGTAAAAGCCTTAGTCATCCTCTCTCCCTCTCTCCCTTCTTACTGCCCCCCCTCCCCTCTATTCTCTCTCATTTCTCTCTCAATCGTCCATTAATGAATCATCTTCAAGCGTTTCTCAAGCTCACAAGTCTCTCGTCTACCGATCGATTTTATTTCCGAGTTCATTTTCGACAAAGTAGGAACTTCTTCTACGTTATGAACCGAACAAAAGTCATTTTCCATCAACTTTATTTTTTCGAAAAATATGGAATGAAGTAGGATGATGAACCTTTGTTTAATACATGTTATAGTATGCTTAGAATTAGGTTTTATGGATTGAAATCACGAAGAAATCATCCCCCCCTTAATATTGTGATTACCGAAATTTATAGAGGATTTAGGGGTTTGTTGTAGTTCGATTTTCTTGATGTTTAATTGATGGATTAGTATTCTATATGATGTTAGATGACTACATGAATTAATTTAGAATTTTTTAAAAGTAAAAGTAGAAATGTAAGAGAGAAAGAATCGATGTTTTGATGTAGAAGATGTTATGATTTTCATGAAATGTTAATAGAAATGAGATGTAGTAGTATGTGGATGAGTACATAATTTATTAAAATTTTTCTAAAAATAAAATGAAAAATGTAAGAGACGAAAACTCGTCGATAAGTTGAGATTCGTTAATCATTTGAGTTTGTGGTTTGCATATTAGTGATTCTAGATAGATAATGAACGATATTGTAAAGTTTGAGCAAAATTGGATAACGTTGAAATTTTGTTAAGAGACGAGAAATCGTCGATAAGTCGAGAATGAATAATGATTTAGGTTTGTGATTCGAATATATGATAATCTTGCTAGTTAATGATCGTAACCGAAAAATTTGAACGAATTCTAAAAAGATTGGATTTTTAATAAGAGACGAAGAAACGAGATTAAATGCCGATAGAAAAGTCGAATAAGGAAAACCAATTTGATAATAATGATTGTTGTCGTTTGATGAACGATATTGTAGTTGACGATATTTCCATCCGAGATACGAGATGATTTGAGTTATAGTTAATAAACGAGAAGTTGTTGAATGAAATAGAAATTGAAATTGAATTGGTTTAGTAAATGGTTAGTTGAAAAAGGACGAGGTTATGCTCATCGTTTGTTTAATCAAAAGACGTGAATGTGTGCCCGATTAAGGGACATGCATGTAGACTGCCTAAAGATGGAATTTTCGTGAAAATAAAAGTGTAATAGCATTGATCGAACCTAGGGAATCGTGCATCGAGTTTTATCGAGCATTAGGGTTTCGCGCGGACTGTTTTGCGACCTTGCACGGAAACTGTCATAACTCCTAGCTCGCTTAACGAAATCGAGATCCGTAAATTGGAGAGTAAACTAGACATCCGTACCTTTCTTTTGGTACAGGGAAAATCCCCTGTTTTAAAGTGCTCTGTTCTGTGCGAACTCCAGAACCACTGCCTTGTGCAGAAAGTTTCCAAAAACTTAAATTCTTAAGTTGAATCCTTTTCAACTTCGTTCCTTGTGAACTTTTAAGTCGTTATAAGTTAATGACATCCTTTTATCTACTGACCTAAGTGCCGAGTAATGAGCTGAGTCAGTTTGTAGACGAGAATTGATCAAGTCTCGTTTATTAGTTAATCAAAAGAAAGTAGTAAAGTGCAAAAGCCTAAAAGACTAAAACCGATTTCGATTTCCTGTTTCTTTTATCGTTGCGATCAAGTTATTAAGTTTGTTTATTTATGATAAAAGGAGGAAGTCAGCGCCAAGGATAGGACGGAAGACAGAAGACGGAAGCTATAGTAGTTCTGTAATCAGTAAGGTGGGCTTTTCTTATATCAAAATAAATACGAGCGTTGCTCAAAATGTTTTCTTACAGCTTTGATAACTATGTTTATGAAAGTGATTATCAGGCGTAATGCTTTGTTTTATGTGAGTTCATTTGTGCCATTCTGAGTTAGCCGACAACTTTCCAGAATTTATGAGTTAGATACAATGGGGCTAACTAAATCGATCGTACTCTGAGTTAGTATACAAGGGGGACTTTCCAGAGTTTGTGTATACGGTAGCCGGTGTGTGTGGTATCATGTTGAGGGGTAGCAAGCCATGGTGAGGAATATTGGGCAAATCGAATGTAACATCTGTCAGAAAATGCTCGGCCGAGTGATTTATGAGAAAAAAAAATGTTTTAGTAGGCACGGGCATTTTAAAGAAAAACCCCAATGTACTGTTAAAAATGCCTGATTAATCTATTTGTATATTATGTTTTCGGCAATGTGTCCACTAAGTATGAAAATACTTAGCCCTGCATATGTTTTATAAAAAGTGCAGGTTGAGCGACGGGAGCGGCGGAGGTTGAGTAAAAGGTCGTGATTAGAGAAGATCAGTTGTGTTCTAGTTTACATTTTTCCGCTGCTAAACTCTTGTGTTAATGTATGAAACTTTTTGAGTCTAAGTTCCATACTTCGAACTTAGTTTCTTTTGAGAACTACTTTGTCGAGCGATCCTTCAAGGTCGACTCTCTTTATTTCAATAAAGTCCAGTTCATAGTATTTTCTGTTATAAATGTCTGTTTATCTATTATTTCCCCCTTAGTCCCCGCTTCTTTAATCCAATCCCTAGTTGCACCCCGACTTTGCCGTCCCTCGGGATTTAGCGCTGTGACACTTCTTTTGTAGTACTCTACATGGATACAAAATTTTATGAATCGTTTCCATTCTAGTACTTCCAGTGGATATGGAGATGCAACCTGTTTACATAGATAGGCAGTGAGCCTAGTTTAGACTAGTCGTAGTCTAACTTTTTGTATAAGTCCTCGTTGGAGGAATTTAAGGAAGCATTGTACGATAAATACGTACCTAAGACCTATAGAGCTCAGAAAGAGGCTGAGTTCTATAATTTGAAACAACGAAAGATGACAGTGACCGAGTATGATGCAAAGTTCTGTGAGTTGTCAAGGTATGCACCTATTCAGGTAGATACCGAAGAAAAGATTGCAAAGAAGTTCCGTTGGGGACTTAAGCATGAGTTTGGTATAGCGCTAGCTAGTCATGGAGAACTGAGCTACACCGAAATACTAGGACGAGCCCTAGAGATGGAGGCAGTAGTGCCTGATGATAAGAAAGCCATAACACCCGCACCAACCCCAAACCAGACTCAGAATCGAGGCCATTTCGGCAATAACAACAATAATAACTACCAGGGAAAAAAGAAATGAAAAGGAGGAAACAACAGTGGCTACTATCAGCACTCCAACAATCAGGGAAATTAGAATGGGAACCAGCGAGGCTATCAGCAGCCTAACCAGAATAACAATTATGGCAAGAAGCCATGGCAAGGAAACAGTCAGTCGGGACTGTATTTACAAGGAAATAATCAAGCGGGACCATGGAAAGGAAATAACCAGCAAGGTCAGCCACAAGGGTAACAAAGAAACAACCAAGCAGGAAATAACCAAGGAAGAGCTACCGTTCCTGCCTGTCCTAAGTGTAATAGGGTACACTATGGGATCTGTCAAGCAAACTCTGGAAGTTGCTTCAACTGCGGGCAGAAGGGGCACATTAAGAGAGATTGCCTGAAACCGTTGCAAGCGGCAGGACAAAATTAGTATGGACAACCCCAGCCTTTGAGGGCAATTCAGGCACAGCCGCAGCAGCAGATGACACAGCAGCAATTCTAGCAGCATGCTCAACAGCAACAGAATGCTAGGGCATGTGCGATCAAACAAAATGCGCAGAATAAGGGCAAGGGAAACCTAACAGGTATGGGTAAACTTCATAATACCCCCATTAAGATACTGTTTGATACTGGCGCATCACATTCTTATTACTGGTTCGTGTGCGGATAACTTAGATATCAGACCTGTACGAGCTGAACACGCTATGAGAGTGGCTACACCTTCAGGATAGATCACTACTTCCATGCATGTTTGCTCTAACCTAGAATTAGAAATTGGAACTCTTAAAGTTAAAGCAAACAACTTGAATGTTATGATAATGTGGGATGTAGATATAATTCTAGGAATGGACTGGTTGTCTGAGAATTATGCCACGATTCTCTGCAACGAGAGGAAAATCTCTTTCCAACCCCCGAGAAAAGAGCCAACAGAATTTCATGGGATTGCGATGGGTAAGAGGATACCGATAATATCCGCCCTACAAGCCAAGAAGTTGATGAAGAAGAAAGGTTGCACAGCTTATCTTGTGTACCTAGTTGGAGAACCCGGAGCCACGAAGACCATTCAAAACGTGAAAAGTTGTTAACGAATATGAAGACGTCTTTCCAGAAATATTACTTGGTTTACCACCCGACCGTCACATAGATTTCACAATTGACTTAGAACCAGGATCGGCCCCCAGATCAAAAGCCCCATATAGAATGGCACCAAAAGAGTTAGAAAAGCTTAAAATCCAACTGCAAGTGTTGTTAGACCTTGCTTTCATTAGACCGAGTGTTTCACCTTGGGGAGCACCTGTTTTGTTCGTCAGAAAGAAGGATGGTTCTATGAGGATGTGCATAGACTATCGAGAGCTAAATAAGATCACCCTTAAGAATAAGTATCCTTTGCCAAGAATAGAAGACCTCTTTGATCAGCTTAAAGGCGTAGGTGTCTTTTCAAAAATAGACTTAAGATCTGGGTATCATCAATTGAAAATCAAACCCGAGGATATACCTAAGACTGCATTTCGAACCAGATATGGCCATTATGAATTCCTAGTTATGCCATTTGGTTTGACTAACGCTCCTGCAGTATTCATGGATCTCATAAATTGAGTTTTCCACGCATATTTAGACAAATTCGTCTTAGTATTCATCGATGACATTCTCATTTACTCCAAGAATGAGAAGGAGCACGAGGAACACTTGCGAATAGTTTTAGATACGCTTAGAGCTGAGAAACTTTACGCCAAATTCAGTAAGTGCGAATTTTGGCTGAAGGAAGTAATGTTTCTTGGACACATAGCATCAAAGTAGATCCTGCCAAGGTAGAGGCAGTACGCGATTAGAAATCGCCAACAAGTCCGAACGAAATTAGGAGTTTCTTAGGTTTAGCTGGCTACTATAGAAGATTCATTGAGGGATTCTCTACAATTGCTAGACCTATGACGCAACTACTCCAAAAGGAAAACAAGTATAAATGGACTGACGAATGCGAGACAAGTTTTCAAACACTCAAGGAAAAGTTAACCACAACACCCATGTTAGCTCTTCCAGAAGTGAATAAGGAATACGTGGTTTATACAGATGCTTCAAAGAACGGATTAAGGTGTGTATTGATGCAAGACGGAAAGGTGATAGCTTATGCTTCACGACGACTTTGACCTCATGAAGTTGAGTACCCATCCCACGATTTAGAACTAGCAGCCATTGTGCATGCGTTGAAAATTTGGAGACACCATCTCTATGGTGTTAGGGTTGAGATTTTTACGGATCAAAAGAGTTTGAAGTACTTTTTCGAGCAAAAGGAATTGAACATGAGACAAAGAAGATGGCTCGAACTAGTAAAGGATTATGATTGTGGTATCAATTACCATCCAGGAAAAGCAAACGTTGTAGCTGACGCGCTGAGTCGCAAGACTCCAACCAAGTTAGGGTGTCTCTTTGTTGAGAAAGAAACTCTTGTACGAGAATTTGAGAAAATGGACTTAGAAGTGCTCGATATACCTGAAACGATAACAAACCATATAGCAGCACTAGTAGCTACACCAGACTTACGAGAAAGAATCATATGTGTGCAGAGAAAGGACGAGTCGATTGAGAAGTTTCGACTAAGGATAAGAACGGATAAACCGGACGATTTTTCCGAGGCACCAGATAATGCAATTTTATTTGAAGGCAGACTTTGTATCCCTGAAGACGGCAAATTGAAGAACGATATCATGAGTGAGGCTCATGATACGCCATATAAAGCACACCCAGGGAGTACGATGATGTATCAAGATTTAAGAAGGAATTTCTGGTGGAACGGTTTGAAACGAGACGTTGCCTCGTTTGTAGAAAGATGTTTGGCTTGTCAACAAGTGAAAGCTCTACACCGACGACCATACGGGTTGTTACAACCATTAAGTATTCCAGCATGGAAGTGGGAAGATATAGCCATGGATTTTGTGACAGGTTTGCCCAAGACTAAGAAAGGAAATACTGCCATCTAGGTAGTTATCGATAAGCTCACAAAATCAGCTCACTTTTTACCAATCACAATTACCTATGGATCAGAGAAATTAGCACAGTTGTATGTCCGTGAGATTGTACGTCTGCACGGAATACCAAAGTCAATAACATCTGATAGAGATGCCAAATTCACTTCGAGATTTTGGATCACTATGCAGAAGGAGTTAGGTACCGAACTTAATTTTAGTACCACTTTTCACCATCAGACAGATGGACAATCCGAGAGAACGATTCAGATACTCGTTGATATGTTAAGAACGGTAGTATTGGATAGAAGCGAGAATTGGGAAAAAGATCTTGCCATTAGTCGAATTCGCGTACAACAATAGTTATCAAGCAACAATAGGAATGACGCCTTACGAGACATTGTATGGAAGGAAGTGTAGGTCACCACTTTATTGGGATGAAGTAGGTGAAAGGAAGAACCTAGGACCCGATACGGTCAGTGAAATGATCGAGATCATTCAACAGATTCGAGTTAGAATGAAAGAGGCCCAGAGCCGACAGAAGTCTTATGCCGATGATCGTCGAACCGATCTTAGATTTGAAATTGGGGATAAGCTTTTCCTCAAGATTTCTCCGTCTAAAGGAATCATTAGATTCGGTGTTAAGGTAAACTCAGACCAAGGTTTATAGGACCTTATGAGATTTTGGAGAAAGTAGGACTTGTTGCTTATAGATTGGCCTTACCGCCAAGTCTAGGAAGTGTCTATAACGTGTTTCACGTATCGCAATTACGAAAGTATATCTTTGACCCTAAGCATGTAATTAACCAGCAAGACGTTGTTCTTGAGTCCGACATAAGTTATGAAGAAAAACCATTATCGATCTTGGATCGAAAAGAGCAAGAATTAAGAAATAAGTCGATACCTTTGGTTAAAGTGCTATGGAATCACCATGGGCAAGAAGAAGCCACGTGGGAACTTGAAGAAAAGATGAAAGAGAAATACCCTTACCTATTTGAAGAAGGTATGCAAATTTCGGGACGAAATTTCTTGTTAAAGGGGATGGATGTAATACCCCAGATATTTCTTTCGTCGTTAAAATAAAAATTTAATTATTAATTAAGGCTTTGCACGCCTAAGTTAAGGATTTTCAATTCTAAGACTAACGGTGAAATCCGTTTCTGAAAATAAATTCTAGAAGTTGGTTGAACGACTACTGTATTAGTGTTTTCGCGTCCCATAGAATTTTCGTTCAAAAACTCAGATCGAAGAACCGTCTGACTTTACATTCACTTTTTCTGCGATTCGAGTCTACTGGAGAAAGTCAGTTTTATTATTTTTCCCGGCAAATTTTGGACTGTCTTGTCCCGACTTTTCATCGGATTTTGGAAACGAATTATGTTTTCCGAGTAAGTGATTTATTTCCAATCTAGTGGTCAAATTAGATTTCGTCAAAAATGTAACCGTCTAGGAAATTAATTTCTAGATTTATATATGCCGTATTAGACCCGTAAAACGCGATATTTTGGTAAAAATATCTCACCCAAACCGCCTCCCCCCCTATGACTCACCTTGTTAGATTTTTTATCCTACTTTATGTAAATAACATAACACCTCATCACATTTTCTCTCTTCCTCTCTCCCTATTTCCGCCATACACCCTCTCTCTCTCATTTCTCTCTCTTGTTCTTCATTCCACCATTAAAGCTCCTCAAGTTCTTCAAGCATTCAAGTTCGATAACTCAATCATCTTCCGATCAATCTTAATTCCGAGTTCATAATCGTTAAGATAAGAGTTTCCTCTATAGTTTGAACCGAACAAAATTTCATTCCTTCAAGTTTTGTTATTTTCAAAAATTTCAAGTAGATGTAGGATGATGTTCTAAGTTTAATTCATGCTATTTCATGCTTAGGAATGGATTTCTATGGTTGGAATTAAGTGTGAATCATCCTCCTTAATAACCTTGCTATAACCGAAAATTTTTAATTTTGTAATTGAAGATTAAGTTGATTTTTAGATGATTGGTATGAAGATTAATACTCTATGGATTAGTAGATGTTTGGATGAATTAATTGGTAATTTTCTAAAAATAAAAGCAAAGATGTAAGAGAGGAAGAAGTGGGGTTTTGATGAAGTAAATCTTGTAGTATTGATGATATAATATGATTTATGAGATGTAGTAAGTATGTAGTTCATCATATAATTTAATTAGAATTTTCTAAAAATAAAATGGAAATCATAAGAGACGAAGAATCGACGATAAGTTAAGATTCGATAAAAATTTGAGTATATGGTTTTCATATTGATAAATCTTAGTAGTTATTGTTCATAATTGGAAAGTTTGAGCGAATTCGGAGAATATTGAAATTTTAGTAAGAGACGAAGATTCGTCGATAAGTTTAGTATGGATAATGATATAGGTTTGTGGTTTGAATATTTGCTAATCTTAATAATTAATGAACGTAATTGGAAAATATGAACGAATTCTAAGAAACAAGATTGTAGTTGGTGATATTTCCATTCGAGAAATGAATATAGAACTTAGAAGATTGAAATCGAATTTGAATTGGAATTTGGTTTAGTGATTGATTAGTTGGAAAAGACGAGAAAGTGCTCGTCGTATTATTAATCAAGAGACGTGAAGGTATTCGCGATTAAGGAATATGTGTCTTAACTGTAAAATGATAGTAATTTCGTGAGCATAAAGGTTGTATAGCATTGATCGAACCTAGGGAATTGTGCGTCGAGTTTTATCGAGCATTAGGGTTAACTCGGACTGTTTTGCGACCCGTTACGGAAACTGTCGTAACTTTCAGCTTGCTTAACGAAATCGAGATCCGTAAATTGGACAATAAACTACACATCCGTAGCTTTCTTTTGGTACCAAATTCATCCCCTGTTTCGCAGAATTCTGTTCTGTATGAACTCCAGAACTACTGCCTTGTGCAGAAAAGTTCAAAAACTCGTTTTCTCAAGTTGAATTCTTTTTAACTTAGTTCTTTGAGAACTTATAAGTCGTTATGAGTTATCAACTTCCGATATTAACTAATCTAAGTGTCGAGTAAGCAACCGAGCTAGTTCTAAACGAGACATGTTCGAGTCTCGTTTCCTTGTTAATCAAAAGAATTTAGTTAAAGTGCAAAGGCCTAAAAGTCTTAAACCGAATTCGATTTTCTGTTTCTTTTATCGTTGCGACCGATTATTAAAGTTTGTTTATTTGCGATAAAAGGAGGAAGTCGAGGTCAAAGATAGGACGGAAGATCAAAGACGGAAGCTCGTGTTTTAGTTCTGTAATCGCCTAAGGTGGGCTTTTCTATATATATCAAATCAAATGAGCGATGCTCGAAAATGCTTACTTATCGCTTTATAATTGTGTTTTAAAGTGATTATCATGGCATGAAAATACTTTATTTTATGTGAGTTCTTTTGTGCCTTTCTGAGTTAGCCAAAGGGGGCTAACTAATCGATCGGACCGCGGAGTTAACCATAAGGGTTTTCCAGGGTTTAGTGTACACGGTAGCCGGTGTGTGTGGTACTCTGTTGAGGGGTAGCCAGCCTCGGTGAATAGAACGTATGCGAGAGAAGTATACTCTCCCCCGGCGTTGAAACAGAAGTTGGGCAAGTTGAACGAAACATCAGTAAAGGCTTGGCCAAGCTATCTTGTGAAAAGTGAAAGAAAATGTTTAGTAGGCATGGGCATTTAATGAAAAACCCCAATGTGCTATTTATCGAGATGCCTGATTAATCTGTACTTTATAATATATTTTCGGCAATGTGCCCACTAAGTATGTGTAATACCCCAGATATTTTCTTCCGACGAGAAATAAAAAAATTTCTAATTAATTAAGGCTTTGCACGCCTAAGCTAAGGATTTTCAATTCTAAGAATAACGGTGAAATCCATTTCTGAAAATATATTCCAGAAGTCGGTTGAACGACTACTGTATTAGGGTTTTCGCGTCCGATAAATTTTTCGCCCGAAAACTCAAATCGAGAAACCGTCTGATTTTACATTCACTCTTTTTGCGAGACAAGTAAGTTAGTAAAATCCGTTTTTATTTTTTTTCGGATAAAATTTGGACTGTGATGTCCCGACTTTTTATCGGATTTTGAAAAACAAAATATGCTTTCCAAGTATGTGATTTATTTCTAATCTAACAGTCGAATTAGATTTCGTCGAATACGTAACTATCTAAGAAATTATTTCTCAACTTTTATAATGTCGTTCTAGACTCAGAAACGAGATATTTCCGACATTTTTGGCACGCCCAAACGCCCCTTAACGAGTCATTCCCTTTGTTGGAGATATTTTATGACTTTATGGAATAGTATAAGCTTAGTCATCTCTCTCTCTCTCTCTCTCTCTCTCTCTCTCTCTCTCTCTCTCATTTCTCTCTCAAATTCCTCCATTGAAGACATCTCCTTCAAGCTTTCTCAAGCTCACAAGTCTCCCGTCTACCGATTGATTTCATTTCCGACTTCATATTTTGCAAGAAGGACGTCGAGATTAGAAGACAGGACGGAAGACAGAAGGTTAAAGTTTGTTCTGTAAACGATTGAGGTGGGCTTTCTATCAAAATAAAATGAGCGTTGCTTGAAAGTGTTTACTTGTTGCTTTAATAAGTATGTATTAAAGTAACTATCAGTGCATGATGAATTGCTATATGTGAATTCTCTTATGCTTCTCTAAGTTAGCCCACAGAGTGCTATCCAGAGTATTGGATTCTGAGTTAGCCCACAGAGTGCTATCCAGAGATTTCAACTAAACGATCAGATTCTGAGATAGCCCACAGAGTGCTATCCAGAGGGACAGATTCTGAGTTAGCTCACAGAGTGCTAACCAGACGATCGGATTTTGAGTTAACCTTCAGTGTGTTATCCAGAATTAAGTGAACAACAGTATAAGCCTTACGAGTGTTTGTGAAAAGATGCATGACTAATATATACTAAGTATGAAATGTTTTCGGCAATGTGCCCACTAAGTGCTTTATGTACTTAGCCCTGCATGTTTGTTTTTAAATGTGCAGGTTGAGTGACGAAGACAGAGGAGGTTGAGTAAAGGTCGTACTTAAAGAAGTAAAATTTAGTTGAGCCTCGATTTCACATTTGATATGTGATATCATTCTACGTCTTTCCGCTGCAAACTTATACACTTTTTGTTGTATAATCTTTTCGGTTTAAGTTTTTCATATTTCAAACCTAATCTTCTCTGATCACAACTTTGTCGAGCGATCTTTCGAGATTGACTCTCTTTTGTCTAATAAGAATCAGTTCATAGTATATTATCTTGGTTATAGATGTTAAATTATTCATTTATTCAGTAATTCCCCTTTCTTCCCCGCCTCTTTAGTGCAACCCCTAGTCGCACCCCGGCTTGGCCGTCCTTTGGGATTTAAGGGTGTGACAAAATGGTATCAGAGCAATCGGTTCTGCTCTGGTTGTAAGTTATTTTTCTAGTGATACCACAGAGTGGTATTAGAGCAATCGTTTCTGCTCTGCATACAAGTTTCTTTCGAGTAGTAAGATAGAGTATTTGTATATACTCTACACCTGAGTCTTCTTTTAAGAAAGTAAAGTTTAGTTTGTATCACTAAACTTAAGAATATAGTAAACAACTCAACCTCCCGCTACGTCGACTCAACCAAAGAAGGAAAGTAAGGAAAGAATTTCAGAAGTAATTTTGATTAAGTATGCAAGAATTTGTGAATAAAGTATGCAAGTATGATATGAATAAAGTATGCCAAGTATGAATGTGATTAAAGTATAAAGATTATACTTTGTGATATTACATGAGTTATGTGAAAGCATGAGTACTATACTTGTGAAAGTATGTGAAATTATTTGAGCTATAATTTCTGTTATTTTGAGAAGTATGTTGGTTTGAGAACCTAGACTATTTGCTCTAAGATTCTTCCCGATTCTTTGAGAACATAGACGTTCTAAGAAATGATGGTTCTAAGATATCCAAGAGATGATCCGAACGGGAAGAACAGAATAAAGAGAATCAAAGCGAATAAGAGACGAATGTTACTTTCGTATAAATAACGTGAACAAAGTAGAGTCGTTACATTGTTTTAATAATTAAGAACCAATTAAAAGTTTTCTTCAACAAAAACTAAGAAGTCTAAGTTAAGATGATTTAAGGTAAGATGAGATGGTTAAGGTAAGGTAAGAACCGTTAAGAGTTTGGTTGCAATTTGAGAAATTGCTAAGATGATTAAGATAAGTTAATTCCTTATTGAATGGATGAGTGCTTAAAGCACGAAATTGATGAGAATTCTTGATTCCTTTAGTTTCAAAATGCCGCCAAGAGTAGTGAATGACAGAAGAAGATGACTCGGTAGGCCTAGAGGACCGGAAAGAGGTCATAGACATCATGAGAGGGAAGAAGATCAAGGACGTCAGGAAACCCCTCCACCTCCACCACCACTACGTCGTGACATAGAGGATCTATTCCTCAAAAGAAATCCACCTGTCTTTAATGGATCAGGAAACCCGAGCGATGCTGAGCTTTGGGTAAGAGCTACAGAAAAAAATTTTAAACTTCTCAGATGTACTGATGAAGAACGTCTTTCGTGTGTTGCGTTTCAACTCACCGGACCAGCTGATTTTTGGTGGGAAACTAGGCGGAAGGTTATTCCGACAGAGCATCTGGCTCAGTTTACTTGGGATGAGTTTAAGGAAGCATTTTACGACAAGTACATCCCTAAAACCTATAGAGCAAAGAAGGAAGCAGAGTTCTACAGTCTAAAACAAGGGAAGATGACAATGACTGAATACGATGCAACCTTTTGTGAATTGTCAAGGTATGCACCCGAACAGGTAGATACCGATGAGAAGATAGCAAAGAAGTTCCGTGGGGGACTTAGACACAAACTAGGAATAGCATTAGCCAGCCATGGAGGACTGAGCTATACAGACATACTAGGACGAGCCTTAGACATGGAGGCAGTTATGCCGGATGAACAAAAGATTGTAGCACCCGTACCAGCAACAACCCAGGCTCCAACTCAAAACCAGTCCAATAACAATAACAGCGGCCTTAAAGGAAAAAGGAAATGGGAAGGAGGGAATCAGGGTGGAAATCAGCGTGACTTTCAACAGTCAAATCAGAATAATCAATCAGGACAATGGAGGGAAAATAACCAATAAGGACAGTGGCATGGACAACAGGCAGACAATACCCAAGAAAGAATCACTATTCCTACCTGCCCTAAGTGTAACAGGATGCACTTTGGTAATTGTTTGGCAAACATTGACGGATGTTATAACTGTGGTAAGAAGGGACACGTGAGAAGAAATTGTCCGAAACCATTGCAACCAGTAGGATCGAATCAGTATGGTCAGCCCCAACCCACGAGAGCTAATCAAGCTCAGTCACACCCGCAACAACAAGAGCAACATGCATGGACATTTGTGAATGGGCCAGAAGCACAGGACAAGGGCAAGGGCCACTAGGCAAGTAATTGGCGTAACTCAGACTGGTAGTAGTCTAATTTTGTATAAGTCCTCGTTGAAGGCAAAACAGTACTCGTTCGACGTATATGTTTATATGACCCCGTGAGTGGGCTTTGACTTCATGAAATTTTCTTCTAAATCGTGTTAGTTCAACTTGTTTAACTTGGGAAGTTAAAAGGTTTATAGAACCAGTATCGGAGTTATTACCTGTTTCAGTTTTGTGAACTTTTTAAGTGGAAAGAAAAGGGGTTTAGTAAAGTAAGTAAACGCTTAAAGTAAAGAGTTAATGAAAATTTTTGATATGGATATAACCCATAGGATGGAAGGATTATGACTGTGGTATCAATTACCATCCAGGAAAAGCTAACGTCATAGCAGACGCGCTGAGTCGCAAGACTCCAACTAAAGTAGGGTGTCTCTTAATCGAAGAAGAAACACTTGTACAAAAAAAATTAGATGATGGATTTGGAAGTGCTAGATACACCTGAGGCAATAATTAAACCAAATAGTAGCACTGGTAGCTACACCAGACTTACGAGAGAGAATTTTAAGTAAATCCAAAAGAACAATTCAAGTATTAGAAGAAATGTTAAGGACGATAGTGTTAGATCAAAGTCTAATAGTTTTCAGGCTACGATATGTATTATGCCTTACGAAGCCTTGTATGAAAGAGAGAAAAATCTAGAACTAGATTCGCTCGGTGAAGTGATAGATTAATTCTTTCGTCAGATTCGAACCAAAGAGAAGGAAGTCTAGAAGTGACGAAAGTCTTAAGCGATATATGTTGATCAGAATTAATTTAGAGAATGAAGACAAGATTTTCCTCATGATTTTCCTGCTAAGGATTATTGTGATTATTTCTTCGCGTTCAGTATAAGCTTAGATGAAGCTTTATATGATTTTTAGATATCTTGGAAAAGATAGTTTTAATGTGTATAGATTGGCCATGTCGCCAGGTCTATGAAATGTTTATTATATTTGCGTATCTCGTATGAGAAAGTACGTGTTCAATTCTAAAATGCGTGATTCATCAGTAAGACGTTGTTCTTGATTAAGTTATAAGTTATGAAGAAAGACCGCAATCGATCGTGGATCGAAAAGTGCGAGAGTTAAGAAACAAGTCGATAAGATTAGTAAAGTGTTCTGGAATTATCACGGGCAAGAGGAAGCTACGTGGAAACTTTTTGCGAAGGAGGTAAGCAAATTTCGGGACGAAATTTTTCGTTAGAGGGGTAGAATGTAATACCCCAGATATTTTCTTCCGACGAGAAATAAAAAATTTTCTAATTAATTAAGGCTTTGCACGCCTAAGCTAAGGATTTTCAATTCTAAGACTAACGGTGAAATCCGTTTCTGAAAATAAATTCCAGAAGTCGGTTGAACGACTACTATATAAGGGTTTTTGCGTCCGATAAAATTTTCAGCCGAAAACTCAAATCGAGAAACCGTCTGATTTTACATTCACTCTTTTTTCGAGACAAGTAAGTTAGTAAAAATCCGTTTTTATTATTTTTCCCGATAAAATTTGGACTGTGATGTCCCGACTTTTTATCGGATTTTGAAAAATGAAATATGCTTTCCAAGTATGTGATTTATTTCTAATCTAACGGTCGAATTAGATTTCGTCGAATACGTAACTATCTAAGAAATTATTTCTCGACTTTTATAATATCGTTCTAGACTCGGAAACGAGATATTTCCGACATTTTTGGCACGCCTAAACGCCCCTTAACGAGTCATTCCCTTTGTTGGAGATATTTTATGACTTTATGGAATAGTATAAGCTTAGTCATCTCTCTCTCTCTCTCTCTCATTTCTGTCTCAAATTCCTTCATTGAAGACATCTCCTTCAAGCTTTCTCAAGCTCACAAGTCTCCCGTCTACCGATTGATTTCATTTCCGACTTCATATTTCGCAAGAAGGAGGACGTCGAGATGGGCTTTCTATCAAAATAAAATGAGCGTTGCTTGAAAGTGTTTACTTGTTGCTTTAATAAGTATGTATTAAAGTAACTATCAGTGCATGATGAATTGCTATATGTGAATTCTCTTATGCTTCTCTAAGTTAGCCCACAGAGTGCTATCCAGAGTATTGGATTCTGAGTTAGCCCACAGAGTGCTATCCAGAGATTCCAACTAAACGATTAGATTCTGAGGTAGCCCACATAGTGCTATCCAGAGGGACAGATTATGAGTTAGCCCACAGAGTGCTAACCAGATGATCGGATTCTGAGTTAACCTTCAGTATGTTATCCAGAATTAAGTGAACAACAGTATAAGCCTTACGAGTGTTTGTGGAAAGATGCATGACTATTCTATACTAAGTATGAAATGTTTTCGGCAATGTGCCCACTAAGTGCTTTATGTACTTAGCTCTGCATGTTTGTTTTTAAATGTGCAGGTTGAGTGACGAAGGCGGAGGAGGTTGAGTAAAGGTCATACTTAAAGAAGTAAAGTTTAGTTGAGCCTCGATTTCACATTTGATATGTGATATCATTCTACGTCTTTCCGTTGCAAACTAATACACTTTTTGTTGTATAATCTTTTCGGTTTAAGTTTTTCATATTTTAAACCTAGTCTTCTCTGATCACAACTTTGTCGAGCGATCCTTCGAGATTGACTCTCTTTTGTCTAATAAGAATCAGTTCATAGTATATTATCTTGGTTATAGATGTTAAATAATTCATTTATTCAGTAATTCCCCTTTCTTCCCCGCCTCTTTAGTCCAACCCCTAGTCGCACCCCGTCTTGGCCGTCCTTCGGGATTTGGGGCTGTGACAGTATGTTTATACATAGCCCTGCATATGTTTTATAAAATGTGCAGGTTGAGTGACGGGAGCGGCGGAGGTTGAGTAAAGGTTGTAAATAGAGAAGAACAATAGGGTTCTAGTTCTACGCTTTCTGCTGCCAAACTATTTTTTTGTGTCAATGTATAACATTTCGGTCTAAGTTTCATGCTTTGAACTTAGTTTACTTTTGAGAACAACTTGTCGAGCGATCCTTCGAAGTCGACTCTCTTTCTTTTTAAATAAAGTCTGTTCATAGATATCAGTTGTTGTTTATTTATTGTGTTTATTTATTTTATTCCCCCTTCTTCCCCGTTTCTTTAATCCAATTCCTAGTCGCACCCCGGCTTTGCTGTCCCTCGGATTTGGGGCTGTGACAAAAGAGTCCCAAATGCTTGAATATTAAATGAAAATACGAAGCGTTAGACGAATAAAAGGAAGTACGAGTTAAAATCAAATAAATGTTGTTTTAATATGAAAAGCGAGTTTGGAAAGTGTGGATGTTTGAATGTTCGTTTCTTGATGATGTTGAGTATGGAGTAGTTAATAGTAAGGTTTGAGTGAAAATGATCGATTTTGCTTTACAAGTATCTTTAAAACTGAGATAAGACTACGAAGTTACGAAGAGTCGAGTTTTTAAATAGAAAGTCGAATTTCTATTAATATAGAAAATAAGAGTTTAATTAAGAAAAAAAAGAAAGTATATTAATGTAAGATAAATTAATAAGATGAGAATTCATATACGAGTAAATGTATGTAATTGAGAAAAGACGACGTATTTTGAAAATAACGTCGTATTTTAAGTCGAAAAATATTAAATAGTTATTTGAATTTTTAAATTCAAAATTCTTATTATTTGAATTTTATTTGACTTATTAAGAGTTAACGAAATCATTTTTAATGTTCACTCGAAGATAATATTTTCCAAGAATAAGTCGAGCAGTGTAGAGTTAACTGTTGATTGTATTTGAAATATAAATCATGTTTGAGTTTATTATGCTTAATTGAATTTATATATTGAGTGAAATGTTTATGTTTCATTTATTCGTAAAATGACTTGTTCATTTGTTGTAAATGCTTGTCTATGACATGATTGATTTGAGGTGATGATAGTTGAATTGAGAACTCGAGTAGTATAATTAAGATGAATGGTATTTTCTCACTAGCGAGAAATGCTAAAGTAATATTATTTTTAGAAACGAGAATGTGAGATGAAGTTTATCTAGTAACTGAGTAAAGATAAATACCCGAGAGTGAGAAAGTCGAGAAAAAAATATTGACCTAGGAAAAGTTAAAATAATATAGAAAAGACCCGAGTCAAGTAGAAGTCATTTAGCTGAGACCAAAATCTACTTTACGTCTTATGCATCGAGAGTCTTATCCTTATTCGAAGTTAAACTGTGAAGGACCAACCGGGATGGAAAAGTAGCGAGGACGCGAAAGAGTAAGCCGCCTAGCTAGAATCTTCGGAAGTCAGGTGGGCTTTTCTAAACTAAAACATGATGAATGTTATTATTATTGAGTATGCCTATGTGAGTTTTTAAACAAATTGACTTGCCATTTATTTGAGTTTGTATGATTTGTCATCTGCTTGAGTTATTTGTCACAGCCCCAAATCCCGAGCGACGGCAGAAGCCGGGGTGCGACTGGGGTTGGATTAAAGAAGCGGGGAAGAAGAGGGAATGAAAGAATGAACATACATACATAACATCTTATCTTCTATGAACGAGACTTTATTAACGAAGGAAAGAGTTAATCTCGAAAGATTACTCGACAAGCATTTCAAAAGTGTCTAAGTTATATTACAAAACTTAGGCTACAGTGTTAAAACACAACATCAAAAGAAGAGTTCAGAGCCTAGCAGCGGAATTGTGAACTATATACAAGTCTTCCTTAATCCTTATTCAACTCTAACTCAACCAACGCCGCTTCGTCGCTTCAACCTGCACATTTAGAAAACATATGCATGGCTAAGTACAAAAGTACTCAGTGGGCACGTTGCCGAAAACATAATCATAGGCATAGATAATCAGGCATCTCATTTTATAGCGCATCGGGGTTTTCATTTAAAAGAGCCCGTGCCTATTAAACATTTTCATTTCATTCATAAAGTAGCTTGCAAGCATTTTTCATAGATGTTACGTTCAAATCTTGACCAATCATAATTCACCGTGGCTGGCTACCCCTCAACAGGATACCACATACACCACAGGCTACAAGTGCACTAACTATGGAAAGCCCCTTTTGACTAACTCAGAGCCGATCGTTAGTTAACCCATTTTGATTAACTCATAAGGTACAAGAGAACTCACATAAAACATAAAACAATTCATGCCATGATTATAACTTTGAAAACACGATTATCAAAGCGATAAAGAAAAGATTTTCGAGCATTGCTCGTTTTATTTCATAAATAGGAAAGCCCACCTTATAGATTACAGAACTATTAAATCGAGCTTCCGTTCTTCTGATCTTCCGTCCTTTCCTTACTGCTGACTTCCTCCTTCATCGTAAAATAATCATACTTTAGACTCGGTCGTACAAGATAATCGAATACGGAAATTCGAAATAAGTTTTTATTCTTTAGACTTTTAGGCATTTGCACGCTAACTAAAGTCTTTAGTTAAAAAGAAACGAGACACGAATGCATCTCGTTTGACGCTCACTCGGTTCTGTACTCGACACTTTAAGTCGGTATAAAGAAGGTAGTCAATAACTTGAAACGACTAACAAGATCGAAAGAAACTAAGTTGAGAAGAATTCAACTTAAGAAACTACATTTTGAACATGCACTGCACAAGGTCGGTAAGTCTGTCCAGAATAGGGGTTTGCGAAACAGGGGTTGTGCCCTGTACCAAAAGATATCCTCGGGTGTTTAGTTTACTCTCCAATTCGCGGATCTCAATTCCGATTAACGAGCTAGGAGATATTGCAGTTTTCGTGGAACGTCGCAAAAACTGCCGAGTGAACCCTAATGCTCGATAAAATCGACGCACGCTTTTCTAGGTTCGATTAAAGCTTAAACACTTTTAATTTCGCACAAAAACTGGCCCAAGGCAGTCACCTCGTATTATCATACGTGATAAACCCCTTTTCATTTCTCGTTTAAAAACACGACGATCTAAACCTCGTCGTTCAAACTAAACAATTACTAAATCATTTCAAGTCTCGTTCAATTTCCTGACTTCTTGTTTCTACTTCTCGATTATAGCTACAACTTATCTTTTCATAGCTCGGACGAACATGTCGTCAACAACAAACTTGTTCCTTAATCAATAATAATCATCAATATCTAATTAGAAACATTAATCGACTTTTCTATCGTTACTTATTCTCGACGTTTCGTCTCTTACCAAAATTCAAACGTCGTTAGAAATCGTTCAAACTTTACAACATCATTCATCATCTATCAAGAATCATAAATACGCAATTCATATCCACATATCATCATCTATTCTTGAATTATCGATCGTCATTCGCCTCTTACGTAAAATTTTACGTTTTCTGTTTCCATTCAAATTTTACGACAATGATTATCATCTATCAAGCATTACTAACATGAAATCATATTATCAAAATGTTATCGAGCCTCGACTTATCACCACATCTTCGTCTCTTACACTTTTCGTTTTATTTTTAGAAAATTCTCAAATTAATATATATTCGTCCTCATGCATCATACAATTCATTTCCATTAAACAATCGAGCATATCTTAACATTTACTAACCTAAATCGAGCCTTGTTTGTCTCTTAGGTTTTGGATTTTATTTTTAGAAAAATCTAAAACAATTCATACGATCAATTAACGACATGAGAAACACTAATCTATCATCAATTCGACGAAAAAATCGAGCATGAAACGAAAGCCCCAAAACAGAAAAATTTCGGTATTAATAGGGGTTAGGGTTCTTGATTTTTTCCTTCATGATTTGATCCGTAGAACTCGATTCTAAGCATCCTAGAACATGTATCGATCAAGAACAACATGCTATCTCACTCCCTAATTTTCGAAAAAAATAAAAGAGAGGGGAAAGGAGATTTGTTCGGATCAAACTAGAGACGAAGCTCTTACCTTTCGATATATGAAATCGGATTGGAATTTGATCGGTAGACAGAGGAGTTATCGATCTCGAGAAAAAGTGAATGTAAATTCTGACGGAATTCGATTCCGAGTTTCCGGGCGAAAAACTTAACGGACGCGAAAAACCCTAATACAGTAGTCATTCGTCCGATTTCTGGAAATTAGTTTTGGAAACGGATTTCACCGTAATGTGATACCCCGAGTTCTTATATCTTTAGAGAGCGTCTAATTAACCGAGTAAGTTCAAAGATGAGAATTTAGGAGTAAAATTTTTCTTTTCTAATCGATGATTAATCCCATATTATTTCTTTTTCTTTGAGGATTCAAGAAGACATCCTTCTTCTTTTCAAGATTCAAGCTTTGAAGCTACCATTTCCATCCATTTCAATTCCAAAGAGCCAAGAGAAGAATTCTCATTTAATTAAGTATGAAATTCATTTGATTAGTTGTAAAAATGTATGTCTATAAGTCCTAAAGGAAAGATCTATGCATGCATGTTATTTAATTTATGTTTAGGCAAACTTAGGATATGCATGTGCTAATCGAGTGAGAAGAATTCGTTAGGAGAATCGAATATTAGATATTAATCGGTGAAATAAGAGAAGAAAAAGAAATTAAAACCCTAAAACTAAGATGAATACCGAAAATTATAAGAAAAATAGGAAAAATGTGAATCTTTGAGTTATTGTTATTTTGATGCTTGATTTGTTATTTTTATCATGTTAGTAATGAGATTATTTGCATGAAAAATTGAGAAATAAAATGCACAAAATGTGTATGTGTGTGCCGTGACTTTTGAGGAAAAATAGAGGTTTTATTTTGTTAATTTTGTTGATGAATTGAGTGTTGTTTTGATCAATGGAAGGATTGTATGTTATGTTAATATGATTATACATGTGTTTAAGTTAAGAAAATAAGTTGGCATGTTGAAGTTTTGAAAGAAATTAAGTGTAGAAATAATAAAAAAAGATTGGATGTTTAAGTATGTATTAGTGATTAATTTGAATATGGAATAGAGATAGAAGTATTGATAAAAAGACTTAAAATTGTAAAGCTTTTAATTAAATAAAAGATGAAAAGATGTATGAAAAGATTTATTAATTAAATGTCTTACATTAAAATTTAAAGACTTGAAATTTTACTAAAAATACAACAAAAAGATCTTTTATAATGTGATTAATAAAGTGAGTGAATTCATAAAAATATGTATCAAAAGATAAAGAAATTATTTAGTAAGAAATAGCTTAAGTTAAAGACAAATAAAGAAGAAATTATTAAAGAAATAAACAAAATAGAGAAAACCGAGTTTAAGAAGAATTAATCGATAAGAAGTAAAAAGAAAATTAAATCGAGTAAAGAAAAAGATGCTAGACGAGTTAAGATAGATACTCGTATAAGTTAATCAAGAAAATGAGAATGAAATAAGATGTCGAGAATTAAATGGAAAAGAAGATTAATTAAATAATTAATTGAGTACATTGTTTCTAACCAGACGAATAAAAAAGTAAAACCGAGATAATAATTAGATGAACAATAGTCGAGATAAGAAATGAGGATTGAATTAAAGAAGAATAAGAAAATCCTAATTTTATAAGAGTTAATAATAATTAAGGAGAAATTTTGTTAATTGAATAAAAGTTATAAATGCCTTATAAGATAACGGATGTAAAACAAAGCATTGTCTATATAAGTAAGAAAAATAGAATGAATAATTTGAGCCTTCATAAAAAGAAATGCATAATCGAGTTAGATTTTAAGATCCAAATTGAATGAATGTTAATGTGTCTTGAAGTATGTTTGATTTATTTGAATTCATTATATGTTTGAATAAGTGTTTAAATGCATGATAGTATTATAATGTGAAAGATGATTGAACTTGTATGCAAGATGATTGATTGTTAAATTGAGAATGAACTAAATTCCTTGAAAGAAAGCTCAAATAATAGAGTGGTAACAATGAAGTTATTAACTAGAACGAGAAACGTATACGATGTTGAGTAGTAAAGTTAACCAATTCGAATAGAGTTAATAATTTAAAGACGAGAACGCGAGATCTTTTAGAAAAGTTAGAGCGAAGAGAGAGACGACTCAAATAGAAGTTCGTCAGTTAAAGTCCAACGCCTTTGTGTCCGTCTTTCATATATCTTATCTTCCTATCGATGTCGAACTGTGAAGGATCGAGCCGGACGGATCGTTAAGCGAGGACAAGTAGCCCTAGACCACCTAGCTAGTTCTTCGGAAGTCAGGTGGGCTTTTCTGAACCAAAACTATAGATGAAAAGTAGTTATGCTATTGAATATTATATTATGATTTTCAAATGTGATTGACTTGCCATTTTATTGAAGTTAGTATGTGTTATCATCTATTTATATGAAGATGTAATTATCCTGTGAAAGCAGGAACCCACGTGTGGTATATGTTGAGGTGACTGTGAGCGTTGCTTCGGTTAGGCCGGTCACAGTGTTTGAGAAGGAGGCCTACTTCTCGGCACAGTGAAGTTATTTGTGATAGATGATACATGCTTTTATATTATGTTATTTGCTGCGCAGTCTGTTTAAAGAAAAATGTTTTGACATGCACAAGTAAAACCGTTTTTAAAACTGCTTATATACTTGTGATGTTCGGCAAGGCAAGTTCAATTAATATAGCTTTAAGAAGCATCCTTATTCAAATGTTTTGGCTTGTGTTCACTGAGTACGAAGTACTCAGCCCTGCGTGTGTTTCTAAACATGCAGGTTGACTGGATGGCGATGGCGTGGATACTTGGTGGTGTGGTTTGGTTTTGTTGGTTAAGTTTAGTAGAATTTCGGACTGGCATTTGTACTTCTTCATACGTGCAAGTGTTGGGAGTTGATGCTAATTTCCGCTGCAATCCTTTTGATCTAATGTCTGTTGATGTCAGTACTTTAATATTCATGTTTTTGATTCCGAGCGTTGTGCTCAAAGACTTTGAATGCTTGTTGAATTCGTAAACCCTTTAATTTGTAACCCCGAGCGATGGGCTCGTAACTTGATTTGTTGTTGAACATGATCCCTTATCTTGATGTATATATATATATTCGTATATTTTCCCCTTTTATTGGAATTCCTTTCCCATCAGCATGAATTACTTGTTTGAATTCCTGTTTAAAGTGAAGTTAAGATGCTCGGTTATTAATTCATTATGCTTTTGAAAACCAAATTCGATTGCCTTATGTTTCATCTTTGTTTTCCCCGAGCATGTTCCCTTTATTTGAGTTAGTTGTTAGTTGTTTAGGTTTGTTATTATTCGTAAGTCGCACCTCGAGAGTCGGGGCGTGACACGTAAATATTAGAATTTAATTTCATGATCTTAGGCGTGCAAAGCCATAATTATTAATAACTTTTATTTTTATAGACTGTAGAAAAAGTCTGGGGTATTACATCCTACCCCCCTTATGAAAAAAATCGTCCCGAAATTTGCATACCTTCTTCAAAAAGATAAGGATATCTCTCCTTCATCTTTTCCTCGAGCTCCCACGTGGCTTCTTCTTGCCCGTGGTGATTCCATAATACTTTTACTACTGGTATCGACTTGGTTCTTAATTCTTGAACTTTTCTATCCAAAATCGATATCGACTTTTCTTCATAACTTAGGTCAGATTCAAGAACGATGTCTTGCTGACTTATAACGTGCTTAGGGTCATAGACATACTTTCTTAATTGTGAAATGTGAAACACGACACTTCCTAGACTTGGCGGTAAAGCCAATCTATAAGCAACAGGTCCTATTTTCTCGAGAATTTCGTAAGGTCCTATGAACCTCGGTCTAAGCTTACACTTAACACCGAATCTAATGATTCCTTTCAATGGTGAAATCTTAAGAAAAATCTTATCACCAACTTCGAAAATAAGATTAGTTCGTCGATCATCGGCGTAAGACTTCTGTCAGCTCTGGCTTATTTCATCCGATCTCGAATCTGTCGAATGATCTCGATCATTTCATTAATCGAGTCTGGTCCTAAGTTCTTTCTTTCACCCACTTCATCCCAATAAAGTGGTGACTTGCATTTTCTTCCATACAATGCCTCATAAGGCGCCATTCCTATCGTCGCCTGATAACTGTTATTATATGCGAATTCGACTAAGTGTAAGATATCTTCCCAATTTGCACTTCGATCCAATACTACTGTCCTTAGCATATCAACTAGAATCTGAATTGTCCTTTCGGATTGTCCATCTGTCTGAAGGTGAAAAGTTGTACTGAAAATAAGTGTGGTTCCTAGCTCTTTCTGCATCGTGATCCAAAATCTCGAAGTGAACTTGGCATCTCTGTCTGATATTATAGACTTCGGCACTCCGTGCAGACGTACAATTTCTCGAACGTACAACTGGGCTAGCTTCTCTGATCCATAGGTAGTCTTAATCGGTAAAAAGTGAGCTGACTTCGTGAGTCTATCAATAATCACCCAAATGGCAGTATTTCCTCTTCTTGACTTAGGCAATCCAGTCACGAAATCCATGGCTATTCCTTCATATTTCCATTCTGGGATATCTAGAGGCTGTAACAATCCATACGGTAGTCTAAGTAAGGCTTTCACTTGTTGGCATGCCAAATATCTTTCTACAAACGAGGCAACATCTCGTTTGTATCCATTCCACCAGAATTTCTTTCTCAAGTCCTGATATATCTTCGTACTCCCTGGGTGTGCTGTATACGGCGTATCGTGAGCCTCACTCATGAAATCGTTCTTTAGTTCTTCGTTACTATCGGGAATACAAAGTCTGCCTTCAAATGATATTGCATTGTCTGGTTCTTCGGAATATCAGTCTGGCTTATCTGTTCTTATCTTTAGGCGAAGCTTCTCCATTGACTCGTCTTTCCTCTGAGCACTTATGATTCTTTCTCTTAAGTCTGATGTAGCTTCTAGTGCTGCTATCTGATTTGTGATCGTTGCTGGTGTGTCGAGCACTTCTACTTCCATCTTTTCAAATTCTCGTACTAGAGTTTCTTCTTCGACAAACAGACATCCTAACTTGGTTGGAGCCTTGCAACTCAGCGCATCTGCTACTACATTTGCCTTTCCTGGGTGGTAGTTGATTCCGCAATCGTAATCCTTGACCAATTCGAGCCATCTCCTTTGTTGCATATTCAGTTCTTTCTGCTCGAAAAGGTACTTCAGACTCTTGTGATCTGTGAAGATCTCAACCCTTACACCATAAAGATGGTGTCTCCAAATCTTTAATGCATGCACAACTGCTGCGAGTTCTAAATCGTGGGTTGGATACTCAACTTCATGAGGTCGAAGTTGTCGTGAGGCATAAGCTATTACTTTTCCGTCTTGCATTAGAACACAACCTAACCCATTCTTTGAAGCATCGGTATACACCACATATTCTTTGTTTGCGTCGGGAAGAGCTAATACTGGTGCTGTGGTCAACTTTTCCTTGAGCGTTTGAAAACTCTTTTCACACTCGTCCGTCCATTTAAACTTGTTTTCCTTTCGAAGTAGCTGCGTCATAGGTCTAGCAATAGTGGAGAATCCTTCGATGAATCTTCTGTAGTAGCCTGCTAAACCCAAGAAACTTTTGATCTCATTCAGACTTGTCGGTGACTTCCAATTATGCACTGCCTCTACCTTGGCAGGATCTACTTTGATTCCTTCGGCCGAAACTATGTGTCCGAGAAACATTACTTCCTTCAACCAAAATTCGCACTTACTGAACTTGGCATAAAGTTTCTCAGTCCTAAGTGTTTCCAACACTATCCGTAGATGCTCTTCGTGTTCATCCTCATTCTTAGAGTAAATGAGAATATCGTCGATGAAAACTAAGATGAATTTGTCTAAGTATGGGTGGAAAACTCTATTCATGAGGTCCATGAATACAGCAGGGGCGTTGGTCAATCTAAATAGCATAATTAAGAATTCGTAGTGGCCATATCTGGTTCGAAAAGCAGTCTTAGGTACGTCCTCGGGTTTAATCTTCCTAAAGAGTTATTGCCAGGGCAAAGGCCAAGAACAGGACCATAAGTACTGTTAGTTCCCAGTTAGAAACAACCAATAAGATCAAGGTCATCAATGCTAATAAGGCTATCGCTTCACTACCAGCAAAACCAAGAATAGCTAAACCTGCCTTTATTGATTGTATAAGGAATCCTCATTTGGAGATCCATTATTCATATAACTAGAATTGCGATAACTAGAAAAAGAACTTTCTAGTTCACCCAGAAAAGAATGATCGCTGTCAATCTCAAAAATAAGATTTTCTATATCAAAATAGGTAGAATAACCGTCTCCTTTACGATCCCTAACTAAAAAAGTCTCATCGGAGATGAAATTCCGAATGTCTTTGCTGATGGTAACCCGATCTTAAATCTATCTTTGAAAACGCTCCTGCACCTTTGAGCTGATCGAAAAGGTCTTCTATCCTTGGCAAAGGGTATTTGTTCTTGAGGGTGATCTTGTTCAGTTCTCGATAATCTATACACATCCTCATTGACCCATCCTTCTTCCTGACAAATAACACTGGTGCTCCCCAAGGTGAGACACTTGGTCTGATGAAACCAAGGTCTAGTAATTCTTGCAATTGGATTTTAAGTTCTTCTAGTTCTTTCGGTGCCATCCTATATGGAGCTTTCGATTTGGGAGCCAATCCTGGTTTTAAGTCAATCGAGAAATCTATGTGACGGTCGGGTGGTAAACCAGGTAAAATTTTAGGAAAAACGTCTTCGTACTCGTTAACAACTTTCACATCTTGAATGGTCTTCTCGGCTCCTAGTTCTCCAACTAGGTACACAAGATAGGCTGTGCAACCCTTCTTCTTTATCAACTTCTTGGCTTGTAAGGCGGATATTACCGGTATTCTCTTGCCCATTGCAATCCCATGAAATTCAGTCGGTTCTCTACTCGGGGGTTGAAAAGAGATTTTTCTCTCGTTGCAGAGAATTGTGGCTTAATTCTCTAACAACAAGTCCATCCCTAGGATTATGTCTACGTCCCACATTATCATAATGTTTAAATTGTTCGCTTTAACCTTAAGAGTTCCGATTTCTAGTTCTAGGTTAGAGCAAACATGCGTGGAAGTAGTGATCTCTCCTGAAGGTGTAGCTACTCTCATAGGATGTTCAGCTCTTACAGGTCTGATGTCTAAGTTATCCGCACAACAACCAGCAATAAAAGAATGCGATGCGCCCGTATCGAACAATATCTTAATAGGGATGTTATGAAGTTTTCCCATACCTGCAAGGTTTCCTTTTCCCTTTCCCTTATCCTGCCCAGTCTGCCTATTCGCGCATGCCCTTGCATTCTGCTGTTATTGCACGTGCTGCTGAAACTGCTGCTGATTCATTTGCTGTTGTGGATGCGCTTGTATGGCCCTCAGAGGTACTGCTTGCAGTGGTTTAGGGCAATCTTTCTTCATGTGTCCCTTCTGTCCGCAGTTATAACAGTTGGGAGTGCCTGCTTGACAGACACCGGAATGTGTCTTGTTGCACTTGGGGCATACCGGAATGATAACCCTCCCTGGGTTATTTCCTCCTTGATTGAAGTTCCTTTCTTGTCCCTGAGGTTGCCTTTGCTGATTATTCCCTTTCTAGGGTCCGGCTTGGTTGTTCCCTGGTAAATACAACCCAGATTGGTTGTTTCCCTGCCACTGTTTCTTGTTGTTGTTCTGATTCGGCTGCTGATTGCCACTTCTCTGATTTCCCTGGTTGTTGAAATTTTTATTGTAGCCACCGCTACTTCCTCCTTCCCACTTTCTCTTCCCTTGGAAATTGTTGTTGTTGTTGTTATAGTAGCCCCGGTTTTGGTTTTGGGTTGGAGCTGGTGTGGTTGTTACAGATTTCTTCTCATCAGGCACGACGGCCTCCATTTCCAAAGCTCGTCCTAAGACATCCGTATAGCTTAGTCCCCCGTGACTGGCTAAAGCGATCCCTAATTCGTGTCTCAGTCCCCCACGGAACTTCTTTGAAATCTTCTCTTCGGTATCGACCTGAGTAGGCGCATACCTGGATAGCTCACAAAACTTGGCATCGTATTCGGTCACTGTCATCTTTCCCTGTTTCAAGTTGTAAAACTCAGCCTCCTTCTGAGCCCTATACGTCTTCGGCATGTACTTGTCGTACAACGCCTCCTTAAACTCGTCCCATGTAAATTGAGTCAGGTGCTCCTCGGGTATCACTTTCTGTCTTGCCTCCCACCAGTAATCAGCTGGTCCGGAGAGCTGGAATGCTATGCATGATAGTCGCTCCTCATCAGTACATCTGAGGAGCTTGAAAATTCTCTCAATCGATTGTACCCATAGCTCAACATCGCTAGGGTTTCCCATTCCATTAAATATGGGTGGGTTTCGTTTGAGGAAAAGATCCTCAATGTCCCTACGGGGCGGTGGTGGAGGTGGTGGTGAAGGGGATGGTGGAGGGGTATCATGATGTTCTTGCTCTTGTTCCCTTTCATTCTCAGGCTGACATCGTCCACGTCCTCGGGACCTACCAGGTCCCCTTCTATTGTTAACATTTCTCGGCAGCATTTCTCTTTAACTATGGGGAACAAAAACTCTCATTAGCCCTTTCTTTTAAACATTCTTTCACTTACTCGCTCTCTTTCCAACTTAATCAAGTTCACGGAAAAGAAAAAAAAATCGAACATAACTTCGATATTAGTTCTTTAATCTTTTAACTTTTCAAGTTAAACTTAACTTCTCGTTACACGAGTTCATTTGACACTCTGGTTTACTTCATGCTTTATAAGGAAATTTTCTTGTGATTAAAACCCTCTCACGGGTCATGTATATATATATACATCAAAAAGAATATTAGTTCTGCCTCCAATGAGGACTTATACAAAAAGTTAGACTAATACTAGTCTAAACTAGGCTGACTGCCTATCACTGAACCGGGTGCACTAACAAGCTGCATCTCCGTATCTACTGGAAGTACTAGAACGGAAACGATTCATAAAATTTCGTATCCGCTAGAGTACTACAAAAACTAGTTACTGATCCGACTATGCACAGGACAAACAAAACTACTACTACTATTAACACTAACACGCGTCTACGACGCTCTGCTCAAGTAACTGCAGTCGAGTCCAAAACTGCCCTCTACGACCTGCAAAAACCCTAAGAGTCCTCCTCTGGGTCCTCCTCTGGGTCCTCCTCAGGATCCTCGTCTGGGTCCTCCTCCTCTGACTCTGAACCAAAGACGAGCTGGAGTGCCTCGTCCTCCCTCAGAGTAGAGCCGTCGGAAAGTGAAAGTAAGGGTGGTGACGGTGCCTCTGAAACTGTCTCCTCTAGGTCTGAAACAAGGTAGTCCTCACTAGTCTCTACCGCACGCTTCTTCAGAGGAAGAAGGTGCTCAGGAACGGAACCGAAACCTGACTCGTACTCCTCCCTAGAGCGGACTCTAGATGGTCCCACCTCTAACTGACCTCTGACTACTTCCCACCTCATACAAATCTCCTCGAGCGGTGTCAGTGGAGATGGTAGCTCTAACATGGCGGAAAGCTCCGCGTCAATCCCTCAGTACTCTAACTCTGTCCGGAACTGTCCTGTCTCAAAAGGTCCTTGAACCCTCACACTAGGCTCGGGTAGAAAAGATGTAGGTAACCCTAATAGGGCAGCTGTCTCTGCATCGATCTCTACAAATCCTGGTCCTGGGATCACCTCCTCAAGTGGTCCAGGTGGAAGTGGTAACTCTGGTGTAGCTACGGGCTCCTCGCCCTCCTCTAACTGCTCTGACTCCGCGTCAGACTCCTCACTCGGTACAAAGTCTGGTGGTACCTCCAACAAAGCGGCCAACTCCGGGTCCAACTCTAAAGGCTCTGGCTCGGTCTCTGCTGGAAAGTGACGGTAGGGAACATGTGGCTCAAAAGGAACTGGAATCATGAACCTGCTGTCAAGGAAACACCCGTGTATATATAAAGCGAATCCCGTGTAGTTGCCCGTCGGCTCAGTGTCGTCGCCAGAAACCCCAAGAAAATACCACGCCACGCGGTGTGCCCAACCGCGCCACTCGTTCGGTAGATGCACAATCAGGTCGGATATCGCCTGACTCTCCGGGATAAAGTGTCGTACTGCATAATAAACTGACGAGAAGTTGCTCACTATCTGCCCTATGTCTTCCTCATCCGAATCTGCCTCGAAATCATAATACTCATCCTGTATCATATCTATGATGGTACGCTCGCACGCGGGTAAGGGTTGGCTCTTCCGAGCAGTAACGCGAGTCCTAGCTATCCTACAAAAGTTTTAAGGAAACACGGATCAGTAACAGGTAGGGAAATAACTTATCTCAACGAAATACTTAAATTACAGAATGAACATTCCTTATTCAATTGTAATATCACCACTTAAACAACCACTTATCATAACATCTAGCAATTCAAGAAATTTCACTCAAACAATATATATAAATAACATTTCAAGATTTTATTCCCATCCTTTATTTCATTATTCAATTACATTTCTTACTTTATTTAAAACAAAGTACGTCTACTTTGTTCATGTTACTTATTCAAAAGTAACATCTGTTTTAAAAAGAAATTTTTTCCTTCTCGACACTTGAATTTCTTACTCGCCGAATTCTTCGTTTAATTACGAAGTATGAAATAAAATAAATTCCTAAGAAAAGGGAATATAACTGGAAAATGACTTTAGAACAAGAGTTCTAGTCGTCGTCGAGTCGAGCGATCGCTGGAAATTAATGAAGATTCGTACTCGATTCGTGGAAGTTATAACAAACTTCTTCTTGAAGTTCGAGCGAGGCGAACTCCAACTGAAAATGATCCCGTTCATGTTACTTTTACGGAAGCAACATTCGTTTCTTTCGTTTACTTGGTACAGAACTAACGTACCTTATCAATATTTATCTTAATTTCTCAAAGGAAATTCTTATCGATATTTCTTTGTAAAAACAAAAATCGACTCTGCCGAGTCTTTGTTCATGTCACTATACGCACGTGACATTCGTTTGCAGAAGTTCTTCCCGTTTCACGATCTCCTTTCGAAATCATTTAAACTAACGTTCTTAAAACGTCTAAGTTCTCAAGGAACCGGAAAGATCTTAGGTTTCGAGTCTATATTCTTAACGAACCGGGAAAAATCCCTAGAATCATTCTAGATTCTCGTGCCATCATACTTTCAAATCAAAGAAATCATTGCGCAAACAATTTCACGTAATTCACATAGCAGTAGCAAGTATGATTCTCATACTTTCAAAATTTCATTCTTGGCACGTTGTCATTCTTAACTTATTGAATACTTATTCAAAAAAATTTCCTTAAAAGACAACATATTTCTGAAATTCTTTATTTTCTTTCTTTCTTTCCTTCGTTGAGTCGACGTAGTGGGAGGTTGAGTAGTCGTCTACACTCTTAAACTTAGTGTTACGATCTTATCTTACTTGAAAGAAGATTTGGGTATAGAGTATGAACGAATACTCTATCTGACTACTTGAAAGAATACTTGTATGCAGAGCAGAAACGATTACTCTAATACCACTCTGTCACAGCCCCAAATCCCGAGGGACGGCAGAAGCCGGGGTGCGACTGGGGTTGGATTAAAGAAGCGGGGAAGACGGGGAAATGAAAGAATGAACATACATACATAACATCTTATCTTCTATGAACAAGACTTTATTGACGAAGGAAAGAGTTAATCTCGAAAGATTACTCGACAAGCATTTCAAAAGTGTCTGAGTCATATTACAAAACTTAGGCTACAGTGTTAAAACACAACATCAAAAGAAGAGTTCAGAGCCTAGCAGCGGAATTGTGAACTATATACATGTCTTTCTTAATCCTTATTCAACTCTAACTCAACCAACGCCGCTTCGTCGCTTCAACCTGCACATCTAGAAAACATATGCAGGGCTAAGTACAAAAGTACTCAGTGGGCACGTTGCCGAAAACATAATCATAGGTATAGATAATCAGACATCTCATTTTATAGCACATCGGGATTTTCATTTAAAAGAGCCCGTGCCTATTAAACATTTTCATTTCATTCATAAAGTAGCTTGCAAGCATTTTTCATAGATGTTACGTTCAAATCTTGACCAATCATAATTCACCGTGGCTGGCTACCCCTCAACAGGATATCACATACACCACAGGCTACAAGTGCACTAACTCTGGAAAGCCCCTTTTGACTAACTCAGAGCCGATCGTTAGTTAACCCCTTTTGATTAACTCATAAGGTACAAGAGAACTCACATAAAAGATAAAACAGTTCATGCCATGATTATTACTTTGAAAACACAATTATCAAAGTGATAAAGAAAAGGTTTTCGAGCATTGCTCGTTTTATTTCATAAATAGGAAAGCCCACCTTATAGATTACAGAACATTAAATCGAGCTTCCATTCTTCTGATCTTCCGTCCTTTCCTTACTGCTGACTTCCTCCTTCATCGTAAAATAATCATACTTTAGACTCGGTCGTACAAGATAATCGAATACGGAAATTCGAATTAAGTTTTTATTCTTTAGACTTTTAGGCATTTGCACGCTAACTAAACTCTTTAGTTAAAAAAAACGAGACACGAACGCATCTCGTTTGACACTCACTCGGTTCTGTACTCGACACTTTAAGTCGTTATAAAGAAGGTAGTCAATAACTTGAAACGACTAACAAGATCGAAAGAAACTAAGTTGAGAAGAATTCAACTTAAGAAACTACATTTTGAACATGCACTGCACAAGGTCAGTAAGTCTGTCCAGAACAGGGGTTTGCGAAACAGGGGTTGTACCCTGTACCAAAAGATATCCTCGGGTGTTTAGTTTACTCTCCAATTCGCGGATCTCAATTCCGATTAACGAGTTAGGAGATATTGCAGTTTTTGTGGAACGTCGCAAAAACTGCCGAGTGAACCCTAATGCTCGATAAAATCGACGCACGCTTTTCTAGGTTCGATTAAAGCTTAAACACTTTGAATTTCACACAAAAACTGGCCCAAGGCAGTCACCTCGTATTATCATACGTGATAAACCTCTTTTCATTTCTCGTTTAAAAACACGACGATCCAAACCTCGTCGTTCAAACTAAACAATTACTAAACCATTTCAAGTCTCGTTCAATTTCCTAACTTCTTGTTTCTACTTCTCGATTATAGCTACAACTTATCTTTTCATAGCTCGGACGAACATGTCATCAACAACAAACTCGTTCCTTAATCAATAATAATCATCAATATCTAATTAGAAACATTAATCGACTTTTCTATGGTTACTTATTCTCGATGTTTCGTCTCTTACCAAAATTCAAATGTCGTTAGAAATCGTTCAAACTTTACAACATCATTCATCATCTATCCAGAATCATAAATACGCAATTCATATCCACATATCATCATCTATTCTCGAATTATCGATCGTCATTCGCCTCTTACGTAAAATTTTACGTTTTCCGTTTCCATTCAAATTTTACGACAATGATTATCATCTATCAAGCATTACTAACATGAAATCATATTATCAAAATGTTATCGAGCCTCGACTTATCACCACATCTTCGTCTCTTACACTTTTCGTTTTATTTTTAGAAAATTCTCAAATTAATATATATTCTTCCTCATGCATCATATAATTCATTTCCATTAAACAATCGAGCATATCTTAACATTTACTAACCTAAATCGAGCCTTGTTCGTCTCTTAGGTTTTGGATTTTATTTTTAGAAAAATCTAAAACAATTCATACGATCAATTAACGACATGAGAAACACTAATCTATCATCAATTCGACAAAGAAATCGAGCATGAAACGAAAGCCCCAAAACAGAAAAAATTTCGGTATTAATAGGGGTTAGGGTTCTTGATTTTTTCCTTCATGATTTGATCCGTAGAACTCGATTCTAAGCATCCTAGAACATGTATCGATCAAGAACAACATGCTATCTCACTCCCTAATTTTCGAAAAAAATAAAGGAGAGGGGAAAGGAGATTTGTTCGGATCAAACTAGAGACGAAGCTCTTACCTTTCGATATATGAAATCGGATTGGAATTTGATCGGTAGACGGAGGAGTTATCGATCTTGGAAGAGCTTGAGAGGTGCTTCAGTGGAGGAGATTTGGAAGAAGAAGAATGAGAGAGAGGAGATGGGAGATGGCGGTAGTGGTGGGATAAGGGGGAGGGATGATGAGTCACAAGGGTGACTCATAAAGTAAGTGAAAATATCCTACAAACATAGTGAGTCGTTAAGGTTTCGTTTGGCGAGGAAATTTTATACGAAACATCGATCTTGTTCCGCGTGATGGAGGACTCGAACCCGTGACCTTTGGCCCGGGCATTACAAGGAAAAATCTTGTTTCGGGCTCTTAAACGTCACTTTAAAAATCGAGAAATATTTTTCTAGTTAGTTACGGAATTGATGAAATCTAATTCATCCGTTAGATTGGAAATAATTAACATACTCGGAAAACCTAAATCGTTTTTCAAAATCCGAGAAAAAATCGGGACGTCACAGTCCAAAAATCGTCTGGAAAATCATAAAAATTAACTTTCTCCGGTGAACTCGTCTCGAGAAAAAGTGAATGTAAATTCTGACGGAATTCGATTCCGAGTTTCCGGGCGAAAAACTTAACGGACGCGAAAAACCCTAATACAGTAGTCGTTCGTTCGATTTCTGGAAATTATTTTTGGAAACGGATTTCACCATAAATCTTAGAATTTAATTTCATGATCTTAGGCGTGCAAAGCCATAATTATTAATAACTTTTATTTTTATAGACTGTAGAAAAAGTCTGGGGTATTACATTATTATTGTCTTGTGTGAGACAAGAACCCACGTGTGGATATTTGAGTTATTTGAGGTGACTGTGTGCTTTACTTCTTTTTAGCCTGTCACAGTATTTGAGAAGGAGGCCTACTTCTCGACACAGAGATTATGTGGTAGATGATTCATACCTGTATGTTTATAATATGTTTGACAACATTGTCGTTTCAAGTAAAATAAAATGATTTTGCATTCACAAGTAAAACATTTTAAATCTCATTAATGCTTGTGATGTTATGGCAAGGAAAGTTCAATTGTATAGCTCTAAGAGCAAGTTTTTAAAATGTTTTTGGCATGTGTTCACTGAGTACAAAGTACTTAGCTCTGCATGTATTACTAAACGTACAGGTTAGCGGGATGTGGATGGCGTGGACAGCTTGGTGGTGTGTTCTTTTTGGTTGAGTCGAAAGTTAGCTGGCAATTACATGTCTTCATACTTGTAGTTGTTGGGAATTGAGTCGAAGTCTCCGCTGCAATATGACACTATCTTTTGATATGTCTTAATGTTTCTCTCATACTTGTTGAATTCACGAGCGATGTGCTCGATACAATTTACCGCTTTCCTTTAGTTTCCGTTTGATGTGAAACCAACATACTGATGCCTTTTTGGGTCTTCTGATGTAAATTAATTATGCTTGTTGGTTGTTTTATCGTGATTTGAAAGCATGCCTTTATTTGTTATCGCTTTCAGTCATTATTCCCTAGATTCCCCGAGCATGAATCCTTATGTGAGTTGAGTTAGTGTATGTTTTGATATTGTCCATCACACCTCGGGAGTCGGGGTGTGACATAGTGGTATCAGAGCAGGTTGTCTGCTCTGAAGCTTAACTTTCTTTGATGAGTCGAGTCTAGATTTATTTCCTAAACTTATTTGTGTCAGTAACACACCAAGAAATCCCTCATCTCATCCGGCAACCAGGTACGCCTTATTTTCAAAAGCTTTCAAGTTTAAAATATTAATTGAGTTACTCGGTTCATTATATGCACTCGTCTAGAGATAAAAGCTTGATAAGTAGTTTGAATAACTAGATTGCTTAAGAATGTCTTCCCTAATGTGTGTTTTGTGTGGAAATCAGAAAGGATGGAACGTTTGTGCAAACATTTTGGTGAAATGGAATTGCCAAGAACCTGAGCAATAAAACATATGTGGAAAGCAAGAACGAGTATGTGGTGGTTGGGAATTTCTACATAATTATTTAATTGTTTTAGTGTGCTTAACTCGTTTAAAATTCGTATTGGATGGACGATCAAGAGTGGATGCAGGAGTACCTGCATGTGAGGAAGATGTATCATGAGACGATTGGTTAGTTTTTAGCTTGATATCATAAGATCTGGGAGAAAGTCAAGTACATGGATGTAGGAGCGCTGGATGGTATAATACATTTGATTCATGCCTTGCCCCATGAGTGGCGTGATTAGGCAGCATCGCTTGTGCCCAGGTTTCTTGGACACCATTTCTTCAATGACATGCGTTTATTGCTACTATTTCCGAGCAGTTTATCCAGTACAGTACCCCGCCTCCAGGACCGTACGACGTCGACCTCCCTGCCGTGCCGAATAGTTTTGCTCTTAGTCCCCCGCCTTTGCTCCAGGGCGGACCAGCTCCTCTCCGTGTCCCTTCACCGCCCCGTTCTAAGCCAGAGCCCCGAGCCGCCTATCAGGACTACCCGTACTCGGGAGGTGTGATTCCTATCCATGCGTTTGACCCCTTTGCTTCGTCTAGCTCGACCACCCCTCAGTCAAACGGTTTTCATAACCCCATCAGAGTCTTGCAAGCTTTGCATGACCAACTTGAGGAATTCATGCGCTGCGACCGCACACCCTCTCCGGTTCAGCCCCTAGCCAAGCCCTCTAGGCCGACTCGCACAGGCAATAGCGATGACGATGAGTTTTTCGAGGATCCGGCAGCCGATGATATAGTAGGTAGCGGATACCTTCAGGCTTTGCCAAACGACTACTTCTCTGCTCTGTATATGTATGCTCGGACCCCAGTAGTGAGGCCCAATCAGGAACGTGAGCCAGAGTTTGGCACTTTAGCCGATGTGGCATCTTACCTCCACCGTAACGAGAGCAACCCCGAGACTCCCCTATGGGACAAGTCAGAATTGGAGGACGTCAATGCTCAATTTGAGGACGAGGACACTGGAGACATGACCAATCTGTGGGAAGCCGTCAACTATACTCTCCGTGACTTTGAAGAGGAGTTAAGGGCAACCGAGCGTGAGCGCTTTGCCATTATTAATGGAGACACAGATGCGGATCCCGAGGAAGATCCAGAGGAAAAGGATCCTGAGGAGGATCCAGAGTAGGATCCCGAGGAGGATCCCAAGGAGGACCCCGACGAGGAGCAGCGTGATGATTATGATCCGAGTGAGGACAGTTCCAATGTTTAGGATCGGTTCAAGGAAGTTGTGGAAATCTCGAATAATATTTACTTTTCTGTCTAAGAGTTGAACTCTTTTTATTTTTCTGCAGTGATGTATATATTGATGACTTGATGCTTGGTTAGTTAGTAGAATCGGACACGAAGTATTACCTCGTGTTAGTTCGATTCGAGATGTAGAACGTCATGTTGACGTGTAGGAAAATTTCAGTTGTGAATATTTATCCCTTATTTTGTTATAAGTCCTCCAAAGAGGCCATCGTTCGGGTGATATGAAAGAGAAGCTGTTAGGCCGCTAAAATCAACTTTGAGTCTCCTAAGTATTTATATTAATCTGAGCATTTGAGGTTCCCAAACTATGATTGAGACGAGATTGAGTAACGAGATAAGAGTTGAGCTGATTGAATAAATTATTCTTTGACAATGTTCTCTAAATAGTAAAGTTTAAGTAAAAAGATAATGTGATATATATATTAATTGTAATAATATTTGAGTGCATGATTGCTTTGAGTATTGAGAAAGATTCATTTTGAGAATATGAGAATAGTGACGTGATGATGTTTGAGATTATAATTGTTTTGAATATTGAGAAATATTTGTCTTGAGAATATATGAATAATGGCATGCATGTCAATGATGATTGATTATTTTTTAGTTAAGAAATGGATTGATTCAGATATATATATGAACTTGAGATGATTGAGTTGATTGCAGTGATTGCTAAAATTAAATTTCTTTCGATGTGTTGATAAGTACCGATCGAGAATCATATTCCTCTCAAAAGGAAATATTTTCAAAATCGAGAAAGGTTCCGAGTGAGTTAATTCGTTCTTTCAGAATTGCTTAAAATTTTCTTTTGCATTTCTTTAGAATGCCACCGAGATGAAGAAACATAAGAGTGGAAAGAAATGAGGAGGAGGGACAGCGAGACCCTACTCCGCCCCCTCCAAATGAACATCGAGTAGAAGAACTTTTTCTTCACCAGAATCCCCCAACCTTCGAGGGTAAAGGCAGTCCTGCAGAAGCTGAGGACTGGATTCGTTCTCTTGAGCAAATTTTTAGATTCCTCCGATGCGATGATCGTAAAAGTCTCAAATGTATGACGTATCAACTGAAAGGAATAGCCGACTACTGGTGGGAAGCTCGACAAAGGACATATACTCCAGAAGAGCGTGAAAACTTGACGTGGGAACAATTTAAGGAAGCTTTGTATGAGAAGTATGCACCGAGGAGTTATCGTAATCAGAAGGCGAACGAATTTGCAAATCTGAGGCAAGGAAAGAAGATAGTGGCCGAGTACAACCGTGAATTTTGCGAGTTAGCTCGTTTTGCGCCCGATAAGCTGGATACCGATGAAAAGATGTGTGAGTTATTTTGAGCAGGATTAAGGCAGGATATTCGAGTAGTTCTCGCCAGTCATAGTGGGTTGACTTATGCAGAAGCCCTTAATCGAGCCCTAGATATGGAGTTGGCTATGCAGCCAGAAAAAGGAACGCATCCTTCAGCGAATCCTCAATTCCAAAACCAAACGACGACGATTGTAACTACTCATCAATCTCAGTTCGGTCAGCATGCAAAGAGGAAAGGAAAATGGAGTGGTGGGAACCACCTAAGCAAAAGGCCATGGCAAGGAAGAGGACAACAACAGCCTCAACAAAATCAGAAAGCGAGAGCTCCGCAAATTAATCGAAGCACCATACCTACATGACCCCAAGGACTCCCTTCTTGTTCAAAGTGTGGCAAGATGCATCAAGGCACCTGCAAAGCTGGAAGTAATGTGTGTTATACTTGTGGACAGCCTAGTCATTTCTCGAACAGGTGCCCAAGTAAATAGCAGGGAATGAGCAGTGGAAGGCCAAATCAGTTTCAGTCTTCGTAAATTAAAATAGTTGATGCAACTCGATAGCAAAAGTTTCTTCAGCATCAGTGAAAGCCACAGCCGCCAAAGCACCAAATTTCTGAGCAGGAGTTGCCGCATTTCCAAAGAGTGTTTGCAATTGAGCAAAAACCTGGAACTAAGGACCAAGGAAATCTCGCAGGTATGGGAAAGTTTAATGACATACCTGTTATCATTTTATTCGATATCGGTGCTTTGCATTCGTTTATATCTAGCACTTGCGTAGAAAATCTTGGCTTGAATGTAGAAGAGTCGAACCAGGTGCTTAGAGTGGCAACCCCTTTAGGAAAATTGACGTTAATTTCGCGTGTTTGCTCAAACTTAGAATTTGAATCAGAAACTGCAAATTGTTTGCGAAATCCCAAAACCTAATCTAGATGTGGGACATAGACATAATCTTAGGAATGGATTGGCTAACCAAGAATTTTGCGACGATTCGATGCAACCATAGAAAGATTTCGTTTCAGTCCCCTGGAGAAGAGCCGATAGTAGTCTTCGGAGTTGAAAAGAAAGTCAAGAAGAGTATGCCAATTATTTCAGCCATGAAAGCAAAAAAGTTAATGAGAAGAAAGGATAGAAAGGCATATCTGATTTATTTAAACAAAGATGAGGAGCTAGAGTTGAGTGTTGACGACGTAGCCATTGTGCGAGAATTTAAAGATATATTCCCAGAAGTATTACCAGGATTGCCTCCCGACAGGCAATTAGAATTTACGATTGATCTCAAACCTGGATCAGCCCCAATATCAAAAGCTCCATACAGAATGGCCCCAAAAGAACTCCAAGAGTTGAAGATTCAGTTGCAAGAATTGTTAGATTTGGGTTTCATTCGGCCAAGTGTTTTCCCCTGGAGAGCCCCGATTCTGTTTGTGAAGAAAAAGGACGGTAGTCTGAGAATGTGCATAGATTACCGAGAGCTTAAAAAGATAACACTAAAAAACAAGTATCCTTTATCAAGGATAGATGATTTGTTCGATCAGTTAAAAAGAGCAGGTGTTTTCTCTAAAATTGACTTGAGGTCTGGATACTATCAATTGAAGATCAAGAAAGAAGATGTTCCAAAGACTGCTTTCAAAACAAGATATGGACATTACAAATTCATAGTAATGTCATTTGGATTTACCAATGCCCTAGCCGTCTTCATGGATTTGATGAATAGAGTTTTTCACGAATTTTTGGACAAATTTGTGATTGTCTTCATAGACGATATTTTGGTGTATTCCAAGGATGAGGCAGAACACGAGAAGCATCTGCGAATCGTGTTGAAAAAGCTAAGATTAGAGAAGTTGTATGCCAAGTTTAGCAAGTGTGAATTTTGGTTGAAAAAAGTGAATTTCCTAGGACACGTTGTTTTGTCCGAAGGAGTTAAAGTTGATATGGAAAAGGTGAAAGCTGTACAAGAATGGAAATCGCCGACGTCAGCTCATGAAATCCGTAGTTTCCTCGGTTTAGCAGGTTACTATCAAAGATTCATAAAAGGATTTTCCAAGATTACAAAGCCGATGACAAGTTTGTTGAAGAAGGAATCCAAGTTTAAATGGACAGAAGAATGTGAGAAAAGTTTCCAAGAGCTTAAGACGAGATTGACTTCAGCCCCAGTATTAGCCCTTCCTGAAGCAGGAAAAGACTATACCGTTTATATAGACGCATCAGCTCAAGGCTTAGGATGTGTGTTAATGCAAGATGGAAGAGTAATAGCATATGCTTCAAGACAGCTCAAACCCCATGAAGAGAAGTATCCGACTCATGATTTGGAATTAACAGTTGTAGTGCATGCCTTGAATATTTGGAGACACTGTCTCTATGGAGCTAAGTGTGAAATCTTTTCGGATTACAAGAGTCTGAAGTATTTCTTCGAGTAGAAGGAACTGAATATGAGACAAATGAGATGGCTTGAGTTGGTAAAAGATTATGACTGTAAGATATCTTATCATCCCGGGAAAGCTAACGTTGTAGCCGACGCATTGAGCAGAATTCAGAAGAAACCGAGCTAGGATTTTTGCTATCTGAGGAAGAAAAGCTAATAGAAGAATTTGGAAGAATAAGAATTGAAGTAATTCTACCTCCAGCAACAGTAGAGCAAGTGATTGCTACATTGGTAGTAATGCCAGATCTGAGGACTCGTATCATAGAAGGTCAAAGGAAAGACGAGGATTTGGAAAAGTTGAGATTGAAGGTTAGAAAAGAATGAGTCAAGGATTTTTCAGAATCAAGAGACAATGCTTTGTTGTTCCGAGGAAGGATTTGTGTGCCAAATGACGAGAAGTTAAGTAATGGGATATTGAGTGAAGCTCACGAGACCCCGTATACCGCCCATCCCGGCAGTACAAAGATGTACCAAGACTTGAAGCAACAGTTTTGGTGGGAAGGACTGAAAAAGGATGTAACCTTGTATGTTATGTTTAGCTTGCAAGCAAATAAAGTCTCTGCACCAAAGACCGTATGGACCTCTACAACCATAACCAGTCCCAGAATGGAAGTGGGATGGTATCACGATGAATTTTGTGACGGGTTTGCCAAGGTCAAGGAAAGGAAATACAGTTGTGTGGATGATTGTGGATAGATTAACCAAGTCCGCTCATTTCATACCTATACCCCACACCTATAGATCAGACAAGTTGGTACAGATCTGATCGAGATTCGAAGTTTACAGCAAGTTTTTGGGAAAGTTTCCAAAGAGAATTGGGAACACAGTTGCAGTTTAATACCGTTTATCATTCTCAAACGAACGGCCAATCAGAAAGTACGATTCAAATTCTTGAGGACATGTTGAGAGCTGTGTTGTTAGACAAATGAGACGAATGGGAGAAAATCCTACCACTTGTCAAATTTGCCTATAATAATAGCTATCAAAATACGATTGGAATGGCCCCTTATGAGGCTCTTTATGGAAAGAAGTGTAGGTCTCCGCTCTACTGGGACGAAGTAGACGAGAGAAAAGTCATAGGGCCAGAAGCGATTGAGGAGATGATAGAATTTGTTTGTCAGATTCGCGAGAAGATTAAAGAAGCCCAAAGTCGACAGAAGTCGTACGCTAATAATCAAAGATCGAAGCTAGAGTTCGATGTAGGAAGTAAGGTGTTTTTGAAAGTATCTCCCTCGAGAGGAGTACACCGCTTTGGTGTCAAAGGAAAGCTAAAGCCTCGATTTATAAGACCGTTCGAAATCCTTGAAAGGATTGGAGTTGTCTCGTATAGACTAGCTTTGCCTCCTAGTTTTGGGAATTCGCATAACGTTTTTCACGTATCGCAATTGCGAAAGTACGTTTTCGATCCAAAGCACGTGATTCGCCAAGAAGATGTGGCTTTGAAGCCAGATTTAAGCTATGAGGAGAAACCCGAGCAAATTCTAGACCGTAAGGTTCAGCAACTTAGAATGAAATCGATTCCCTTAGTTAAGATTAAGTGGTGTCACCACGATCTTGAATAAGCTACGTGGGAACTTGAGGAAAAGATGAGAGTGAAGTATCCCGAGCTATTTTCTCAAGGTTAGTAAATTTTGGGATGAAATTTTTCTTAAGGGGGTGAGGATGTAATACCCCAAACTTTTATAAGTCTTTGAGTGCGTTTTAAATGCGTTTATATGTTTAAATAATGTGCCTTGAGTGATAAAATTTTTTAAGAAAAGAAATTTTCTTGAAAACGACCAAAATGTCCTTATGTGCTTTGATGTGATTTTTCTCGTTTCGATTATTCGAAATGAGTATGTGATGCATTGATTTAGCTTTAATATATGAGTTTGAGTATGAGTATGAATTTCGGAGAATTCTGAGAAATTTCACTTTTGACGATTAGTGTTGATAAGCCGAGAAATCACTAAATACTAACGGACTCCGAATTAAACTTAATTAGTATCTTTTGATTCTATAATTAATTTTAAGACATATGGGATGTATTAGAAGCTCATCCGAGATCATATGAGAGAATTCTAAGAATTTAGTTCTTAACGGATTAATTAGCCGAATGAATTTAGGGTTTTCTTCGTTCCTTGGAATTTTGACCTAAAAATTAGATATTCAGATTCCTTGATTTATTTCGTGGGAGATGAGTTAGAGTTGAGGTGTTTTCGATGTCGAAAACGAGTCGAGGAGAGTTTTTAGCCGTTTTCAGTGTTAACGGAAAAATACGGATACATTCTACCGGAAAACTTTTTCATTCGGAGAAAATTATACCAGTTAAGAATTGAGATATTTCACTCATGTCTCTCCCTCTCTCTCTGCCGACATGATCCCTCCTCTCTCTCCCTAATTTTATTCTCTCCAATTATACCTAGTTAACAATTTTCAACACCTGTGAGGGAATATCATCATCTCATTCATTTAATCTATCTATTAACTCATTTCCTTCATAGCTAAGCATAGCAAATTTCACTCATCTCTCTCTACTCTCTCTCTCTCCACTGTATGAAACAAGGGGAAAAGAGAAATAATCCTCTCTTCTCTCCCTCTCTTCACCGTGCACACACAACACATAGATTTAGGAGAAAAACTCCATTAAAGTCCAAGTTTTCAAGCATTCAAGATCCAAGATCATCATCCTCTCCAACTCTCAAACCCCAAATCAAGAAGGTAATCTAGTTCTTCAAGTTTTGAGCTCAAATCAAAATCAAAATCTTCTCTCCACTAGTTTCTTTAATTTTCGGCATTTTCGCCCTAAAGAGATGATTAATTCTTGTTTTAATTTTTCTTGAGGTCTAAGATGAAATCCTCCATGAAAATCCAAGCTAGTATTTGAAGCTCATCATCCCTCCCTTCACCATCGAACCAAGAGGAGAATAAGTTTGATATATTTTACTTCAAAGTATGATTTTATTCCAAGTTTGACATATATGTAAATGTATAAAGCTAAAGAAAAAGAAGGAATGATGCATGTTTAAATTATGTTTAGGCAAACTAGGATGATCGATGATGATGATATGAGTATATAATGAGAAGCACAAATCCTAGGATTTCGTATAGGAATCAAGAATTAAGAGAGAAAAGAAAAGAAAAATAAACCCATAAAGTTTTTGGGTAAAAACCGAAAATGAGGAAAAAATGAGAAAGAAAAATAATTTATGTGAGTTCTTGATGATTTCTTGTTGATATGTGTTTTGTGATGATAATTAGAATGATTTATATGCCTAAGAAGTTGAAGAAATTATTTGCCCTATTTTTATCATTGAAATCAAAAATTTAGGGTTTATGGGAGAAATCTTTGTTTTATTTGTTGTTTGATGATTTGATTATGTTTATGATTTCATTACGAGTATGAGAATATGATTGAGTGGATGATTTGAGTTATTATGCTAATTTACTTGAAGAAATCGAAAAATGTGTTTTGAAGGAAAATATGATTTTTGATGATTTTTAATGATTTTGATGATATGGATGATATGAATGTGTTTATGATCAAATTAGAATGTTGGGTGTTTAAAAAAATTTAAGAGATGAAAACAATGAAATATTAAGCATTAAAGTGTGCAAAAATCGAAAGAAATGAGTTGGAATGCCTAGTGTGTGTTCTAGGTGTTCTTGGTGAAAATATGAGTTTATGAGTATGTGTTCTTGGTGTTCTTGATGAAGAACATGAAGATTTGAAGATAAATAAACTTAATTATAAAATAAATTAATTAATTATTAAATTAAATAAAAATTCAAAAATTTTATAAAATAAAATTGAAAATAAATAACTTATTTTTGGAGATAAAGATTGGGTGAAACAAAGAAAAATGTTTCGTTGATTAAGGATTAATAAATCGAAAAGAGAAATTATATGAGTTAATAATAGGAATTAAAAAGAGAGATAATAATAATAGTTGAGAAATAAAAAGAGAAATTAGAATTAAAAGATGAGTATGAAATTAAAGATGAGTCAGTCGAGGATAAGTTCGTTTAGTCGAACAAGATATATAAAGAAATTAACCTAAAGAGAAATAAATTCTCTTTTAAAGAGAAAAATATTTTGTAGAGTCGAGTATGAGAACCTAATGAAGAATTAAATCGAGATTAAGTTTGTTTACTTGTTTTAATTATGAGATTAAGAGTTTAAAAAAATAATAGAAATAGAAATAAACAAGTTAATAAGATAATTTCTTAATGGAATAAATAGTAAAGTATGAGATTGAGATTTAAGTTAACATTTGAGAGATTAAATAATGCTATGAAGAAATAGTTCGAATAAAATAAAGTTATGAGTTGAGATCGAATAAGTGTTAATCACTAAAAATGTGAAAATCGAGTTTAAAGAGTCTCAAATGCTTGAATATTAAATGAAAATAAGAAGCGTTAGACGAATAAAACGAAGTACGGGTTGAAATCAAATAAATGTTGTTTTAATATGAGAAGCGAGTTTGGAAAGTGTGGATGTTTGAATGTTCGTTTCTTGATGATGTTGAGTATGGAGTAGTTAATAGTAAGGTTTGAGTGAAAATGATCGATTTTGCTTTACAAGTATCTTTAAAACCGAGATAAGACGACGAAGTTATTAAGAGTCGAGTTTTTAAATAGAAAGTCAAATTTCTATTAATATAGAAAATAAGAGTTTAATTAAGACAAAAAAAGTATATTATTATAAGATAAGTTAATAAGATGAGAGTTCATGTACGGGTAAATGTATGTAATTGAGAAAAGACAACGTATTTTGTAAATAACGTCGTATTTTAAGTCGAGAAATATTAAATAATTATTTGAATTTTTAAATTCAAAATTCTTATTATTTGAATTTTATTTGACTTATTAAGAGTTGAAGAAATCATTTTTAATGTACACTCGAAGATAATATTTTCCAAGAATAAGTCGAACAGTGTCGAGTTAACTGTTGATTGTATTTGAAATATAAATCATGTTTGAGTTTATTATGCTTGGTTGAATTTATACGTTGAGTGAAATGTTTATGTTTCATTTATTCGTGAAATGACTTGTTCATTTGTTGTAAATGCTTGTCTATGACGTGATTGATTTGAGATGATGATAGTTGAATCGAGAACTCAAGTAGCATAATCAAGATGAATGGTATTTTCTCACTAGCGAGAAATGCTAAAGTAATATTACTTTTAGAAACGAGAATGTGAGACGAAGTTTATCTAGTAACGAGAAAAAAATATTGACCTAGGAAAAGTTAAAATAATATAGAAAAGACCCGAGTCAAGTAGAAGTCCTTCAGCCGAGACCAAAATCTACTTTGCGTCTTACACGTCGAGAGTCTTATCCTTATTCGAAGTTAAACTGTGAAGGACCAACCGGGACGAAAAAGTAGCGAGGACCCGAAAGAGTAAGCCGTCTAGCTAGAATCTTCGGAAGTCAGGTGGGCTTTGCTAAACTAAAACTTGATGAATGTTATTATTATTGAGTATGCCTATGTGAGTTTTTAAACAAATTGACTTTCCATTTATTTGTGTTGGTATGATTTGTCATCTGCTTGAGTTATTATTGTCCTGTGTGAGACAGGAACCCACGTGTGGAGATTTGAGTTATTTGAGGTGACTGTGTGCATCACTTCTGTTTAGCCGATTACAGTGTTTGAGAAGGAGGCCTACTTCTTGACACAGAGATTATGTGGTAGATGATTCATACCTGTATGTTTATAATATGTTTGACAGCGCTGTCGTTTCAAGTAAAATAAAATGATTTTACATTCACAAGTAAAACATTTTAAATCTCATTAATGTGTGTGATGCTATGGCAAGACAAGTTCAATTGTATAGCTCTAAGAGTAAGTTTTTAAAATATTTTTGGCATGTGTTCACTGAGTACGAAGTACTCAGTCCTGCATGTATTTCTAAACGTGGAGGTTAGCGGGATGTGGATGGCGTGGACAGTTTGGTGGTGTGTTCTTTTTGGTTGAGTCGAAAGTTAGCTGGTAATTACATGTCTTCATACATGTAGTTGTCGGGAATTGAGTCGAAGTCCCCGCTGCAATATAACACTATCTTTTGATATGTCTTAATATTTCTCTGATACTTGTTGAATTCACGAGCGATGTGCTCGATACAATTCATCGCTTTACTTTAGTTTCCGTATGATGTGAAACTGACATACTTATGCCTTTTTGGGTCTTCTGATGTAAAGTAATTATGCTCGTTGGTTGTTTTATCGTGATTTGAAAGCATGCCATTATTTGTTATCGTTTTCAGTCATTATTCCCTTGATTCCCCGAGCATGAACCCTTATGTGAGTTGAGTTAGTATATGTTTTGATATTGTCTGTCGCATCTCGGGAGTCGGGGTGTGCCAGTTATGTATAAGAGTTTTTTTGGTACAGGTGTAATACGAGATGGATAGAGAGAAGAATTTACCTAGCCAGTAGATTATTCTGGCAGTGCCATGCGACATTTGTCTTGTCCTCCGGAACTTGCTGGAGAATCAGTTTGCACTACTACAAAAATGTTCATAGACAACAATTGAACTACAACGGTTCTATTCAAAAACTGATGTTATTTGCTTAAAAACTGTTGTAGTATGAAAACGCGTTGTCTTTGAGAGAGAAAGTGCGCTCATAGGCAAGGATTTTATAGACTGTTGTTGAAAATCTATTGTCGTAGTCTTATTATGCGCTAATAGACAACAATATCTCAATTCGATGTCTTTTGTATGTTGTTGTAGTCCAATAGCATTATTGACAACAATGGTTTAATTCTCCGATGTCTTTGGTATGCTATTGTAGGAGGAATAAAACAACAATTTTTTTATGGCGTTGTCATTATACCACTATCGTAACCCACATAAATAATTAGCCCAAAATTTTCATATTTTTTACTTGGTACATGATATATGTGGTCATTTTAAATCTACTAAATAAATATTAAAATATAAAAAGAATGAAAATTCTGATTATAGTGTTCTCTTGAAATTGTATATAAATAAGGTCCATAATTTTCTTTGAATCCAAATTAGTTCTTTCTTACATTATTAATTTATTTCTTTGTAAATTATAAATTAATTGAGTTGATACTATAAAGAAAAATAATCCGTTTAACAATATTAATCCATATATCTATACTAAAAAAATATTTTGATCTTATCTAATTATCTTTTACTTTTAATTTTAAGTATTCTTGTAGATATATTTATTATAAATTAGTTTTTAACTTTTCAATTTCTTTTGAATGCATTTTTAAGTATCAAAATAACACCATTATTTTAGTTATTAAACCAATTCTTTTTATGTATGCATTTTCTTTTTTTTATTAATTAGTTTGAAATGCTTTATTTTTTATTTTTTTTATTTTTTAATTTTCCATTCGGGTATTGCTTATGGTAGGTGATAGTTTTACCGTTTTAATTGGACTGCCTAACAGTGTCTTGATAAAGATTAGGGTAATCGATGAGTCATAGTTATAGTCTGCTATTTGGTTCCCAAAGTTTCCAGAACATGTTTATAGTTTGAAATGCTTTATTTTTTTTATTTTTTTTGTAATTTCCACCTAATTGCCTAATTATTTTAGTTAGTAAAAAAGAAAAAATATTACACCTGGTATTAATGAAAATTTCACACGTTCATTTTACCTTGTACAAGCTAATTTATATAAATGAGTCAGAAAATGTTTAGTAGACACGGGCCATTTTCAATAAAGAGACATATTTTGAAATAGCCATAATGACCATTAAAATATAAATTTTGGCCCACCTTCTTCAAAAATATAAATTTTGGCCATTTTTTTCAATTTGGGACGAAAATACCCTTAATAAGACGCGGAACGGGTCGGGTCGGACGCGGGCGGGCGCGGGTCGGGTTGGGCAGATATAAGGCGTTTGGTACTTTTGGTACAAATTTAGTTATATTAGTACCAATAGTTCTAGTACTTCTGGTACGAATTTAACCTTATTAGTGCCAATAGTTCCAGATTTGGTACAATTGGGACGAATTATCGAATTAGTTCCAGATGTTCCAAGTTATGATATGGTACTCTTCGGACGAAAATTCCAATTATTTCAAGTTATACCGCTCCGATTTTGCGGCTCCGCCTTCGGCTCCGATTATACGGCTCCGCCTTCGCTTCGATTACAAATATAAGGATAATCGTCGGGCAATAATTTAGATTTCTTCGGCTCGCTCTAAGGCCTTCGGCTCCCCTCACTCGAATCTTGACCAAAGAAGAAGCGGCCAACAAAAAAAATGAATAGGCAAACAAAAAATAATGAGGCAAACAAAAATTTTGCAATTAAAAAGAAAAAGAAAAAAAAAACAGAAAAAAGAAAAAATCTGGAAAAAAAAGAAATAACAAGGAAAAAATTGGAAAATAAAAAAACAAAAGAAATCTGAAAAAAAAACAGAAAAAAAAAAGAAGAAAAAACTTGGAAATGAAAACAAGTGTCAATAAAATGGATCAAGGATTGATAGATCAAAAATAGAAGAGGGAAAGGGGTATTTAGGTCCTAAGTTCAAAAAAATTGCCATAATTTATATTTATGAAGAAGGTGGGCCAAAATTTATATTTTAATGTTCATTATGGCTATATCACATGATATTCTCTTCAATAAAACCCCGATGTGCTACGATTATGAGATGTCTGATTATTAATACTTATGAATATATTTTCGGCAACGTGCCCACTAAGTACTTTTGTACTTAGCCCTGCATATGTTTTCTAAATGTGCAGGTTGAAGCAATGGAAGCGGCGAGGCTTGAAAGAAGTTGTCATAGGAAGACTTTAGTTAGTTTTGAAATCACATTTCCGCTGCAAAACTCTAGTACTTTGATGTTCTATACATTACGTAAAACTCTGTAGTTTATGTCTGTAAACTTAAACTTAGATGCCTTTTGAGTACCTTCTGTCGAGTAATCCTTCGAGAATTACTCTTCCTTTTGTAAATAAAGTCTTGTTCATAGAATGTATGATGTCTCCTATGTATGTTTAGTTCAGTTAGTCCCCTTCTTCCCCGCTTCTTTAATCCAATCCTAGTCGCACCTCGGCTTCTACCGTCCCTCGGGATTTGGGGCTGTGACACATCCTCTGTCGTGCTCTCTCCAATCGATATCGGATTATACATCCTCAATCAAAATCAAATCCAACCACTGCCTCCGTCAATCTGTGACTTTCGCCGTTCAATAGCCTCTGCTGCCTTGGTACTATTTGAGGGCTAAAATTGTGAGAACAAGTCACGCCCCGACTCTCGAGGTGCGACTTACGAACAACAACACAATCTAATCAACTAACAATCAACTCAAAAATAGGGAACATGCTCGGGAAAACATTAATGAAAAGCAATACAATCGGATAAGGCTTTCAAAGACATAATGAAATAATAACCGAGCATTTCAAAATTTCATATACACAAGAATATGATAAGAAATTCATGTTGACGGGGGTAAGATTTCAACAAAAACGAGAGTGCGAAAATATACCAAGTCAAGAGAACCAAATTCAACAAAATGTTTGAAGTCAACGAGCCCATCGCTCGGAAGCATAAGTTAAGAAGTTAAGAATTCAACAAGCATTCAAAATCATCGAGTACAACACTCGGAATCAAAAACATAAGTATCAGAGTATAAGTATTAACAGACATCAATTCAAAAGAGTTGCAGCGGAAACTAGCATCAAAACCCAACATTTGCACGTATGAAGACGTACAAACGCCAGTCTGATATTCAACTCGACTCAACAAAAATAACCACACCACACCACCAAGTATCCATGCCATCGCCATCCAGTCAACCTGCACGTTTAGAAACACACTTAGGGCTGAGTACTTCGTACTCAGTGAACACATGCCAAAACATTTGGATAAAGATGTTTTTTTTTAAAAGCTATATCAATTGAACTTGCCTTGCCGAACATCACAAGTACTTAAACAATTTAAAACAGTTTTACTTGTGCATGTTAAAAACATTTTCTTTTTAAACAGACTGCGTAGTCAAACATAACATATAATAGTATGCATCATCTGTCACAATCAATCTTACTGTGCCGAGAAGTAGGCCTCCTTCTCGAACACTATGACCGGCCTAACCGAAGCAAGGCTCACAGTCACCTCAATTATTCAACATACCACACGTGGGTTTCTTGCCTTTCACAGGATAATAATATCTTCACATAAACAGATGATAACACATACCAAACTTCAATAAAAACGGCAAGTCAATAGCATTTAAAATCAATCCTAATAATACTCATTAGCATATATATATCCATCGGCAGTTTTGGTTCAGAAAAGCCCACCTGACTTCCGAAGATTCTAGCTAGGCGGTTTTAAGGGCTATTTGTCCTTGCTTAATGATCCGTCCGGCTCGATCCTTCACAGTTCGACATCGATAAAGAAATTAAGATACGTAAAGACGGATAACAGGCGTTGGACTCGACTGAAGGACTTCTACTTGAGTCGTTTCTCTCCTCGCTTTAACTTTTCTAAAGGATCTCGCGCTCTCGTCTTTAAACCATTAACTCTACTCGATTTAATTATGAAACGTCGTCTATTTATATTCCATTACTCGAGCTTTCTTTTAAAAACTAAATTAATTCTCGATTTAACAATCAATAGCTCAATCATTTTGCATACAAATAATTTAGTAATTCTTCACATCACAATTAATATCATGGACTTAAACACTTATTCATCAATTACATAACAAATCCAAATAAATCAAACATACTTCAAGACACATTAACATTTATTCAATTTAAACATTAGAACTTAACTCGATTATGTATTTCTTTTTATAAAGACTCAAACAACATACTTTATCTTTTCTTAATTTATAGACAATGCTTTGTTCTAAATTCGTTATCTTATGAAGTATTTTATAAACTCTTTATTCATTTAATAAACTTTCTCTTAATTTATTATTAACTCTTATGAAATTGGAATTTCCTTTCCATTTCTAACTCGATTATCACTTCTTAACTCAATTATTATTTTTTTCTAATTATTAATTCGATAATTTTTCTCGGTTTATTTTTAATTCGCATGGTTTGAAAATAACTTACTTAATTAATTAATTTAAATTAATTTCTTTCAAAACTATTACTCGACATCTTATGCTACTATTATTTTCTTGATTAACTATACGAGTATTTAACTTAACTCGTCTAGCATCTTTTCTTCATTCGATTAAAACTTCTTTTTATTTCTTAGTAATTAATTCTTTTTAACTCAATTTCCTCAATTTTTGTCTACTTACTTAATAAATCTTTCTTCTTTGTTTTTACTTAAAACCACTTTCTTGCTTAACCATTTCTTTTATTTTTCAATAAACATTTTTACAAGAATTAGTTTATCTTATTAGTTAAGTTATAAAATTTCTTTTTGATTTAATTTATTAAAAATTTAAATCTTCAAGTTTTATTACAAGAACATTTATTTGAAATATCTTTTTATGCATTCTTCACTTTTTAATATTTTAAAAGCTTTTAAACTTCACATTTCTTTTTACAAAAATTCTCTTTTCATCTATGATTTCAACTAACATTTTAGCACACATTATAACATCAAAATATTAAATCTTCTATATTATCACAAAATATTTTCTTCAAAAACTCAATATGTAATTCAATTTTCTTAAACTTAACAACATGCAAGATTTTATCAACATCTCAAATAATCATTTCATGATCAAAACATCACTCAATTCATCAACAAAATCAACATAATAAATCCTCTTTTTCTTCTTAAAACACACGGCACACTTAGTGTTTTTAGGGCATTTTATTTCTCAATTTTTCATGCATATAATCTCATTTTCAACATGATAAAAATCATAAATCAAGCATCAAAATAACAATAACTCAAAGAATTCATATTTTCCTATTTTTCTCTATTAATTTCGGCTTTCATCAAATTTTTAGGGATTTAATTTCTTTTCTTCTCTTAATTCATCGATTAAAACCTAGTGTTTGATTTTCCTAACGATTTCTTCTTACTCGATCTTCACATTAACAACCTAAGTTTGCCTAAACATAAAATAAATACCATGCATGCATGTTTTCTTTCTTTTAGGACTTAGAGATATACATATATACAATTAATCAAATGAATAACCATACTTTGAAAATTAAAATGGATTTCTTCTCTTGGCTTCTTGGGATCGAATGAAAGGGGATTGAGCTTCAAAGCTTGAGCTTGAATGAAAGGAAGAACTCTTCTTGAATCCTCAAAGAAAAGAATAGTACAATATTTAATCATCCATCTCTTTAGGGCTTTAAGGCCAAAAATGAAGAAAATGGGGATGATTATTGAATTTCAATACAAGAACTTGAAGGATTATTACCTTTTTCTTGAAGATAAGGATGAATTAGATGGAGGATGATGTTCTTCACTTCATTTCCATGGATGATAAGCTTGAATTCAAGGTTGCATGGAAGAAAATCAAATGTTTGTGTGTAGTGTGTGTGTTTGCCGTGAGTGAGTAGGGAGGGAGAGAGAGTGTTTTTCTTTTCTTTCTTTGATGTTGGATGAAGATGAATGAATGAAATGAAATTTTTCCTTTTTGAATATGGAGAGAAATCGAGAGAGAGAAAGAGTGTAGAGTGCATGCAATGTTTTCTTATTTTTCCAACACATGGAATAACATCATTGCAATTAGCGTTGGAAATTGGTTTGATGGGATAGTTTTTGCATGCAATCTTTCATTTAGATTGTGGTGGAGACATAATCATGAGTTGTATGGGAAATTGGAGAGAGAGATGGTGAGGTGGCGTGAGAGAGAGAGAGGAAGAGTGACACTTGTCCTCGTCGTGTCGTTACGGGTGTTAATTACCCGGTCGTAAAGGTTTTCCGGATAAAACGATTCGTATTAAGTCATTTATGCTATAAACGGGTCTAATCCCTCTTCGTCTCATTTCTGACACTAAAGCATCTCAATCCTACTTCACATTTCAACTAAAAGATTAACGGTTCCGATCATTTTAGTCTTTTAAAACTTAAAAGAATTTAGTCGGCTTATTAATCCGTTATTAATCCTTTAAAGATTAATTCCTCATTACTCTTCTTAAATTTATCTCGGATAAGTTCTTATCCTATCTCAATGACCTTAGAAGAAATTCTAGGTTCAAAGATCTTAATTCTACTCTATTCTAAATTCATCGGCGTATAGAATTTTCTCGGCGATCAACATTATTCTTCTTCAATTAAACAAATTCTTCGGGGGTTTTCTGGAAATTAATCTCATACTCATTTTCATATAAACAAACTCAACAATACATCACATCATCATTTCAAGAAATTAAACAGATAAATTCACACAAAACGCACAAAGCATTCTAGACGATTACTCATTGTTCTTCATTTAGAAAAGAAAATTTTTTATTCCACAATTTCACACCTTTTAACTTACTCAGTTAGTTTTAACGCTTTCAAAAGGTATAAAAGCTCGGGGTATCACATCATCACCCTCTAAAAAAAAAATTTCGTACCGAATTTTACTGACCTTGAGAAAATAACTCAGGGTATTTTGCTTTCATCTTTTCTTCGAGTTCCCATGTGGCTTCTTCGAGATCATGGTGACACCATTTGACTTTCACTAAGGGAATCGACTTCGTTCTAAGCTGCTGGACTTTATGGTCTAGAATCTCTTTGGGTTTCTCTTCGTAGCTTAGATCGGGTTTCATCTCGACATCTTCTTGGCGTATCACGTGCTTTGGGTCGAAGACGTATTTTCTCAATTGCAATACGTGAAAAACGTTATGCGAACTTCCGAAACTGGGCGGTAACGCTAAACGATAAGATACGGATCCAATCTTCTCAAGGATCTCGTACGGTCCTATAAAACGAAGTTTAAGCTTTCCTTTAACTCCAAAGCGATATACTCCTCTCGAAGGGGACACCTTCAGAAATACCTTATCTTCTTCTTCAAATTCCAACTTGGATCTTCGATTATCAGCATACGACTTTTGTCGACTTTCAGCTTCTTTAATCTTCTCGCGGATTTGACGCACAGATTCTATCATTTCTTCAATCGCTTCTGGCCCTATCACTTTCCTTTCACCCACTTCATTCCAATAAAGCGGCGATCTACACTTTCTTCCATAAAGAGCTTCGTAAGGGGCCATTCCTATCGTATTCTGATAGCTGTTGTTGTATGCGAATTCAACAAGAGGTAAGACTGTTTCCCATTCAATTCCTTTATCTAGCAGGACAACTCTTAACATATCTTCGAGAATTTGAATCGTTCGCTCGGTCTGACTACGGTTTGGGGATGATAAGCAGTGCTGAACTGCAACTGAGTTCCTAACTCTTTGTGGAAGCTTTCCCAAAAATGGGCTGTGAACTTTGAATCTCTATCCGAGGTAATCGTCTTCGGCACTTCATGCAACTTCACAATTTCCTTGATGTAAATCTCAGCTAACTTGGCTGATCCATAAGTGTGTGGAATAGGTATGAAATGAGCAGACTTAGTCAACCTATCCACTATCACCCATACTACTGTATTTCCTTTCCTTGATTTTGGTAATCCCGTTACAAAATCCATTGTGATTCCATCCCATTTCCATTCTGGGACTGGTAACAGTTGCAGAGGTCCATACGGTGTTTGATGTAAGGACTTCACTTGTTGGCAAGCTAGGCATCTTTCAACGAACAATGCCACATCCATCTTCATTCTATTCCACCAAAACTGTCTCCTCAAGTCTTGGTACATCTTCGTGCTGCCAGGGTGAGCTATATACGGGGTTTCATGAGCTTCACTCATTATCTCATTTCTCAACTAGTCGTCGTTAGGCACACAAATTCTTCCTTGGTACAACAAGGTATTATCGCTCGATTCCGAGAAATCTTTAACTTCTTCTCTTCTCACTTTCATTCGTAGCTTCTCCAATTCTTCGTCTCTTCTTTGGCCTTCTATGATGCGGGTTCTTAAGTCAGGCATTACTATCAAGGTAGCAATCACTTGGTCTACTGACGCTGGGGGTACAAGCACTTCAATTCTCATCTTCCCAAATTCTTCTATCAATTCAATTTCATCGGTTAGAATGAATCCTAATTCGGTCCCTTCCGAATTTTCCTTCTTTCTCCTTCGACTTAGCGCATCAGCTACTACATTTGCTTTACCGGGATGGTAAGATATCTTGCAATCGTAATCTTTCACCAACTCGAGCCATCTTCTTTGTCTCATATTCAACTCCTTCTGCTCGAAGAAGTACTTCGGACTCTTGTGATCTGAAAATATTTCACACTTGGCTCCATAAAGATAATGTCGCCATATCTTCAAAGCATGAACGATAGCTGCTAACTCCATGTCATGAGTTGAATACTTCTCTTCATGAGGTTTGAGTTGCCTTGAAGCATATGCAATCACTTTCCCATCTTGCATTAGGACACATCCTAGTCCTTGAGCAGATGCATCGGTATATATGATGTAATCTTTGTCTGGCTCAGGTAGGGCTAACACTGGAGCTGTAGTTAATCTCGTTTTGAGCTCTTGGAAACTTCTTTAACATTCTTCCGTCCACTCGAACTTTGTCTCTTTCTTTAACAAACTCGTCATCGGCTTCGCGATCTTGGAGAATCCTTCTATGAATCTCCGGTAGTATCCCGCTAAACCGAAGAAACTACGGATTTCATGCACTGATGTCAGGGATCTCCATTCTTGCACAGCTTTCACCTTCTCCATGTCCACTTTGATTCCTTCGAACGAAACAACATGTCCTAAGAAATTTACTTCTTTCAACCAAAATTCACACTTACTGAACTTAGCATACAGCTTTTCAGCTCTAAGTGTTTTCATCACAATCCTTAAATGCTTCTCATGCTCGGCTTCATCTCTTGAATACACCAAAATATCGTCTATAAAGACAATCACGAACTTATCCAAATATTTGTGAAAAACTCTATTCATCATATCCATAAATACTGCTGGAGCATTTGTTAATCCAAATGGCATTACTATGAATTCGTAATGTCCATATCTCGTTCTGAAAGCAGTCTTTGGAATATCTTCTTGCTTGATCTTCAGTTGATGGTATCCAGATCTTAAATCGATCTTGGAGAAAACACCGGCTCCTTTTAGCTGGTCAAACAAATCATCTATCCTTGGCAGAGGATATTTGTTCTTTAGCGTAATCTTGTTTAACTCTCGGTAGTCTATGCACATCCTCAAACTACCGTCCTTCTTCTTTACGAACAAAATTGGAGCACTCCAAGGCGATACACTTGGTCGAATGTAGGGTCTAACAATTCTTGCAGTTGGATCTTCAACTCTTGAAGTTCCTTTGGAGCCATTCTATACTGGGCCTTGGATATTGGGGCTGATCTGGGTTCTAGATCGATTGTAAACTCCAATTGACGATCAGGGGGTAAGCCTGGTAACACTTCTGGAAACACATCCTTGAATTCTCTCACGACTGGAACATCATCAATACTTAACTCTTGATTTTCGTCTTTATTCAGATAGACTAGATACATTTGTGTATCTTTCTTTCTCATCAATCTCTGCGCTTTCATGGCTGAAATTATTGGCACGCTCTTCTTCATTCTCTTTTCCACTCCGAAATCCATGATTGACTCTTCTCCAGGGGGTTTAAACGATATTTGCCTCAAATCGCATCGAATCGTCGCAAAGTTCTCATTTAACCAATCCATTCCTAGGATGATATCGACGTCACACATTTGAATTACGTTCAGGGATTTTGCGATCAACTTACGATTTCCGACCTCAAATTCTAAATTCGAGCAAATACGCGAAACTAACGCAGACTTTCCTAAAGGGGTTGCGACACTAAGCACCTGGTTTGATTCTTCTACTTTCAATTCTAGGTTCTCTACACAAATGCTAGATATAAACGAATGCGAAGCTCCCGTATCGAACAAAACAATAACAGGTATGCTATTAAGCTTTCCCATACCTGCCAACTTTCCTTTCTCTTTCTCCAGCGGCTTCTGCTCAATCGCGTACGCTCTTTGGAAATGCGGAGGTTCTTGCTGAAGAGATTGCTGCTTTGGCTGCGGCGGTTTACGTTAGCACGGGACAAACTTTTGCAAAGGAGCTGCCTCGATAGCTTTTATCTGCGACAGCTGGAACTGATTCGGTCTTCCGCCTCTAAACCCTTGTTGCTTACTTGGACACTGGTTCGAAAAATGACCAAGTTGACCACAAGTGTAGCAAACATTACTCCCGCTCTTGCAGACGCCTTGATGCATTTTACCACATTTCGCACAGGGAGGGAATCCTAAGGGTCCTATAGGTAGGTTACTTCGGTTGATCTGTGGAGCTTTTCCCTTTTGGGGTTGCTGTTGGCTTTTTCCTTGCCACTGTCCTTTATTCGGGTAGTTTCCACCATTCCATTTTCCCTTCCTCTTTCCATACTGGCCAAACTGAGATTGTTGAGTAGACACAGTTGTGGTTGTCTGGCTTTGAAACTGAGGATTCGCTGGAGGGTGCGATCCTTTCTCCGGTTGCATTGCCAACTCCATATCTAGGGCTCGGTTCAAAGCTTCAGCATAAGTTAAACCACTTTGACTAGCAAGAACTACTCGGATGTCTTGCCTCAGTCCTGCTCAAAACAACTCGCACATCTTCTCATCAGTATAGACCATATCGGGCGCAAATCGTGCTAATTCACAGAATTCTCGATCATACTCGGCCACAGACCTTTTTCCTTGCTTCAGATTCGTAAATTCGTTGGATTTTTTTTTACGATAACTCCTCGGCACATACTTTTCATACAAGGCTTCCTTAAACTGCTCCCACGTTAACTCTTCACGCTCTTCGGGAGAATACACTCTGGTACGTCATGCATTCCAGACGTTCACGATCCGAACAACGAAGAAAACGGAAAATTCACTCAAGAGAATGAATCCAGTCCTCAGCATCAGCCGGACTGCCTTTACCATCGAAGGTTGGGGGATTTTGTCGAAGAAAAAGTTCTTCGACTCGTCTCTCATTCGGAGAGGCGGAGTAGGATCACGCTGTCCTTCCGGGTTATCTTCGGGGATTCTGACGTTTCTGCGTCTTGGCGGCATTCTAAAAAATATAACAAGAAAAACTTTAGCTACTCTAGTTCTTTAGTTCACTAGGAACCTTTCTCGATTCTGAAAACATTTCTCTTTTGGAAGGAATACAATTCTCGATCGGTACTTAAGCAATTAAAAAGCAATCAAGAATTTTCTCGAATAATTTCACTACTTCAACTTCTCATATATTCATGCATCTCATTTAATTTCTAGTTATTATCAAGCATTCTCATCATTATCACATATTCTCAAAACAATCTATCATAATCATAGAATGAAATATCATCACTTCCATAATCACATACTCAAGTCAATTTGATAACTTAGGAAACTCAAATTTCAATTCATTAGCCAAATGGCTCAACTTCAAATCGCTCAGCGGCGGCCTTTTCAAGGACTTATAACAATTAGAGATTTACTTGAAAAATTTCCCTTCTTCCTAACCAAATTATGCAAGTCTTAGATCATAAATTACATCACAACTGAAAAATATAAAAGAGTTTGTCTCTCCAACACACACGATAAAAAAAAAACTTAAATTCAACAGCTTCTTTAAAACACTCCTACATGCAAGCATCGCTTTCGCTTGGCCCATTGCCATCATACTGCTCCGCATCGGAGTCTACTCCATAGTGCTCTATGGGATCTTCGTCCTCTTCGGGGTCCTCTTCCTCTAGCATCTGACCTACAAACTGTTCATCATTCTCATCGACGTTGTCATCTTCAATGGTGAAACACTCGCGCTCAACTTCTCTCAAGGCTTGCTCACAGTCTTTCAAGGTATAGTTCATCGCGGCTAGCTCAGATTCAACCCATGGCGGGGTGTTGGGATTCTCTTCTTGACGAAGGTAAGAAGCTGCATTAGCTGAGGTGCTGATTTGAGGGTTGTGCTCGTCTTCTTGCCTTGCTGGAGAGGTAGATGCACAAGCAAAAGGGGTAGAAAAGACATTGCTGGGTAAGGTTTGAAGATATCCTTTTCCTACTGTTGCTGCATCATTGGGCTCACTTTCATTCTCGATGTCGTTGCCTGAACGGGCTGGCCTAGAGGATTCTGCTTCAGGATGACTTGAAAAAGTTACTTGCTGACGACACATGTAAGCAACAAACTGATCTTCATTTGATAGAGGATTTCCATTGCATCCACTCGGCTGCAATGTTGGCAAGGTTAGACAAAACAAAAGGGTCAAAAGAATAAATTAAAGCACACCACTTACAATTAGATGATCTGAGTGGGAATTTTGAGGTTCAAGCACAGTTTGTGGCGGCGAATTGATTTGGACAAAGGCGGGGTCATTTTGAGGAATTGATGGAGGAGCACGAACAATTTCATTTAACAAACTTGGAGTATCATCATTATATGGCTCTGGTGGAGGAGCACTATAAGACATGAAACGGGCTGAAATTTCGGAGATAAACGCATTCACATCGCCGTATAAGGTTCGATCGAAGTAGCGGTAGCCTAAAAATCGTGGAACAAGACAAGCTGCCCATTCCTTCCATTCCTGCGGTAGAGCTTGGATTAAATGTGTCATGCCTTCCAACGGTCCTATGTCCATATACTGGACTTTTCCCCATATCGAATGGTAACGCGCTAGAAATTCCGCTAACGATTCGGTGCTCATCTTTCTCACGTGCAAGTACTCTTGCATCCAATCGTTGTCGTCCATCCTATACGAATTTTTAAACGCATAAGCACACTTAAATAATTAATCGAGCATACTACAAATTCCACTACATACTCATTTCTGCGTTCCAAAGAGAGATTTTCGATCATGAATTCGGGGAATTCCAAATCACGTAACCAATCGCGCACACGTTTCATCCTTTCCAATTTTTCCACACGAACACGCATTGGGAAGGGCATTCTAAAGCAGTCTAGTTATTAAACAATTTAACAACTTCATCTATGAACATCATAACTCATAAAATAACTTAAAAGAAATTCTCAACACTTTGATAACTCAAACACCACTTTAACTTGAAAAACTTTTCAGAAAATAAGACATACCTGGTTGCCGGATGAGATGGAGGATAGCTTGGTGTGGTTTACTAACTCAAATAAGTCTAGGAATTAAATCTAGACTCAACTTATCAAAGAAATAACAGACTTCAGAGCAATTTAAAGCCTTGCTCTGATACCAACCTGTCACGCCCCGACTCTCGAGGTGCGACTTACGAACAACAACATAATCTAATCAACTAACAATCAACTCAAACATAGGGAACATGCTCGGGAAAACATTAATGAAAAGCAATACAATCGGATAAGGCTTTCAAAGACATAATGAAATAATAACCGAGCATTTCAAAATTTCATATACATAAGAATATGATAAGAAATTCATGTTGACGGGGGTAAGATTTCAACAAAAACGAGAGTGCGAAAATATACCAAGTCAAGAGAACCAAATTCAACAAAATGTTTGAAGTCAACGAGCCCATCGCTCGGAAGCATAAGTTAAGAAGTTAAGAATTCAACAAGCATTCAAAATCATCGAGTACAACACTCGGAATCAAAAACATAAGTATCAGAGTATAAGTATCAACAGACATCAATTCAAAAGAGTTGCAGCGGAAACTAGCATCAAAACCCAACATTTGCACGTATGAAGACGTACAAAAGCCAGTCTGATATTCAACTCGACTCAACCAAAATAACCACACCACACCACCAAGTATCCATGCCATCGCCATCCAGTCAACCTGCACGTTTAGAAACACACGCAGGGCTGAGTACATCGTACTCAGTGAACACATGCCAAAACATTTGGATAAAGATGCTTTTTTTTAAAAGCTATATCAATTGAACTTGCCTTGCCGAACATCACAAGTACTTAAACAATTTAAAATAGTTTTACTTGTGCATGTTAAAAACATTTTCTTTTTAAACAGACTGCGCAGTCAAACATAACATATAATAGTATGCATCATCTGTCACAATCAATCTTACTGTGCCGAGAAGTAGGCCTCCTTCTCGAACACTATGACCGGCCTAACCGAAGCAACGCTCACAGTCACCTCAATTATTCAACATACCACACGTGAGTTTCCTGCCTTTCACAGGATAATAACATCTTCACATAAACAGATGATAACACATACCAAACTTCAATAAAAACGGCAAGTCAATCGCATTTAAAATCAATCATAATAATACTCATTAGCATATATATATTCATCGGCAGTTTTGGTTCAGAAAAGCCCACCTGACTTCCGAAGATTCTAGCTAGGCGGTTTTAAGGGCTATTTGTCCTTGCTTAATGATCCGTCCAGCTCGATCCTTCACAGTTCGACATCGATAAAGAAATTAAGATACATAAAGACGTATAACAGGCGTTGGACTCGACTGAAGGACATCTACTTGAGTCGTTTCTCTCCTCGCTTTAACTTTTCTAAAGGATCTCGCGCTCTCGTCTTTAAACCATTAACTCTACTCGATTTAATTATGAAACGTCGTCTATTTATATTCCATTACTCGAGCTTTCTTTTAAAAACTAAATTAATTCTCGATTTAACAATCAATAGCTCAATCATTTTGCATACAAATAATTTAGTAATTCTTCACATCACAATTAATATCATGGACTTAAACACTTATTCATCAATTACATAACAAATCCAAATAAATCAAACATACTTCAAGACACATTAACATTTATTCAATTTAAACATTAGAACTTAACTCGATTATGCATTTCTTTTTATAAAGACTCAAACAACATACTTTATCTTTTCTTAATTTATAGACAATGCTTTGTTTGTAATACCCCAGAATTTCCGAACGATCTTGAAAATTTAAAGTTAATAATAATAATGGCTTTGCACGCCTAAGTTTACGATTTTGAATTCTAAGACTAACGGTCAAATCCGTTTCCGAAAATAAATCACGGAAGTCAGCTGGTCGACTACTATATTTAGGGTTATCGCGTATGAAAAATTTTTAGTTCTGGAACTCAGAATGGAAAACCGTCTGATTTTTACATTCACGAAATCGCGATATGAACTCGCCCGAGAAAGTTCATTTTTATGATTTTCCGGACGAAACTCGAACTGTGTCGTCTCGAGTTTTTGTCGGAATTAAAATTTTAAATATTATTTTCCGATTAAGTTTAATACGTTAGAATTTTTGGACGAATCGGATTGTGACGATTTTGTGCCGAGCTACGTTTTTCGTCGCTCGATTTCCGTAACGTCGTATCGCGCCAGAAAAGCGCGTAATTTCCTTTCTTTTCCCTCTCTAGCCGACATCACTCACACACAAGCATAGATATTTCATCTTTTTATATAGTATTTAACCTATGACTAATGTCCTTTTAATTTATACAACTTTACACCTATTAATCCTAATAACATTATGTTATACAAATTAGTCATCTCTCTCACTCCCTTCCTCCCCAAAATCGGCAGCCTCTCTCTCCCTCTCTCCCATTTTCATTTTTTCACCATTGTTGAAGACATCAAGTTCTTAGAGCAAAAATTCCACACAAGTCTTCATTCATCCATCGAATCTTCTAACTCCCTTCACTAAAGCTCAAGGTATTTATCTCCTCTCTTGATCTATCCAATCCAAATCTATTTCTTTTTATTTTTCATTTGGATCGAAAATTATGGGTGGATGAATTAGATGTTTAATCTTCGATTAGTGTAATTAGATGTGTTTAGACTTGATATCTAGGATTAAAATTGAAAGAAATCAAGAACCCTAAAACCCAAGTGATTACCGATTTTTAGGGCTTTCAATTAGGATGTTTGAATTCTTCAATTGATGTTATAATCATGCTTAGGAGGTGTTCGATTGAGGATTAAAACAAAAAGAAATCAAAACCCCCAAGTATGGATGAAACCGAGTTCTAGGGTTTAGGGTTTTGATTTGGGGTTTTTCAATTTAATGTGTAATTGGACTTCAATTGTTTAATGGATGATATAGTAGTATGATTAAGAGTTTAATGATGATGTTGATGAAGAAAATCACCCTCTTTAATTATGTGTAAATACCGAAAATTATGAGAAATTTAGGGGTTTGCATGTAGTTGAATTAGTTGAGGTTTTGTTGATGAAATAATGTTGTTAATGATATTAGATGTTGTTATGAATTTATTTGGAATTTTCTAAAAATATATTGTGAATCGTAAGAGACGAAGAACTCGATCTAAGTTGAGATTTAGTAATGATATGAAGTGATGATATGCATGAAATGATCTATGTTAGATGTTGTTTGATGACGTAGAAAATGAACGAAATCCGATAACTTTTGAAATCTCGTAAGAGACGAACAAGTGGTCGTAATTAATAACCGAGAAGTTGAATAAGAATTCTAACTTGATAATAATGTTCATGATGGACTAAGGCATAACTTTGTAGTTGACGACATGAGCTTTCGGATTATTAAAATATGAGTTGTAGTTATAGTCGAGATATAGAAACGAGAAATGTTAACTTGATTTTGGTTTAGTAATTGTTAGTTGAAACGACGATGTTTAGAACGTCGTGCTAATGAACGAGTTTTGAAAAGGAGTCCTTCAGGTACAGGAGTACGTGTTGACTACCTTGAGAGTCAAATTTCGTGAGAAATCGAGTACGAGAACTTAGAACGAGCCTAAGAAGTCATACGTCGTTTTTATCGAGCAATTAGGGTTAGCCGCGGCAGTTTTGCGACCCTTCCCGAAAACTGTAATAACTTTTAGCTCGTTTATCGGATTTGAGATCCGTAAATTGGAGCGTAAACTAGACTTCCCAAGCTTTCAAATGGTACAGGGCTCATCCCCTGTTTCCAGTTCCTCTGTTCTGGGAAGTCCCCAGAGTTACTGTAATGCGCAGTGATTTTCAGGATTCATTTTCTTAAGTTGTTTTCTTCGTAACTTAGTTTCTTTCGATCGTTTAAGCCGTAATAACTTGACGACTACCCTCTCTACTGACCTAAGAGTCGAGTATGAGACCTTTCGAGTTCTAAACGAGATTTGTTCAAGTCTCGTTCCCGTTTAAACTAAAATGAAACTAGTAAGCGTGCAAATGCCTAAAGAAATGAAACGACTAAATCATAATTCGATTATCTTTTTTGACCGATTTTAAGTGTTATTATTTTACGATGAAGGAGTAAGCCTACAGTAAGGAAAGGATGGAAGATCAGGAGAACGGAAGCACGTACTTAGTAGTTCTGTATCAACGAGGTGGGCTTTCATATATAAAATAAAACGAGCAATGCTCGGAAAACCTTTCTTTATCGCTTTGATATCTGTGTTTTCAAAGTGATAATTATGGCATGAACTGTTTTATGTTTTATGTGAGTTCTCTTGTACCTATCTGAGTTAACATTCGTGTTTTCCAGATTTAGAGTTAATCTAAATAGGTTAACTAACGATCGGCTCTGAGTTAGCTGCTAAGTGCTTTCTAGAGTTAGTGCACTTTGTAACCTGTGGTGTATGTGATACCCTGTTGAGGGGTACCAGCCACGGTGAATGAGAATTGGTCAAGATTTGAACGTAGCATACCAGAAAATGCTCGGCCGAGTAAATTGTGAAAACAAGTCAGAAAATGTTTAGTAGACACGGGTTAATTTTAAAATAAAACCCCCGATGTGCTACAAATTATGAAATGCCATATTTATCTTTACTTATGTTATGATTTCGGCATCGCGCCCACTAAGTAATTGTTTACTTAGCCCTGGATGTGTTTTCTAAATGTGCAGGTTGAAGCGACGAGAGCGGCAGTGGTTGAAGTTGAGTTGAGAAGTAGGATTGCTTTAGTTTATGACTTACTTCCGCTGCAAAACTCTAGACTTTGTGAGAATATGTACATTTTGATGAATCCACTGTAGCATAAGTCTGTAAACTCGAACTTAGATACTTTTGAGTACTTTTGTCGAGTAATCCTCCGTGATTAACTCTTCCTTTATATTAGTAAAGTCTTGTTCATTGAATGTATGTTGTCTTTTATGTATGTTAGTTAGCCAGCCCCCTTCTTCCCCACTTCTTTAATCCAATCCCAGTCGCACCCCGGCTTCTGCCGTCCCTCGGGATTTGGGGCTGTGACAAAGTGGTATCAGAGCAAGGCTTGTTTCCTGCTCTGATTATGAGTCAACATTCTAGTATGATCCTTCCTTTTAGTGATACCACAAAGTGGTATTTGAGTAGAGGTTCGTTTTCTGCTCTGGTTGCGAGTCAATCTTCTAGTCTGAGTCATTCTTTCAGTAATACCACAAAGTGGTATCAGAGCAGTAGTTTGTTTCCTGCTCTGGTTATGAGTCATTCTTTCTTAGTATGAGTCATTCTTTCTAGTAATATCACAAAGTAGTATTTATATACAAGTCTTCCTTCGAGTGATAATATAGAATATTCATTCGTACTCTATACCGAGTCTTCTTTCGAGTCATAGAACAGAGTATTTGTATATACTCTAGATCAGAGTCTTCCGTCAAGTAGAAGATAAGAGTTAGACTATAACACTAAGATTGAGAATGTAGATGTCAACTCAACTTCCCGCTACGTCGACTCAACGAGGAAAAGAAAAGAATTTTAATTATGTGATTTCTTTTAAATAAGAGATTTTATGAGCAAGTATTCAATGAAATTGAGAATGAGAATGAGAATGAGTTGTGTTCCAAAAATAAGAATTTTATGGGAGTATAAATTTTTATACTTTATGTGATTATGTGATAGTACGAGTACTATCTTATGTAAAATTATTTGCGCAATAATTTCTTTCTTTTGAAAAATTTTGGACACAAGAATATAGTCGGATTTTAGGGATTTTCCCGGTTCAATGAGAAAGTAGACTTGAAACCTAAGATCTTTCCGGTTCTTCGAGAATTTAGACGTTTTTAAGAAACGTTATTTTTGAAATGATTTCGAAAGGAGATCCCCGACACGAGGAGGACTTCTACTGATGAATGTCACGTGCGTTAAGTGACATGAATGAAGATTCGGCAAAGTCGATCTTTGTTTTAAAAATTTCAAACAAGAATTTCCTGCGAGGAAAATGAAATAAAAATGATTCGATAAATCGTGTTAGTATTCGGAGGAAACGATTAGACGTTTGAGAAGCTTTTGGCTTCGAATTAGGAAAGATATGAACGAGACAATGAAGGCAGAATAAAGGAAATCAAAGCTAAATAGAATAAGTAACGTAAATGACGTCATTCGTGTCACGTCAATCCGTTTTCATTTTCGTTCCGTGTTTCAGTAGAGTTCGCCTTGAACGAACTTTACGAAGAAAATCGTATAAATTATTAGAATTCGAGCACGAAGCTTGATTAATTTTTTCATCGATCGCCCGATTCTAGCGATGACAACTTGAACTTAGTTTCCAGAAAAGTTATTCTCTAAGTTATATTCTATTTTCTTTTGGAATTTATTCCATATTTCATCTTTGAACGACGACTACAACTAGTACGAGTATCAAGAGTCGTTAACGACAAATTCTTTTATGAATGGATGTTACTTTTGAATAAGTAACATGAACAAAGTAAACGTACTTTGTTTTAACAAGTAAGAATCGTTAAGAAATGTCGTTGAGAAAGTAATAAAGAATTAAGGTAAGTAAGAAAGAACATAGTAAGATAAGAATGGAAATAAAATCTTGAAATTTTTAATATTATATATATATATATATATTGTTGAGTGCAATTTCTTGAATTGCTAGAAGTCTTGATATGTGGTTGTCTTAAGTGATGATGTTACAATTGAATAAGGAATGTTCATTTTGTAATTTAAGTTTTTCGTTGAGATAAGTTATTTTCCCTACCTGTTACTGATCCCTGTTTCCTTACAACTTTTTTAGGATGGCTAGGACTCGTGTTACTGCTCGGAAGAGCCAGCCTTTAGTCGAGTGCGAGCGCACCATACTAGACATGATTCAAGACGAATATTACGAGTTTGAGGCTGATTACGGCGAGGAAGATGTGGGACAGATAGTTAACAACTTTTCTTCAGCTTACTTTTCAGTACGACACTTGATCCAGGAGAGTCAGGCAATATTAGACCTGATTGTACACCTACCGGACGAGTGGCGCGGATGGGCGCACCGCGTGGCGTGGTACTTCCTAGGGATCTTCAGCGACGACACTGAGCCGACCGGCAACTACACCGGATTCGCCCTGTTTGTACACAGACGCTTCTTTGAAAGCAGACACATGCTTTCAGTTCCTTTAGAGCCGCACCTCCCCTACAGTCATTTTCCAGCCGAGACCGAGCCAGAGCACCTCGACTTAGACCCAGAGTTTTCCGGTTTGTTGGAGTTGCCACCAAACGGTGTACCGAGTGAGGAGTCTAACGCGGAGTCCGAGCAGTTAGAGGAGGACGCAGAGTCTGAGCAGCTAGAGGATGATGCGGAGCCCGCTGTTACACCGGAGCTACCGCAAGTTGGGACACAGATCGAGGAGTTGATCCCAGGGCCGGGATTCGTGGAGATCGACGCTGAGACAGCCGCGCTGTTAAGACTAGCTTCACCGTTCTTACCTGACGTCTGTGTTAGAGTCAGAGGACCCTTAGAGACGAGACTGTTTAGAGAGGAGTCTGAGCACCGAGAGATCGACGCGGAGCTTGCCGCCTTGTTAGAGTTACCATCTCCACTTACACCGCTTGAGAAGATCTGTGCGAAGTGGGGAGTAGTCAAAGAGCAGATGGAGGCAGGACCGTCCAGGGTCCGTTCTAGGGAGAAGTTCGAGTCAGGTTCAGGTTCAGGTTCAGTTCCCGAGCACCTTCTTCCCCTGAAGAAGCGTGGAGTAGAGATCAGCGAGGACTACTTGGTTTCCGACTTTGAGGAGACAGTTTCAGAGGCACCGTCGCCCACTCTACTTACACTTGCTGACGGCTCTACTCTGAGGGAGGATCTTTGGTTCAGAGTCTGAGGAGGAGGACCCGGACGAGGATCCTGAGGAGGACCCGGATGAGGATCCTAAGGAGGACCCGGACGAGGATTCGGAGGAGGACCCCGAGGAGGACTCTTAGGGTTTTTAGGCCGTAGAGGGCAGTTCCGACGCGACTGTAGTCCGTTGTGTAGAGCGTCGTAGACGCATGATAGTAGTAGTAGTAGTAGCTCTTTTGTCCTGTAAGGAGTCGGATTAGTAACTAGTTTTTGGTAGTACTCTAACGGATACGAAATTTTATGAATCATTTCCGTTCTAGTACTTTAGTAGATGTGGAGTTGCAGCTTGTTAGTGCACCCGGTAAATAGTAGGCAGTCAGCCTAGTTTAGACTAGTAGTAGTCTAACCTTTTGTGTATAAGTCCTCGTTGGAGGCAGAATTAATATTATTTTTGATGTATATATATATACATGACACATGAAGAGGGTTTTTAATCACGAGAAAAAAATTTCCTATGAATCGTATAATTAATCAGAATGTCGAATGAACTCGTGTAACGAGAATTGAGTTTAACTTGAAAGTTAAAAGATTACGAAGTTAATATCAGAATTATGTTCGATATGTCATTCCGGGAACTTGATTAAGTTGAAAACAAGCAAATAAGTACTAAGAGTAATTATCAGAAAAGAACTAATTTGAATTTCAATTTTCCTTTAGATCAAAGAAAATGCCGCCGAGAAACGTTAACAATAGGAGAGGTCGAGGACCTGGGAGAGGCCTCGAGGATGTGGAAGACGTCAGCCAGAGAATGACAGAGAATAAGAGTATGAGCAGAATGCTACCCCACCACCATCACCATCCCCATCACCATCCCCATCACTGCCCCCATCACCACCACCTCCACCACCACCCCGTAGAGATATTGAGGATCTCTTCCTCAAAAGGAACCCCCCGATGTTTAATGGAACGGGCAGCCCTAGCGATGCTGAGCTATGGGTGAGATCTACCGAGAAGATATTCAAACTCCTCAGATGCACTGATGAGGAGAGAATGCTATGTGTCGCATTTCAACTGACTGGATCGGCAGATTACTGGTGGGAAGCAAGGCAGAAGGTAATACCCGCAGAGCATCTGGCTCGTTTCACGTGGGATGAATTCAAGGAAATATTGTTTGATAAGTACGTACCCAAGACATATAGAGCACAGAAGGAAGCCAAGTTTTACAACTTGAAGCAAAGAAAGCTGACCGTGACTGAGTATGACGCCAAGTTTTGCGAACTGTCTAGGTATGCGCCAACTTTGGTGGATACCGAGGAGAAGTTATCCAAGAAATTCCAAAGAGGACTGTGACATGAACTGGGAATCGCGTTAGCTAGTCATGGGGGACTAGACTATACTGATATTTTGGGAAGAGCATTGGAAATGGAGGCCGTCGTGCCTGATGAAACGAAGATTGTACCAACTGCATCAGCACAGAACCAGAACCGAGGCTACTATAACAACAATAGTAGCAACTATCAGGGAAAGAGGAAATGGAACGGAGGAGGTAGCGGAGGCTACAATCAGAACTTTAACAACCAGGGTAATCAGAAGAGGGGTTTTCAGCAGGGCTATCAGCAGCCTGGACCGAACAACAACAACAATAACAACAACAAGAGGCCGTGGCAGGGAAACAACCAATCGGGGTTGTTTATTCAGGGGAATAAGCAGAACGCACCATGGAAAGGCAACGGTCAACAAAACCATCCACAATGGCAACAACGAAACTTCAACCAGGGAGCAATTAACCCAAGGAGGGTTACCATTCCTGTCTGCCCGAAGTGCAACAGAGCCCATCCCGGAGTCTGTCAGTTAGGCACCCCCAACTGTTTCAATTGTGGACAGAAGGGGCACATGAAAAAGGATTGCCTGAAGCCACTCCAAGCAGTACCTCTCCGAGCCATACAAGCACAGCCGCAGCAGCCGCCAATGAACCAACAGCAGTTTCAGCAGCATGCACAGCAGCAACAGAATGCGAGGGCATGCGCTATCAAACAGGGTGGCCAGCACAAAGAAAAAGGCAATCTCGCAGGTATGGGAAAACTTCACAACATCCCCATTAAGATACTGTTTGATACTGGCGCATCGCATTCTTTCATTGCTGGCTCGTGTGCCGATAACTTAGACATCAGGCCTGTAAGAGCTGCACAATCTATGAGAGTAGCCACACCTTCAGGAGAGATCACTACTTCCATGCACGTTTGCTCTAACCTAGAACTAGAAATCGGAACTCTTAAGGTTAAGACGAACAACTTAAACGTTATGATAATGTGGGATGTAGATATAATACTAGGAATGGATTGATTGTCGGAGAATTATGCCACAATTCTCTGCAACGAGAGAAAAATCTCTTTTCAACCCCCGGGTAAAGAACCAACCGAATTCCACTGAATTTCAATAGGTAGAGGCGTACCAATTATATCAGCCCTTCAAGCCACGAAACTCATGAAGAAGAAAGGTACCACAGCTTATCTTGTGTACCTAGTCGAAGAGCCAGGAGCTGAGAAGACCATCCAAGACGTAAAAGTTGTGAATGAATATGAAGACGTCTTTCCAGAAGTGTTACCAGGATTTCCACCAGATCGTCATGTGGACTTCATGATCGACTTAGAACCAGGAGCCGCACCTAAATCTAAAGCCCCATATAGTATGGCACTGAAAGAACTAGAAGAGCTCAAAATCCAGTTACAAGAATTGCTAGACCTTGGTTTTATCAGGCCAAGCGTTTCACCTTGGGGAGCACCAGTGCTTTTTGTTAGGAAAAAGGACGGATCGATGAGAATGTGCATAGGTTACCGAGAACTGAACAAGATCACGCTCAAGAACAAATATCCTTTACCAAGGATCGAGGATCTGTTCGATCAGCTTAAGGGTGCAGGAGTCTTCTCCAAGACATATTTAAGGTCAGGGTACCATCAGCTGAAGATCAAACCTGAAGACGTGCCGAAGACCGCCTTTAGAACCCGATATGGCCATTACGAATTCCTAGTAATGCCATTTGGTTTAACCAATGCTCCAGCTATATTCATGGATCTTATGAATAGAGTTTTCCACCCTTACTTGGACAAATTCGTTTTAGTATTCATCGACGACATCCTCGTTTACTCTAACAATGAAAAGGAGCACGAGGATCATTTACGGATAGTGTTGGAAACACTAAGAGCTGAGAAACTCTACGCCAAATTCAGTAAATGCGAATTTTGGCTGAAGGAAGTAATGTTCCTTGGACAAATAGTATAGGTAGAAGGAATCAAAGTGGATCCAGCCAAGGTAGAAGCAGTGCACAACTGGAAGTCACCAACAAGTCAGAATGAGATCCGAAGTTTCTTAGGTTTAGCCGGTTACTACAGAAGGTTTACTGAGGGATTCTCCACGATCGCCCGCCCAATGACGCAATTACTTCGGAAGGATACTAAATTTAAATGGACGGACGAGTGCGAGAAGAGTTTCCAAACGCTTAAGGAAAAGTTAACCACAGCGCCAGTACTAGCACTTCCAGACACAAACAAGGAATATGTGGTTTACACCGACGCATCGAAAAATGGATTAGGTTGTGTCTTAATGCAAGATGGACGAGTGATAGCTTATGCTTCACGACAACTTCGACCTCACGAAGTTGGGTATCCAACCCACGACTTAGAACTCGCAGTCGTGGTGCATGCATTAAAGATTTGGAGACACCATCTCTATGGTGTAAGGGTTGAGATATTCACCGTTCACAAAAGCCTGAAGTACTTTTTCGAGCAGAATGAACTAAATATGAGACAAAGGAGATGGCTCGAATTAGTCAAGGATTACGACTGCGGAATCAACTATCATCCAGGAAAGGCTAATGTGGTAGCAGACGCATTGAGTCGCAAGGCTCCAACGAAGTTAGGATGCCTTTTTGTAGAGGAAGAAACTTTAGTACGAGAATTCGAGAAGATGGATATCAGAGTGCTTGACACGCCAGCTACGATAACAAGTCAGATAGCAGCATTAGAAGCTACACCAGATTTGAGAGAAAGAATCATCAGTGCTCAAAGAAAGGACGAGTCAATGGAAAAGTTGCGATTAAGGATAAGAACGTAGAAACCAGACGGATATTCTGAAGCACCAGACAATGCGATCCTTTATGAAGGCAGGATTTGTATTCCTGATGACGATAGCGAACTGAAGAACGAGATCTTGAGTGAGGCTCACGACACGCCTTATACAGCACACCCATGAAGTACGAAAATGTATCAAGATTTGAGAAAGAACTTTTGGTGGAATGGAATGAAACGAGACATTGCCTCGTTTGTAGAAAGATGTTTGGCATGTCAACAAGTTAAGGCTTTACACAGACGACTGTATGGATTGCTACAACCATTGGATGTCCCAGAATGGAAATGAGAAGGCATAGCCATGGACTTTGTCACAGGCTTGCCTAAGTCAAGAAGAGGAAACACAACAATTTGGGTAATTATCGATAGGCTTACAAAGACAGCACACTTCTTACCGATTAAGACTACCTACGGATTAGAGAAGCTAGCTCAGTTGTACGTCAGAGAGATTGTACGTCTGCATAGAGTACCGAAGGTCATAGTATCAGATAGAGATGACAAGTTTACCTCGAGATTTTGGATTACGATGCAGAAAGAATTGGGAACAGAGCTTAATTTCAGTACAACGTTTCACCTACAGACAGATGGACAGTCAGAGAGGACGATTCAGATTTTAGTCGATATGTTAAGGACAGTGGTTTTAGACCGAGGCGGGAATTGGGAAGAAATTCTACACTTAGTCGAATTTGCTTACAACAACAGCTATCAGGCTACAATAGGAATGGCGCCGTATGAGGCTTTGTATGGAAGGAAATGTAGATCGCCACTTTATTGGGACCCGATGCAGTAAATGAGATGATTGAGATAGTTCGGCAGATACGAGATAGAATGAAAGAAGCCCAGAGCCGACAGAAGTCTTATGCCGACGATCGTCGAACCAATCTTGAGATTGAAATAGGAGATAAAGTTTTTCTTAAGATATCACCGACTAGAGGAATCCTTATATTCAGAGTTAAGGGTAAACTAAGACCCAAGTTCATAGGACCTTATGAAATCCTCGAGAGAATAGGACCCGTCGCTTATAGATTGGCCTTACCGCCAAGTCTAGGAAGTGTTCACAACGTTTTTCATGTTTCTCAATTGAGAAAATATGTCTATGATCCTAAACATGTCATTAGTCAGTAAGACGTAGTTCTTGAATCTGACCTAAGCTACGAAGAGAAGCCGATATCGATATTGGATAGAAAAGTCCAAGAATTAAGAACCAAATCGATACCAATCGTTAAAGTGCTATGGAACCACCACGGGCAAGAAGAAGCCACGTGAGAGCTCGAGGAGAAGATGAAGGAGAGATATCCTCATCTTTTCGCAGAAGGTATGCAAATTTCGGGACGAAATTTTTCGTAAGGGGGGTAGGATGTAATACCCCAGAATTTCCGAACGATCTTGAAAATTTAAAGTTAATAATAATAATGGCTTTGCACGCCTAAGTTTACAATTTTGAATTCTAAGACTAACGGTCAAATCCGTTTCCGAAAATAAATAACGGAAGTGAGCTAGACGACTACTATATTTAAGGTTATCGCGTATGAAAAATTTTTAGTTCTGGAACTCAGAACGGAAAACCGTCTGATTTTTACATTTACAAAATCGCGATACGAACTCGCCCGAGAAAGTTCGTTTTTATAATTTTCCGGACGAAACTCGGACTGTGTCGTCCCGAGTTTTTGTCGGAATTAAAATTTTAAATATTATTTTCCGATTAAGTTTAATACGTTAGAATTTTTGGACAAATCGGATTGTGACGATTTCGTGCCGAGCTACGTTTTTCATCGTTCGATTTCCGCAACGTCGTATCGCGCCAGAAAAGCGCGTAATTTCCTTCCTTTTCCCTCTCTAGCCGACATCACTCACATACAAGCATAGATATTTCATCTTTTTATATAGTATTTAACCTATGACTAATGTCCTTTTAATTTATACAACTTTACACCTATTAATCCTAATAACATTATGTTATACAAATTAGTCATCTCTCTCACTCCCTTCCTCCCCAAAATCGGCAGCCTCTCTCTCTCTCTCTCCCATTTTCATTTTTTCACCATTGTTGAAGACATCAAGTTCTTAGAGCAAAAATTCCACACAAGTCTTCATTCATCCATCGAATCTTCTAACTCCCTTCACTAAAGCTCAAGGTATTTATCTCCTCTCTTGATCTATCCAATCCAAATCTATTTCTTTTTATTTTTCATTTGGATCGAAAATTATGGGTGGATGAATTAGATGTTTAATCTTCGATTAGTGTAATTAGATGTGTTTAGACTTGATATCTAGGATTAAAATTGAAAGAAATCAAGAACCCTAAAACCCAAGTGATTACCGATTTTTAGGGCTTTCAATTAGGATGTTTGAATTCTTCAATTGATATTATAATCATGCTTAGGAGGTGTTCGATTGAGGATTAAAACAAAAAGAAATCAAAACCCCCAAGTATGGATGAAACCGAGTTCTATGGTTTAGGGTTTTGATTTGGGGTTTTTCAATTTAATGTCTAATTGGACTTCAATTATTTAATGGATGATATAGTAGTATGATTAAGAGTTTAATGATGATGTTGATGAAGAAAATCACCCTTTTTAATTATGTGTAAATACTGAAAATTATGAGAAATTTAGGGGTTTGCATGTAGTTGAATTAGTTGAGGTTTTGTTGATGAAATAATGTTGTTAATGATATTAGATGTTGTTATGAATTTATTTGGAATTTTCTAAAAATATATTGTGAGTCGTAAGAGACGAAGAACTCGATCTAAGTTGAGATTTAGTAATGATATGAAGTGATGATATGCATGAAAATGATCTATGTTAGATGTTGTTTGATGACGTAGAAAATGAACGAAATCCGATAACTTTTGAAATCTCGTAAGAGACGAACAAGTGGTCGTAATTAATAACCGAGAAGTCGAATAAGAATTCTAACTTGATAATAATGTTCATGATGGACTAAGGCATAACTTTGTAGTTGACGACATGAGCTTTCGGATTATTAAAATATGAGTTGTAGTTATAGTCGAGATATAGAAACGACAAATGTTAACTTGATTTTGGTTTAGTAATTGTTAGTTGAAACGACGATGTTTAGAACGTCGTGCTAATGAACGAGTTTTGAAAAGGAGTCCTTCACGTACGGGAGTACGTGTTGACTGCCTTGAGAGTCGAATTTTGTGAGAAATCGAGTACGAGAACTTAGAACGAACCTAAGAAGTCATACGTCGTTTTTATCGAGCAATTAGGGTTAGCCGCGGCAGTTTTGCAACCCTTCCCGAAAACTGTAATAACATTTAGCACGTTTATCGGATTTGAGATCCGTAAATTGGAGCGCAAAATAGACTTCCCAAGCTTTCAAATGGTACAGGGCTCATCCCCTGTTTCCAGTTCCTCTGTTCCGGGCAGTCCCCAGAGTTACTGTAATGCGTAGTGATTTTCAGGATTCATTTTCTTAAGTTGTTTTCTTCGTAACTTAGTTTCTTTCGATCTTTTAAGCCGTAATAACTTGACGACTACCCTCTCTACTGGATTGCTTTAGTTTATGACTTACTTCTGCTGCAAAACTCTAGACTTTGTGAGAATATGTACATTTTGATGAATCCACTGTAGCATAAGTCTGTAAACTCAAACTTAGAATACTTTTGAGTACTTTTGTCGAGTAATCCTCCGTGATTAACTCTTCCTTTATATTAGTAAAGTCTTGTTCATTGAATGTATGTTGTCTTTTATGTATGTTAGTTAGTCAGCCCCCTTCTTCCCCGCTTCTTTAATCCAATCCCAGTCGCACCCCGGCTTCTGCCGTCCCTCGGGATTTGGGGCTGTGACAGAGTGGTATCAGAGCAAGGCTTGTTTCCTACTCTGATTATGAGTCAACATTCTAGTATGATCCTTCCTTTTAGTGATACCACAAAGTGGTATCTGAGCAGAGGTTTGTTTTCTGCTCTGGTTGCGAGTCAATCTTCTAGTCTGAGTCATTCTTTCAATAATACCATAAAGTGGTATCGGAGCAGTAGTTTGTTTCCTGCTCTGGTTATGAGTCATTCTTTCTTAGTATGAGTCATTCTTTCTAGTAATATCACAAAGTGGTATTTATATACAAGTCTTCCTTCGAGTGATAATATAGAGTATTCATTCGTACTCTATACCGAGTCTTTTTCGAGTCATACAACAGAGTATTTGTATATACTCTAGATCAGAGTCTTCCGTCAAGTAGAAGATAAGAGTTAGACTATAACACTAAGATTGAGAATGTAGATGTCAACTCAACCTCCCGCTACGTCGACTCAACGAGGAAAAGAAAAGAATTTTAATTATGTGATTTCTTTTAAATAAGAGATTTTATGAGCAAGTATTCAATGAAATTGATAATGAGAATGAGTTGTGTTCCAAAAATAAGAATTTTATGGGAGTATAAATTTTTATACTTTATGTGATTATGTGATAGTACGAGTACTATCTTATGTGAAATTATTTGCGTAATAATTTCTTTCTTTTGAAAAATTTTGGACACAAGAATATAGTCAGATTTTAGGGATTTTTCCCGGTTCAATGAGAACGTAGACTCGAAACCTAAGATCTTTCCGGTTCTTCGAGAATTTAGACGTTTTTAAGAAACGTTATTTTTGAAATGATTTCGAAAGGAGATCCCCGACACGAGGAGAACTTCTACTGATGAATGTCACGTGCGTTAAGTGACATGAATGAAGATTCGGCAAAGTCGATCTTTGTTTTAAAAATTTCAAACAAGAATTTCCTGTGAGGAAAATGAAATAAAAATGATTCGGCAAATCGTGTTAGTAATCGGAGGAAATGATTAGACGTTTGAGAAGCTTTCGACTTCGAATTAGGAAAGATATGAATGAGACGACGAAGGCAGAATAAAGGGAATTAAAGCTAAATGGAATAAGTAACGTAAATGACGTCATTCGTGTCACGTCAATCCGTTTTCTTTTTCGTTCCGTGTTTCAGTAGAGTTCGCCCTGAACGAACTTTACGAAGAAAATCGTATAAATTATTAGAAGTCGAGCACGAAGCTTGATTAATTGGGAACATAGCTTAAAGTTCTCATTGAACCGGGGCGCGAATTGGGAATAAATTCTACACTTAGTCGAATTCGCTTACAACAACAGCTATCAGGCCACAATAGGAATGGCGCCGTATGAGGCTTTGTATGGAAGGAAATGTAGATCACCACTTTATTGGGATGATACAGAGCCGATAGGGGATTATGAGGGATTTGCTTTAGAGATATACAGGCGTTTCTTTCAGAGCAGACACATAGTAGCATATCCTGTTCAGGCGCATCCTCCCTACACTCACTTCCCGACAGATTCAGGGTCAGAGCATGACCAGATAGGTCTAGAGATGATTGCACAGTTGGAAATCCCTTCAGTGATGGTACCCAGTGAGGGCACAAGGGAGTTAGTTGTAGAGACAGTTGATGGATTAGGGTTACCTGCTCCTATCCTACCCTAGCCTTCTGCGAGAGTTCAGGGACCATTCGAGACAGGATCAGAGTACTTAGACACGGACGCAGAGCTTACCGCCCTGTTACAGTTACCATCCTCATACAGACCCCTTGATGAGATTTGTACGGAGTTGGCCAGGGTTCGGGCTGAGTTTGAGGCAGGACCATCCAGGGTCCGTTCCAGGGAGAAGTACGAGACGAGTTCCCTTCCTGACCACCTGCTGCCTCCGAAGAAGCGGGCGTTAATAACCTGCTGGGACTACCTAGTTTCGGATACCGAGACGACAGTTTCAGATGTTCCTGTACCGCCACCACTTACACTTATAGATGGCACTACTTTAAGGGTTGACGAGGCACTCCAGTTTGCTTTCGGTTCAGAGTCAGAGGATGAGGACCCGGATAAGGATCCGGAGGAGGACCCGGATGAGGATCTGGAGGAGGACACTGATGAGGATCCGGACGAGGACCCGGACAAGGACCCCGAGGAGGATTAGGCCATAGAGGGCAATGGTGACTTGACCGCAGTTTGTTGAGCTAGGCGTCAGGGACGCATAGTAGTATAGTAGCCTTTTGTTATGTACATAGTCGGATCAGTAACTAGATAGTTTTGTAGTACTCCAACGGATACGAAATTTTATGAATCGTTTCCGTTCTAGTACTTCCAGTAGTACAGTAATGCAATATGTTAGTGCCTCCTATACACGTAGGCAGTTAGCCTAGCTTAGACTCGTTGTAGTCTAGTTTTGTATAAGTCCTTGTTAAAGGCAAAACTAACATATTCTTTTTGATGTATATATAATATACATGACCCATGAGAGGGTTTTAGTCACAAGAAAGTTTCTTATGAATCGTATAACTAAACCAGAATACCAAATGAACTCGTGTAACGAGTGTTTAATTTAACCTTGGAGGTTAAAAGTTGAAGGAACTAGAATCAAAGTTAATTTGTTATTCTAGTTTACGTGAAAGTATTAAGTGGGAAAAGAAAGGGTTAGTGAGAAAATGAAGGCTTAAAAGCAAGTACTAATGAGGGAATTTTTGTATCTTATAGTTTTAAAAATGTCGCTGAGAGCTGTTAACGATCGAAGAGGACCTGATAGTCCTAGAGAGTCTGATAGAGGTCAAGAACAACGTATAAGCGAGGAAAGGCAAAAACACCCAGCAACCTTTTTATTTCCCCTATCTCCGCAACGTCATAGCATTGAGGATTTATTCTTCGAAAGAAAACCACCATATTTCGATGGATCTGGTAATCCGAGTGAGGCCGAGCAATGGATACGTTCTATAGAGAGAATCTTTGAGCCGATTAGACTTAGTGGTGAAGAGCGCCTGCTATGTGCTGGGTATCAGCTAACCAGACCGGCTAAGTATTGGTGGAAGACTAGACAGAGAATTATGCCGGTAGAGCAAGCGGCTCTAACCACTTGGAATGATTTTAAGGAGGCATATTATGAAAAGTATGTATCCGATCAAGTCGAAACTGAGAAGGAAATAGCCAGGAAGTTTCAGGGAGAACTTAAGTGTGAACTGGGAATAGCAGTAGCCAAACAGGAGGGACTGAGTTATGCAGAACTACTAGGACGAGTCCGTGAAATAGAGGCATTAGTGCCTAATAAAGGAAAGATGGTAATGCCCACACCAACACTAAACCAGACTTCAACCCAAAACCCTTCCAACAATAATATTATCCATAAGGGAAAGAGGAAATGGGAAAGGAGTAGCAGTGAGTGTTACCAGCGCCACAACAATCAAGGAAAACAGAATAGGACTCGGCAGAGTTTCCAGCAGCCAGGAAAAGGAAGTAACTATGGAAAGGAAGTAGAGCAAATGAATAAACCACAGGGAAATAAACAGTCAGGGCAAGGCAAGAGAAACAATCTACTAGGACAGCTGCAAGGGCAGCCAAGGAACGATAACCAAGGAAAAATCACTAATCCAGCTTGCCCTAAGTGTGGTAAGGAACACCCCGGTGATTGTCTAGCAAACTCTGGTGTTTGCTTCAACTGCAGACGTAGGGGACACGTTAAGAGGAATTGTCCAGAATTGAGGCAAGCGGCAGAACAGAAACATGAAGTTTCTGCATGTCCTAGATGTGATAAGAAGCATGAGGGTGTGTGTCTAGCAAACACGGATAGATGTTTTAAATGTGGGATACTGGGGCATATAAGGAAGGATTGCCCAACGCTGCTTCGGACGGCAAAACCAATTCAGTACGGCCAGCTTCAACCATCAAATACAACTCAAGTCCAGTCACAGCCACAGCTGATACAATCACAATAGAATGCAAGCGCATACATAATTAGGCAGGAGGGGCATAATGAAGGCAAGGGAGATTTGGCAGGTATGGGTTGAACCTTAAAAATTACCCTGCCATAATTTTTGCTTCATTTTAGAGCCTTATATTCGGTTATAATTAGTACCTGTTAACCTTTAGGAGTAGAACTAGGATGCTCTAATTGTTAAATAGGAACAATTACGCTTCAGGGAGTGACGATAATCTCATAGTGTTATTCCCTTAGTTTCGTTGAGCATAGAATTTAATTTAGGAACTTTCTATTAGAGCATAGCAATCGATTGGGAAGTAATAAAATGTACGTTATATATATATATATATATATAATTTCAGAAATGGACTAGTTGTTTGAAAATTACCCCGATTCTCGGCAACGAGAGAAAAATCTCTTTCAAAACCCCGAGTAGAGAACCTATAGAATTATATGAAATATCGATGGACAGGAGGATATCAAAAAAATATCCGCCCTACAAGCCAAGATGTTGATGAAGAAGAAGGATACGATCGTTTATCTCGTGTACCTAGTTGGAGATCTAGGAGCCAAGAAGATCATTCAAACGTGAGCGTTGTGAACAAATATGAAAATGACTTTTCAGAAATATTATCTGGTTTATCACCAGATTGTCGTGTAGGTTTCACGATCGACTTAGAACTACGAGTAGCTCCCAAATCAAAGGCCTTATGTAGAATGGTATCGAAAGAGTTAGATGAGCTTAAGATCCAACTGCAAGAGTTGTTAGATGACGATTTCTTTAGACAAACGTTTTCACCATGGAAAACATTTTAGATGTTTATCATCGAAGAAGGATGATTCTGCGAGAATGTATATAGGCTGTCAAAGGTTAAATAAAGATAACCCTTAAGGATAAGTATCCTTTTGTGAGAATAGAAGACCCCTTGATAAGCTTAAAAGAAACAAGTGTAATTGCGAGGATAGACTTAATGACTAAATAAAACTAGTTAAAAGAGTAAACTGGAGATATACCCAAAAATTTATCTTTCAAGCCAGATATGGCCATTACGAATGCTTAGTTATGCCATTTGGTTGACAAACGCTCCCGTAGTATTCATGAACCTCGTGGATAGGATTTACACCTAGACTTAGAAAAATTTGTTTTAGTATTCTTCAACAATAATTTCAGTTACCCCAAGAATGAGGAGGAGCACGAAGAACACTTGCGAATAGTGCTAGAACGCCTAGAGTCGAGAACTAGATGCCAAGTTCAGAAGAGCAAGTTCGATTGAAGAAAGTGATGTTTTATGGAGATATATATATATATATATATATATATATATATATAGTGTCGACAGAAGATGTTAAGATAGATTCATGCCAAGGTTGAGGCAATGCTCAAAAAGGAAATCGACTACCAGTCAGAATGAAATAAGAAGTTTCCTAGGTTGGACAGTTATAATAGAGGTTTTCATTAGGGAATTGTCAATGATTACTAAGACTTATGGCGCAACTACATAGAAGGAAAAGAAATATAAATGTACAGACAAGTATGAGATAGGTACGCAGACGTTCGAGGAGAAGTTTATCATTACCCCAATTTGAGCCTCTCAGAAACAAACAAGGAATACGAGGTAGATACCAAGGTTCGAAGAACGAGTTAAGATGTGTGATAATGCAAAATAAGAGAGTGATAGCTTATGCTTCACGACGCATTAACCTCGGGAAATTGAGTATCCAACCCACGACTTAGAGCTTGCAGCCGTAGTACATGCAATGAAATTTGGACACACCATCTATATGGTGTAAGGGATGAGATCTTCACAGATCATAAATATTTGGAGTGTGTATTCGAGCAAAGGAATTAACATAAGACAAAGGAGATGGCTCGAACTAGTAAAAATATTATGAATATGAAATTAAATTACCAGTTAGGAAAAAAAAAACTAAGCGTAAGAATAGACACGCTGAGTCGTAAGACTCCAACTAAGTTTAGGTATCTTTTCGTCGGAGAAGAAATGCTTGTACGAGGTTCGAGATGATGGATATAGAAATGCATGATGCATCAGCATCGGTCGCAGGGCAAATAGCGGTGCTAGTAGCTATACCAAATTACGAGGAAGATTATAAGTATCTAGAGAAAGGACGAGTCAATGGATAAGCTTCGACTAAGGATAAGAATGGATAAACCAGACAGTGACTCTGAAGCAATGAGTATTATGATAGAAATTAAAGAGTAGACTTAGTATTTCCGATCACGACGAATTTAAGATTTAAGAAAGGATTTCTAGTGGAATAGAGTGAAACGAGACGTTGCCAAGTTTGATAGAAAGTTGTTTAGCTTATAAGAAAGTGAAAGCCTTTCACTGACAACTATACGAGTTGTGATAACAATTAAGTATTCCAGAATGGAAATGGAAGGATATAGTTATAATTTTACGACGACAAGATGTATGTAGGTCACAAGGCAGAAAAGTTAAACAACAAACTTAACTTTAGTACCGCTTCTCATCTCCAGTTGAATGGATAGTCCGAGAAAACGATTTAGATACTCGTTGATAAGCTAAGAACGATAATATTAGCCGAAGAGCGAATTGAAGAACACGTAGCCAACAGCCGAATTGTTATAACAGTAATTATTAAGCTACGATAGGTATTACGACTTACGAGACTTTGTAGAAGGAGAAGATTTACATAGCTGCCTTATTGTTATAAGGTAGGTGAACCTTAGGACCAGACACGGTCAATGAAAGGATCGAGATCATTCGATAGATTCAAGTCAGAATAAAACGAGTTTAAAGAAGACAAAAGTCTTAAGTATATACAACAACTCGAATTTAAAATCGAGAAGGAAGATAAAGCTTCTGAAGATTTCTCCGTTGATGAGGAATTTTAGATCGTGTCAAGTTCAGACTTCGACAAAGATTTATATAATTAGCAAATAACTTGGAAAAGATAGTTTTCAATATGAATAGTTATGGCTTGATCGCCAAGTTTTTGGAATGCTTATTTTTTTTTAAGTGTATCTCGTTTCGAGAAAGTATATATATATATATTTGTTTTTATACACGAAGTTCTATCAGCAAGACGTCGTTCTTGAAACCGACTTAAGTTATTAGGAAAGATCAAAAACGATCTTGGATCGAAAAGCGCAAAGGTTAAGGAGCAAATCGAGATGATTAGTAAAAACGTTATAAGATCATCACCGGCAAGAGGAAGCCATGTGAGAATTCGGAAAAGAGTTGAGTAAGAAGTACTCCAAGCTGTTTAAAGAGGATAAGCAAATTTCGGGACGAAATTTTTCGCAAGGGGGGTAGGATGTAATGCCCCAGAAATTTCGTACTGTTTTAAAAATTCAAAGTTAATAATAAAAATGGCTTTGCACGCCTAAGTTCATGAAATTAAATTCTAAAACTAACGGTGAAATCCGTTTCTGAAAATAAATTACGGAAGTCAGCTTAACGACTACTGTATTTAGGGTTATCGCGTACGATAACTTTTTAATTCTAGAACTCAGAACGGAAAACCGTCTGATTTTTACATTCACTAAATTGCGATACGAACTCGCCCGAGAAAGTTCGTTTTTATGATTTTCCGGATGAAACTCGGACTGTGACGTCCCGAGGTTTTGTCGGAAATTATATTTTTTATATTACTTTCCGAGTAAGTAAAATAAGTCGGAATTTATGGTCGAGTCGGAATTTGACGATAATGTGCCGAGATACGTTTTTAGTTTATCGATTTCCGAAACGTCGTATCGCGCGGGAAAAAGCGCGTATTTCTCCTAATTTTCTAGAGATGGCCGACATTGCTACTCTCTAATACAACATTATATTTCAATTTTGTATAGTATTAACTTTACACCTAATGTCCTATTATTCTTCTACTACCTTTACACCTATGACCTTATTACATATTATATCAGTAAAACTAGTTAGATACTATTCCATTAATTAACTAAATTCCTTCTCCCTTACCACTCCATCACCGCCATCACCATAATCATCTTCTATCTTCATTCCTTCCTTCCACCATTGTTGAATCCTCAAGCTTTGGACAAGGAGATTTTATCATAAGTCACTAATCATCCATCAATTTTCAATCTTCCTTCATTAACTATCAAGGTAATGATCTCTTCTCTTGATCTATCCATGTAGAAATTCCATTCTTTCCATTTTTTTTTCTTCAGAACCGATTTTCATGTTGATGGTTGAGTAATTGATTTAAGTTTAATTTATAAAATTAGATGTTTTAATGATGAATCCTATGGTTTAATTGGTGAGAAAATTAAGAACCCTAAATCTTACTTTGGACAGAAAATTTGAGTATATAGATAGGATGGATTAATTCTTCAATTGATAGTATAATTGAGCTTAGGAGATGCTTAATTGATGATAGAAACAAAAAGAAATGAAAAGCCCTAAGATTTAAGTGATGAGCCGATTTCTAAGCTAGGGTTTGAAGATGGATTTGTCAATTATGTTGTGGAAGTAATGATCTTAGGATAATATATGTTGTAGTAATAGTATAATTGGATTAGTGAATGAAATTGATGACGAAAACACCCCTCTTAATTTATTTATTAATACCGATTTTTAGGGATAAATTAGGGGTTTTTATATAGCTTTGTTTAATTGATGATTAAATGATAGAATATGGTTCCTAATGACATTAGATGATGTTATGAATTTAATTAGAATTTTCTAAAATTATTATGAAAATGGTAAGAGACAAAGAACTCGAATTAAGTCAAGATTAGTTGATGATAAAAGGTAATGATATACGTAGTAATGATCTACGTTAGATGATGATTAATGTTGTAGAAAATGAATGAATTCCGTTAACTTTAGAAATTTTGTAAGAGACGGTCAATTGAATGTAAGTAATAATCGAGAATTCGAGTAAGGTTTCTAACTAGATAATAATGCTTATTATGGACTAAGGAACAACTTTGTAGTTGTCGACAAGTTCGGCCGAGTTGTTAGTTGATGAGTTTTTGTTATAATCGAGAAATAGAAACGAGAATTGTTAACTTGATTTTGGTATAGTACTTGTTAGATTGAAAGCCGATGTTTAGAAACGTCGTGCTTATAGACGAGAACTGAAAAGGAGTTTAGCACGTACGGAAGTACGTGTTGACTGCCTTGAAGTGTTAAAATCGTGAGAATGTAGGTTCGATAACATAGAACGAACCTAGGAAGTCATACGTCGATTCTATCGAGCCGTTAGGGTTAGCCGCGGCAGTTTTGCGACCCTTTCCGGAAACTGTAATATCTCTTAGCTCGTTTATCGGATTTGAGATCCATAAATTGGAGAGTAAACTAGACTTCCAAGGCTTTCTAACGGAACAAGGCACTTCCCCTGTTTCCAAATGCTCTGTTCTGGGCAGTCCCCAGAACTTCTGTATTGCGCAGTGAAATTTCATAATTCAATTTCCTAAGTTGTTTTCTTCGCAACTTAGTTTCTTTCGATCTTTTAAGCCGTAATGAGTTATCGACTATTTTTTTTCTACTGACCTAAGAGTCGAGTAAGGAACCTTTCGAGTTCTAAACGAGATTTGTTCAAGTCTCGTTCCCGGTTAATCAAAAAGAATTAGTAGCGTGCAAATGCCTAAAGAACTAAAAAGACGGAAACTAAAACCTAATTCCAATCTCCGTTCTCTTTAATCTTTTTCGACCGATTTATTAAAATATGAATTTTTTACGATGAAGGAGAAAGTCAGCAGTAAGGAAAGGACGGGAGAATAGAAGACGAAAGTACGAGTTGTTGGGAAATTTATTAGTATAAGTTTTGATGAATTCCAAAACCGGCTGACCCCAACCGAGTAGATGTTGCCAGTACCTAATGTTAGAATTTAGGCTCGCTGTTTGAGCAAAGTTAAGATTTTATCTTTACAGGTCTCCAGCTGAAGATGGCAACAAGGCGTCACTCAGACAGAACATCAGTTGTGAAGAAAGACAACTGAGAGTTCATTTGTTCATATGTAAACAAGGGGAAGTCTTCAGAACATCAGTTGAAGGAAACCAACTGAGCGTTCATCAGATGAGAAACAGTTGAAAGGTAGAGAACATCAGATGAAAAAGAAATCATCTGAGGGTTCAAACCCAACTGAGTAAAGAAGTGGAAGATAACTGAGGGTTCAGTTTCAGAACCTCAGTTATAGAATCTGAACAAGGAGTTCAACTTTTTTGAAGTTCAAAGTCAGCTGAGAACTCGACAGATCGGAACATCAGCTGAAGATCACTCAGATGAAGGTCAAGACTTTCAACCGACAAACCAAAGTTGACTGTCAAAGATTTGAATTTCAAAAGGAAGTCACATGAGGGTTTGACCGTTCAGTCATTACCCCATCTGGCCCAACACAAGGTTGTCTCAGATGGAAAGCAGAAGAGCACAGATGCCATATCGGGAAAGTCTGCAGAGATGAGAGACAAGCCATCGCTTTCAACCGATCAGAGATCAACTGCTCCTCCAACGGCTAGTTGATTCTCTCCGCCTATAAATAGAGGCATCCTCTCATTCGAGAAGTACAGACATGTAGATAGACACATAGACGACGAAAATTCAAGAGCTTTCTCGAGAGAAATCAAAGCAAATCTGCAACATCATCATCTAAGAGCATCAGCAGCTGAGAGTTCCAATTTGAGAGAACATTAGTAGCTGAGGGTTCCTAGAATTCGAAACTGTTTTTGATCTTAGGTTGAGTGTTTATTCGTTCAAGCCTTAGATCCAGCTCTCATTCTTGATCCAGCTGTAGTTGGAAATCCTACCCTTTCTCACACCCTAAAAAGTGTGCTAGGACCTTACTCTTCCTGTAATTGAGTAGTCAGGTCGTCAAGTACCCGCAAACTTGACTTAGGCTGTTTAGTGCCCGGAAACTAAACTGTAATGGTTGCTCAGCCCGCGTAAGCTGAGTGGTTCTGTCCAGAAGAACTTGGACTGAGGTGTGTGGACTCACATCTCCCCGTGGACGTAGGAGTTCTCTCCGAACCACGTAAATCTTGTGTGTCGTGTTTTCTTTTGTGTTCAGTCTTTATTATCATATCTTAACTGACAAACTAACCGCATACAATCTGCATACTTTCACAACAACAGTTTTGGTTTTGACCAACCGTGCATAAAAGCGTGAGTTTGATTTTACGAGTTTATTTTCCACCACATTCCGCACAGCACCAATCTTCCAGCTGAGGTTGCTTACTCAGCTGTGAGATCCCAACTGAGTCCTCTCACTCAGTTGAAGTTGATTTCAAGTGTTAAGTTTTTCGAAAGTTGAAAAATCCTAACTGGTGTATTCCCCTCCCCCATACACCAGTAACTCGTATCGGGACCATCAAGTGGTATCAGAGCAGTGGTTCAAAAGACTGTTGACTCTGTTTCACGAGGTGTGAATTCGAGAATTTTCTTCAGTGGTCAACTGAACAGATCTTTTCACGCTAGTGCATTCTTGCTCGCATTTTTGTTGTCCTGTTTTTGTTTGTGCAGATGGACGTCAAGGACAAGATCACAGTCATGTTCTCTGTTGTCAACTATACATCATGGAGAACTCGAATGAAGAAGATCCTTTAGTCCAAGCATCATAGGATGCAACAAGTTCTCACATCTGGACCAATCGTCATACGAGACAGAATACTTCGCACTCCCACAAATCCCAACGATGGAGATGCAGTGGTGGAGTATGTGGAGAAACAGCCAGAGGACTACACTCCGGAGGAGGCCAAGGTGAGCCAGCTGGATATCTGGGCTCAGAGCACAATAATGTCCACGGTTGGACAAGATTATCTGCCCTGGATAGAGGAGTGTGAGACCGCAAAAGAGATGTGGGACATCCTGGCCTCGCTAAGTGAAGGAAGCGACGAGACAAAGGAAAACAAGTTCTCGCATGCATGTCAAGATTTTGACAATTTCAGTCTGCGACCTGATGAGACTATAGATCAGCTAGAGCTCCGGTTTATGGACATCATCAGAAGAATCCAATCCATCCGGAAAGGAAAATACACTCTAAGAGAAATAAACCTCAAAGTGTTGCAAGCTCTACCGGCTGAGTGGGATACTTTCACAAATATCCACGAGAGCCGAGCTGACCTAGGTGAAATGGGAACTGAAAGATTGTTCTCAATCTTGAAAGGAAATGAGTATAAGGTCAACAGAAGGAGGTCGCAGCCCTCAAGTCAGAAAAATAGAATTGAGGACGTCGGCTCAGCATCAAAGTCAGTTGCCCTCCGAGCTGACTACTCAAAGTCGAGATCGTCAAGGCCAACCAGGTCGGCTGACATGACTGCAAAGGAGCCGAGCAGAGAAGAACTGCAACAGAACATTGCAGCGTTGTCAAAGAAGTTAGCCGATATGGATACTCGGTTAGGCAAATATAAACGTTTCTATAAATCAAACCGAACTCGAGACAGTTCGAAGCCAGTCACCAATGGTTGCTTCGAATGCGGCAAGGAAGGACACTTCAAAGCCGATTACCCAGACCTCTCAAAGAAGGAAAGAGAAGCACTGAGGGCGAAGCAAACTGCAAAGAATAAGGCCATGGTAGCTGAAGAGGCAGCTGACGATATGGACATCTTCACAGACACTGAAGATGAGGATGACCTGACCTCTACCAACAAAGTCATCAGTCCGGATCAATGCCTCATGGCACTTGGAACCGACCAAGATGATATTGAGGTACAATCTAATCCTGCTCGCTTAAATTCTTCCAATACTTCTAACATGCAGGAATCTATGAACGATGAGTTGGAACCCTCCTGGAATGATTTTCAAGAACTCAGTGAGGAACTGCATCAGCAGTCGGTTGAGTTTAAGAGTCTTCAAGCCCAGTTCGCCAAGCTTGAAGATTCCTTAACCGAAAAGGACAATCTGATCAAGAGACAAGCTGAAGAAATTGACCAGCTGAAAAGTCAACTGAGTACAGCCAACCACACTGAGGCTTCAACCGATGAACAGTTGAAGGAACAGATCAAGGCACAGAACGAACAGTTGAACAAGCAAGAGGCTCAGATCGACCAGCTGATGAAGACATCAGATGCCCAGACCGAGCATATAGCTGTTCTTCTCAAGGATCTTCAAACTGAGAAGGACAACCTGACAAAGCTATATCAGTCATCCGAGATCATCGAGAATCTCATCAAATACAGATGGCAAACAGATGATGTGTCTGGACTCGGATACGACGTGGCAAAGGACATTGGAATTCCACCAGCTACCTTCACCAGGGCTGAGGAAGTCATGGTTGCCAAACCTAACACAGTTGAGTATGCAACTGAACAAACACCCTGACAACCAATAAAGGTAACTACGGCTGAGAAAGGCAAATGAGCTGCAGATGGAGCACCAACGAAACAGTCCCTGGAGTCTACAACCGAGGAGGAATGTTCCAAGACTCAACGGAGGAACCGGAGACGTCGGAGTCGCAATCAAGCTCAAAATCGACAACATATCCAAGCTCAGAACCGACGTGATAACCGACCAACAAACCAACCACAACAGAGATGGAACCAACAGAACCGACCAAGCTTCAACCGACATAATCAACAACGGTTCCATCACCACAACAATCAGAGGTTCCAACAGAGTCAACCTATGTGGAAAAGTTACGACAGCTATGGTTACTCATGCCACAACATGAATCAACATCCGGGCATGAACAACTATCGTCAACAGCCAAGGCAATGGAATCAGAATCAGCCAAGAAGATTCCACAATGGCGTCCGACCTCACAGACAAACTCAACAGGATAAGAATCGCCATCAAAACAGGGGGAAAGCCTCACCTCCTAAAGCCCAACATGGGAGAAATCCAACTCCTCCCAAGAAACAGAGCATCATTTCAAACAACAAGCCTAAGGATAACCGGGGTGTTGTTATAATTGATGAAAATGGACAGATCATTTAGAATGACAAGGCTATTCGAGTGTACAGAGAAAAGCGACGCACGGTTCCAGCGGGAACTGGTTCTAACCCTCCAGGACCCAACTGAAATTGGGGACCTAAGCGAGTTTCTCCTTGCAGGTACAGGAGAAACAGCTGAGGAAGAAGAAGGCGTCTACAACAATGTGGGTGATGGATAGTGGATGCTCGAAACACATGACAAATCTGAAGGATTTGCTTGAAAGTTTCGTGGAGAAAGAAGGTCCATCAGTTACTTTTGGTGATAACTCAAAAGGTTATACCAGAGGTTACGGTACCCTTGAAACCAATCATGTTTCAATTTTTAATGTCTCTTTTGTTGATGGATTGAAGCATAACCTACTCTCCATCAGCCAATTCTGTGATAATGGGTTCTCTGTCAAGTTTGATGCACAGGGTTGCAGAGTTAAAGATGTCGGATCAAAGCAGGTGATATTGTTGGGAAATCGATCTCCAACAGGGAATGTATACTACGCTGACTGGAACAGCAGCCTCCCTGACACTTGCCTATTGTCAAAGAGCAGTTCGGATGTGAGCTGGCTGTGGCACAAAAGGCTCAACCATCTGAACTTCAAGACGATGAACCGACTTGCCAGACAAGAACATGCAAGAGGCATACCTAACCGAGTGTTTTCAACAACACACATCTGCAGTGCATGCCAGCTGGGAAAGCTCGCTAGAACCTCCTTCCGATTGAAGTCAACTCCTTCAACTGACCGAGTGTTACAACTGATCCACATGGATCTCTTCGGGCCAGTTACACCAAAAAGCATTAATGGAAACGAATATACATTGGTTGTAACTGATGACTACTCAAGATATACGTGGACCATCTTCATGCGCCACAAAAGTGAGACCCGAGATGAGCTGCCCAAGCTGATGGATCGGATATCGAACCAACAAGAGATGAAGATCATATCTATCAGATCAGATCGTGGAACGGAGTTTCTAAATGAAACCATCATTGAGTATTGCGAAAAGAATGGCATAACCCATCAGACATCAGCCGCGTGTACTCCACAACAGAATGGCGTAGCTGAGCAAAGAAATAGAACTCTGAAGGATGCAGCCACATCCATGTTAGCGAGCTCAGCACTGCCTAAGAGATTTTGGGCTGAAGCGATCAACACAGCATGCTACACACAGAATCGATCTCTTCTCACCAAGCGGTTGGGAAAGATGCCCTACGAGCTGTGGAGACGCAGAAAGCCAGATATTTCTTATTTTCGTGTTTCTGGATCTAAGTGTTATATTCACAACAATGGGAAGACTCAGTTGAAAACTTTTGATGCCAAAGCTTCGAAGGGCATATTTCTTGGATATGCAGCTCGGATCAAGGCATATAGAGTTTTCAACAACAGCTCTCGTGTTGTGGAAATAACACCTCATGTTAGTTTTGATCAGGGAACAGGTAAAGGAACAACACGCGGATCCAGCTGTTCTACCAGTTCTCACCAGATTGCAAGCTCTTCGGGAAAAAACCCGAGCTGAACCATTGGTATGGGCAACTGAGGATGAGGACCCATACTCCTCTGAAGATGAATGCGAAGACCTCAGCTCGTCCCTAGGGGGAACTTCAGCTGATGTCCCTCCAACTGCATCAGCATCCGATGCCCAACCGAACTCAGTTCAATCTATTGTAAATGTTGAGGATCCAGACTCAACAGCTGATCAATCACCAGCTCTGAAGACTCCAACTCAGATGTCTGAACAGCCACTGTTGGAAGAAGAAGGAAGACGCAACCGAAGATGGTATGAAGTTCATTCCACCAACGACATCATCGGAGATCCAACCGAGGGTGTGCGCACACGGAGCAGAGTTGCAAATCCAGAATCAACCGAGGAAGAATCCAACACTTATGCCCAATATGCTGAGGAATTGGCAGTTCTAGAGGAGTTCGAGCAAGCTGGAGATGTTGCCATGATTTCTTGCTATGTAGCTGATGTTCCAGAACCGAAGAATGTTGGGGAAGCTCTCAATTGTGTCCACTGGACAACAGCCATGCAAGAAGAATTGAATGAGTTTCTACGCAACTATGTATGGGAGTTGGTAGAAAGACCAAATGGTGTCAAGGTGATTGCACTAAAGTGGATTTTCAAAAACAAGAGAGACGCCATTGGATTCATTGTGAGGAATAAAGCAAGGTTGGTAGCTCAAGGATATTGCCAACAAGAAGGAATTGACTTTGAAGATTCCTTTGCACCGGTTGCAAGGCTGGAAACCATCCGGATCTTTCTAGCTTATGCCGCACATCACAAGTTCAAAGTATATCAGATGGATGTGAAGTGTGCATTCCTCAATGGAGATATAAAAGAAGATGTATATGTTGAACAGCCTCCTGGTTTTGAGACTGGAGATGGAAGAGTGTACAAGCTGAAGAAAGCTATCTATGGTCTAAAGCAAGCACCAAGAGCATGGTATGACACTCTTTGTGGATTTCTTCTGGACTCAGGGTTCAAACGAGGTTCAGTTGATAAAACTCTGTTCACCATCAAAGTTGGAGAAGATATACTTGTCGTGCAAATTTATGTCGATGACATCATTTTCGGGTCCAAGTCGGAGGAGCTGTGCAAGAAATTCTCCGATCTTATGAAGGAAAAGTTCGAGATGTCAATGATGGGCGAGATGAATTATTTCCTTGGATTACAAGTGAAGCAGTCACCTGAAGGGATTTTCATCAACCAGTCCAAATATACAAGGGAGCTCATCACCAAGTTCGGATTGCAGACAAGTAAGACAACCAAGATCCCTATGAACACGAACTGGAAGATCGAACCAGGAGCTGAGGGAAAGCTCATTGATGCCAGCCAGTATAGAGGGATCATCGGTTCGCTGCTCTACCTAACTGCCAGCCGACCAGACATTTCCTATGTAGTTGGAGTGTGTGCTCGTTTTCAAGTCCAACCAAGAGAAGCACACATGTTGGCAGCAAAGAACATCATTAAGTATCTGAAGGGAACTGTCAATGTTGGATTGTGGTACCCAACTGATGACAATATCCAGCTGACTGGATACTCAGATGCCGACCTAGCAGGAGATCGGTTGGACAGAAAGTCTACTTCTGGACACTGTCAGTTCATGGGAAGCAAGCTGGTTTCATGGTTCTCCAAGAAACAAGCGTGTGTTGCTACTTCGACAACCGAGTCAGAGTACATGGCTGCCGGAAGCTGTTGCATGCAAGTATTAAGGCTGAAGCAGCAGCTGAGAGATTATGAAGTCTCAACTGGACAGGTTCCCATACATTGTGATAGCTCGAGTGCCATAGCTATCTCTCTAAACCCTGTTCATCACTCTCGGACTAAGCATATCGATATTCGTCATCACTTCATCCGAGATCATATTGAGAAGAAGGATGTGTCCATGGAGAAGATCCCAACTGAGATTCAGAGAGCTGACATCCTCACCAAACCTCTTCCTGAAGCCCGGTTCAAGATGCTGTGTGATCTTCTAGGACTTTTGGATCCGAGCTAAAAACTCATCCGAGCCGAAGAGTCATCCGAGCAGAAGAGTCATCCGAGCTGATAAGGATTCATCCGAGCTGAAGAATCGGATATCGACTTAAGGGGGAAGCTCAGATGAAGGGGGAAGCTCAGCTGAAAGGGGAATATCAGATACTGATTGCCAACTGAAGACGTCAAACGTCAGCTGAACAGACGAACTCGAGTCAGCTGATGGTATGCGGCAACTGAGGAACTCGACTAATGAACACAGCTGATTCAGACATCAGCTGACAGGTATCATTTATGACTGAAGGTGTTATATTTTTAAATGAGAATGTTTGAAATAAATTCAAACATTCCTGTGCTAGTCAGTTATATTAAAATAGCCATCATGTCGCATTAAATGTAAAGTACGGCTGAGCATCCATAGCCTACTTTATAGTGCGACTGGGCTGACATGAAACTGTACACCTTCTCACGCGCTGGTTGGAACTCGGATCAAAACGTCGAGTCAAAGATAGTCAACAGTCGCGTAATCCCAGCCGTTGATGGATTCGCGCCATTTAACCCCAGCCGTTGATCTCATCCAAGTCAAAGACCTATATAAGGCGAAAAATCAGGAAGATATCTCCTACTTTCCTAATTCGTGCTTGTCAATCATACTATTCATCGTCTTCCAGTTTTTCTGCCTAACCCTTTTCTGCAAATAGATTTCTTCCTCCCCTATATATTTTACCTTTGCAATGATTTAATGGCACCCAAAAGCAAAAGAATGGCATCATCCGGACCTTCTCTCGTGCCTACAACGTATGAAGAGTCGTTCGATATGTTAGTATCGAAGATTCACTTCAAGCAGATACTCTCCGACGAGGATCTAGAGTCGCCGGTCCTAGCCCCTCTCGCCAACACTCTCCGTGAGAACGGACTTCTGGAATGGGCCAAGCTCTATCCCTATCACTTGCTCAGGCGTCAAGTCGGAGAATTCTATGTCAATCTTCTTCGCCCCCTTGACAGTTCAGAGGGAGTTTCTACGACGGTGTCCTGCCGACAAAGGGATGTTCCGGCAAGGACAATACGTCGTTTCTCCTTCTCCATTGACGTGTCCGATGTCCTCCGATACATCATACCAATCAACCACAAAGCCACCGAGTTCCTGGAGAATATTACCGACGAACAGGCGGATGAATTTCTACAGGATGCTCCGATCGAGCCAGAGCAGTTGAGGAGCAACATGCAAAGGACTAAGCTGAAGCCTGAACACCGCCTGCTGTTCGACGCTGTGTCGAAGGTCGTGTTCGGATACAGTAGCACGTTCGGCGACATCAGCCGACCCAAGTTGAAACAGCTGTTGGCCCTGGAGCACCAACACCAAATCAACTGGTTCCAATATTTTCTGAACCAGTTGATGATGGAGAAGTCGAAGATCTCTGAGACTACGACTGAGTCTGGAGAGAAGCTGCTGAGTGTGAAGGGCACGCTCAACTTCGGATGCAAAATCCGCCCTCATTCTCCTCGCAACAAAGGACCGCAACATGGTCTGGGCTGACTGCGAGGAGACGCCGCTGAAGAAGCTGTTGCTGTTCCCGATGGCCAAGAAAGCACTGGAGGTGCTGAGGAGTGTCTACACTCCCAAGGACAAGAGGGAGTCGGGAAGGCCAGCTGAGTCAACAGCTGAGGGAGAACAAGCTGCTGCTCGCCCCACAAAATCCAAAGCCTCACGTCGCCGAGCTGACGTTGAGACGGAGTCGACTGATGAACCTTCCCAGAAAAAGTTAAGGGTAATGTTCAAGAAGACAATCAAGAAGGCAGCTGAGGTGCCAGCTGATGAGCCAACTGATGTTCCAGCTGACGAGTCAGCTGATGAGCCAGTTGAGGTTCCAGCTGAGGAGCCAGCTGAGGAACAAGCTCCAGACGAGGAGGGAGCGCAGGTCGAGTCCACACCTGCTGAGGAGCGTTCCGAATCCAGCCGCTCAGCTGAGGCCGCATCATTCGAGATCGCACCTCGAGGCCCCGGAGCTGATGAGGCTGAGGGCATGGAGACGTCGGATGCATCCTCCTCATCTGAGGACCTCAAAGATGCTACCACCTCCCCCACAGCTGGAGCAAATGCTGTACCGCCCCCAGAGCCTCTTGCTCTCTCTACCCAAACCGAGCCAGAAATTCCGAGCTCTCAGCTCGATGCCAACATCGTGACCTCTCCTTCGGCCCATGTTAAGGAAACCATTCCACCCTCTTCCCCAACTGAATCCCAAATTCCGAGCTCTCAGCTCGATGCCGATGTTGTGACCGACTCTTTGGCCAACATCGATGAACCTCTTGAACCCGAACCATACAATCTCACCCCCTCCCCGATCAACGAAGCGGAGGACCTGCAGGCTGTTGCTGACGAGCACGAAGGCAGGGTGGCCTACTGCTTTCAAAAGTTGTTGGGTCTATTCCCTGCGGCTCGCGACATGCCCATCTTCGCCACACTGGGAACCGAGCTACTGTACCAGTTCCACCTGATCTTTAGCCAGTGGTATGTCAAGGAAGACACGATCAGGGTACTGAGCTGGGACAGGCTGAAATCTGACGAGTCCCGCATCCGAGCCTACTTCAACTATTCTAACTTGGAGGTGGCGTACAACAACCGGATCGCATTGCTCACTAGACGGTTGGACTAGAGTCTGGCTGAAGGGAAGGACACAAGGGAGGCAGCTGAAAAGGAGTGTGTCGACTTCCTTGACAGCATGTTGGTGAAATCAGTCGACTTCCTTGAAGATGTCGATGCAGCAGCCGCCGCCGCAAAAGAAGAGGAGGAGAACCTGAAGCTGTACCTGGCAAACCGTCAAGCCATGGTCACAGCTGAGCCTCTAGCTCAGTCTGCTCAAGCCTCTCCAGCTGCTCAGCTCGCTCCTTCAACAGAACAAATCTGCGAGCTAATGGCTGAGAGGGTAAACCAGTTGAGGACCGAGCTGCTCGCCAACCTCCAGCACCAACACGATGACCAGCTGAGGGAGTTGGCAGCTCAAGAAGTGAAGTATCAACAACTGATGGAGGAGAATGCCGAGCTGAAGATGAAGATGAATGATCTCTCCTCCTCCACCAGTCAGGACGTGTCGGAACTGAAATCCACTCTGTTGGGCTTGAAGTCGGAAGTGAATGTCTTCAAGTCCTTGGCTGACTCAAATCTGGCCAAGTCCCAACAGACGCAGGATGCTGAATGGGAGTCCCGGTTCGAGTCGCGTTGGGCTGAGTTCGTTGCATTTCAGACAGAGGTCAACGACAACCTCTCTGTCTTGAAGAAGGCAGAATAAGAGCGCCAGGACTCCGAACTGGCGAAGAAGATCGAACTGGAGTGTGCGGTTGATGAACTCTTCAACCGTGTTCAATCCACCGAGGCCAAACTCAACTCTCTGGACGGTTCAGTAGCAAGCCTTGTTGCTGATGCCAAAAAGGGGGAAGAGAAGGAGAAGGAGGGTGAAGCACAGGAAGAAGAAGAGACCCAAGAAGAAGGAGTGCCAGCTGCTCAACCATCCAAATCTCAGCTGAGGAGAAGGAAGTCTGCTGCTGCCAAGACAACCGAAGTCGGTGGAGCCGAAATGTCTAAGGACTTGGAGCAGGCAAAGAAGATTGGAGTTTCCTACAGCTCCATAGCCGAGATCGCAGCCGAGCTGGATTCTGAACTCGACGGGATAACAACTGAAGAGTGCATTGCAGCGGCCAAGGCTATGGATGTAGAGGAGAAGGACTACATGAATCCGAGCTGGATCAGAAAGTTTGCCGCCAGCCAGGCGAGGAGGGTAAACCAGTTCGAGGTTGAGCTGAAGAAGGTTTCTTAGAACCTGGACCGCAACGTTGCCTCCCGCAGCCGACGCCGCATCAACAGAATCCAATCAAAGGCGGAAGCTCGGTTGAAGCAACAAAGGTTGCCTCTAAAGTCCAAGGTTGAGAGTCGGTTCAGGCATACTGACAAGTGGATGCCGACCGAGTGGAATGAGGATTGGGAGATGTTCAAGCAGGAGTTCGTGAACGACTTCTATTACAGGAAGGTTTACGCAACTGACAACCCAAGGAGAGCGTTCAAAGAGGCGCTGACTGAGTTGCACTCAGGTGACACGGGCATGTTCAGTCAATTCAGGAGGGCCATGATTGACGCCAACCTAGACTTGAACACTGTTCCAGTTCCCAAGAGGGTTACTTATCGGCCACCTCTTCTCTCGGATTCCAGCAACCCGAACCGTCAGAAGATTGCATCTGAGGCGAGGCAGGTCTGCAAGGAGCATGGAGTGGACATCTCTAACGAGTCACCTGCTAAGAGGGAAATTTTTGTAAGGATTTTTTGGCAAGTATGGGCTACAATACTAGCTCAGTTAGTTTTCTAGCAACTGTTGTTTTTTTTATTATTTTTTGAGTCTATCTTTTGTAACAATCAGTTGTAATGAAAACTATTCAGTTATAAGATTCACCTTGATGAACAATCCCTCATTGTCCAAGCTCTGAATCACAAAGTCTTTTAAATACCATGTTATAACTGTGCTAACCCTTTGATGTTTTATCTTATAGACTGTCTAGAATTTCAGCTGAGATTTTAGATAAGTTAGTGAGGTTTAGATCAGCAGTGGTTTCAAGTTGTAAGTGGTTTTGGCAACATCAAAAAGGGGGAAATTGTTGGGAAATTTATTAGTATAAGTTTTGATGAATTCCAAAACCGGTTGACCCCAACCGAGTAGATGTTGCCTACCTAATGTTAGAATTTAGGCTCGCTGTTTGAGCAAAGTTAAGATTTTATCTTTACAGGTCTCCAGCTGAAGATGGCAACAAGGCGTCACTCAGACAGAACATCAGTTGTGAAGAAAGACAACTGAGAGTTCATTTGTTCAGATGTAAACAAGGGGAAGTCTTCAGAACATCAGTTGAAGGAAACCAACTGAGCGTTCATCAGATGAGAAACAATTGAAAGGTAGAGAACATCAGATGAAAAAGAAATCATCTGAAGGTTCAAACCCAACTGAGTAAAGAAGTGGAAGACAACTGAGGGTTCAGTTTCAAAACCTCAGTTATAGAATCTGAACAAGGAGTTCAACTGTTTTGAAGTTCAAAGTCAGCTGAGAACTCGACAGATCGGAACATCAGCTGAAGATCACTCAGATGAAGGTCAAGACTTTCAACCGACAAACCGAAGTTGACTGTCAAAGATTTGAATTTCAAAAGGAAGTCACATGAGGGTTTGACCGTTCAGTCATTACCCCATCTGGCCCAACACAAGGCTGTCTCAGATGGAAAGCAGAAGAGCACAGATGCCATATCGGGAAAGTCTGCAGAGATGAGAGACAAGCCATCGCTTTCAACCGATTAGAGATCAACTGCTCCTCCAACGGCTAGTTGATTCTCTCCGCCTATAAATAGAGGCATCCTCTTATTCGAGAAGTACAGACATGCAGATAGACACATAGACGACGAAAATTCAAGAGCTTTCTCGAGAGAAATCAAAGCAAATCTGCAACATCATCATCTAAGAGCATCAGCAGCTGAGAGTTCCAATTTGAGAGAACATTAGTAGCTGAGGGTTCCTAGAATTCGAAACTGTTTTTGATCTTAGGTTGAGTGTTTATTCGTTCAAGCCTTAGATCCAACTCTCATTCTTGATCCAGCTGTAGTTGGAAATCCTACCCTTTCTCACACCCTAAAAAGTGTGCTAGGACCTTACTCTTCCTGTAATTGAGTAGTCAGGTCGTCAAGTACCCGCAAACTTGACTTAGGCTGTTTAGTGCCCGGAAACTAAACTGTAACGGTTGCTCAGCCCGCGTAAGCTGAGTGGTTCTGTCCAGAAGAACTTGGACTGAGGTGTGTGGACTCATATCTCCCCGTGGACGTAGGAGTTCTCTCCGAACCACGTAAATCTTGTGTGTCGTGTTTTCTTTTGTGTTCAGTCTTTATTATCATATCTTAACTGACAAACTAACCGCATACAATCTGCATACTTTCACAACAACAGTTTTGGTTTTGACCAACCGTGCATAAAAGCGTGAGTTTGATTTTACGAGTTTATTTTCCACCACATTCCGCACAGCACCAATCTTCCAGCTGAGGTTGCTTACTCAGCTGTGAGATCCCAACTGAGTCCTCTCACTCAGTTGAAGTTGATTTCAAGTGTTAAGTTTTTCAAAAGTTGAAAAATCCTAACTGGTGTATTCCCCCCCCCCCATACACCAGTAACTCGTATCGGGACCATCACGAGTAAAAAGTTCTGTAAAGTATAAAGGTGGGCTTTTAGTCTATAACAAATAAAATGTGGATTTTTCCACAACTCGAAAGTATTTCTTTATCGCTTTGATAACCGTGTTTTCAAAGTGATAATCATGGCATAAACTGTTTAAATATTTTATGTGAGTTCTCTTTTACCTATCTGAGTTAACATTCGTGTTTTCCAGATTTTTAGTTAACCGCTAGGATGTTAACTATTGATCGGCTCTGAGTTAGCTATTAAGTGCTTTCCAGAGTTAGTGCACTTTGTAACCTGTGGTGTATGCGGTATCCTGTTGAGGGGTAACCAGCCACGGTGAATGAGGAATTGGTCAAGATTTGAACGTAACATACCAGAAAAATGCTTGTACAAGCTAATTTATATAAATGAGTCAGAAAAATGTTTAGTAGACACGGGTCATTTTCAATAAAACCCCGATGTGCTACGATTATGAAATGCCTGATTATTTATACTTATGAATATATTTTTGGCAGCGTGTCCACTAAGTACTTTTGTACTTAGCCCTGCATATGTTTTCTAAATGTGCAGGTTGAAGCGATGGAAGCGGCGAGGCTTGAATTAAGTTGTCTTAGGAAGACTTTAGTTAGTATGAATCACTTTTCCGCTGTAAAACTCTAAACTTATGATGTTATGTATATTAGTAAAATACTGTGGTATAAGTTCTGTAATATAACCTAGTTTACCTTTTTGGGAACTTCGTCGAGTAATCCTTGAGATTAACTCTTCTTTTTGTAAATAAAGTCATGTTCATAGAATGTATGATGTCTCATATGTATGTTTAGTTCAGTTAGTCCCCTTCTTCCCCGCTTCTTCAATCCAACCCCAGTCGCACCCCGACTTCTGCCGTCCCTCTGGATTTGGGGCTGTGACACAAAGACCATGCAACTTGCTAGTGCAAAGGATAAAAATTCTATCGTGTGGGACATGGTATTCTACGGAGTTCTAGAAAAGATTTGGGAACTTGATTATTGTAAGTTCCAAATTCCAGTGCTGAAGTGTAATTCGATAGATAATAAAAATGGAATCAAAGTAGATGATTTTGGCTTTACATTGGTAAACCTCAATAAGATTAGCTTCAAGGATGATTTATTTATTTTGGCAAGTCAAGCAAAGCAGGTCTTTTATATTGAAGATCCCATAGATACTCGGTGGTCTGTTGTACTTGTGCCACCTACTAGACACTACTTTGAATGCACAACTTCTGGTGAACTTGAAGAGTATGTGACCCACCATTATTTTCTTACCAATGATTTGCCCAATGATGAAGATGCGACTGATGATGTGGAACCACTACATGTCCGCAAATATTGTTAAGGAATTTGGATTGATCATGCACATAAGAATTACTTTTGTTCTAATTTTTTTTTGGTTAATATTGTGAGTTTAACTAATTGTTTTATCATTTTATTAATGAATATTTTTATTCATGAACAAATTAACATTGTCTTCTTATAATATTTGTTGCAGATTTGTGTTATCCATGGGTCGACGAAGAAAACCAGATTCCAATCATACTCAATAACATGCCTCTGAATTGAAAAAAAAGGATTGGTAGAGAAATATAAAGAAGAAACAAGCGATGAGAATGATAATGATGTTGAAGGTGAAGGAAGTGAATGATCATCAGATTCCAAGAGCTCCAAGAGCACTCAGTCTACAAGATCTCTAAGGAGAAGAACACAAATGCATTGTCTGACAATGAAAAGGGTTCAAGGTGTGAAGCAAGATGTAGACTTTAATGACATGGGACAACCCGTGGGAACTAGTAAGGAGAAATTACATTGGGGTACTGGCTAGGAAAAAGGTGAAGATAACATTTGATTCCTAGAAAAAATTTCCAAATGATGTGCAGGAGCTTATTTGGGAGTCAGTAAATGTAAGTGAACATGTGATTCTTCCTATTCTGCTCTAAATCTGCTTGTAAATTCTTGACTACTAATGTCTTATTTTTCTTATTCTTTTGCTTCTTAACGTCACTTGAATATGCTTCTCTTTTCTTCAATTGATTTAGCTAATGTATCTTCTATTGTAGTTCTCTTTCAATGTACCCAAAGGTGGAAGGTGAAATGTCTAAACTCGGCTAATGATAAGTGGCGTCAATTTAAAAGCACACTCACCACTTAGTTTGTCTACAAAAGGATTGGATTGCCCAACTTGTACACGCCGCCTAGTGATTTTCCACGCATTAATGCATCTGATTGGAGTGCATTTGTCATTAGTATGTATTCGGTTGAGGACATCAATGAAGTTCGTGGGGAATGGGGGGAATGTCTAATATGACATGAGCTCTACCAGCTTTTATTACATTTCTTTTTAATTTATAAATAGTTTATCTGATTTATGATATATTATGTATAGGTTATAGGGGAGCCAAAGATGTTTAGTTAGTATATTGGACAAGGCAAACTTTGTGGGAGCTGAAGAAACTATTGATATTTGATTTTATTTGGATTTGAGGACGTTTGTATGTTTTCGCGGTAAAGGTTTTTTAGATATTTAGGAAAGAAGATTATATTTTGAAATAATGGCAACTTTTTATTTTTATGAAATCAGTTTACCAATTTATCATTTAGAATATTGTTGAAAATGCCTACAATTGTATAGTACTACAACATATATGATCAATATGTGATTTAATTAACCGATGTCAAACAAAGTTAAGACAACAGTTCAAATATATACTACAACTGTAATACCTTGAGCTTTTATAAGTCCTTGAGTGTGTTTTAAATGCGTTTCTATATTTAATTAACGTGCCTTGAGTGATAAAATTTTTCAAGGAAGAAATTCTCTTGAAAATTATCAAAATACCCTTGTGTGCTTAAATGTAATTTTTCTTGTTTCAATTATTCGAATCGAGTATGTGATGTATTGAATGAGTTTATTTATATGAGAATGAGCATGAGTACGAATTTTGGAGAATTCTGAGAACTTTCACTTTTGACGATTAGTGCCGATAAGCCGAGAAATCACTAATCACCGATGAACTCCGAATTTAGCATAATTAGTGTCTTTTGAATCTAGAATTAATTCTAAGACCTCTGAGATATGTTAGAAGCTCATCCGAGATCATATGAGAGAATTTTAAGAATTTAGTTCTTAATGGAATAATTAACTGATTGATTTTTAGGATTTTCTTCGTTACTTGGAATCTAAACCTAAAAATTTGATATTCAGATTCCTTGATTTAATTCATGAGATATGAGATAGAGTTGAGGTGGTTTTAATGTCGGAAACGAGTCGAGGAGAGTTTAGAGTCGTTTTCAGTCTAAACGGAATAATACGGATTTATTCTACCGGAAAACTTTTTGATCCGGAGAAAATTTTACCAGTTAAAGTGGAAAATATCTCTCTCCTTCTCTCTCCCTCTCCCACCGACATACCCTCTCTCTCTCTCTCTAATCTCTTCCTAGGTTACCTATTTTCTACTCTACAATGAATAATAATCATGATATTCCTTTAGCTTAGTCATTAATTCAATTCCTTATTGAAGAAGCTTGGCAAATTCATTTCATCTCATCTCTCTCTCCATCGTGTTCCATCAAGAAGAAAAAAAAATTCTCTCTTCTCTCCCTCTCAATGCCGTGACATACACACACACACATAGTAGAGAAAAATCTCCATTGAAGATCAAGAGATCAAGTCTTCAAACTCCAACAAGATCATCATCATCTTTAGTTCTTCAAACCCTAATTAAGAGGTAATTAATTCTTCAAGTCTTGAGTTTGATTCCAACACAAAAATCATCTCTATTTTTCCTAATATTTTCGGCACTTTTGCCCTAGTGAGGTGATTAATTCTTGTTATAATTTTCTTGAGGTTAAAGATGAGATCCTCCATGGAAAATCCAAGCTAAAGATTTCAGCTCACAACCCCTTCATTTTCAGCCCAAGTGCTTCAAGAGGAGGAGTTTGATTTAAATCTTCTAAGTATGTTTATTCATTTGATTTCTTGTAAATATGTAATCTCTAAGCCCTAAAGAAAAGATATATGCATGCTTTAAATTATGTTTAGGCAAATTTAGGGTGTGAGATGTGATGATCGATGTGAGGAAATTGTTAAGGAAATCAAACCCTAGGAATTAATCTAAGAATAAGAAGAAAAGAGAAATAAAAACCCTAAAAAAATGACTAAGGCCGAAAATAGGGGAAAAGAGGAAAGAAAAATAATTTCCATGATTTCTTGATAAATTTCTTGTTTATATTTGTTTATGATGTTGATTAAAGTGCTGATCATGCATAAGAAGATGAAGAAAATCATTTGCCCTAATATTTGTGTTAAAATCGAAATTATGAGTTTATTGGAGGAATAATTGGTTTGATTTATTTTTGATGATATAATGATGTTTATGAGTTTGTCTTGAGTATGAAATTATGATGGAATGGATGATTTAATTTATTGTATGATTTTTATGAGAAAAAAATCGGTATTTGTGTACATAGGGAGAAAAATAATTTTTGATGATTTTTAATGATTTTGATGTTATGGATGATTTGAATGTATTTGTGTTTAACTTGGAGTACTAAATGTTCAATAGGAATTTTTGAGATGAAGAAAATGGAATTTTAAGTACAAAAATATGCAAAAATCGATGGAAATGAGTTTTGAATACCTAATGTGTGTTCTAGGTATTCTTGGTGAAATTCTGAATTCTTGAGTGTGTGTTCTTGGTATTCTTGGTGATAAATATGAAGAGTTGAAGATTAATAAAATTAATTATAAAATAAATAAATTAATTATTAAATTAATTAAAATTCGAAAATTATAGAAATAAAAATTTAATAGAAAATTAAAAAAAAGAAATTAATGAATTATTTATAAGATAATAAAAGTTAGTAAAAACAAATAAAAATATTTCTTTGTTGAGAAATAAGTAATAAAGAGGAGAAAATTTTAGAAATAATAATAGAGATTAAAAAGAGAGAAAATATTAATAGTTGAGAAATAAAAGAGGAATTAGAGTTAAGAAAATAAAAAGATGAAAGAAGAGTGAGTAGAAGTTAAGTTGTTCAATCGAATAAGAGAAAAGAAGTTGAACAAAGAATTAAATCAAGTTTGAATTCATTTAATTATGAGATTAATTGAGAGAGTCTTAGAATAAATAAATCAAAGAGATAATATCTTGAAATAAGAAAAATTTAAGTATGCGATTAAGAGTTAAGTTTGAGCTTAAGCGATTAAATAACGCTATGAGAGAAATAGCTTAATAAAATGAAGTCTCGAGTTGAAAATTTAATAGTGTTTATATTCGAAAATAGAGTTTAAAGAATCACAAATATTGAATGTTCATTTCGTAATAATATGTTGAGTAATAAATGATTGGTTGATAATGCTTGAGTAAGAATAATCAAGTTTGGTTTTCAAATATTTTGAATATGAGATAAGACGATGAAGTTATCGAGTTTTGAGTTCTAATTTATAAATCAAGAAAATGAATTTCTATTAAATATAGAAATAAGAGTTTAATTGAGAATAAGAAAGAAAGTTTATTAATATAAGATAAGATAATTACGAGTATGTGTAAGTAGTTGAGAAAACACGACGTATTTAGAAAATAACGTTGTGTTTTGAATCGAGAAATATTAAATGACTATTTGAGTTAAATTCACAATTTTTATTGCTTGAATTCTTGCTTGACTTATTAAGATTGACGAGATTGTTTTTAATGCTTATTTTAAAGAAAATATTTTCCGAGAATAAAATCGAGCAGTGTCGAGATAACTGTTAATTATATTTAAATCGTGTTGAATTTATTATGCTTGATTGAACCTATGTGTTTAAGTGATATGTTCATATTCCGTTTATGATGACATGACTTGCTCAATTGTTGAGAATGCTTATATGTTACATGATTGATTTGAGATGACGATAGTTGAATCGAGTATTCGAGTAAGAATTTGAGCAGCGTAATCGAGATAAATAATATTTCTCTAATTAGCAAAAGATGCTAAAGTAGAAATGATTTAGAAACGAGAATGTGAGACTAAGTTATTTAGTAACCAATAGAGTCGATAACCGAGAACGAGAAAGTCTAGGAATGATATTGATTTAGAAAAGATAAAGATAGAGAGACCCGAGTCAAGGAGAAGTCCTTCAGCCGAAATCAAAATCTACTTTACGTCTTACGCATCGAAAGTCTTATTCTTTATTCGATGTTGAATTGTAAAGGACCAAGCGGGACAGAAAAGTAGCAAGGACGTTCAAAAGAGTAAGCCGCCTAGCTAGAATCTTCGGAAGTCAGGTGGGCTTTTCTAAAACCAAAACTCCGATGAATACTATTTCTGTTTATTGAGTATTATTATTTGAGTTTTTAAATTCAATTGACTTGCCGTTTTTATGTGAGTTGGTATGCTTTATCATCTGCTTGAGATATTATTTCCCTGTGAAAGACAGGAACCCACGTGTGGTATTTGAATTGTTTGAGGTGACTGTGAGCTTTACTTCGGTTTAGCCGGTCACAGTGTTTGAGAAGAAGGCCTACTTCTCGACACAGAGATGAGGTGTAGATGATTCATACCTATACTCATAATATGTTTGACAGCGCTGTCGTTTCAAGAAAAATAAAATGTTTTTGCATACGTAAGTAAACGTTTTTTATTGCATTAATACTTGTGATGCTACGGCAAGGCAAGTTCAATTGTATAGCTCTAAGAGCAATTTTCCAAATGTTTTTGGCATGTGTTCACTAAGTACGAAGTACTCAGCCCTGCATGTATTTATAAACGTGCAGGTTAGTGGGATGCGGATGGCGTGGACGGCTTGGTGGTGTGTTCTTTTGGTCGAGTCGAAAGTTGGCTGACAATTACATGTCTTCATACATGTAGTTGTTGGAAATTGAGTCGATGTCTCCGCTGTAGTATTACATGATATTTTTTTGTTATGTTTTTGAATAACACTCTGATACTTGTCTGAATTCACGAGCAATGTGCTCGATACTATTTACCGTTTTTCTTTAACTTTCGTATGATGTGATCTCGACATACTTATTCATTTTGGATTCAATATGTACATTATCTATGCTCATTTGGTGTTTTATCTATGACTTGGATGTCACGCCCCGACCTCGGGCCTATGCGGACGGCCGGGACGCGACGCGGGATTTGAACGACATAGTATAACATGAGGTATTAAATAAAACATGCAATAGATTTTCAAAGAAGATAACATAATTAATTTGCTAAGTTTTCCCAAATAGAGTTGGAGGATTTGTTCGGAAGTTTTACCAAATCAAAAGGAGAGATAGGCCCGAAGTATGAGGACTTCGGACCTCGCGTTGCGGAAGCGTCAAAAGAGTTGTCTTCGACTATCCGCGATCGGATAATCGGCATGCAGAAAATAAATAGTACAACTCGGGGGATTAAGGGGTTACATATTTCAAATTGGGGATCATCATAGAGAACATAACAAAATAAAGATGATGATGATAGAGGTCATCACCTAAACCACACCGGAAACTGGATACCGTCACTCCCGCCTCCAACTCGTCGCTCAACCTGCATTAGGGAAAACAATGCAGGGGGTTAAGTACAAAAGCACTCAGTGAATTCCGTGCCCCTTAAAACAATTTATTTTTAGAACGGATATTGCATGCTCATTTTTATATAAAGGGTTTTTTTTTAGTTCGAGAAAAGCTCCCTTTATATAACTTGAAAATAAATAACCGAGCCGAAGCTCACGTATCAACTGCTACAGCAAAAAGCTCACATCCTTGTGTTACCATCCCGGAACAATTAGTGGGGAGCCACTCCCACTCAATTGAGTCGTCCTTTACTAAGACAAGGGGACAACGTCTTTCAGTTCCTCCCATGCTCATTTCCATGTACACTACCTTGGCTTGATCGGAGCTCAAGGCCGATCGTTATAATAATGGCAATTCCTACCAAGAGAAAGCGGGGATACCGTTTCTCGAGTAACCACAAGCTATGGAGATAAAAATATTTAGCATGCATATCATTTTAAAAGCATTTGAGTTTAAACCCGAAAAGTTACCTTGTGAGAATCTAACCCACACTTGAAAACATGAAACCCATCTTTCACTTCTTGATAGGTAAATTTGTTCCTTGAGTACTATTACCGATGTCTCCTACAAGACGATCTAACAATCTTAAGTCTCTAATTTAAGAAAGACTAATTAACGAGGATTACAACAATGTCCTAGGTCCACCTATTCCCGATTTATTCTTATTTTGAAAATTCGTTTCAAGTCAAGTCACGTACACATAAGATGCTCATATATTTTATATATACATTTCATCCAATACTTATGCTCAAATAATTATTTTTGGAACATAATCTTTAATATAAATCACCAAAAATAATTAGTAAATATTAGGGTTCATGTATATACATATAATCAGCACATATATCAACTAATAAAGTCAATACACTTAATCTAATTAATAAAATCAAAGTTGATATTTAAAATCAAGAACTTCACTGAAATTATGTGAGTTATAATTTCTTTTGATCGAGATACATGTCAGCATGAGAATCTGTAATGCCCCGGAAATTCCTTACGATCTCAAAAATTTAAAGTTAATTAAATAAATGGCTTTGCACGCCTAAGTTTACGATTTTGAATTCTAAGACTAACGGCCAAATCCGTTTCCGAAAATAAATTACGGAAGTCAGCTAGACGACTACTGTATTTAGGGTTAGCGCGTATGAAAAGTTTTTAGTTCGTGAACTTAGAACAGAAAACCGTCTGATTTTTACATTCACGAAATCGCGATACGAACTCGCCTGAGAAAGTTCGTTTTTATGATTTTCCGGACAAAACTCGGACTGTGTCGTCCCAAGTTTTTGTCAAAATAAATTTTATAAATTTATTTTCCGATTAAGTTTTATACGTTAGAATTTTCGGTCGAATCGGATCGTGACGATTTTGTGCCGAGCTACGTATTTCGTCGTTCGATTTCCGTAACGTAGTATCGCGCCGTAAAAGCGCGTATTTTCCTTCTCCCTCTCCTTCCAACCGACCTCACCTCTCTCACATTAAGGGATATTTTGATTTTATAATGTTATTATGAGGACACTTATTGTTTTAACTATTCACACTTTACACTTGTTACCTTATAATATGTTATAACATTAGGTTAATACAAATAAAACACATCTCCTCCTCCTTCCCTCCCCCATTTTCGGCAGCTTCATCTCCTCTCTCTCCCATCTTCTTTTCATCATCTCCATTGAAGACACTTGAAGTTCTTGAGGAGGAAAAATCACAAGTCATTCATCCAACCATCCAAACCTAATACTTCATTTACTAATTACCAAGGTAATCATCTCCTCTTTAATTCTATCCATCCATCATCCTTTTCTTCTCTTTTTTTTTTTGATCGAAAATTAGGGTGATGAATTAGATGATTCAATCTTGAATTAATGAAATTAGATGTGTTAGATAGGGTAATTAGGGATTAGAATTGAACAAAATCAAGAACCCTAATACCCTAGTCTTTACCGAAAATTTAGGGGATTTAGTAGGATTTTTGGATTTCTTCAATTGATGATAAATTCATGTTTAAGAAGTGCTTAATTAGTGATTAGAACAAAGAGAAATCGAAAGCCCCATGTTATGTTGAAAACCGATTTAGGGTTTGAGTTTTGAATTAAGGATTTTTGCATGTTAGTTTGTAATTGGATTGCAATTGATTAATTGATATTATAGTAGGTTGATTAATGAATAAATGGTGTTAATTGGAGAATAAAATCACTCTCTTAACCTCTCTATGAATACCGAAAATTATTTGAGTTTTAGGGGTTTTCATGTGTTTGGTTTAATTGATGTTAGTTGATGGAATATAGTTGCAAATGTTGTTAGTTGATTATGGGAATTTATTTAGATTTTTCTAAAATATTTATTGGAATGTAGGAGACGAAGAACTCGTCATAAGTTGAAATATATTATTAATATGTAATGATTATGTGCATGAAAGTGATTCTCGTTAGATGTAGTTTAATGACGTAAAATTTGAACGAAATCCGTCAACTTTGGAAATCGCGTAAGAGACGAACAATTAGTCGTAATTAATAACCGAGAAGTCAAATGAGAATTCTAATTTGATATTATTGTCTATGATGGACTTGGGAATAACTTTGTAGTTGATGTCATGAGCTTTCGAGCTAATATAATATGAGCTATAGTGATAATCGAGAACTAGAACGCGAAGTTGCTATCTTGTTGGTTTAGTACTTGTTAGTTGAAAGCCGACGTTTAGAACGTCGTGCTATTGGACGAGTTTTGAGAAGGAGTTCATCATGTACGGGAGTACGTGATGACTGCCTTGAGGGTCCAGTTTCTTAAGAAATCAATTACGAGAGCTTAGAACGAACATAAGACGTTATACGTCGATTCTATCGAGCAACTAGGGTTAGCGCGGCAGTTTTGCGACCCTCGCCGGAAACTGTAATAACTTTTAGCTCGTTTATCGGATTTGCGATCCGTAAATTGGAGCGTAAACTAGACATCCCAAACTTTCCAACAGTACAGGGCTCATCCCCTGTTTCCAGATCCCCTGTTCTGGGAAGTCCCCAGAGTCACTGTAATGCGCAGCGAAATTTCAGTTTCATTTCTTCTAAGTTGTTTCGTTCGCAACTTAGTTTCTTTCGATCGTTTAAACCGTAATAACTAACGAATATCTTCCTACTGACCCTAGAGTCAAGTATGGAGCCTTGAGTGATAAAACCAGTCGAGATCTCATCTCTTATCCGTTCAAGTAAAGAAGTAGTTAAGCGAGAAATTGCATAAGTCGTTTAATAAGCTAAAACGTAATTTTTCCTAAGTTGATTTTTTTTCCAACTTAGTTCCTTATGATCTTTTAAGTCGTATCGAGCTATCGACTGCCCTCTCTACTGACCTAAGAGTCGAGTATGAGACTTTGCAAGTTCTAAACGGGATTAGTACGAGTCTCGTTCTCGTTTAAGTAAAATGAATCTAGTAAGCGTGCAAATGCCTAAAGAATGAAACGACTAAAACCTATTTCGATTTTCTTTGATCGATTATCTTTTATGAATCGATTTTAAGTATTATTATTTTACGATGAAGGAGGAAGCCAGCAGTAAAGAAAGGATGGAAGATCCGAAGTTTGGAAGCTAGTGCTTTTAGTTCTGTATTACTAGGTGGGCTTTTATATACAAAATAAAACGAGCAATGCTCGGAAAATCTTTCTTTATCGCTTTGATATCTGTGTTTTCAAAGTGATATTATGGCATGAACTGCTTTATGTTTTATGTGAGTTCTCTTGTACCTATCTGAGTCAACATTCGTGTTTTCCAGATTTAGAGTTAATCTAACTAGGTTAACTAACGATCGGCTCTGAGTTAGCTGCTAAGTGTTTTCCAGAGTTAGTGCACTTTGGAACCTATGGTATATGTGATATCCTGTTGAGGGGTACCAACCACGGTGAATGAGAATTGGTCAAGATTGAACGTAACATCAGTCAGAAAATGCTCGCGCGAGTGATTCATGAGAAAAGAAAATGTTTAGTAGACACGGGTTCTTTCAATAAAACCCCGATGTGTTACAATTATGAAATGCCATATTTATCTATACTTATGATTATGATTTTGGCATCGTGCCCACTAAGTACTTTTGTACTTAGCCCTGTATTGTTTTCTAAATGTGCAGGTTGAAGCGACGTGAGCGGCAACGGTTGAAGTTGAGTTGAAAGGATAGGATGCCTTAGTTAAGATTCTTCCGCTGCAAAACTCTAAGTCTTTGAACAATACACTGTAGTTTAAGTCTGTAAATTTGAACTTAGTTTCTACACTGTACTTTTGACGAGTAATCACTCGTGATTAACTCTTTCTTTATTATATTCAAGTCTTGTTTATGGTTTATTTGATGCCTTAGTTAAGATTCTTCTGCTGCAGAACTCTAAGTCCTGCTCTGGTTATGAGTCATCTTTTTCCTAATACGAGTCATTCCTTTAAGTAATATCACAGAGTGGTATTGTTATGCAAGTCTTCCTTCGAGTAATAGTATAGAGTATTCATTCGTACTCTATATCGAGTCTTCTTTCGAGTCATAAGATGGAATAATGGTATGTACTTTAGATCAGAATCTTCCGTCAAGTAGAAGATAAGAGTTAGACTTAACACTAAGATTGAGAATGTAGATGTCAACTCAACCTCCCGCTCCATCGACTCAACGAGGAAAAGGAAAGAATTTCAATTATGTAATTTCTTTTAAATAAGAAATTTTATGAGCAAGTATTCAATAAAAATTGAGAATGAGAATGAGTTGTGTTTTAAAAAAAAAAAATAGAATTTTACAGAAGTATAATTTTTATACTTATGTGATTATGCGATAGTACAAGTACTATCTTATGTGAAATTATTTGCGCAATAATTTCATTTTTATGAAAAATTATGCGGATACAAGAATATAGTCGGATTTTAGGGATTTTTCCCGGTTCATTGAGAACGTAGACCTGAAACCTAAGAACTTTCCCGTTCTTCGAGAATTTAGACGTTTTTAAGAAACGGTATTTTTGGAATGATTTCGAAAGGAGATCCCCAACGCGAGAAGGACTTCTACTGATGAATGTCACGTGCGTTAAGTGACATGAATAAAGATTCGGCAAAGTCAAACTTGTTTTCTGAAAATTTCCTGCGAGGAAAATGAATAAAAATGATTCAATAAATCGTGTTAGTAATCGAAGGGAGCTATTAGACGTTTGAGAAGCTTTCGGCTTCGAGTTAAGAAAGATATGAACGAAACGACGAAGAGTGAGTTAAATTGGAATCAAAGCCAAATAAAATAAGTGAACGTTGCTCCCGTGTAAGTAACGTAAATGACGTCATTCATGTCACGTCATTTCGTTTCCTTTTCGTTTCGTGTTTTAGTAGAGTTCGACCGGAACGAACCTTACGACAAAAAATCGTATAAATTATTAGAAGTCGAGCACGAAGCTTGATTAAATTTTTCCAACGATCGCCCGATTCTAGCGACGACAACTGGAACTTAGTTTCCAGAAAAGTTATTCTTAAGTTATATTTCCATTTTTCTTTTGGAATTTAATTCCATATTTCGTCTTGAACGACGACTACAACTAGTACGAATACCAAGAGTCGTAAACGACAAAATTTCTTGTAAATGGATGTTACTTTTGAACAAGTAACATGAACGAAGTAAATGTACTTTGTTTTAATAAGTGAGAGTCGTTAAGAATTAATGTGTTGAGAAAGAAATAAAGAATGAAAATAAAATCTTTAATTTATATATATATGTTGTTTAAGTGCAATTTCTTGAATTGCTAGAAGTCTTAATAAGTGGTTGACTTAAGTGATGATGTTACAATTGAATAAGGAATATTCATTTTGTAATTATGTTTTCATTGAGATAAGTTATTTTTCCCTACCTGTTACTGATCCGTGTTTCCTTAAACCTTTTGTAGGATGGCTAGGACTCGCGTTACGGCTCGGAAGAGCCAGCCTTTGGCCTCGTGCGAGCGCACTTTAGTAGACATGCTGCAGGATGAGTACTACGAGTTCGAGGTTGACTACGAAGAGGAGGATGTAGGACAGATTGTTAGTAACTTTTCTTCAGCTTACTACCCAGTGCGACACTTGATTCGGGAGAGTCAGGCGATTCTAGACCTGATTGTTCACTTACCGGAGGAGTGGTGCGGTTGGGCGCACCGTACGGCATGGTACTTCTTAGGGATTTTTGGCGATGACACTGAGCCGACCGGCAACTACACCGGATTCGCCCTATTCGTGCACAGGCGCTTCTTTGAGAGCAGATTCATGTTTCCCATCCCATTATAGCCGCACCTTCCCTACAGTCAGTTTCCAGCAGAGACAGAGCCAGAGCACCTTGACTTAGACCCTGAGTACTCCGCCCTGTTGGAGTTGCCACCAGACGGTGTACTGGTTGAGGAGTCTGACGCTGAGTTAGAGCAACTAGAGGAGGACGAGGAGACCGTAGTCACACCTGAGTCACCACCAGTTGGTCAGCAGATCGAGGAGTTGATCCCAGGGCCGGGATTCGTGGAGGTTGACGCTGAGACAGCCGCACTGTTAGGGTTGTCTTCACCTTTTGTGCCAGAAGTTTGTGTTAGAGTTAGGGGACCGTTAGAGACGAGACTGTATAGGGATGGGCCATACCACCGAGAGATAGACGCGGAGCTCGCCGCCTTGTTAGAGTTATCTTCTCCACTTACGCCGCTCGAGGAGATCTGTGCGAAGTGGGGAGTAGTCAGAGAGCAGATGGAGGCAGGACCGTCCAGGGTCCGTTCTAGGGAGGACTTCGAGTCAGGTTCGGGTTCAGGTTCAGTTCCCGAGCACCTTCTTCCCCTGAAGAAGCGTGCGGTAGAGGTCAGCGAGGACTACTTGGTTTCCGACCTAGAGGAGACGGCTTCAGAGGCACCCTCGCCCACCCTGCTTGCACTTGCTGACGGTTCTACTCTGAGGGTGGACGAGGCACTTCAGCTTGTTTTTGGTTCAGAGTCCGAGGAGGAGGATTTGGAGGAGGATCCGGAAGAGGATCCGAAGGAGGATCCGGAGGAGGACCCAGAGGAAGAATTTTAGGGTTTTTGCAGACCATAGAGGGAAGGTTTTGGACTCGACTATAGTTTAGTTGAGCAGAGCGTTGTAGACGCGGGTAAATATCAGTAGTAGTAGTAGCTCTTTGTCCTGTATAGAGTCGGATCAGTAACTTGTTAGTTTTTGTAGTACTCTAGCGGATACGAAATTTTATGAATCATTTCCGTTCTAGTACTTTAGTAGATACAGAGTTGCAACTTGTTAGTGCACCCGGTAAATAGTAGGTAGTCACCCTAGTTTAGACTAATAGTAGTCTAACCCTTTTTGTATAAGTCCTCGTTGGAGGCAGAATTACTATTCTTTTTGATGTATATATATACATGACCCGTGAAGAGGGTTTTTAATCACAAGCAAAATTTCTTATGAATCGAGTAATTAAAATCAGAATGTCAAATGAACTCGTGTAACGAGGAATCGAGTTTAATTTGAAAGATAAAAGATTAATGAAATAATATCGAAGCTATGTTCGATATGTCGTTCCGTGAACTTGGTTAAGTTGAGAACGAGCTAGTAAGTACTAAGAGTAATTAACAGAAAAGAACTAATGAGAATTTCAATTTTTCCTTAGACTAAAGAAAATGCCACAGAGAAACGTTAACAACAGGAGAGGTCGAGGACCTGGAAGGCCGAGAGGACGTGATAGACATCAGCCGGAAAACAACAGAGAACAAGAATATGAGCAGAATGCCACCCCATCCCCATCACCATCCCCATCTCCACCCCCATCATCACCACCTCCACCACCGCCCCGTAGAGATATTGAGGATCTCTTCCTCAAGAGGAACCCTCCGATGTTCAATGGAACTGGTAGCCCTAGCGATGCCGAGCTATGGGTAAGATCTACCGAGAAGATTTTCAAGCTCCTCAGATGCACTGATGAGGAGAGAATGCTTTGTGTCGCATTCCAGCTGACGGGATCGGCAGATTACTGGTGGGAAACGAGACAAAAGGTGATACCCGCAGAGCATCTGGCTCGTTTTACTTGGGAAGAGTTTAAGGAAATCTTGTTTGATAAGTACGTCCCCAAGACGTATAGGGCACAGAAGGAAGCTGAGTTTTATAATCTGAAGCAAGGGAAGCTGACCGTGACGGAATATGACGCCAAGTTCTGCGAGCTGTCGAGGTATGCGCCGGCATTAGTGGACACTGAGGAGAAGCTATCCAAGCAATTTCAAGGAGGTTTACGACATGAGTTAGGAATCGCTTTGGCTAGTCATGGAGGACTAGGCTATACGGATATTTTGGGAAGAGCACTGGAAATGGAGGCCGTCGTGCCTGATGAGAAGAAAATTGTACCAACTGCGTCAGCACCAGGGCAGAGTCAGAACCGAGGCTACTACAACAACAATAGTAGCAACTACCAGGGTAAGAGAAAATGGAACGGAGGAGGTAGCGGAGGCTACAATCAGGGTTATAACAACTAGGGAGGTCAGAGAAAGGGAAATCAATAGGGATATCAACAGCCTGGCAACAACAACAACAACACCAACAGCAACAAGAGGCCTTGGCAGGGAAACAACCAATCGGGGTTGTTTATTCAGGGGAACAAGCAAAACTCGCCGTAGAAGGGCAACAATCAACAGAACCAGCCGCAGGGGCAACAGAGAAACTTCAACCAGGAAGCGAATAACCCAGGGAGGGTTACCATTCCTGTCTGCCCAAAATGTAACCGAGCCCATCCTGGAGTCTGCCAGATAGGCACCCCTAACTGTTTCAACTGTGGATAGAAGGGGCACATGAAAAAGGACTGCCCTAAACCGCTTCAAGCAGTACCCCTCCGAGCCATTCAAGCACAGCCGCAGCAGCCGCCAATGAACCAAAAACAGTTTTAGCAGCATGCACAGCAGCAACATAATGCGAGGGCATGCACTATCAAACAGGGTGGTCAGCGCAAAGGAAAAGGCAATCTAGCAGGTATGGGAAAACTCCACAACATCCCCATTAAGATACTATTTGATACTGGTGCATCGCATTCTTTCATTGCTGGCTCGTGTGCTGATAACTTAGACATCAGACCTGTAAGAGCTGCACAATCTATGAGAGTAGCCACACCTTCAGGAGAGATCACTACTTTTACTCATGTTTGCTCTAACCTAGAACTAGAAATGGGAACTCATAAGGTTATAGCGAACAACTTAAATGTTATGATAATGTGGGACGTAGATATAATCCTATGAATGGATTGGTTGTCAGAGAATTACGCCACAATTCTCTGCAACAAGAGAAAAATCTCTTTTCAACCGCCGGGTAAGGAACCGACTGAATTCCACGGAATTTTAATGGGTAGAGGCGTACCAATTATATCAGCCCTTCAAGCCACGAAACTCATGTAGAAGAAAGGTACCACAGCTTATCTCGTGTACCTAGTCGGAGAGCCAGGAGCCGAGAAAACCATCCAAGACGTAAAAGTGTAAATGAATACGAAGATGTCTTTCCGGAAGTGCTACCAGGATTGCCACCAGATCGTCATGTGGACTTCACAATCGACTTAGAACCAGGAGCCGCACCTAAATCTAAAGCCCCATATAGGATGGCACCGAAGGAACTGGAAGAGCTCAAAATCTAGTTATAGGAATTACTAGACCTTGGTTTTATCAGGCCAAGCGTGTCACCTTGGGGAGCACCAGTATTATTTGTTAGGAAAAAGGACGGATCGATGAGAATGTGCATCGATTACCGAGAACTGAACAAGATAACGCTCAAGAACAAATATCCTTTGCCGAGGATCGAGGATCTGTTCGATCAACTCAAGGGTGCAGGAGTCTTCTCCAAGATAGATTTGAGGTCAGGGTATCATCAACTCAAGATCAAACCTGAAGATGTACCGAAGGCCGCTTTTAGAACTCGTTATGGCCATTACGAATTCCTAGTGATGCCATTTGGTTTAACCAACGCTCCAGCCGTATTCATGGATCTTATGAATAGAGTCTTCCACCCCTACCTGGACAAATTTGTTTTAGTATTCATCGATGATATCCTCGTTTACTCTAAGAATGAGATGGAGCACGAGAAACACCTACGGATAGTGTTGGAAACACTAAGAGCCGAGAAACTCTACGCCAAATTCAGTAAATGCGAATTTTGGCTGAAGGAAGTAATGTTCCTTGGGCACATAGTATCGGCGGAAGGAATCAAGGTTGATCCAGCCAAGGTAGAAGCAGTGCACAACTGGAAGTCACCAACGAGTCAGAACGAGATCAGAAGTTTCTTGGGATTAGCCGATTACTACAGAAGGTTTATTGAGGAATTCTCTACGATTGCTCGCCCGATGACGCAGCTGCTTCGAAAGGATACCAAATTTAAGTGGACAGATGAGTGTGAAAAGAGCTTCCAAACTCTTAAGGAGAAGTTAACCACAGCGCCAGTACTAGCACTTCCAGACACAAACAAAGAATATGTGGTTTACACCGATGCATCGAAAAATGGATTAGGTTGTGTCTTGATGCAAGACGGACGAGTGATAGCTTATGCTTCACGACAACTTCGATCTCACGAAGTTGTGTACCCAACCCACGATTTAGAACTCGCAGCCGTAGTGCATGCGTTAAAGATTTGGAGACACCATCTTTATGGTGTAAGAGTTGAGATATTCACCGATCACAAGAGCCTGAAGTACTTTTTCGAGCAAAAAGAACTGAACATGAGACAAAGAAGATGGCTGGAATTAGTCAAAGACTATGACTGCAGAATCAACTATCATCCAGGAAAGGCTAATGTGGTAGCAGACGCATTGAGTCGCAAGGCTCTAACGAAGTTAGGATGCCTTTTTGTAGAAGAAGAAACTTTAGTACGAGAATTCGAGAAGATGGATATCAGAGTGCTTGACACGCCAGCTACGATAACAAGTCAGATCGCAGCATTAGAAGCTACACCAGATTTGAGAGAAAGAATCATAAGCGCTCAGAGAAAAGACGAGTCAATGGAAAAGTTGCGAGTGAGGATAAGAACAGATAAACCAGAAGGATATTCTGAAGCTCCAGACAATGCGATCCTTTTTTAAGGCAGAGTTTGTATTCCTGACGATAACAGCGAACTGAAGAACGAGATCTTGAGTGAGGCTCACGATACGCCTTACACAGCACATCCAGGAAGTACGAAAATGTACCAAGATTTGAAAAGGAACTTTTGGTGGAATGGAATGAAACGAGACGTTGCCTTGTTCGTAGAAAGGTGTTTGGCATGTCAGCAAGTCAAGGCTTTACACCGACGACCGTATGGATTGCTACAACCATTGGATGTCCCAGAATGGAAATGGGAAGGCATAGCTATGGACTTTGTCACAAGCTTGCCTAAGTCGAGAAGAGGGAAGCACAGCAATTTGGGTGATAATAGACAGGCTTACGAAGTCAGCGCACTTCTTACCGATTAAGATTACATATGGATCAGAGAAACTAGCTCAATTATATGTCATGGAGATTGTACGTCTTCATGGAGTACCGAAGGTCATAATTTCAAATAGAGACGCCAAATTCACCTCGAGATTTTGGATTACGATGCAGAAAGAGTTGGGAACAGAGCTTAATTTCAGTACAGCGTTTCACCCACAGACAGATGGGCAGTCACAGAGAACGATTCAGATTTTAGTCGACATGTTAAGGACAGTGGTTTTAAACCGAGGAGCGAATTGGGAAGAAATTCTACACTTAGTCGAATTCGCCTACAACAACAGCTATCAGGCCACGATAGGAATGGCGCCGTTTGAGGTTTTGTATGGAAGGAAATGTAGATCACCGCTTTATTGGGACGAAGTAGGTGAGAGAAAGAACCTAGGCCTAGATGCGATCAATGAAATGATTGAGATAGTTCGATAGATTCGAGATAGAATGAAAGAAGCACAGAGCCGACAGAAGTCTTATGCCGATGATCGTCGAACCAATCTTGAGTTTGAAATAGGAGATAAGGTTTTTCTTAAGATATCCCCGACCAAAGAAATCCTTAGGTTCGGAGTTAAGGGTAAGCTAAGACCCAGGTTTATAGGACCTTATGAAATCCTCGAGAGAATAGGACCCGTCGCTTATAGATTGGCCTTACCGCCAAGTCTAGGAAGTGTTCACAATGTTTTTCACGTTTCTCAGTTGAGAAAATATGTTTACGATCCTAAGCACGTCATTAGTCAGCAAGACGTAGTTCTTGAATCTGACCTAAGCTATGAAGAGAAGCCGATATCGATTTTGGATAGAAAAGTTCAAGAATTAAGAACCAAATCGATACCAATCGTTAAAGTGCTATGGAACCACCACGGGCAGGAAGAAGCCACGTGGGAACTCGAGGAGAAGATGAAGGAGCGATATCCTCATCTTTTTGAAGAAGGTATGCAAAAATTCCTTACGATCTCAAAAATTTAAAGTTAATTAAATAAATGGCTTTGCACGCCTAAGTTTACGATTTTGAATTCTAAGACTAACGGTCGAATCCATTTCCGAAAATAAATTACGGAAGTCAGCTAGATGACTACTGTATTTAGGGTTAGCGCGTATGAAAAGTTTTTAGTTTGTGAACTCAGAATGGAAAACCGTCTGATTTTTACATTCACGAAATCGCGATACGAACTCGCCCGAGAAAGTTCGTTTTTATGATTTTCCGGACAAAACTCGGACTGTGTCGTCCCGAGTTTTTGTCAAAATAAATTTTATAAATTTATTTTCCGATTAAGTTTTATACGTTAGAATTTTCGGTAGAATCGGATCGTGACGATTTTGTGCTGAGCTACGTATTTCGTCGTTCGATTTCCGTAACGTAGTATCGCACCGTAAAAGCGCGTATTTTCCTTCTCCCTCTCCCTCCAACCGACCTCACCTCTCTCACATTAAGGGATATTTTGATTTTATAATGTTATTATGAGGACACTTATTGTTTTAACTATTCACACTTTACACTTGTTACCTTATAATATGTTATAACATTAGGTTAATACAAATAAAACACATCTCCTCCTCCTTCCCTCCCCCATTTTCGGCAGCTTCATCTCCTCTCTCTCCTATCTTCTTTTCATCATCTCCATTGAAGACACTTGAAGTTCTTGAGGAGGAAAAATCACAAGTCATTCATCCAACCATCCAAACCTAATACTTCATTTACTAATTACCAAGGTAATCATCTCCTCTTTAATTCTATCCATCCATCATCCTTTTCTTCTCTTTTTTTTCTTTTTGATCGAAAATTAGGGTGATGAATTAGATGATTCAATCTTGAATTAATGAAATTAGATGTGTTAGATAGGGTAATTAGGGATTAGAATTGAACAAAATCAAGAACCCTAATACCCTAGTCTTTACCAAAAATTTAGGGGATTTAGTAGGATTTTTGGATTTCTTCAATTGATGATAAATTCATGCTTAAGAAATGCTTAATTAGTGATTAGAACAAAGAGGAATCGAAAGCCCCATGTTATGTTGAAAACCGATTTAGGGTTTGAGTTTTGAATTAAGGATTTTTGCATGTTAGTTTGTAATTGGATTGCAATTGATTAATTGATGTTATAGTAGGTTGATTAATTAATAAATGGTGTTAATTGGAGAAGAAAATCACTCTCTTAACCTCTCTATGAATACCGAAAATTATTTGAGTTTTAGGGGTTTTCATGTGTTTGGTTTAATTGATGTTTAGCTGATGGAATATAGTTGCAAATGTTGTTAGTTGATTATGGGAATTTATTTAGATTTTTCTAAAATATTTATTGGAATGTAAGAGACGAAGAACTCATCATAAGTTGAAATATAGTATTAATATGTAATGATTATATGCATGAAAGTGATTCTCGTTAGATGTAGTTTAATGACGTAAAATTTGAACGAAATCCGTCAACTTTGGAAATCGCGTAAGAGACGAACAATTAGTCGTAATTAATAACCGAGAAGTCAAATGAGAATTCTAATTTGATATTATTGTCTATGATGGACTTGGGAATAACTTTGTAGTTGATTTCATGAGCTTTCGAGCTAATATAATATGAGCTATAGTGATAATCGAGAACTAGAACGCGAAGTTGCTATCTTGTTGGTTTAGTACTTGTTAGTTGAAAGCCGACGTTTAGAACGTCGTGCTATTGGACGAGTTTTGAGAAGGAGTTCATCATGTACGGGAGTACGTGATGACTGCCTTGAGGGTCCAGTTTCTTAAGAAATCAATTACGAGAGCTTAGAACGAACATAAGACGTTATACGTCGATTCTATCGAGCAACTAGGGTTAGCGCGGCAGTTTTGCGACCCTCGCCGGAAACTGTAATAACTTTTAGCTCGTTTATCGGATTTGCGATCCGTAAATTGGAACGTAAACTAGACATCCCAAACTTTCCAACAGTACAGGGCTCATCCTCTGTTTCCAGATCCCCTGTTCTGGGAAGTCCCCAGAGTCACTGTAATGCGCAGTGAAATTTCAGTTTCATTTCTTCTAAGTTGTTTCGTTCGCAACTTAGTTTCTTTCGATCGTTTAAACCGTAATAACTAATGAATATCTTCCTACTGACCCTAGAGTCAAGTATGGAACCTTGAGTGATAAAACCAGTCGAGATCTCATCTCTTATCCGTTCAAGTAAAGAAGTAGTTAAGCGAGAAATTGCATAAGTCGTTTAATAAGCTAAAACGTAATTTTTCCTAAGTTGATTTTTTTTTCCAACTTAGTTCCTTATGATCTTTTAAGTCGTATCAAGCTATCGACTACCCTCTCTACTGACCTAAAAGTTGAGTATGAGACTTTGCGAGTTCTAAATGGGATTAGTACGAGTCTCGTTCCCGTTTAAGTAAAATGAATCTAGTAAGCGTGCAAATGCCTAAAGAATGAAACGACTAAAACCTATTTCGATTTTCTTTGATTGATTATCTTTTATGAATCGATTTTAAGTATTATTATTTTACGATGAAGGAGGAAGCCAGCAGTAAAGAAAGGATGGAAGATCCGAAGTTTGGAAGCTAGTGCTTTTAGTTCTGTATTACTAGGTGGGCTTTTATATACAAAATAAAACGAGCAATGCTCGGAAAATCTTTCTTTATCGCTTTGATATCTGTGTTTTCAAAGTGATATTATGGCATGAACTGCTTTATGTTTTATGTGAGTTCTCTTGTACCTATCTGAGTCAACATTCGTGTTTTCCAGATTTAGAGTTAATCTAACTAGGTTAACTAACGATCGGCTCTGAGTTAGCTGCTAAGTGCTTTCCAAAGTTAGTGCACTTTGTAGCCTGTGGTGTATGTGATATCCTGTTGAGGGGTACCAACCACGGTGAATGAGAATTGGTCAAGATTGAACGTAACATCAGTCAGAAAATGCTCGCGCGAGTGATTCATGAGAAAAGAAAATGTTTAGTAGACACGGGTTCTTTCAATAAAACCCCGATGTGTTACAATTATGAAATGCCATATTTATCTATACTTATGATTATGATTTTGGCATCGTGCCCACTAAGTACTTTTGTACTTAGCCCTGTATTGTTTTCTAAATGTGCAGGTTGAAGCGACGTGAGCGGCAACGGTTGAAGTTGAGTTGAAAGGATCGGATGCCTTAGTTAAGATTCTTCCGTTGCAGAACTCTAAGTCTTGAGGATATGTACTTTTGAACAATACACTGTAGTTTAAGTCTGTAAATTTGAACTTAGTTTCTACACTGTACTTTTGACGAGTAATCACTCGTGATTAACTCTTTCTTTATTATATTCAAGTCTTGTTCATGGTTTATTTGATGCCTTTCATGTATGATTAGTCAGTTAGCCCCCTTCTTCCCCGCTTCTTTAATCCAACCCCAGTCGCACCCCGGCTTCTGCCGTCCCTCGGGATTTGGGGCTGTGACAGAATCTAAGTTATTTTCTAAGGCTTTTCCCGATTCCTTGAGAACATAGACATTTTAAGAAGTGTTGGTTTCAAATTGTTTCAAAAGACACGATCAAATGAAAAGAAGTACAGAATCGAGTATAGACTAATGTTACTTACGTATAAGTGACATGAACGAAGTCACCTTCATTTAAAGTCGACTTTGTTTTATTTATTAAGAACCATTCGAGTATTTGATTAACTTTAAGTTAGTATTTTCTTCGAGAAGATTGATTATTCCAAGCTAAGAGTTGTAAAATGTCGAAAGTTTCTTTTTAAGAATGTTTGTTTGCAATTTGAGAAATTTCTAGATGATTAAGATAAGTTAATTCCTTATTGAATGGGTGAGTGATTAAAGCAAAGAGTTGATGAGAATTCTTGATTTTCTTAGTTTCAAAATGCCGCCAAGAGTAGCGAATAACAGAAGAAGAGGACCTGGTAGGCCTAGAGGACCTGGAAGAGGTCATAGACAACATGAGAGGGAGGAGGATCAAGGACGTCAAGAAAACCCCTCCACCCCCACCACCACTACGTCATGACATAGAGTATCTATTCCTCAAAAGAAATCCACCTATTTTTAATGGATCAGGAAACCCGAGCGATGCTGAGCTTTGGGTAAGAGCTACAAAAAGAATTTTTAAACTCCTCAGATGTACTGATGAGGAGCGTCTTTCGTGTGTTGCGTTTCAACTTACCGGACCAGCTGATTTCTGGTGGGAAGCTAGACAGAAAGTTATTCCGACAGAGCATCTGGCTCAGTTTACTTGGGATGAGTTTAAGGAAGCATTTTACGACAAGTACATCCCTAAAACCTATCGAGCAAAGAAGGAAGCAGAGTTCTACAATCTAAAGCAAGGGAAGATGACAGTGACTGAATATGATGCAACCTTTTGTGAATTGTCAAGGTATGCACGCGAGCAGGTAGATACCGATGAGAAGATAGCAAAAAAGTTCCGTGGAGGACTTAGACACGAACTAGGAGTAGCACTAGCCAGTCACGGAGGACTGAGCTACACGGACATACTAGGATGATCCCTAGACATGGAGGCGGTTGTGCCGGATGAACGAAAGATTGTAACACCCGCACCAGCCCCAACCCAGACTCAGAATCGAGGCTATTTCAACAACAACAATAATGGTAACTATCAAGGGAAACGGAAATGGGAAGGAGAAAACAACAGTGGCTACTATCAGCACTACAACAATCAGGGGAACCAGGGTGGAAATCAGCGTGGTTTTCAACAGCCAAATCAGAATAACCAATCAGGGCAATGGCAAGGGAATAACCAATCAGGACAATGGAAGGGAAATAACCAACAAGGACAGTGGCAGGGATAACAGGCAAACAATAACCAAGGAAAAATCAATGTTCCTACCTGCCCTAAGTGTAACAGAATGCACTCTGGTAGTTGTCTAGCAAACATTGACGGATGTTATAACTGTGGTCAGAAGGGACACGTGAAAAGAAATTGCCCAAAACCGTTGCATCCAGTAGGATCGAATCAGTATGGTCAGCCCCAACCCTTGAGAGCCATCAAAGCTCAGCCACATCTGCAACAACAACATTCACAACAGCAACAAGAGCAGAATGCATGGGCATTTGTAAATGGGCCAGAAGCACAGGATAAGGGCAAGGGTCACTTGGCAGGTATGGGTAAACTTCTCCATCACCCTATCATAAATTAGTTGATACCAGGGCTTCACATTCTTTTACTATTATAGCCTATATTGACACTATAGAAATAAAAATAAAAATAAAAAAAATTAAAAAAAAATTAGAGCACGCTAATCATGAAAAAAGAGTAACAACTAACCGAATAGCAACACTAGTAGCTACACCAGACTTACGAGAGAGAGAATTATAAGTGAATCCGAGGGAAACGATTCAAGTACTAGAAGATATGTTAAGAACGATAGTGTTAGATCAAAGTTAAAATCACCGTTGTATCATAATGAAGTAGATAAAAGGAAGAATCTAGAACTAGATTCACTCAGTGAAATGATAGATATATTCTTTCGATAGATTCGAGTCAAAATGAAAGAAGTTTAGAGGTGACGAAAGTCTTATGTGATATATGTTGATCAGACATAAATTTAGAGAATGGGGACAAGTTTTTCCTCATGATTTTCCTGCTAGGGATATTGTGATTATTTTTCGTATCAAGTATAAGCTTAGACTAAGCTTTATATGATTAATAGATATCTTGAAAAAGATAGGTTCCAATATTATATAGATTGGTCTTGTCGCCAAGTCTATGGAATGTTTATTATGTTTGTGTATCTCATTTGAGAAAGTACGTGCGCGATTTTAACCACGTGATTCATCAGCAAGACGTAGTTCTTGATTCCGATTTAAGTTATAAGTTAAAAAGAAAGACCGCAATCGATCTTGGATCGAAAGTGCGAGAGTTAAGAAGCCAGTCAATGCAGTTAGTAAAAGTGTTATAGAATCACCGCGGGCAAGAAGAAGCCACGTGAGAATTCAAGGAAAAGATGAGGAAGAAGTACCTCGAACAGTTTGAAGAAGATATGCAAATTTCTTGACGAAATTTTTCGTTAGAGGGGTAGAATGTAATACCCGACTTTTCTTTTCTGTCGAGAAATAAAAATTTTCTAAGAAATTAAGGCTTTGCACTTCTAAGTTAAGGAATTTCAGTTTTAAGACTAACGGTGAAATCCGTTTCTGAAAATAAATTCCAGAAGTCGTTCAACCGACTACTGTATTAGGGTTTTCGCGTCCGATAAAATTTTCGTTCGAGAACTCAGATCGAAAAACCGTCTGACTTTACATTCACTTATTTTGCGATACGAGTCTACTGGTAAAAGTCAGTTTTATTTATTTTTCCGGGCGAAAGTTGGACTGTCACGTCTCGAATTTTCGATGGATTTTGGAAATTGAATTGTCCTTTCCGACTAAGTAAATTATTTTCAATCTATTGGTTGAATTAGATTTAGCCGAAAATATAACTGCCTAAGAAATTAATTGTTCATTTTTAGTTTGCAGTATTAGATCCGAAAAATTAGATATTTTAATTGGTTAAACCTCCTTACTATTGCATAATATCTCCATTCTTTTCTCCTATATAAATATCAAGTTGTCTTCCATTTTTTCTTCTTCATTTTTCCCCTCACCAAACCGCCACCCCCCTTTATGCTCTCTTCTCTCTCTTGTTCTTCCATCTTCAAGTTTTCTTCAAAGTGTTCTTCAAATTCTTCAAGCCTTTGAAGCTCATAACTTGTTCGATTTTCGATTAAAGTCTATTCCGATTGCATATTCGTAAAGGTGAGAGCTTCCTCTTTAATTCCAACCGAACAAAATCATTCTTCCTTAAATTCTTGAAAATGGTGAAAATTATAGGAGGTGTAGGATTGATGTTCTAAATTTATTACATGATTATTTATGCTTAGGATTAAGTTTCTATGGTTTACAAGTCATGTTAGAATTTAGTTAGAATTTTCGAAAAGTATATGTCTTTTTTTTTCGAAAAATTTCATGAATTAATTGGTGAAGATTTAGCTTGAATTTAGATATATGATTTGTAGAATATGTTTGTATGTATGGAGATATGATTATATGAATTGTTTGGGAATTTTCTAAAAATAAAAATAAGTTTGTAAGAGACAAAGAAGCATGATTTTGATTAAGTAAATCTTATGTTTTTGATGATGTGATTTGATATATAAGATGTAGGAAGCATGAGGTTCAACATATATTTAAGTTAGATTTTTTTAAAAATAAAAATGAAATCGTTGAAGGCGAAGAATCGTCAAGAAGTTAAGTATAGATTATGATATGAACTTATGGATTGCATATTAGTTAATCTAAGTAGTTAATGATGATGATTTGAAAGTTTGAGTGAATTCTAAGAACGTCGAATTTTTTGTAAGAGACGAAGAGTCGAGCATAATCGTCGATAGAAAAATAGAATGAGAAAACTAATCGAATATTAGTGGTTGTTGATATGTTAGGTTTGTTGTTGAATTAATTGAGAATTAACTAACAACTTTGAAAAATCAAGTTCTTGAGCCGATAAAAATGACGTGAATTGGTTAAGTAATGGTTTTGATGATGTTAATATGTTAAGATGTTCATTATTAAGTAAAAAGATGATAGAAACTAATTTGATTTAAATTGAATGAGTAAAACTCTAAAAATCAAAGAAAGTAAGTAAGTATGTAAAAGAAGAAACGAGAAAAACGAGACTTTATATGTTCTCGATTAAAGTTGTAGTTTGCATATTACTGATACAATAAATCTATGTAGCCATATTATGGCTAGCCATAATTTAGTTCAAATAAGAGAAAAAAAATGATTTATTTATAATTTTAACTTCTAAATGACTTTTAATAATTTAAATATTCAGTTTATACAAATTTATATTGATAGTATTTGAATTTGGAGATAACAAAAATCTCGATATATATAATAGAGTGAATACAAAGCTTTTTGTCGAAAGAATGAAAGAGTTATATATTTACACCAATTATGACAAAATTTAAGTCAAGAATATGATAATAACATAAAATATATGTTTATACTTCTTTAAATAAACTAAAAATTTATCTAAATTGATTTATTTTCATATAATTATAGAATTATGGCTAGCCATATTATGGCTAAATAGCTTCACTCATTCGCTTATGCTTTGTTGCTGTTATCGATGAAAACGAGAAGGCGAGTACCCATCGAGAGAGAAAAGAGAGTTGAGAGAGTTTTGGGGAAGAGAAATCGTTTCTGTTGGTGGAGAAAAGAAGAGTGAAAGTTTTGATTAGTTTATTGGGCTTACATTTCATTAATTGGTTGTGTTATTCTCGATTGGGCAATAATGGTTTAAGTAATATGTTGATGGGCCTTTGTTGAAGAATTAGAGAGGAAAAGTAAAAGCTGGAATGGGTTGAATCACTTCTAGAAATCAACTAAATGATTTTGGTTTACTAAGTAAATCCGTGTAAACCTGCCATCCCACACTAAAACGGTAATAACTTTCTGCTCGTATAATCTTTTTGCGATCCGTATAATGGGCAGTAAAGAACACTTCCGTAGCTTCCGAACGAGATATTGTACGACTCCTAATTCGTTCTGAGCTGTTTCTCAATTGCTCCTGAACCCACAGCAAGTGTCCAGATTTTGTACTTTATCGGATTTCTCGCGATTTTTGGAACGTGTGTGATGTGTCTAGTAAATGTAAGATTATTCGATAATGTTTAAGATCGTGAATTAACAAAATAGAGTTTAGAGAGAATCCCTAAACCTTTTAACTCGAGACTTAGTCGAACCCAAAGCCATAAAGTCTAAAACTATTATCGAGTTTGTTTTATGTTTTTACTTTTGACTCGATCCTATATTGATATTGAGAATTCACATTGGAAGGTGAAGCACAAGAGTGAGAATTTAAGATGCAAAGGAAAGCAGTACGGTTTGTTCTGCAAGTTTATAAGGTGGGCTTTCTGACTAAAAATAAATATGTTGGCTTTTCTATTACGCAAATAACTTTAGCTTTTGCTCTGTATTTGAAATGCTTTAAAAGTATGTTTCGAAATGATTATCATGCATAAATGTTTTTATGGATATCTCTTGAGCCTATCTGTGTTGGTTCGCCAACTTATGAAATCGATCGGATTCTGACTTAGCCAAAAGGGAGCTTTTCAGAATTAGTGTACACGGTAATCGAGGTTGTGAGCTCCAAAGGTGGGCCGACCTCGATGAGCAACGTTCGAAGAAGTAGGCCTTCTTCCCCGGCGTTGGATAGATATGGCCAATTGATAGATGTGATGATGATATGAGTACTCGGATATGTAAATGTTTTAGTAACCACAGGTTTTGTCACAACCCGAAATACGGTGTGTAGGAACGACCAGACTCCATTGGATTATGAAGGTGAAACCATCAAATGAACATATATCTTATGTCACCTCTCAATTCGAGATATAACCAAACCCTAACTCGAATGGATTAAAAATATGAAACCAACAAATACACTCGACTCACCAAGAATCGGTCAAAGGAAATATGGTTTCAACATGACAATGAATATGAACAAACTTTCATAATATAGCTCAACATAGAACGAGCTTATTAATTCACATTAGTTATCAAAATATAGGGTTAAGTGTATCGACATCATGTCGTTCAAAATATAAAGGCAAATAGGGAATATAGGTACTTCTTTTATCATTTTAATCCCTAAATCATGTCTTAAACCTCATTTCGATCATCATCTCATCATCATAACCCTAAGGTTTTCCTAAGCATAAAGTAAACCATGCATGTTTTCCTTATTTTCTTGGTTTACATATACATATATACAACTTATGAATGAATTGAAATCATACTTAAATAAATAAATTAAGCTTCTCTTTGGCTTGGATTTTGGCTTGCTTGGAGGATGAAAGATGATAGATTTATAGCTCCTTTTCTTTCATGAAACAATATACAAGGCATCAAGATCATGGTTTTGAAAAACAAGAATCAAAACTATTGTTTTCCATCAAGAAAAATCGATGGATAGGATATGGTTTCTAAGCTTGTTTCAAGCTTTGAAATGAATGGAAAAAGATAGAACTTACTTCTTAGAAGATCTTGGACATGAAGGAGATGATATACATCAAAGAATCCTCAAGCATGAAGCATGATTTCATCAAGAAGCTAGGTATTTTGCATGAAAAACTTCGAAACTGTTGCTGCTGTTTTTCGATGGAATACACGGCTTTGCAGCTGGTTTTTCTTCGATTTTTAAGCTTTGGAAGATGATGGAGATGTAGGTGATGATCTCTAGAGTATTATGGTGAAGATATTGAAGTCATGGAGGTGATAAACAAAGGGAAAGGAGCTGCAAAACTGCTGCTGCTACTGCTGCGATTTGCAGCTTCTTCTCGGCAAAGAGAGGTTTCGAGAGAGAGAGAGTTTGATTGCTTGTTGCCTGTGAAGATGGAGAGAGATGTGATAGATAGAATGATGTAGTGTGAGATAGAGATGCAAGTGGGATGCATTTAACATGTGGAGAATCTAATAGATTTAGAAAGATTAGAGAGAGAAGATAGAATCGAGAGGGAGAGATTTGAGAGAGAAAGAGAGTACCTATTGTGGATGAATGAGAGGGAGAGTAGAGTGCACTCTCTCTAATGAGAGTATTGGAGGATATTTGATCACTATTTTAGATAGGAATGAGATTTTTAACTGTTAATTATACCCGGAAATAAAAGTTTTCCGGTAGAAAATTATCCCTCGAACTTTTAATAATCCTTCTCGTCTCTTTCTCGACGTCTAAATTCTCTCTAATTCATCTTATATCTCTCAAAATAATCTAAGGAATCCAATGATCTAATTTTTATGCCAAGATTCTTTCTAACGAATAAGTTCGTAAAAACTGCTCGACTAAACGAGTCGTCAAGCAATTTATTTTTAAACCCCACTCAAATGATCTCGGAAAATTCTTTGACTTATCTCAAAAGTCTTAGAATAAATTCTAGATTTCAATGAAACTAATTAGACTAAATTCTGAGTCGGTCGATGAATAGTATTTTCTCGGTTTACGTTACTATTAATCTAAAAATGAAACTACTCCAAAAAATCCGAAATTCATACTCAAGCTTATATTCACACAAATAAGCTCAAACAATTCATCACATACTCGATTCGAATAATCGTAACGAGAAAAATCACATTAGAGCACATAAGGACATTTACGTATTTTCACATAAAAATTTATTTCCGCGAAAAAAATTTTTGCACTCAAAACTCATTACTTAGGCATTAATACACAGTTAAGAACTTAGAAAAGTTCGGGGTATTACAGGTTTATTTCAGAAAAACCCCTGTGTGTTACTGTTGCAAATGCATGAGAATCTTGTATATGTGTATATGTTTTTGGCACGTGTTCACTGAGTACATTGTACTCAGCCCTGCATGTTATTTTTTAAAATGTGCAGGTTGAGCAGTGACGTTGTAACTGTCACAGCCCCAAATCCCGAAGGGTGGCAGAAGCCGGGGTGCGACTTGGATTGGATTAAAGAAGCGGGGAAGAAGGGGACTGACTGAAATAAACATACATAAAGGACTACATAATTTCTATGAACAAGACTTTATAACAAAAGAAGGAGTTGATCTCGAAGGATCACTCGAACAAGATACACAGAAACATCTAAGTTATAAGTTACAGAACTTATACTACAGTGGTTTATTTACATAACATCAAAAGAGTTTAGAGTGCCTAGAGTTTGGCAGCGGAAAAGTGAGACTAAGTACATAAGTCTTCCTATTCTTCAACTCAACTCAATCCTAACTCAACCGTTCATCGCTTCCGTCGCCTCAACCTGCACATTTAGAAATATATGCAGGGCTAAGTACGAAAGTACTTAGTGGGCACATTGCCGAAATCATAGTATAAGTATTGATAAATCAGACATTTAGTCCATGTAGCACATCAGGGTTTTGTTTGAAAATGAACCCGTGTCTACTAAACATTTTATTATTTTCACAATGTAGCTTGGCCAAGCATTTTCTGACAGATGTTACGTTCAAATATTGTCCAATTCTCATTCACCGTGGCTGGTTACCCCTCAACAGGATACCACATACACCACAGGCTACAAAGTGCACATACTTTGGAAAGTATGTAGCTAACTCAAAGCCGATTGAAAGTTAACTAGTCAGCTTACTAATAAATCTGGAAAGCTAGTCAGCCAACTCAGAAGGAACAAGAGAACTCACATAAAGCACAAAAACAGTTTATGCCTGATAATCACGTTTGATAAAACACAGTTATCAAAGCTATAAATGTCACTTTCGATGTGTGGAAAAACCCACATTTTGTTTGTTATAAGTAGGAAAGCCCACCTTATACGTTACAGAACTACTAAATGAATTCCCGTCGTTTGATCCTTCGCCATATCCCGACTGTCGACTTCCTCCTTCATCGTAAATTATCATAACTTCGATAAGTCATCGAGTCGATAAAAGAAAACGGAATTCGAAATCAAAATTAAATTAGTTTCACATGTTTTTAAGCTTTTAGACCTTTGCACGCTAATCTATATTCTTTTAATTAAGCGGGAACGAGACTTGAACAAATCTCATTTAGAACTCGAAAGGTTTCATACTCGACTCTTAGGTCAGTAAGAAGATAGTCGTTAACTTATTACGGCTTAAAAGATCGAAATAAACTAAGTTGCGAAGAAAATAACTTAGGCAAACAAATCCTGAAATTTCACTGCGCAATGCAGTAGTTCTGGGGACTGCCCAGAACAGAGGAATTGGAAACAGGGGATGAGCCCTGTACCGTTAGAAAGCTTGGAAAGTCTAGTTTCCGCTCCAATTTACGGATCTCAAATCCGATAAATGAGCTAAGAGATATTACAGTTTCCGGGAAGGGTCGCAAAACTGCCGCGGCTAACCCTAGTTGCTCGATAGAATCGACGTATAACTTCCTAAGTTCGTTCTAAGTTCTTGTACTCAATTTCTCACGAAATTTCACTCTCAAGGCAGTCAACACGTACTCCCATACGTGAAGAACTCCTTCTCAAAACTCGTTTAAAACCACGACGATCAAACCTCGTCGTTTCAACTACCATTTACTATACCAAAATCGAGTTAACAAATTCTCGTTTCTAGTTCTCGACTATAACTACAACTCATATTATAATAATCCGAAAGCTCATGTCGTCAACTACAAAGTCATTCCTTAGTCCATTATAATCATTATTATCATGTTAGAATCCTTACTCGACTTCTCGATTATTAATTACGTCCACTTGTTCGTCTCTTACGAGATTTCAAAAGTTGTCGGAATTCATTCAAATTCTACGTGATCAATCATCATCTAAAAAGATTCATTATTATATACATCATCACTCCATATCATTACTTAAACTCAACTTAATTCGAGTTCTTAGTCTCTTACGTTCTACAAATAATTTTAGAATAATTTCAGTTAATTCCCAACATCATCTACTATCATTAGCAACATTAATTCATCAACAAATCATCAACTAAATCAAGCTACATGAAAACCCCCAATTTCTCATAATTTTCGGTAATGACGTAATAATTTAAGGGGTGATTTTCTTTATCAAATAACCTCATTAACCCATTTATCATACTACTACAATATCAATTAATCAATTCAAGTCTTATTACATCATTAAATTGAAAATCCCAACTCAAACCCTAGCTCATATTCGGTCCTCATCAAATTCATAGGGGTTTTGATTTCTTTTTGTTTTAATCATCAATCGATCATCTCCTAAGATCAATTACACAACTAATTGAAGAATCAAGACATCCTACTCCAAAGCCCCAAATTTCGGTATAAAGAAGCAATTAGGGTTCTTTATTTTCTTTCAATTTTAATCATAGATATCATGTCTAATCCATCTAATTACACTAATTAAAGATCAAAACATCTAATTACATCATCCTAATTTTCGATCAACATGAGAAAATTAAAAGAAATGGAATCCAATTGGATAGGATTAGAGAGGAGATGAATACCTTGAACTTTACTAAAGGAAGAAATAGGATTCGATGGTTGGATTATGCACTTGTGGAATTTCTTGTCCAAGAACTTGAGGCTCTTCAATGGAGATAGAAGAAAATGGAGAGAGAGATATTGTATGTGGGTGTGGCGGTTTTGGGGGGCTTGGGAGGGTAGAAGATGACTAACAAGTATTAGATATTTCTAATTAGACTTAGGTGTAAAGTATAATAGGTATGAGGTGTTACACTTAATTAATAAACTAATGTGTCATAACGTTAATACCTTATAAAAAGAAAATATCCTAATGTGAGTGAGAGAGAGAAGACGGCTATGAGGGGAAGAAAAGAAGAAATACGCGTTTTTCCGGCGCGATACGACGTTACGAAAATCGAAAGACGAAAAACGTAACTCGGCACAAAATCGTCAAATTCCGATTCGACCAAAAATTCTAACGTATTTAACTTATTCGGAAAGTAATATTTAAAAACTTAATTCCGACAAAAACTCGGGACGTCACAGTCCGAGTTTCGCCCAGAAAATCAAAAAAATGAACTTTCTCGGGCGAATTCGTATCACGATTTCGTGAATGTAAAAATCAGACGGTTTTCCGTTCTGAGTTCTAGAACTAAAAAGTTTTTTGTACGCGATAACCCTAAATATAGTAGTCATCTAACTGACTTCTGTAATTTATTTTCGGAAACGGATTTCACCGTTGGTTTTAAAATTTAGAATCGTAAACTTAGGCGTGCAAAGCCGTTTTTATTATTAACTTTAAATTTTTAAGTCAGTCGAGATTTTCCGGGGTATTACAGTAACAGCGGTGTTTGAGCAAGAACTTCTGTCGAGCAAGTTTATGATAAGCCCCCCGGCTTCACATCTTCATTTGTGGAGTCAATCTACGTCTTTTCCGCTGCAAACATTTTAATATTATATTGCCTTGTTGATTATAAGTTATTCGAATACATTAATCCCTTCAACATAGTTTGTTATGATCGAACAATCATTTGTGATTATCTTCCTTATAATTTTTAAAGTATTCTACTACTTTTATTCATGGATAATCGTTCCTTCTCATGCTTTGTTTACGTAGAAGTTATTCGATTACATGAATACCTTCAACTCAGTTTGTTCTGTTCGAACAATCATTCGTTATTGTTTTTCTCATATTACTCTAAGTACTATATTGTCTCATATGTGAAAAACAGTGTCGTTTCCTTGTTTCCAGCAAGAATCCCCTTTCTTCCCGCTTCTTATCTCCCACCCCGAGTCACGGCCCGGTTTAGTCGTCCTTTGGGATTTGGGGCTGTGACAATCACTTCCGATCATCCAATGACTATACCATTAAGGTATTCGTAATCCTCTCATCTTTGTGATCGATTTGAGACTAGGATTCATCCTCCTTTCTTTCTTTCATTTTTCAGTAGCTTTGTGCCATGGAAGGAGCTTGATTCTAGCTTGATCTTGAGGCATAGGAGTTAAAGCTTTGCAAGGTTTGTTCTTGGAAAGTAGGAGTTTAAAGTCGAATCCCTTCTTCCCTCTGTTGACCGTCGATGATGAAGGCTAGGGTGGAGGAGTTTCGATTTTTGTTTTAAGCTTAATATCTATGATTTATGTATGTATATATGTATGTGAAAAGATGAAGGAAAAATCATACATGTTTAATTTCTTAATGTGCCGAAAATGATAAGGTATTTTTAGGAATTTTTGTGATGATGAACTAAGCATTATTTTGATGATAGAAATGAGCTTTAGGAATTAATCTAAGAGTTAGGAGATAACTAGTTAAAGGAGAAGAGTTTTTCCCCTAATTTTCTTCATGAAAATCGAAGGGAATAAGAAGAGGAAAATAAGAAATTTTGTTAGGAAGATTGATGAATGAGTTGATAACTGGAGTATGATGATTTTGAGTGGTTTAGATGTATGAAAAAGAAGTTAGAAATATTGGTCATTTTTTTTAAGTAACCGAAAATTTAAAATAAAATTAGTGATTTGTATGTCGAAGTTCTCATTATAGTTTTGATGAAGAATTTGATGAATTTTGAGTGATATGATGCATGAGAAAATGAGGATCTAAAGAGTATGAAATTTCTATTATTTTTTCTTGAAATTTTCGATGAGTATATATATGTGTATTTGATGATTTGTGATGATCTTGAGGATATTGATGATAGAATGTGGTAAAATGATGATTTATGCATGTTATGTGATTAAGATGAAGAAATTAGTTTTCTTGCTATTTTTGTTGGAAAAAGTCGAACAAAAAATGAGTATAAGTGATGATTTTGATGTTATATGTTGATATTTGTTTAGTTTGATGCATGATGAATGAAATTGAGTAGATTATGAGCCTAAGTTTTAAAGATATAGAAGAAAGAAATTTATTTACTCAAGAACATGAAAAATTCGAACCAAATAAGGAAGAAAAAATTGTTATTTTGATCCTTATGTGTTCTAAGTTATGAAATAAGGTTAGATTAGTATTATTGAGATTAATAACCAAAAAGTTATTGTAATACTCCGATCTTTTATTAGTCTTTAAGATCGCCTTAATTGAGTTCATGTGCCTAAATGTGTGCTTTTATGTGATAAAAATTTCCGAGAAAAGAAATTTTCTCGTGAAATTACTAAAATGCCCTTGAGTGCACTTATGTAATTTTTCTCGTCTCGGTTATCCGAATCAAGTGTGTGATGACTTGAATGAGCATGATTATATGAGTTTGACTTTGGATTTGAATTTCAAAGAATTCTGAGAAGTTTCGTTTTTCCGATAAATAGTATCTTTTCCCGATTTTTCACTATTCATCGAGTTTCTCCGAATTTCATCTAATTAGTGTCATTTGAGTCTCAAAACCCTTTTAAAATCATTAGGATGTGTTGAGAGTCGTTTGAGAGTGTTTAAGAGAAATTTCAAGGTAAAAGTCCAGAAAACCCTAATAAGAATAGTGAATTTCGACTTTTTGTTCGTCGGTCGAAATTTTAATTTGAAAATTGGATTTTTGGATTCCTTGATTTATTTGGTAAAGTTAGAGATGAAGTAGAGAAATTTTCGACGTCAAGAAAGAGTCGTGGTGAGATTTAAGTCGTTTGGAAAGTTAATGAAAAATTAGGGTTAAATTGCACCGGATAACTTTTTCTTCCGGCAAAATTTATATTGCGTTTTTTATCACCAGGTGCACTAAAAAAACTCTAATAAACTATCCCTCTTTCCACCGACCTCTCTCACTCTCTCTCTTGATCATTTCTCTCTAATATCTCTCTCCAAATTCTCTCTCCTCTCTCTCTACCGACTTGTCTCTCTCTCTCTCTCTCAGCAATTACACACACACACACACACACACACACACACACTCCATTGAAGCACAAGCTTCAAGCTTCAAGAGCTCCAAGAAGATCACCTCCATTTATCCATCGATTAATTCGTTAAGGTATTTGTGATCCTCTCGTTGTGGTGATCGATTTAAGACTATGATTTAATCATTTCTCTTTCCCTAAAAAATCGGCAGCCATAGGAGTGCATGATGGAGCTCGGATTTATTTTGTTTAAAGCTTAGAGTTGCGTGGATTTCAAGTCTCCGATCGATCAAAGCTTCAAGTTTAAGTAAACCCATTTTTCCTTCTCTCATTTGATCGATCATAAGGATCATTTCTTCAAGGAAATTGAAACCCCTTGTTCTAGTATGAATTTTGAAGTTCTTGAGAGTTTTTAGTACTTGAAAATGAAAAATAAAAATCGATTCCTCCCTCCCTCTTGAAAACCACAGTAAGTGAAGGGTATAGAGTTAGGGTTTTGATTTTAATTTTTGATTATGATGTTCTTGATCCTTGTGTGTTTATGTGTGTGAAATTTGAGAAAAAAATTCCTTATATATGTATATATGTATGAACCGAAAATGATGATGGAAATTTAGAAATTTGAGTGTTAATGTTGTTAGTTGTTTTGATGATGGAAAATGAGGTAGATGATGATAGGAAATGAAGAAAATAAAAAAAAGAAATTTTTTGTTATTTTTTTTAATACCGAATATATATATGATGAATTATGATGTTCTTGATATCTTCATGATATTCTTGGTAGAAATATGGTGTTCTTGAAAATTATGGTTAGATGATTGAAGATTTGATGATTTAAAGATGTTAGAATAAGATAATTTAAAGAAATGAATTTTTAGGAATTTTTATTATTAAAATTCAAAATAAAAGTGATGAATGAGGTTGATGATTTTAGAAGTTATGTGTTAGATTTGATTAAGATGATGAATCAATGATGAAGATGTCGATAAAATAATTAGAGTTACTTTTTGAAGTTTTTGAATCCGAGCTAAAACGAGAACGTTATCGATTTTTGAATGAAAATCGAGTTTTTAATTAATTAATAAAAAGTTGAGTGAAAATAATTAAATAAATAGTTAATGATGACTATTTCGAGTTGTTATTAAAGTTTAGTGATTTTCCAAGCGTATGCACGTTTTACGAAAAAAGGACGAAAAACTTTATTTCGTAAAATTTGTTATGAATTCTAATTCCGATTAAATAATAAAAAAAATTTAATTATTATAAGAAGAATGAAATTAATTTCATTAAAAATTTAATAATTAATATTTTCTAGAAACCGAGCAGAGTCCAGAATTTTGAATGAATAACCGAGTCTTAAATAACCGAGCTTCTAATTATGATTAAATAATAATATTATTTTCTAGATATTTCTAGAATATTATATAATATTTGAAAAATTTTTCTTTTTCCATCTATTTATCGAAGTCGATCGTTTACCTATTTGTGAATGTCCGATTTTTGATGTGAAAGTCTGTATGTGAATGATTTGTGATTTTAAGACTTGAGAATTAATTTCGTAATTTTCTGAGTTCATCTGACTCGAGAAATCGAGAAAAGACGAAAAACGTGATGTGAATAGTGATTTCTCGTTTTTCGTGAATTGTTTAAGTTTAATTTGTCTTATGTTATCGACTTAAGTTCCCGAGTCTGAAGGTCCACTGGTTTAGTACTTGGGTAGAAATCGAGAAAGATCGAGTTAGATAAGTCGAGAAAAGTTAAAGAAAAATTCGAGTCAAGTAGAAGTCCTTCAGCCGAGCATTAAAACTCGTTTCCATTTTTAGAAAATAGTCTCGTCCTTATAAGAAGTTATTCTTGAAGGTACGAGCGAAGTAGAGAAGTAGACGAAGAAGAAGGAAGCAGCTACCCGACCGAACCCTAAGCAGTCAAGTGGGCTTTTTTACCTAAAATCAAATGATAAATGTGATTACTATTATTATATTATGTGAGTTTTTAAAGTTAATTGACTTGCCATTTTATCTGAGTATTTTTGGTATGTTTAATCATCTACTTGAGCTATTAATATCCTGTGTGAGACAGGAACACACGTGTTGTTATTTGATTGACGTGACTGTGTGCCTTACTTTGGTTAGGCCGGTCGCAGTGTTTGAGAAGGAGGCCTACTTCTCGATACATGAGATTATGTGGTAGATTGATTCATACACAGTTATCTATATTGATTGCGCAGTCGTTTCCAGAAAAGAAAATAATTTTTGCATGCACAAGTAAAAGTTTTATATTGTACTAACACTTGTGATGCAGTGGCAAGGCAAGTTCAATTATATAGCTCTAGTCGAGCAAAGTTTAAATTATTTTGGCATGTGTTCACTAAGTACTTCGTACCCAGCCCTGCATGTATTTCTAAACGTGCAGGTTAGCTAGATGGAGATGGCGGACGGTGCTCGGCAGTGTGTTTATTTGAATAAGTCGAGTCTTCTTTTGGAGTTTAAGCTTGCAATTGCATATCTTCATATATGTAATTGTGGAACTTGTGAGTATATTCCGCTGTAAACGATGTCTATTTGTTTGTTAAACTTACACTCTGTTATTTAGTGCCGATACAATGAGCATGATGCTCGAAACCTACTTTTATTCACTTTTATATTCGATCTGACTTGGCTATGGTTTAATATTCCAATTCCGACACTTGAGTTTTTTTATCATTGCTCGTCTTTCTTTAAATTAAAATTGAAAGCATGTTATCATTTGTTATCGCTTTCAATCTATATTTCCTTGTTCCCGAGCATGATCCCTTGATTGAGTTGTGTTTTATTCTGAGGTTTCACCTCACTGTCCAATGAATTTTAGTCATCTTTATACGTTAAAATTCGGGTTGTGACAGTTATAAACCGAGCAGAGTTGAGTCAGCATAAGTTAATAATCGGGTTTCACCTCACTTGAGTTTCACCTCACATTTGTGATTAAGTGAATTAATATGATTTTCTAGAATATTTTATTATATTGGAATTTTTTTTCTTTTTCCATCTATTTATCGAAGTCGATCGTTTATCTGTTTGTGAATGTCCGATTCTTGATGTGAAAGTTTGTTTGTGAATGATTTGTGATATTAGAACCGGAGAATTAATCTCGTAATTTTCTGAGTTCGTTTAACCCAAGAAATTGAAAAAAACGAGACGTGTGATGTGAATAGTGATTTCTTGATATTTATGGATTATTTAATTATTAAAATGTTTGGACATTACTGAGTCAAGTACCCGAGTCTGAAGGTCTGTTGGTTTAGTACTTGGGTAGAACTGAGAAACCGAGAAAGATCGAGTTAGATAAGTCTAGATAAACTAAGAAACCCGAGTCAAGTAGAAGTCCTTCATCCGAACGTTAGAACTCGTTTTCGTTTTTAGAAATTAGACTCGTCCTTACGAGATGTTATTCTTGAAGGAACGAGCGGGACCGAGAAGTGAGAGCGAAAGAAGAAAGCAGCTAACCCGACAAACCCCTTGCAGTCAGGTGGGATTTTTAACCGAAATAAAGTGATGAATGTGATTATTATTATCATGTTATGTTAGTTTTTAAATTAATTGACTTGCCATTTCATTAGAGTTTTGGTATTTTTAATTATCTACCTGAGTTGTTAATATCTTGTGAGAGACAGGAACACATGTGTCGTTAATTGTTTGACGTGACTGTGAGCCTTACTTCGGTTAGGCCGGTCACAGTGTTTGAGAAAGAGGCCTACTTCTCGACACAAGAGATTACGTTGTAGATTGATTCATACCTGCTATTCAAATTATATATGTTGATTGCGCAGTCATTTCAAGAAAAGAAAATGATTTTTGCATGCACAAGTAAAACGTTTTAAACTGTACTAACACTTGTGATGCAGTGGTAAGGCAAGTTCAATTATGTAGCTTTATCAAGCAAAGTTGTAAATATTTTGGCATGTGTTCACTCGTACTCAGTCTTGCACGTATTTCTAAACGTGTAGGTTAGCTGGATGAGGATGGCGGATGGTGCTCGGCGGTGTGTCTATTTGAATAAAGTCGAGTCTTTTGTTTTAAGCTTGCAATTGCATATCTTCAACATATGTAATTGTGGGACTTGAGTTTGATATTCCGTTGCATAAAAAACTATGTTTTATTTGATTTCATAAACTATTACTCTGATATGGTGTCGATACAATGAGCTTGATGCTCGAACTATTCCCTGTTTCCTTATTATTCTACTTGACTTGGATCTGAGATGTTTGATTTGCATTGTAACACTTGAATTATGTACCAATGCTCGTTTATTTAAGTTAAGAATTAAAAGCATGTTCTTATTTGTTATCGCTTTCAATCTATATTCCCTTGTTCCCGAGCATGATCCCTTGTTGAGTTATGTTTTATTTGAGGTTTCACCCTCATTGTCCAATGGATTCTTGTGGTCTTCATACACTGGAATTCAGGCTATCACAGGTATATTTTAGGGTTACTTAGAAGTTATTAAATTTTTGGGGCTATAAGCTATATGAGTAAAATGGTATTATGGTCCCAGTATCGAGTTAACTGGTGTATGAGGGGAGGAATACACCTGTAGGATTTTTAAAACTTTTTCTTAACTCAGGAGTTCGGTGGCTAACAACTGTAAAGCTCAATTGTAGCTGTCACTCAGTCGGGTATGCAGTTGACTTCTTGGACTGAGGGTCAACTGTATTTGTAATCATTAGAGAAGTTTTCACGTACTTCTAAAATGTTAGATTTGTTTATAGGCACCAAAAAGTCTGGACAATTAGTTTGCGGGTACTAACAACACCTACAGTTCTTTTGTGGGCAAGAACAAAGCCTATTCTTATTTTACGGGTACTAAGAGACTTATACTCTTTGATTATGGGTTCAAAGGGACTTAAGAAAGGGGTTGGGGGTTTTTCCAACTGATAAACCTTCTACACAACAAGTGGAGGTTTTCTACTCTATGATTTAAAGACTCGAACTATTACAGTGAGTCTACATGGAAATTAAGAAAGGGAGACGACTTCTAGACTCGATCAAAGAAATACTTCTTGAGAGAAAAGAAAGAAGATCAAGGAGGAGGGACGAACTCTCTACGACTTGGCTTCAAATGCTCAAACACTTGCTTATTGAGAGAATTCTTCGATATTTCTTGCTCTGGAATTTATGCGCTCATTTAGTAATCTTCTCGTAATGAGGGAGACCTCTATTTATAGAGGGGAGGTCGAACTAGTCGTTTGACCTCTGCCAAAAAGCATGACTCCTAACCTAATATCTGCAAACATTCCATAAATGGTAACTGCGAGGCTTGCTGTAGTCATGTCTTGTGTCTTGTTGTGTGAGTAGATTTGAATTTTGAATTCAAGTCCATCCTTCTCTTCTGTCTTCCAAGTCTTCTTCTTCAGACTTCTAGACTTGTGACTTCAACACTTGTGAACATGCTGTATGGCTCAGTTCTAGAGTCAACTAAATTAACTTCTGACTTGATTCGGACTGCCTTGATCTTCAACTGACTTCTTCAGTTTGATCCTATAAAGATAAAATACTTGCGCTCAAACAGTGAGCTCTAGCTAAAGAATAAATAAAGGCACATCTAAATTATTTTAAATCAAAACCTTACTAATTTTTCCAATAGGGTACAATATATTTAAATTATTATTTTATTCAGTAATGGAGTTTAGAATTGAGGAAATAGGGTCAAATGGTCACTATGGATAGTCGATTCTAAATTTTGTTAAGATATCCCCAAACTAATTTCAATAGATTCTCTCCCCCATCATCTCTGTGTGTGTGTGTGTGTGTGTGTGTGTGGAGATTTCTTTCCCTCTCTTGTGATTTCCGCCACATCTTCATCATCATCACCGCTGGCCATGTTCATCGTCGTCTCGGGTAGCCCATCTCCATTGCAGCACTACAACCTTCTGTTGCCCTATCCACCAAACCAATCGCCACCCCGCACAACCAAGAAAACCCAACCATCACCCCACATCACCGTGAAACATAAATCTCCGTTGTAGTCCATTGAGTCTGTAGTACACATGTGCAACCGATGACTTACCGGCTATATCTAAAGCCGGAGGGAACGTACAACCACAATCAGATCTGAAATTGTGATTTATGGTTATTTGTTTTTGGATTATTTGTTAGTTTAATGTTTTCCAATTCCCGTCACTACAAGAATAATGGTTATAGACAACGGGGAAAACGCGTAGTCTTTAACAAAATTCCCCGTAGTCTATAGCCGAGTAGTCTATAGGGGGCGGTTATAGACGGCGGGGAATCCCCGTTGTCTATAAGGATATAGACGACGGGGATTCCCCGTTGTCTATAAGGATATAGACAACGGGGAATCTCCGTTGTCTACAAGCGAAATTTGTGATGTCTTGTAGATACATAGACTACGGTGTTTCTTATTATAGACAACGTATTTGCCCGTCGTCTTTAGTACTAATAGGTAACAGTATATCATTTTTTCCGTTGTCTATTGTATGGTTGTCTATTGACAAATATTATTTTTTTCATATTATTTCCTAATGCAATCTATTTATAATATCATAAACATCACAAATCATAAATATCAAAAAACTTCATTACATTATAAACTCAACGTCATACAATAAAGCGTTTCAAATTCATTCCATGTTCCACAACTAGTCTTAAAATACATAAATATTAATGCTAGACCAAAACAAACAATATCTTCAACATTCCATTACCATCATCACAACTCAACCAAGCCTATCCATCCAAGCATCCAAGTGGCTTCCATCTATATGATCTAAAATTAAAAAACCACTACTACATGAAATATCTCAAAATTTAATACAAGATGAAAATAATAAAAAAATAGTAACAAACTTACCATCATCATTCGGTAAATTCTTCAACAAAATCAGCCCACTCCGTACGCACTTCATCAATTTCATCTTTTGAATAATATCCTTGGGTAAACTAGAAATAAATAAAAGTAAAAACAAAATTAGATCATAAAAATAATTGGACCTTGAAAGTAAAATGAACTTACAAGTGAAGACATTTGAATGGGGGATATAGATCCTTCATTTTCAATGATATCTTTCATGTAGCTCATTACATAGAATCCACATTGTTGTCCATCGGGTTGTTGTTGACACTATACCAAATCACATAATGTAACAAACACCATTTACAACCATATGATTAATCTTCAAAAAAACATTAAGGGTTTCATACCTTGATCACTTCCCACAATGGAGCTGTCTTTCCCCTTTTGGCGATGCTCATATTAAATTGTCTATGAGCCCTAAACATTAAAAAAAAAAAAAAAAAAAACTACTTCAAGTTCCAAAAAATCTGCCCTATACATAAATTCATCACAACCACTTTGAAACTTACAATATCAAGATGTTCTTCCATTCCTCAACATGAGCTTCATCTCTCAATGGATCCAACACGTATACAGTCTCTTTATGTGGATCAATCACCATAAGAATCCAATGATAACTAACAAGATAGACATATAATTAATTAAAGTTTGACTACAATGCACAATCATTTTACTTAAATATAATTAGTTTTCACGTACCCCATGTTACATGGCAAAAGAATAAGTTGATTAGGCTTTGTACCAATCATCCTTTCGAATATAATATTTGCTTTTTCTTGTGGACCAACATTCGGATTGTGTGATATTTTGTATGGATTAACAAATCGAAATCTATGAAGAAGGCTTGCATTCTCACATTCCTTATACAGATGCCTACAAAATCTCACAACAAAATTAACTTCAAAATTATTAAGCACACACACATGTATGTATGTTATGTAAAAGAATTTAATTAAATTAAGAACATCTCACCATATGTAGACACATAAACATGATGCCGGAATAGGCTCCAATGCACACATGTGGTTGATGTCATCAAAGAAGAGATAAATGACGTGCTCATCGCCGAATACATCATCATCCACTTCAATTCGAATGCTCAAACCACCGGTGAACAGCTGTCCTTCGCTTCAAGATCTTTCTTCATCATTTGTTGTTGGAGGTCAACGATCTTTGCATTCATTTCAGCCATTTGTTGCCCAAAGAAATTTTTCATCTCTTGCACAACTCTATTATCGACTCCACTACGCGTTCTTTGGCTGAGATTGAAGTAAAGTGTTGGAGTGACACCACTCGGGGCACCCTGCACACGACCAGAATGATCAGGTTTTTGTAGTGCTTGCGATAGAATATCATCACTCCCGTTTTCAGAAAGCACACCTTCATCAATTTGTCGTATGTAGTCATCCTACAATGTTTAAACCAAATAAGTCAATATCAATAAATTTAAAAATATAAATTATATTAATAGTAGATTATATCTTTTATTCTTACAATCCTCATACCTGCTTCTGTCAAGCTTTCACTATGAAACCCCCCCTCCTTGTTTTCTCTAGCTTTCTTCCACAAAAGTGCTCTATCCACTTGCGGGTTTCCAGTCAATTGATCATTCTAAAAGCAAAAAATTATTAGTATAACAACAAAAATATAACATAGTGAAATGTGCCCAAATTGTGTATATCTAACCATTTCTTCACGTAATCCTGCATATCCTTTGCGTGAAAGACGATGAGGGTATAAATTCATTGCTTGGCGAGCCTTCAACTCTTGACTTTTTTTCTACAAATTACAAGTAATCAAAAATATCTAGATATATTAATTACTCACATACAAATAATGAAAATAAGTAAAAATAATTAAACTTATCTTACCTTAGCTTCATCAGCCTTACGAATAATGACAAAATCCTTCCAATCCTCTGCAGTAATTCCTTCACATAGTGGAGGTTGCAGTTGCATATTAGGCATATTCTCATATGGAGCAATGTATTTTTTGAAGAGGGTTGACTTCCATTGACGCCACTTTGTATTTGCCGAGCTCAAGCATTTTTTTTTTCATGTATCGTCAATGTTAAAATTCAACTACATAAATAATCATCAATCAAAAGTTAGTTTATTCCAAATAATTATATTATTAATGTAAATGATATCACAAATACTTACTTTCATACAATCCCATAGCACTTCTTTCGCCTCTTCTGGCACTTGCTTCCATAGCTCAAACTTAACTGAAATATACCTTCTAGCAAACACACCTAAGAAACTTTCAAACTCCGCACGCGTTTTCAACCTAATTTCCATTGCAATTGTTAGTTACTACAATATTTAACAACAAATTATATCATAAAACTATATATTTACCCGCTTTCGCAACCATGGAATGAATGTTCAGTTGTGCTCGAGTTGCAACGGTTTTCCTGGCTTCAATTTTTTAGGATAAGTTGCTGATTTCAAATATGCCAAATGCTCCCTATGGAAAATCTTGAAGTCAGCTAAATAGTAATAATTATTAACATGAATGTTACAATATTTTGAAAAATTTAATTACTTACTCGATATATGGACCAACAAGATCATCATTTGTCAAGACGTAGCGATGTGCTTGTTGCCAATCATCCACGCTAACTGATGTCATGGTACCACCTGATAGCGCCTTAATCAGTGCTACTTGGCGATGTGTGGAGGGTAACCCTGCAGTGTGTACATTAGACAAGTACTCGGAGCAGAACTCGACAGCTTCTTCAGCGATGTAGCATTCGGCAATGCATCCTTCAGGATAGTTGCGATTTCTCACATAACCTTTCAACACCCACATAAACCTTTCGAATGGATACATCCACCTATACCATACCGGTCCACACAGTTTGACCTCACGTACAAGATGAATGGCTAAATGAACCATTACATCAAAGAACGAAGGAGGAAAATGTTTTTCAAGGTGGCATAATGTAATTGTGATGTCTCTTTGGATGTCATCTAACTTTGAAACATCAATAACTTTGCTACACAAGACATTGAAGAAGAAGCACAACCTAGTAATGTCATACCTAACTTGTTTTGTCAACACGCCGCGGATGGCCACAGGAAGCAGTTGTTGCATTAAAGTGTGACAATCATGTGATTTAAGCCCAACAAGTTTGGAATCATCTGCTAACAAAAGACGAGACAGATTTGATGAATAACCTGTTGGCACTTTCACTCTACCAAAAAAGGCACATACTTGTTGTTTCTCTTTTTTGCTTAGAGAATAAATAGCAGGTGGCAAGTATGTTCTTTTTTCACCAACCTTTGGTGCCAACTCTTCCCTCAAGCGCATGTCAACAAGATCTAATCTTGCTTTCACTCCATCCTTCGTTTTGCCTGGAATGTTGAGCAATGTGCCAAACAAGCTCTCACATATATTCTTCTCAATGTGCATCACATCGAGACAATGTCTAACGTCCAAATACTTCCAATACTCCAACTCAAAAAATATTGATTTCTTCTTCCAAGGGAACCTTCTCTCATCTTCTTTTGATTGCAATCTCTTTCTTTTTTTACCCCACACACAATTGAGTCTCTCCACTTTTTCGAGGATTTCAATGCCACTTAATATTTTGGGTGCAGGTTTTAACTCTGTTTTCCCATTGAAGGCTGTCTTCTGTCTTCGATAAGGATGATCATTTGGTAGGTATCTTCGATGTATTCTATACGACATTTTTTTGCTGTTCGGCAAATGTTCTGCACAAGTTTGGTCGGCACAAACAAGGCACGCAACGTAACCTTTCACTTTATTCCCTGATAAATTGCCATATGCAGGGAAGTCATTGATTGTCCAGAGGAGAACAGCCTTGAGGAGAAAATTTTCTTCGCGATACGCATCATATATCTCCACACCGTCTTCCCACAATAGTTTCAAGTCATCAACCAAAGGTGCCAAGTAAACATCGATGTCATTCCCAGGTTGGTTTGGACCAGAAACCAATAAAGTGAGCATCATATGTCTTCTTTTCATGCACAACCATGGAGGAAGGTTGTATGTTACGAGAATAATTGGCCAACAACTATACTTGGACGACATGATACTATGAGGATTGATCCCATCAGCTGAAAGTGCCAATCTAAGATTTCTTGATTCGTTGCCAAAATCCGGCCACTGTTGATCCACTTGTTGCCAAGTCGGTGAATCTGCAGGATGACGTAGATGACCATCACGAACCCTTTTCTGAGCATGCCATGTTAAATTATTAGACATCTCTTTGCTGCCAAACATTCGCTGAAATCTCGGAATTGGTGGAAAGTACCATAGAACTTTTGCTGGAACCCCTTTATTGATCTTGTCATTATCAACCACCTTCCACCTTGACTCTCCACAAGTAGGGCAGCTCATCAAATTTGCATGCTCATTTCGATATAAAACACAATCATTCGGGCAAGCGTGAATCTTCTCATACCCCAACCCCAACACAGATAAGCTTTTCCTTGCATCGTACAAAGAATGTGGAAGTACATTATCTTTCGGAAGCATCTGCTTAATCATCAAAAGTAGCTCGGTAAAAGAAGTATCACTCCATCCATATTTTGTCTTCAAGTTATACAGCTTAACAATTGCAGATAACTTCGTGAATTGAGCACAATTAGGATATAATGGCATCTCAGCTTCCTCGAGCACTTTATGAAACTGATTTGGATTGTTAACATATGCGGCATGAACCATATCCAATGGCTGATCATTTGAATAAAATTCACTATCTGGGGTGTTCCATTTATCTTTATCAGTAGTCTGAGATGTATATATCTCCCCATGGCAAATCCAAACACGGTACAGTTGGTCAATTCCATTATACGTTAGATGCGCTCTAATAGTCTGTGTGTCATGATCACGTAAATTGCCACATTTTACACAAGGACACGACATAGCATTGGGATCCTTCCCATTTGAAATGGCAAAATTCAGCAAAGTTTCTACCCCTTCTTCGTACTCTTTCGATAATCTACTCTTGGACATCCAATCTTTATTCATTCTTGTGAACTATATTCTAGCATGAATTAATTCATCAAATAACATTATGCAACAAATATTAACACAAAATAAGTGTTTTCACATTACTCTAATTATTAAGAAAAGCATTAGAATTTAATTTAATAGACCAAGGAAAAGAGAGACAACATCACGAGCATCGGGGCAAACTCTAATTTAGAAGAGAAAAGGGGGAACTCGTATTTCACATAGGATGTTGCACATAGGATGTTGCAGATCTTGTATTGCAAGTAACAAAGATCAGCATACCTGCTTAATCTTCAAATCCTTTTCCCTCAGCAAACACTTCAAACATGGAGATGCAGCTAGCTCAGGGCTTCGGAGATCTTCTTCCAGTCTAGCAACTTGATCTTTCAATTGCTTTACTAATTGCTTCTTCTCAACAACCTAAGTTTGCAAATGGGATCATACATTAGATATGACTTGACCTCCGGATGATGCAGGAAAATTTTAATGGTTAATGAACGCAATCTCCCAACACAGTAATGCAAATTCACATATAAGTTAGTGACTAAAACAACTGCAGTGTATTATACTATGGCACTTATAATGCTGAAAATTTTGTTAGAGAAGCTCAAACATTCAAATGCCTCTATCTTTAGATAACACAGTTTGTACAGTTTTGAAAAATCATTTAGCTATGAATGATGGAAATGTTGAAACAGAGAAACAACAAAACTATTAATTTGACTGTCCAAAGGAACATAATTTGTTCAATAAATAAGAATCAGAAGTCATCGACTTAATTTTCTATTATAAATGAACCCTGCATCTTGTACTTTCCTTTATTGCGCTTCGTGTTATAAAAAAACAACGCATTTAGCGACTTCTCAAATCATTTTCCTAAGAATTTGTCATAGAGAGGCTACAAAGAACCTGAAGAAGTAACCCATGTTATCACTTTAGAGATAAGGCCATATTCATATTACCAGAAGTTGAAACATAAAGTAATTGCACGTACAGAGAAGATTTTTTTTATCAATACCATGTTAACTTGGGCACTGTTTGTAACTTCCTTTGCACTCGTTGCAAATGAAAGCGTGTTTCTGGATTGCTCCACATGGCTCAGAGCAGGACTGATAGTGCAGATAATTGTTGTTTGTGCATTTCCACCAAGTGATGTCTGCAATATCCTTGTGAGTTTTGAATCTCGGTAAGGAATGTGATCACTTCTCTTTGCACTGCTGTAACCCAAGAAAAAAGTATATTCATTAGCCCTCAGTTCCTACCACAGGTATTTTACATATTACATGCTTATCATAGAGGGAGATAACTGGGAATCCTCAAGTTTGAGTCATCGTTTACACAGATAAAGAATAATTGGTATCCAACTAGAGCTATTGATATAAGTGGGGGCATAAGATAGGTGCGGCTAACAAACATTTCACCTCTAGTGCAGTGAATCAAGTAGATAAAACTATGGAAATCCTACTAGAGTTATCGATATAAGTGGGGCATAAGATTGGTGTGCAGCTAACACACATTTCACCTACAGTGCAATGAATCAAGTAGATATAACTCATATAAGTCAAAGATCAAAAATACTTTAGTGTAACTTTCAAAGAAAAATTTATACGACAACAATGCATTTTCCGCAAAATCTCAAAATCACACTGACACTCATGCTGCTTGCAGGTATGCATGATCTACGAATTCTTATCAGTGAAAGATATGGATTGGGGTAAAGACAAAGTTATACATACCTTAACTTTCTGATTACAGTTGTCAATGTCAGTAGGCTTCTATTAATGTGACTACCTTCCTTCAACCTTGTACCAACTGTATTTGCTTGAGTAGCACGCTCACTTCCAGCGAGATCTACAAGATTCTGTAATAGTTTAACAGGTTATTGTTAAATCTTTCGGTAGCAGAAGGGGCGGCGGAGCGTGAAGCTGAGCGTCGGCGTGGAGATCCACTGCACGCGCCGCCCTTGTTCTGGCGGATGGCGAAGAAGGAGCCGACGACGGGGTAGGAGGTAGGGGTTTCTTCGACGGAGAATGAGCGGGAGTGCAGAGGCGACGAGAGGGGTAGTGCACTGGAAAAGAGAATGAGAAGGAGAAGAGAATGAGAATTGGGGAGTGCAGAGGCGTGCGATTTCAATTGGGAATTAGGGATTTTGATTTTTTTTAATTAAAAAAATGGAAAAATGAAAAATAACTTAAAACGACAACGTTTTAAGTTTTGCAGAGACGACGGGGATTTAAAAGCCCGTAGTCTATAACCGCCAAAAATAGGCGGTATTAGACGACGGGGACGTACCATAGTCTATTGTGTATTAGACGACAGGGAATTTTACCCGTTGTCTATATCAGTAAAAAGCGCTCATAGACGACGGGGATTAGTCCCCGTTGTCTATTTAAACACTTATAGATGACGGGGAAAACAAATACCGTCGTCTTTATTAATATAGACAACACGAACAAAATCCCCGTTGTCTATTACATGTAGTCTATTTCCGTTTTTCTTGTAGTGCGTTTTTGTGATTTGTGGGTTTCCATATTATCTTTGCTAACTTTTGGTTGGTTTACTTTCTTGTGATTTGGGTGTATTTGTGATGATTTTTTTGGGTTGTTTTTGTTGATTATGCAAGTTTCTTATGCTATCAAATTTCATTTGGCATGAAATGAGTGTATTCGTACTACTAATAACTCATACTCGTAGAAAGCAACCTAGTATTTTTCTCCAAAATACTATTATGATCTCACATACGGTTCGATGGGAGTTGATGAGGCCTTAGACATGCATCTGAAGCAGTTTGCAATAGATGACTCTCAACTTGGGAAGGGTCTGATAAGGGCATTAAAATAGCTGGCAACTATCCGCCCAAAGCTCCCGTTCGCAAAGTATTCATGCAATCGATGATTCCAAATTCCAATCAGATCAACTACAGGCTCATCGATCAAGAAGCTGAAGAACTGGATGTGGGATTAAAGATCGATGAACTGAGGCAACCACATATATTTGCACGGATAAAGAAGCTCATCTATAACAAATACAATCTGGAGCCTATAGAAGAAAAGAAGAAGTGAAGCAGCGGAGAGAAAACATGGCAACTAATGAATTTTGTATCTGTACTTTTATCTTCAAAAATCCAGTTGTAATGAAATCTCTCCAAGTTATTACAAGTTAATGATAAGTTGTTTTTGCCAAAGAATTTTTTCAACTTAACTTGATGACTACTATCTCGTTGTCCAAGTTTAGAGTTGATATTTATTTGTGCTAACCCTCTATTTAAATCTTAATAGAACTAAGTTTTTTTTTGGAAATTTAGGTTGTGTCAGTTTAAGGTTTTGGCATCATCAAAACGGGGGAAATTATTTGACAATTTAGTAAAATTTTTTATTTATACCAAAATCCAATTGACCTCAAACAAGTAGATATGGCTTAGAGTCTTTTAAATAGGCTCGTTGTTTGAGCATAAAGATATTGTCTTTACACGACTCAAACTGAGAGGAAGATTGAAGATGAAGCTCAACTGATCAAGTCAGAAGATACCTTAGTTGGAACTTGAGAAACACAATTAGTCCTACAATTGTTCTCAGAACCGTGGTTGTCTTAAATGAGAAAGAGACTAAAGCGAAGACTTGGATCAGAATTCAAATTCATACAACACAAGATCACGTGAAAGTTTGACAGGCTATTATTTTCTAATTTGGACACACAGAGAAGTTGTGTAGTTCAAAAGCAAACTTCACAATTACCCTTTTAGGAAAGTCTACTGACTTGTGAGAAGAGTCCATCACTTTCATGGCAGAGGTCAAATGACTCTTTCCAATAGCTCATTCATGACACTAAATGATCTTATACCATATTTATGAATACAATATATGCTTAATTATAATGATTATGAATCTTTCCACAGACTTCAATCCGTACGGTTTACCGCTCACTTCGTCCTCGTGTTAGATGGCACTGGCCCCATCAGTGTTGGAAACCACATCCTTCACTCCGTTTATCTTTGGTTTGTTGTTTTGTTCTACTCGTAGTAGCCAATTGTCTTCAAAATCTGCGGCGATATGCAAGCAACTAGCCGAAATGTATGAAGTTTGTTAGCCTTGTGATGTTTGTATAATGACCACGATTTGGAGTCGTAAATCATAATGTCTCCAATTTTCATATCAATGGGCAACGTGGCCCAATTGCCGCAGAAGTGGCAAATCATGACTACCAGCAATAAATAACTATTAACAAACACATTAGGTACTATATATATAGACAATAAAATTGGTACGAAAAGTAAATTTAGTTTCATTATATTAGTTAATGTCAATTTAGTTTTGTGCAAATATGTATTTTTGTACTAGGAATGAGTGCTCTGATGTGGAACACATATATGAATTAGACAAATTCGTATCAATCGTAATGATGAATATGTAGTTAGTATACCCTTGTGCAGCTAATTCAAAGTATCAACGCCAAATTTGGCATATGAGATCTATTGAGAAAATTAGTAAAGTTTTAATTTATACCAAAACCTAACTGACCCCAATCGAGTAGATATACATTAGATTCTTAAAGATAAGCTCGCTGTTTGAGCATAAAGATTTAATCTTTATAGGACTCGAACCGAGAGGAAGATTGAAGATGAAGTTTAACTGATCAAGTCAGAAAATACCTCAATTGAATCCCAAACTTGAGGAACACAATTAGCCCTTCAACTGTACTCAGAACCGTGGCAGTCATAAGTAAGACTGAAGCGAAGACTTGGATCGATATTTAAATTCAAACAATACAAGATCACGTGAAAGTTCGACAAGCCGTTATTTCCAAATTTGGGCAGACAGAGAAGTTGTGTAGTTCAAAAGCAAGCTTCACTGTTACCATTTTAGAAAGTCTGCAGACTTGTGAGAAGAGCCCATTGCTTTCATATTAGAGGTGAAATGTCTCTTTTCAACGGCTAGTTCGACATCTCCGCTTATAAATAGAGGCTCACTCTCAACATGAAAGACGAATCAAAACAAAGAGATTCTACTGAAACCTCTGAGAGCAAACAACACTCAAGATTGAAGCATCCAAGCAATAAAAATTCTCCCCAAGCTTATTGCTCTCTTAGCTCTCTCTGCTCTCCGAGAAAACCCTTTCTTTTATCGAGCCTTAACGTTTCAGCCCCTTCATTCCTAGGCCTTCATACTCTTTCTAGAGTTTAGTCTTAGAAGCGAGAATCAACACTTATTGTGTAGATTTTCTTAGTTGGAAAAATCCTAAAACCCCTTTTCTTACCCTTGTTAGGTTCAAAAGGTTTTAAGTTTCTTTGTATCCATAAACAAAGAGGTTAGGTCTTGTAAAGCCCGCAAATCATCTGTATCAAGTTGTGTAGCACCCACAAACTAAGTGGAAGACGTTATAGTACGCATAAACTGCTAAGTGGATTACCAACAAGTAAGTTGGTCGTGGACGTAGGAGTTCAACTCTGAACCACATAAAAATTCCCTTGTGTTTATTTGTTCATTAAGTTTCTGTTTATTCACTAACTTCAAACTAACAATCTAGCATATTTACAAATTGCACTAATAGTTTAGCGAACTTGACCTTCACATTGGATTTTATCTAAAAACGAGTTAACACTATTTTGCTACCAAACTTCCGCACTGCACTTAAAACCTTAGTTAGCAAACATACAGTTGACCTTAGGCAAAGAAGTAAACTCTATACCTAACTGTGTCACTACTCCAACTGAGATTTACAGTTATTAAGAAATTAAAGTCTAGTTTTAAGCGAAAAAATCTCTATTGGTGTATTTCCCCCCCCCCCCCTCCATACACGAATTAACTCGTATTGGGACCGTTAAGATCGCTACTTTAACCATCACCTTGTGTCCTATCTCATCCATCACATACCTCTTATACGTCCACCCAACCTCCAAACGATATAAACAAAAATGTTTAAAAAACTGTACAATTTCAGACATTCAATTCAAGTATGAAAGGTAACAATTTTATATTTCCTACAAGAGTACAACATTAAGTCTAGTATGAAATTTACATATTTGAACTAGAGTACCATCTTAAGTTTGGTACTCCAGTACAAATATATGTGATGCAACGGTACGAATAATGCATGATTCTACCCAGGAATTTACCTAGAAATCACCTCCAACAATGTAAGAACAACTTACAAAAATCACCCAGAATCCTACCACAAAATCAAATAAAAAATAATGAAGAACCAAGTATCAAACCTTGCCCGTACCCTGATACGATTATACATAGGTTACAAAATCAAGTTCGAACAATCGTACTGAGTATCCGATCACAAATTCAAACAACAAAAACAAAAATGAAAAAAAAACCAAGAATAAATTTGCAAATCTACACACCTACAATATGAATTTAATCAAATCATACCATGTAGAGCGCCATAAATTTCAAACTAAAATGCAAAAAAAGCCACAAACAAAGAACAAATATGTAGATCTACACACTCATAGTACGAATTCAAGTTCCAACAAATCGTATAATGTAGCCCGCCAATAATTTCAAACTAAAATGGAAAAAATAAAAATAAAAAAGCAAGAACTAATGTGTAGATCTACACACTCACAATACGAATTAAATTTCCAACTAATCGTACAAAATCGTACCATGTTGCTTGCCATATTCAAACATAATAAAAAAAATAAGAACAAATCAATAGATCTACAATATTTGAAGTAGAAATTACCAATATTTTACTGTACGGATCGTTTCTCTCTTATTGTGTGTTTCCTCCGTGTTCAGCTCCAGACGCAGTGGATTCAAGTAGGTTTTCTGGTGGTTGCGCAGATGCGGTTGTTTTGGGATGCAGTGGATGTCACGATGGAGGACAGACGGTGTGGAAAGGGGTGGCGATGAGTGAGAAGGGCTGCGAAAATCAAGAAAGAGATATGAAGAGAAATCTTTTTCATAGAGAGAAAATGAAAGAGTCAAAGAGAGAGAGAGAGAGAGAGAGAGAGAGAAATATTAAATTTTTGGTTGAAAGTGAGTAAAAGGTTAAAAATTGATTTCTAACTTTACTCTGAATTTGTAAAATATCGCCATAGAATTACCCTATAGTATTACCCTATTCTTCTTATTCTAATTCGTTGATGGAGTAAGTTTTTAAATTAAAATTCTGTAAACCATCAACAACGTCTGAAGTATCTAAACTATTCAGAAATTCAAGGCTAAATTATAATGGAGAAAAGGCAAATATAGCCACTTGGCAAAAGAAAAGAACATAAAAGGCCACAAATTTTAAACAAGCAGATACAACCACATTTTAGGATTTTTACTGTAGTTTTACATTTGTGCCCCTTTTCAAACTTTTACTAATTTAATTTTTAATTATATTATAGAACAACTTTTGTTTATTGTTTTTTTTTCATTAATGTTTTTTATTTTTTAAAAGCAAGTCGCATGGCCATGGCAGAGAGAATTCTGGCGGCGGCGTCGGCGTCAAATTAGACAACAATTTCGGCAAAAATCAGAGGCAGCTCAATTTCTGGTGGTGCATGGATCTCGTCGCAATTCTTCCAGCGACTTTCGGCTCCATTGTTATAGAGTTTCACAAAGTGTAGATTACGATGTCAGGGGAGAAATAGGTTGCGATTCCGACGAAGCGTTTCTAGAGGCTAGGCAATTTCTGACGGTGCGTGATTTCCGAAGGCTAGGGAAGGTGAATTTTAGGTTTGTCACTTTAGTTTTTGTTGGTAATGTTTTTTGCATTCACAATTTTAATTGGGTTCTTCCATTGTTGAAAAAGCTTGAGGTCGATTAAGAATGTAGTTGTACTTCTATGGTTGATTCTGATTGCAATATTGCAGTTGTGAAATTGAAGGAGTTCTGATTAAGAAGTGTCACACCCCGACTCCCGAGGTGCGACTAACGACACTAACACTACTAACCTTCCATCAACTCAACTCAATTAAGGGATTCATACTCAAGGAAACAAGGGAATATTGACTGAAAGCGATAACAAATAAAAACATGCTTCCAAGTCACAACTAAAACATCAAACGAGCATGGATAATTTACATATCAAACCCAAACAGAATAAGGATATCGAGTTCACAAGAAACGAGAATAAAGGATAAGCGGTAAATTGTAACGAGCACATCGCTCGTGAATAAGAACATGTATCAGAGTATAATTTATAAACATATCAAAAGACTTCAATTAACAAAGCAGTGCATTGCGGCGGAAATCTCGACTCAATCCCAACAACTACATGTATGAAGACATGTAATTGCCAGTCCATTTTCTACTCGACCAAAACAAACACCTCGTCTCTTTTCCGACATCGAAAACACCTCAACTCTATCTCATATCTCACGAAATAAATCAAGGATTCCGAATATCTATTTTTTGGGTTAAAATTTCCAAGTAACGAAGAAAACCTAAAAATTAATCGGCTAATTAATCCATTAAGAACTAAACTCTTAGAATTCTCTCATATGATCTCGAATAAGCTTCTAACATATCTCAGGGGTCTTAGAATTAAATCTAGATTCAAAAGACACTAATTAGGTCAAATTCTAAGTTTGTCAGTGAATAGTGTTTTCTCGGTTCTCGTTACTATTCACTGAAAAGTAAAAATTTCCAAAATTCTCCGGAATTCATACTCATTCTTAAACTCATATAAATAAACTCAGTTAATGCATTACAGACTCGATTCGAATAATCGAATAAACTCAGTTAAGCACATAAGGGCAATTTGATCATTTCAAGCAAATTCTTTTTCTTGGAAAAATCTTATTACTCAAGGCATATTATTTAAGCATATTATGAATTTTAGAACGCACTTAAAGACTTATAAAAATTTGAGGTATTACAAGAAGTTTCATTGTTTGTCAAATCAGTATATTTTAGTTGATTTGAGGTGAGAAAGTGAAGCATTTGGGGAAAACTGGATAACTGAAGAGTTTTCACGAGCTGACTTTGAATTTTTTACACGGTGATCTTTTTATTAGTATCTTATTGGTGATTTACGTCAATGTTTGTGTTATTGTGTAAGTTTCCTGCTGAAAGGTTGGTAGGAAAAGCCGTTGTGTTGCTTATATGCATGTAAATGTATGCGTGGATGATGATATAGTGTAGAAGAATCAGACAAGAAGTTCCTACTTGTATATTTGACGCGTCGGTTTGGTGTATTTGCATTTCCTTGCCTTGTGAAAGGATGAAAGTGTGTTTTATGTTGAGAAAAGTTTTGAAGAGGTGGTTGAATATGATAACTGAAGCTAAAAGTTTCACAATTGTGTTGAGTGATCAGCTCCATATGCCTGATAATTTGTTCATTTTATAATGAAGATCATGAAAGTGATAGTCTTGTATGTTCTTTCTCTCGGTTGGCTGCCTGTGTAGTTACATTTTACGCCTTGCAGAAGATATTATATTGTTAATATCTTGAGGTCTATGCCTTTGTCGTGTCTGTTCACTATCCATTCGAGCTTCTTGTCATGTAGGCATTTTGTTCATTTTTTACCAACTTTACTTGGCTAAAATACTGATATGTTGTGCATCCTTCTTAGTTTGAATCTAATTTTGATCATGGGTTGCAATTCTCAGTCTAACTTGCATACAAGGCAGGCTGGACGGCCACGCACAAAGACAATCAAATCTGCAGCAGAATCATCAACCAGATCTCATAGAACCATTTGTTCAAGATGTCGTTAGCCTGGGCATACTCGTAGAACATGCCTCGGAGTTTCTCGTGTTGCTTGTTCTATTTCTGCGAAGAGGTGTAGTATTTGTCATGTCAATGGTTACAATTGCAGGAGATGTCCTTCTCGTGTCAATGCTACAACTTAACATCATAAGTTTTCTATTAGTGTTGATGAAGACTTTATGTTTTGGATAGCTCTGTTACATCATTATTTGCTATAACATTTGGTTTGAGGTTGTGAATCTTACTTCTTTATGTTATGGATTAATTCTGTTGCAGCCCTATTTGTGTAATACCCCAATCCTTCATAAGTCGTTAAGTTCATCTTAAATGAGTTTATGTGCCTTAATTAAATGCCCTTGAATGACTTTACGTGATTTTTAATGTTTTGATTATTCGAATCAATTGTGTGATGAATTGATTGAGCATGATTATGTGAGTGTGAGTTTGAGTTTGAATATCAGAGAATTCTGAGAAGTTTCGTTTTTAGATGAATAGTAACTTTTCTCAGGTAATCACTATTCATCGAACTTTTTCGAATTTCATCTAATTAGTGTCTTTTGAGTCTAAAAGTGATTCTAGAAGCGTTTAGATAGATTCGAGAGTCGTCAGAAATTGTCCGACAGAAAATTTTGTAAAGGACCAGAAAACCCTAATATGAATAGTCAATTCCGACTTTTTCTTTGTTTCTCGGAATTTTATTTTGAAAGTTTGATTTCTGGATTCCTTGATTTATTTGGTGAAGTTTGAGATGGAGTAGAGAGAATTCCGATGTCGAGAAAGAGTCATGGTGAGTTTCAAATCGTTTGAGAGTTTAATGAGAAATTAGGGATAGATTGCACCGGATAACTTTTTCTTTAGGGGAAATTTATATCACGTTTTTTATCACCGGGTGTAATTAAATTCTATTAATTCCTATCCTACTCTCATTTCACTCACTCTCTCTCACACGCGCTCTTTCTCTCTTAAACATCCCTCTCTCTTAATCTTCTCTCTCCACTCTCTCTCTCCTCTCTACTGATCTCCCTCCCTCTCTCTCTTCTCTCTCCCTCTCGGCAAAGACACACACACACATACCATCCACCATTGTTGAGTCTCCTTCAAGCTCCAAAGATGAAGATAACCTAGCTCCCGATCATCTATCGGCTAATCCATTAAGGTATTTGAGATCCTCTCGTCGTAATGATCAATTTAAGACTAGGATTCATCTCTTTCTCTCTTGTTAAAAAATCGGCAGCCTTGCCTAAGAAATGAAGCTAGACTTTTGCTTGTTTGGATCTTAGAGTTGCGTGGATTGAAGACCTTTGATGGATCAAGTCTTCGAGTCTAACTAAGTTCTCTTGATTCTTGTTTGATTCTAGTGGTGAGAACTCAAGGAAATTGTCACAGCCCCAAATCCCGAGGGACGGCAGAAGCTGGGGTGCGACTGAGGTTGGATTTAAGAAGCGGGGAAGAAGGGGGCTAACTGACTAAGCATACAAAAAGGGCATCAAATACTCAATGAACAAGACTCGAATATAAATAAAGAAAGAGTTAATCACGAGTGATTACTCGACAAAAGTACATGGAAGAACTAAGTTCCAGTTTACAAACTTAAACTACAGAGTTTTGTTCAATAGACAAGTTCTCAAAAGACTTAGAGTTCTGGCAGCGGAAGAGTCCTAACTAAAGCATCCTATCTTTTCAACTCAACTTCAACCGTTGCCGCTCGCGTCGCTTCAACCTGCACATTTAGAAAACAATGCAGGGCTAAGTACAAACGTACTTAGTGGGCACGATGCCGAAATCATAATCATAAGTATAGATAAATATGGCATTTCATAAAGGTAGCACATCGGGGTTTTATTGAAAGAGGCCCGTGTCTACTAAACATTTTCTGACTCTTTTCTCAAATTAGCTTGCAAGCATTTTTCTGGTATGTTATGTTCAATCTTGACCCAAACTCATTCACCGTGGCTGGTACCCCTCAACAAGACATCACATACACCACAAGTTACAAAGTGCACTAACTCTGGAAAGCACTTAGCAGCTAACTCAGAGCCGATCGTTAGTTAACCTAGTTAGATTAACTCTAAATCTGGAAAACACGAATGTTAACTCAGATAGGTACAAGAGAACTCACATAAAACATAAAACAGTTCATGCCATAATATCACTTTAAAAACACAGATATCAAAGCGATAAAGAAAGATTTTCTGAGCATTGCTCATTTTATTTTGTATATAAAAGCCCACCTCGTAATACAGAACTAAAAACACTAGCTTCCAATCTTCGGATCTTCCGTCCTTTCTTTACTGCTGGCTTCCTCCTTCATCGTAAAATAATAATACTTAAAAATCAATTCGTAAAAGATAATCGATCAAAGAGACTCGAAAAAGGTTTTTGTTGATTCATTCTTTAGGCATTTGCACACTTACTAGATTCATTTTACTTAAACGGAAACGAGACTCGAACAAATCCCGTTTAGAACTCGAAATGTCTCATACTCGACTCTTAGGTCAGTAGAGAGGGTAGTCGATAGCTTAATACGACTTAAAAGATCATAAGAAACTAAGTTGGAAAGAATCAACTTAGGAAAATAAGTTTTAGTTCATTACGACTTAGACAATTTCTCGCTTAACTAAACTTCTTTACTTGAACGGATAAGAGGTACCAACTCGGAGGAAGGAATGATTGGATACCTTGATTTTTACTAAAGGAAGGAATGAAGTTTGATGGATGGAAGAAGACTTGTGATTTTCTTGCTCAAGATCTTGGAGCTTTCTTCAACAATGGAGGAAGAAAGAAAAAAAAAATGAAGAAGGGAGAGAGAAGGGCTGGCTACCCTGATAGTTGCTACTATTGTTGTTATAGTAGCCTCGGTTCTGACTCTGTGCTGGTGCTGACGAAGTTGGTACAATCTTCTTCTCATCAGGCACGACGGCCTCCATTTCTAGTGTTATTCCCAAAATATCCGTATAGCCTAGTCCTTCATGACTAGCTAAAGCGATTCCTAGCTCATGTCGTAAACCCCCTTGAAATTTCTTGGATAGCTTCTCCTCAGTATCCACCAATGCCGGTGCATACCTTGACAGTTCGCAAAACTTGGCATCATATTCAGTCACGGTCAGCTTTCCTTGCTTCAGATTATAAAACTCGGCTTCCTTCTGTGCCCTATACGTCTTGGGGACGTACTTATCAAACAAGATCTCCTTGAACTCTTCCCATGTAAAACGAGCCAGATGCTCTGCAGGAATCACCTTCTGTCTTGCTTCCCACCAGTAATCTGCCGATCCAGTCAGCTGGAATGCGACACAAAGCACTTTCTCCTCATCAGTGCATCTGAGGAGCTTGAAAATCTTCTCAGTAGATCTCACCCATAGCTCAGCATCGCTAGGGCTACCCGTTCCATTTGACATTCTGATTTTAATTACTCGATTCATAAGAAATTTTGCTTGTGATTAAAAACCCTCTTCATGGGTCATGTATATATATATACATCAAAAAGAATATTAATTCTGCCTCCAACGAGGACTTATACAAAAAGGTTAGACTACTATTAGTCTAAACTAGGCTGACTGCCTACTATTTACCGGGTGCACTAACAAGCTGCAACTCCGTATCTACTAAAGTACTAGAACGGAAACGATTCGTAAAATTTCGTATCCGCTAGAGTACTACAAAAACTAACTAGTTACTGATCCGACTCTATACAGGACAAAGAGCTACTACTACTACTGATATTTACCCGCGTCTACACCGCTCTGCTAAACTAAACTGCAGTCGAGTCCAAAAACTACCCCCCTATGGCCTGCAAAAAACCCTAAGAGTCCTCCTCTGGGTCCTCCTCCGGGTCCTCCTCCGGATCCTCCTCCGGATCTTCGTCCGGGTCCTCCTCCTCGGACTCTGAACCAAAAACAAGCTGTAGTGCCTCGTCCACCCTCAGAGTAGAACCGTCAGCAAGTGTAAGCAGGGCAGGTGAGGGTGCCTCTGAAACCGTCTCCTCCAGGTCGGAAACCAAGTAGTCCTCGCTGACCACTACCGCACGCTTCTTCAGGGGAAGAAGGTGCTCGGGAACTGAACCTGAACCTGACTCAAACTCCTCTCTAGAATGGACCCTGGACGGTCCTGCCTCCATTCGCTCTCTGACTACTCCCCACTTCGCACAGATCTCCTCGAGTGGCGTAAGTGGAGAAGGTAGCTCTAACAAGGCGGCAAGCTCCGCGTCGATCTCTCGGTAGTCTGGCCCCTCCCTGTACTGTCTCGTCTCTAACGGTCCCCTGACTCCAACACAAATGTCTGGAACAAAAGGTGAAGACAACCCTAACAGCGCATCTGTCTCAGCGTCAACCTCCACGAATCCCGGCCCTGGGATCAACTCCTCGATCTGCTGACCAACTGGTGGTGACTCTGGTGTAACTACGGTCTCCTCGTCCTCCTCTAACTGTCCTAACTCTGTGCCCTCCTCTAACTGCCCGAACTCTGCGTCCTCCTCTAACTGCTCGGACTCTGCGTCCTCCTCCTCACTCGGTACACCGTCTGGTGGCAACTCCAACAGGGCGACAAACTCTGGGTCTAAGTCGAGGTGCTCTGATTCTGTCTCTGCTGGAAACTGACTGTAGGGAAGGTGTGGCTCTAATGGGATGGGAAACATGAATCTGCTCTCAAAGAAGCGCCTGTGCACACACAGGGCGAATCCGGTGTAGTTGCTGGTCGGCTCAGTGTCGTCGCCGAAAATCCCTAAGAAGTACCACGCTGCACGATGCGCCCAACCGCGCCACTTGTCTGATAGGTGAACAATCAGGTCTAGAATCGCCTGACTCTCCCGGATCAAGTGTCGCACTGGGTAGTAAACTGAAGAAAAGTTACTGACAATCTGTCCTACGTCCTCCTCCCCGTAGTCTACCTCGAACTCGTAGTACTCATCCTGCAGCATGTCTACTATAGTGCGCTCGCACGAGGCCAAAGGCTGGCTCTTCCGAGCCGTGACACGAGTCCTAGCCATCCTACAAAAGTTTTAAGGAAAAACGGATCAGTAACAGGTAGGGAAAAATAACTTATCTCAAGGAAAAACTTAAATTACAAAATGAACATTCCTTATTCAATTGTAACTTCATCACCTAAGTCAACTACTTATCAAGACTTCTAGCAATTCAAGAAATTGCACTTAAACAACATACATAATTAAAAGAAATCAAGATTTTTATTTCCATTCTTTATTTTACAAAAATTTTCTATTCATTTTAATTCTTTATTTCTTTCTCAACACACTTCTTAATGACTCTCACTTATTAAAACAAAGTACGTTTATTTCGTTCATATTACTTTTTCAAAAGTAACATCCATTTACAAAAGAATTTGTCATTTACGATTCTTGATATTCATACTAGTTGTAGTCGTCGCTCAAAGATGAAATATGGAATTAAATTCCAAAAGAAAAATGGAATATAACTTAAAGAATAACTTTCTGGAAACTTAAGTTCTAGTTGTCGTCGCTAGAATCGGGCGATCGATGGAAAAAAAAATTTTAATCGAGCTTCGTGCTCGACTTCTAATAATCTATGCGATTTTTCTTCGTAGAATTCGATCGAGGTGAACCCTATTGAAACACGAAACGAGAAGAAAAGGAATGACGTGACACGAAAGACGTCCTTAACATTGCTTACACGGAAGCAACGTTCACTTATTTCATTTGGCTTTGATTCCAATTTACTCGATCTTCGTCGTCTCGTTCATATCTTTCTTAACTCGAAGCCGAAAGCTTCTCAAACGTCTAATTGCTCCCTTCGTTTACTAATACGATTTATCGGATCACTTTTATTTCTTTTTCCTCGCAGGAAATTCTTAGAAAACAAGTTCGACTTTGCCGAATCTTTAATCATGTCACTTAACGCATGTGACATTCATCAGTAGAAGTTCTTCTCACGTTGGGGATCTCCTTTCGAAATCATTTCATAACAACGTTTCTTAAAAACGTCTAAATTCTCGAAGAACCGGAAAGATCTTAGGTTTCAAGTCTACGTTCTCATTGATCCGGGAAAAATCCCTAAAATCCGACTATATTCTTGTATCCGCATAATTTTTCATAAAAAGGAAATCATTGCGCAAATAATTTCACATAGGATAGTACTTGTACTATCGCATAATCACATAAAGTATAAAAAAGAAAATTATATTTCTGAAAAATTCTTATTGTTAAAATACAACTCATTCTCATTCTCAATTTTTATTGAATACTTGCTCATAAAATTTCTTATTTAAAAGAAATCACATCATAAAATTCTTTCCTTTTCCTCGTTGAGTCGACGTAGCGGGCGGTTGAGTTGACATCTACGTTCTCAATCTAAGTATTAGAGTCTAACTCTTATCTTATACTTGGAAAGATGACTCTGATCCAGAGTATATACAAATATTATGTCTTATGACTCGAAAGAAGACTCGATATAGGGTACAAACGAATACTCTATATTATTACTCCAAGGAAGACTTGTATACGAATACCACTAGGTGATATTGCTAGGAATGACTCGTATTAGAAAAAGATGACTCATAACTAGAGCAGGAAACAAACTACTGCTCTGATACCACTTTGTGGTATTACTGAAAGAATGACTCGGACTAGAAGACCGACTCGCATCCAGAGCAGAAAATGAACTTCTGCTCAGATACCACTTTGTGGTAGTACTAAAGAATAACTCATACTAGGGAAGTGACTCGAACTAGAAGATTGACTCAGAAGCAGAGCAGAAAACGAGCACTGCTCTGATACCACTTTGTGGTATCACTAAAAAGAATGACTCTTACTAAAAAGAATAACTCGTGACCAGAGCAGGAATGACCGCTCTGATACCACTCTGTGGTATCACTAAAAAGAATAACTTATACTAGAAAAGAATGACTCATGATCAGAGCAGGAAAACAGACCTTGCTCTGATACCACTCTGTCACAGCCCCAAATCTCGAGGGACGGCAGAAGCCGGGGTGCGACTGAGGTTGGATTTAAGAAGCGGGGAAGAAGGGGGCTAACCGACTAAGCATACAAAAAGGGGATTTCGAGACAGGGGACGTTCCCTGTACCAAAAGAAAGCCTCGGATGTCTAGTTTACTCTCCAATTTACGGATCTCAATTCCGATAAACGAGCTAGGAGATATTGCAGTTTCCGTGAAGGGTCGCAAAACTGCCGAGTGAAACCCTAAAGCTCGATAAAATCGACGTACGGTTTTCTAGGTTCGATTAAAGCTTAAACACTTTTATTTTCATGCAAATACTGACTCAAGGCAGTCACCACGTATCATCATACGTGATGAACTCCTTTTCATTTCTCGATTATAAGCACGACGATTAAAACCTCGTCTTTTCAAACTAAACAAGTACTATACCAAAACAACTTCTAACTTCTCGTTTCTACTTCTCGTTCACAACTATAACTTATCATTTCATAACTCGGATGAACATGTCGTCAACTACAAACTCGTTCATTTAATAATAACGATCATTAATATCCAATTACTTTCCTTATTCGACTTTTCTATCGTTATTTAGATTCACTTATTCGTCTCTTATGAAAAATCCAACGTCATTAGAATTCGTTCTAACTTTCCGATTACGAACATTTACTAACAAGATTAACTTATAATCACATCATAAACCCATATCATTATCTAATCTTGACTTATCGTCGATCGTTCGTCTCTTAACGAAAATCCTACGTTCTCCATTTTCGTTCAAATTTTACAACAACGATTATCATCTAACAAGCATTACTAACATGCAAATCATATTATCATAACGTTAATGAGCCTCAACTTATCGATACATTTCCGTCTCTTACATTTTTCGATTTATTTTTAGAAAAATCCAAATTAAATATATAATCATCCTTATACATTGCATATCTCATTTCCATAAACATAACATGCATATCATAACATTTACTATACTAAATCATGCATTCTTCGTCTCTTAGGTTTCGAATTTTATTTTTAGAAAAATCAAAATTAATTCATAGAGTCAATTAATAACATGTAGAACACTAATCTATTGATCAAACATCAAAGAAATCGAACTACGAAAAACCCCCAAAATTCTATAAAATTTCGGTAAACCCTAAAACATAGGGGTTCTTGATTTTCTCTTCAATTCATCCATAGAAAATAATTTCTATCTATCTAATAACAAGAATTAAACCTTAGAAAATCCTACTAATTATTTCCTAATTTTCGGTCATGAAGAAAATTAAAGAATTAAAATTCTACTTGGATAGAAAGATAGAGGAGATGATTACCTTGAAGATTATGAAAGTAGAAGTGGAATTGGATGGATGATTGATGAACTTGTGAAGAAATTTCCCTGAAGAAGCTTGAGTCTCTAATGGAGGATGAAAGAAAAATGAGACAGAGAATGTGTGTGTGTGTGGCGGTTTTGAGGAGAAAGGAGAGAAGGATGATGACTCATTGTTAGATACATAAAGTGAAGAAGAATATCTAACAAAGCATAGTGAGACGCTAAGGGCGTGTTTGTTTGCGAAAATTCGACGGAAATATCTCGTTTTCGGCTCTTAAATGACGATTAAAAAGTCGAGAAATACTTTCCTAGTTGGTTACAAATTCGACGAAATCTAATTCGTCCGTTAGATTGGAAATAATTCATGTACTCGGAAAAACCTAATTCGTTTTTCAAAATCCGAGAAAAAGTCGGGATTAGACAGTCTAAAATTCGTTCGGAAAATCATAAAAACTAACTTTTTCCGGTGAACTCGTATCGAAGAAAAAGTAAATATAAACTCTGACGGAGTTTAATTCTGAGTTTTCGGACGAAAAATTTACCGGACGCGAAAACCCTAATACAGTAGTCGTTCGTCCGACTTCTGGAAATTATTTTCTGAAACGGATTTCACCGTAAATTTTAGAATTTAATTTCATGAACTTAGGCGTGCAAAGCCATAATTATTATTAAATTTCATTTTTAAAGACAGTAGAAATTATCAGGGTATTACATTGATTGACTTGCCTAAATATTTTAAATGTTTTGGTATACAATCATCTACATGTTAATTATTAAAAGTCCTTTGGACGCACGGGATAAAAGTCCTGTTGATGCGAGACCAATGCATGCATTGTATTAAGGTAACTGTGAGCTTTACTTCGGTTTAGCCGGTTACGGTGTACGAGAAGGAGGCCTACTTCTCGACACCACAGAAAGATCAGTTGTAGATTGATTCATACTTGAGTATAAAAATGACTGCATTCGATTTCAGAAAAATGAAAATGTTTTTATGGCTATCACAAGTGGTAAACTGTTTTTGGACGAATATATATTTAACGCTTGTGATGCAGTAAAAGAGGCAAGTTTCTAATCATATAGCTCTAATGAGCAGAGTTTCAAATGTTTTTGGCATTGTGTTCACTGAGTACGAAGTACTCAGCCCTGCATGTATTTCTAAACGTGCAGGTTAGTTGTGGATGAGGATGGTGCGGATGGTCCTGGTGGTGTGTTGTCTTTTGATGTTGAGTCGACAGTTACATGTCTTCATTCATGTAATTGTTGTGAGCAGTGATATCTTCTGCTGGATTGTGTCTATATTTTTGAAATACTCTACTATGTTGATGCTAAAATGAGCAGTCTGCTCGAATCGAAACAATGCCTTTGGTTTCGTTTGCTTTATATTCTGAATGAAGTGAAGTCAAAATACTTAACACTATTTTTGAGAAACCGTTGTAAATTAATTATGTCTGTTTCTTGTTAGGTTTGGTTGAAAGCATGTTCACATTCATTATCGCTTTCATACCTTATTTCCTTAATTGATTCATTGTCGAGTTAAGTTTTATTTGTTGGTTTCACATTTTTAATTCATTCAGAATAGTATTTGGTTACATCTCGAGCGAGTTGTGACATAAGTGACGTGTTTAGTTGATGGTTTTACCTTCACACTCCAATGGAGTCTGGTCGTTCCTACACACCGGATTTCGGGCTGTGACAGGCAGGTTACTATCGAAGATTCATAGAAGGCTTTTTCAATATAGCGAAGCCGATGACGAGTTTGCTGAAGAATGAATTCAAGTTTAGATGGACGGAGGAATGCGAGCAAAGTTTCCAAGAGCTCAAGTCAAGATTAACTTCAGCCACAGTGTTAGCCCTTCATGAGGCAGGAAAGGACTATGTCGTTTTTAGGATGTGTGTTAATGCAAGATGGAAAAGTGATAACATATGCTTCAAGACAACTTAAACCTCACGAGAAGAAGTATCCGGCGCATGACTTAGAGTTGGCAGCAGCAGTACATGCTCTCAAAGTTTGGAGACATCATCTTTATGGAGCCAAGTGTGAAATCTTTTCGGATCACAAAAGTCTAAAGTATTTCTTCGAGCAGAAGGAGTTGAACATGAGATAAAGACAATGGCTTAAATTGTTACGAGTGCAATATTCTTATCACCCCGGAAAAGCCAATGTAGTAGCCGATGCATTGAGCAGAAAGGAGAATTTGGAGTTAGGATTTCTCCTAACCGATGAGAAAAAGTTAATCGAAGAATTTGGAAAGATGAGAATCGAGGTAATTCAACCTCCGAAGTCTATGGAGCAAGTTATTGCATCTCTAGTAGTGGAGCCAGACCTTAGAGCTCGTATCATAGACGGCCAAGGAAAAGATGAGAAGTTAGAGGATTTAAGGCTAAAAGTGAGGAAGGAAGGAGTTGAAGATTTCAAAGACTCGTACGACAATGCCTTGTTGTTCCGTAGTAGACTATGTGTATCAAATGATGAAGAGCTCAAGAACGAGATCATGAGTAAAGCCCATGATACTCCGTATACCGCCCATCCCGGTAGTACAAAGATGTACCAAGATTTGAAGCATCAATTCTGGTGGGCAGGAATGAAGAAAGATGTGGCCTTGTTTGTGGAAAGATGTTTAACTTGTCAGCAAGTAAAGTCTTTACATCAGAGTAGAGGGATCATCGGTTCGCTGCTCTACCTAACTGCCAGCCGACCAGACATTTCATATGCAGTTGGAGTGTGTGCTCGTTTTCAAGTCCAACCAAGAGAAGCACACATGTTGGCAGAAAAGAACATCATTAAGTATGTGAAGGGAACTGTCAATGTTGGATTGTGGTACCCAACTGATGACAATATCCAGCTGACTGGATACTCAGATGCCGACCTAGCAGGAGATCGGTTGGACAGAAAGTCTACTTCTGGACACTGTCAGTTCATGGGAAGCAAGCTGGTTTCATGGTTCTCCAAGAAACAAGCGTGTGTTGCTACTTCGACAACCGAGTCAGAGTACATGGCTGCCGGAAGCTGTTGCATGCAAGTATTGTGGCTGAAGCAGCAACTGAGAGATTATGAAGTCTCAACTGGACAGGTTCCCATACATTGTGATAGCTCGAGTGCCATAGCTATCTCTCTAAACCCTGTTCATCACTCTTGGACTAAGCATATCGATATTCGTCATCACTTCATCCGAGATCATATTGAGAAGAAGGATGTATCCATGGAGAAGATCCCAACTGAGATTCAGAAAGCTGACATCTTCACCAAACCTCTTCCTGAAGCCCGGTTCAAGATGCTGTGTGATCTTCTAGGACTTTTGGATCCGAGCTAAAAAGTCATCCGAGCAGAAGAGTCATCCGAGCTGATAAGGATTCATCCGAGCTGACGAATCGGATATCGAATTAAGGGGGAAGCTCAGATGAAGGGGGAATCTCAGATACGAATTGCCAACTGAGGACATCAAACGTCAGCTGAGGAGATGAACTTGAGTCAGCTGATGGTATGCTGCAACAATGGAACAGACGTCAGCTGAACAGACGAACTCGAGTCAGCTGATGGTATGCAGCAACTGAGAAATTCAACTAATGAACACAGCTGATTCAGACATCAGCTGGCAGGTATCATTTATGACTGAAGGTGTTATGATATTAAATGAGAATGTTTGAAATAAATTCAAACATTCATGAACATGTCAGCTAGACTAAACAAGCCATCATATCGCATTTAATGTAAAGTCTGGCTGAACACCTATAGCCTTACTTTATAGTGCGACTGGGCTGACACATCAAACTATTCACCTTCCCACTCACGCGCGTGGTATATCAGTCAAAATTACTCAACAGTCGCGAAATCATAGCCGTCAATAGATTCGCGCGATTTAACCCCAGCCGTTGATTTTATCCGAGTCAAAGATTATATAATACGGCAAATCAGGAAGTGATCCTTACCTTCTCTTTTCGTGCATATCTTTACTCACTATTCATCATCTTCTCAAATCTTGTTTTGCCATTTCCAGTAAAGTCTTTCACTCTTTCTTTGCATATATATCTCCTCGAGATGGCGCCCAAGTCAAAAGCCTCTAAAAAGATGGTTTCCTCAGAGCCTGCAACGTTCTAGGAATCATTCGACATGGTGATGTCGAAGATTCATTTCGAACAAATATTATCCAGAGCGGCTCTCTCATCGCCAGAGCTCGCTCCAATCGCCACCATCCTCTCCGACCACCATCTGCTTGATTGGGCCACCCTCTCTCCGGCCCTGTTACTCAGGAAGCAGATCGTACATTTCTACCGGAATCTGCAACGAGTTGCAAATGACGGGCTTGTCACGATCATCCCGTGCAAGCAACGTCACAGAACCTCCCGAACAGTAGAAGACTCTGTTGTGGAGATAAAGGTGTCGAAGGAGTTGGAGAAGCTCATTCCCAGAAACAGTGAAGCCACAGACGTGGTGGGGAACTTTTCTGACAAGGAAGCTGATGCCTTCCTTCAAACCATTCTTCTTGTTCCCGAACCATTGAAGGGGAGTATGCAAAGGACAAAGTTGAAGCCGGAGCACCGACTTCTTTTCGATGTAATCTCCAAATGCATCTTTGCATATGGTGGAGCCTTCGGGGACATCAGCCGTCCTAAGCTCAAGCAGCAGAAGGCTCTGGAAGAGATGCACCAGGTCGACTGGTTGGGATTTATAGAGAGCCAGTTGTTGTCGGAGAAGCAAAAGATATCCGAGACGACAGCTGAGTCCGGAGATGTTCTGTTAAGTGTCAAGGGGACTCTCAACTTCGGGACAAAGATATCAGCCCTCATCCTCCAAGCCACAAAGGGTCTGCCGCTGACATGGGAAGGGAGTGAGGACACTCCAGTCAGCAAGTTGTCACTGTTTCCCTCAGCCAAGAAGGCCAGGGATGTTGTAGAAGCTGTCTACACCCCCAAGGGTGTCCCCAAGCCAGCTGTGGAGGCAGCTGCTCGTCGCCCTTCGAGGACCAAGTCGGTGAAGCGCCAGCTGGAAGAGGTAGCTGAGGAGGAAGAAGACGAAGAGGAGGAAGAGGAGGAACCTCTGCAGAAGAGGCCAAGGATAAGGATCATCCAGCCAGCGGCTCAACCATCCACAACAAGTCCAGTGATGATCAAGCCGGCTGAGGCGAAGGAGTCAACCGAATCCAGTCAATCGGTTGACCCAGCTGGGTTTATTCTTCAACCTCGCCAGGAGGACGTGGCTGAGGAGGCAGGTGAAGACGTGGAGATCCAAGTGGTGGATGCCAGCTCCTCTTCAGATGACTCTTCTTCATCTGAGGAGTCCCATGACAGTCGGTTTAGAGCTGATGCCAGACAGGTTAACCCACCTGTGACTGAAGAAATCCTCCAGCCAGCCAACTCTCCATCCAAAGAGGATCCAGTTCTCTCAACTGGTCCTCAGTCAGATATTCCGAGCCTCTCGCTCGATGCCAACGTTGTGACCACTTCTTCGGCCAACGTTGATGAAACCATCGAACCCATAACCTTCGATATCGACCCCCCTCAGATCGATGAAGAAGCCAACCGCCAGGCAATCCTGGCTGAGTATGAAGGAAGACTCAGCTACTGCTTCCGCAAGCTGATTGGTATGTTCCCCGAGGCAACATCGATGCCCATTTTCTCTGTTCTCGGGACGGAGCTTCTATACCAATTCAGTGTCATATTCAGCTACTGGTACGTGAAGGAGGAGACCCTCAGGATCCATGGTTGGGACAAGTTAAAGGTCGAAGAGTCCAATCTGAGGGAGTACTTCGACTACCAGAGCCTGGAGGTGGCTTACAATCAAAAGGTGGTTGTGCTCCGACGACGTCTGGACAAAAGCATCCAAGAAGGGACAGAGACCAGGGAGCTGTGCAACAACCCTGAAGCTGTTCACTTTCTTGATGACATGCTCGCCAAAAATGCCTCCTGCATGGACAACGTCGACGCAGCTGATGAGGCGGCCAAGAGAGAAGAAGACAAACTCAAGGCCTACCTCGCCAGCCGATCTGCCATGGTTGTCGCGGAGTCTGCTACCCAGCCACAACCACAGCTTCTGCTCGGACCCTCCGATCAGCCAGCTCTCTCAACTGACGCCATCTGCGAGCTGATCTTGGAGAGGGTCAACCAGCTGAGGACGGAGATGCTGTCCAAGATCCAGCTGGGCAAGGAGGAAGAAGCTGAAAGGATGCAACAGCTGATGGCACAAAATGCCAGCCTGAAGAATCAGCTAGAACACCTCTCCTCTTCTCTGCAGCACAAGCTCGAAGATCTCTCCACCTCTTCCAGCTCAGAGGTCTCGGCTCTAAGAAAGGCCGTTCAGAGCCTCAACTCGGATTTCAACGTGTTCAAGACCGTTGCTGAATCTGACCTCGCAAAGTCCTAGCAGACTCAGGACCAGGAGTGGATGGCTCAGTTCGCCTCTTTCCGAGCTGAGTTCGTCTCCCTCCACAAAGAGGTCTCTTCGACTTTTGCAGCTGTGTAGCGAGCTGAGCAGGAGCGCCAAGACCTGGAATTGGTGAAGAAGGTGGAAGAGAAGGACGCTGTTGAAGAGCTGTTTTCCCGCATTCAACAAGCTGAAGCCAAGTTGACCTCTCTGGATGGCACTGTTGCCACTCTTTTGGATTATGCCAAAAAGGGGGAAGACAAGGAGCCAGCAGCTGGGGAAGACAAGGAGCCGGCAGCTGGGGATAGACAAGGGAAAGCTGTTCTCCAGCAAGGAGAAGGAGTGCCAGCTGAAGCTGAAGCTGAAGGGTCGCAGCCCGAACTGGAAGTCTCCCACGACCTCGTAGCCGAGCTCACAGCCGAGCTCGATGCAGAACTTGACGGGATATCCGTTGAAGACTGTATCGAAGCTGCCAAAGCTATGGAGGTGCCTAAGGAGAAATACTTGAATCCCTCTTGGATCAAGAAGTTCGCTGCCGATCAGGTCAAAAAGGTAGCCAAGTTCGAGAAGGAGCTCGCCAAGGTGGAGAAGAACGTCGACAGAAACAAAGCCAGCCGGAGTGTGCGAAGAATCAACAAGCATCAGATGAAGGCTGAGGCTAGAAAGTCGACGCATCAGCTGCAGAAGAACGCTCCGCTCCCGTCTCGATACCCACATGTTGACAAGTGGATGAATGCGGAGTGGAACGATGACTGGGAACAGTTCAAGCATGAGTTCGTCAATGACTTCTATTACAGGAAAGTTTACTCGACTGAAGACCCAAGGCTAGCCTTCAAGGAAGCCCTGTGGGAACTCAGATCTGGAGACCCTGGAATGTTTAGTCAGTTCAAGCGAGCTATGCTGAATGCTCAGCTTGATCCCAACACTGTTCCAGTTCCGAAGATGTGCAGGTACCGCCCTCCGATGATCAAAGGCACGAGCACGCCAAATAGAAATGCGATCTTGGCTGAGGCGAGGCAAGTCTGCAAGGAACACGACGTCAACACTGGGATCGAGTCGGAAGCGAAGAAGGAGATCTTCAACCGTATCTTCAACAAGTACGGTCAACAGTATTTCTGAGCTGTCAAAGTTTTTGAGCTGATAATGTTTTTGGATGTTGTAGTTTTTGAAGCAACTGTTGTATCTTTCTATGTTTTGCGCTTAACATTGTAACCTTCAGTTGTAACAAAAACTTCAAAGTATATAATACGATTCACCTTGATGAACAATTCCTCATTGTCCAAGCTCTGAATCACAAAGTCTTTCAATTTCATGTTATAACTGTGCTAACCCTTTGATGTTTTATCTTATAGACTGTCTAGAATTTCAGCTGAGATTTTAGATAAGTTAGTGAGGTTTAGATCAGTAGTGGTTTCAAGTTGTAAGTGGTTTTGGCATCATCAAAAAGGGGGAAATTGTTGGGAAATTTATTAGTATAAGTTTTGATGAATTCCAAAACCGGCTGACCCCAACCGAGTAAATGTTGCCAGTACCTAATGTTAGAATTTAGGCTCGCTGTTTGAGCAATGTTAAGATTTTATCTTTACAGGTCTCCGGCTGAAGATGGCAACAAGACGTCACTCAGACAGAACATCAGTTGTGAAGAAAGACAACTGAGAGTTCATTTGTTCAGATGCAAACAAGGGGAAGTCTTCAGAACATCAGTTGAAGGAAACCAACTGAGCGAATATCAGATGAAAAGGAAATCATCTGAGGGTTCAAACCCAACTGAGTAAATACAAGGAAGGCAACTGAGTGTTCAGTTTCAGAACCTCAGTTGTACAATCCGAACAAGGAGTTCATCTGTTTGAAATTCGAAGTCAGCTGAGAGCTCGACAGATCGGAACATCAACTGAAGATCACTCAGATGAAGGTCAAGACTTTCAACCGACAAACCGAAGTTGACTGTCAAAGATTTGAATTTCAAAAGGAAGTCACATGAGGGTTTGACCGTTCAGTCATTACCCCATCTGGCCCAACCTAAGGCTGTCTCAGATGGAAAGAAGAAGAGCACAGATGCCATATCGGGAAAGTCTGTAGAGATGAGAGACAAGCCATCGCTTTCAACGATCAGAGATCAACTGCTCCTCCAACGGCTAGTTGATTCTCTCCGCCTATAAATAGAGGCATTCTCTCATTCGAGCAAAGACAGACATGCAGATAGACACATAGACAACGAAAAATTCAAGAGCTTTCTCGAGAGAAATCAAAGCAAATCTGCAACATCATCATCTAAGAGCATCAGCAGCTGAGAGTTCCAATTTGAGAGAACATTAGTAGCTGAGGGTTCCTAGAATTCGAAACTGTTTTTGATCTTAGGTTGAGTGTTTATTCGTTCAAGCCTTAGATCCAGTTCTCATTTTTGATCGAGCTGTAGTTGGAAATCCTACCCTTTCTCACACCCTAAAAAGTGTGCTAGGACCTTACTCTTCCTGTAATTGAGTAGTCAGGTCGTCAAGTACCCGCAAACTTGACTTAGGCTGTTTAGTGCCCGGAAACTAAACTGTAACGGTTGCTCAGCCCGCGTAAGCTGAGTGGTTCTGTCCAGAAGAACTTGGACTGAGGTGTGTGGACTCACATCTCCCAGTGGACGTAGGAGTTCTCTCCGAACCACGTAAATCTTGTGTGTCGTGTTTTCTTTTGTGTTCAGTCTTTATTATCATATCTTAACTGACAAACTAACCGCATACAATCTGCATACTTTCACAACAACAGTTTTGGTTTTGACCAACCGTGCATAAAAGCGTGAGTTTGTTTTTACGAGTTTATTTTCCACCACATTCCGCACAACACCAATCTTCCAGCTGAGGTTGCTTACTCAGCTGTGAGATCCCAACTGAGTCCTCTCACTCAGTTGAAGTTGATTTCAAGTGTTAAGTTTTTCGAAAGTTGAAAAATCCTAACTGGTGTATTCCCCCCCCCCCCCCCCCCCATACACCAGTAACTCGTATCGGAACCATCAGGTAATAATTCTCCAAGTTCTTGAGTTTGAAATCCAATAATCATCCCCCTTATTCTTCATAATTTTTCGGCTAATAAGCCCAAAAATGGATGGTTAATTATTGTTTCTTTTTCTTGAGGGATTCAAGATGAGTTCTTCCAAGAGAAATCCAAGCTAGGAGTTGAGCCCCATTTCCCCATCATTTTTGGTTCTAAGAAGAGCAAGAGGAGGAAATCGAATTTAATTTCTAAAAGTATGGTATTTATTTGATTAATTGTATATATGTATCTCTTAAGCCCTGAAAGAAAGAAAACATGCATGCATGATATTTATTTTATGTTTAGGCAAACTAGGGTTATCGATGTGAGGATCGAGTGAGGAGAAATCGATAGGAGAATCGAACTCTAGGATTTAATCTATGAATTAAGAGAGAAAAAAAAATTAAAAACCCTAAAAATTTGTTAATACCGAAAATTTAGGAGAAAAATGAGAAAATATGATTTTCTTGAGTTTTTGTTAATTTGATGTTTGATTTATGTTTTTTAGTATATTATGAATAAGTATTTGTGCTTGAAAAATTTAAAAATCGAATGCCCTAAAAATCTTATTAATACTGTGATTTTTAGGCTAGGAGGAAGAAAATATTTTGTTGATTTTGTTGATGATTTAATTGATGTTTTGAGCATGAGATTATTATGAGATGTGATGATTTAATCTTTTATTTTGTTAAGTGTGAGAAAATCGACATATACATGAGGTTTTTGAAGAAATTAATTTTGTGATAATTTAGAAAATTTGATAATCTTGATGTTATAATGTTGTTGATGTGTATTAGAGTATTAATTTGAATCCTAGATGAAGATAGAATTTAATGTGATGAAAGAATGAAGTTTTAAGCTTTAAAAATGTTAAGAATTGAAAATACATAGAAAAGAATACCTAGTAGGTGTTCTAGGTGTTCTAAGTGTTCATGAGATGAAACTTGAAGATTTGAGTTTTAATTAAATTAAATAAAAAAGGAAATTAGTAATTAAATTAATAAAATAATCTAGATATTTATTGAAATAAAAAGAAATTGAAGAATAAAGGAGAACATGTATTAATTAAGAAATGAGTCTTAAATTAGTAAATAAAAGAGGAAAAGAAATTTCTTATTTAAATAAGTAAGAGTCGAGAAAATCGAGTTAAAATAAAGAGAATAAAATGATAAGAAAGCGAAGAAAAGATTTAATCAAGTCGAGGAAAGATGTTAGACGAGTTAAGTTTAAATACTCGTATAGTTTAATCAAGAAAATAATGGAATAAAATACGAATAAAATATCGAGTAGTGATTTTGAAAGTAATTAATTAAATTAATTAAGAAAGTTGTTTTTCAAACCGTTTGGATTAAAAATAAACCGAGAAGAGTTGTCGAGATAATAATCTAAAAGTAATAGTTTGAGTCAAGAATAAGAATTGAGTTAGAAATAGAAATAAAATTCCTATTTCATAAGAGTTTAATAAAAATAGAGAGAATTTTTATTAATTGAGTAAACATTTATAATATGTTTTCATAAGACAACGAGTTTGGAAAAGTGTCGTATATAAGTCGAGAAAGATAAATTTTATTATTTGAGTTTATAGAAAAAGGAATTCGTATTTGAATTAAGTTCTAAAATAAAAATTAGGTAGATGTTAACGTGTCTTGAAATGTGATTGAATTCGAGACAATGTGTTTTATTTATTTCGAATTATTATGCAATTGAATTAACGTGCTTGAGTGAATGATATTATTTGATGATGACGTGAAAGATTACTGAGTTTGTTTTGTATGCAAAACAATTAAGTTATTAAGTTGTTAATTAAATCGAGAATTGATTAAGAATATAAAAGAAAACTCGAGTAATAGAGTTTACATAGATGACGTTTCATAATTAAAGCGAGAAGTGCTAAGACATTGGTTAGTAGTATTAACCAATTATCGAGTAGTGTTAATGGCTTAGAGACAAGAATGCGAGACTTATTTAGAAAAGAATAACATAGAGAGGAACGAGTCAAGTAGAAGTCCTTCAGTCGAGACCAACGATTAATATCCATCTTTGCGTAGCATCTTATCTTCTTTATCGATGTCAAACTGTGAAGGATCAAGCAGAATGGAGAAATAAGCGAGGACAGATAGCACGTAAGCCACCTAGCTAGAACGTCGAAAAACAGGTGGGCTTTTCTAAACCAAAACTATCGATGAATGCTATTATACTATTGAGTATTATTATGTGAATCTTTAAAATGCAATTGACTTGCCTTTTTATTGAGTTTGAGTTATTATCATCCTGTGAAAGGCAGGAAACCTACGTGTGGTATGTTAAATGTTGAGGTGACTGTGAGCCTTGCTTCGGTTAGGCCGGTCACAGTGTTCGAGAAGGAGGCCTACTTCTCAGCACAGTGAGAGAATTTGTGACAGATGATGCATACTGTTGAGTATATATTATGTTTTGACTGTGCAGTCTATTTAAAAGAAAATGTTTTTAGCATGCACAAGTAAAATCGTTTTAAATGGTATAAGTACTTGTGATGCTTCGGCAAGGCAAGTTCAATTGATATAACTTTAAGAGCTTCTTTTTCCAAATGTTTTCGGCATATGTTCACTGAGTACGAAGTACTCAGCCCTGCATGTATTTCTAAACGTGTAGGTTAGCAGGATGGCGATGGCAGGAAAGGCTTGGTGGTGTGGTCTGTTTGGTTGAGTCGAGTTGAATGTCAGACTGGCATTTGCACGTCTTCATACATGTGATGTTGGGATTTGAGTCGAGTTTCGATTGCAGCCCCTTTTGAAATGGAAATCTGTTAATATATACTTGATACTTGTTTTTGGTTCCAAGCAATGTGCTCGATGGTTTTTAATGTTTTGTTGAACCTTTTTCTCGTTAACCTGAAATACTTATCATATTCTCGTTGATATGTAATTTAAAATGCTCGGTTATTGCTTCATTATGTCTTTGATAGCTTTATTCGAGTGCTATTGCTTTTCGTTAATATTTCCCCGAGCATGTTCCCCGTATTTGAGTTGATTGTTAGATGGTTAAGTTGTGTTATTGTTCGTAAGTCGCACCTCAGGAGTCGGGGTGTGACAGGTTGGTATCAGAGCAGGTTTGACTGCTCTGAAGTCTGATATTCTTTTACGAGTCAAGTCTAGATTTAATTCCTAGACTTATTTGAGTCAGTAAACCACACCAAGCTATCCTCCATCTCATCCGGCAACCAGGTACGTCTTATTTTCTAAAAGTTTTTCGAGTTAAAGTGATGTTTGAATTATCAAGATATTGAGAATTTTTTAGTTATTTATGAGTTATGATGTTTAGAGATAAAAGCTATTAAGTTGATTGATAACTAGATTGCTTTAGAATGTCCTCCCTAATGCGTGTTTTGTGTGGAAAAATCGGAAAGGATGAAACGCTTGTGCAAACGGTTACGTGATTTGGAATTGCCTAAAACCATGAACAAAAATCCCCCTTTGGAACGCAAAAATGAGTATGTGGTGGAAATTCTAGTATGCTTGATTAATTATTTAAGTATGCTTATTGTGTTTAAAAATTCGTATAGGATGGACGATAATGACTGGATGCAGGAGTACCTGCACGTAACAAAAATGAGTATTGAATCAATAGCTGAATTCCTAGCGCACTATCACACGATTTGGGGAAAAGTCCAGTTTATGGACATCGGACCACTAGAAGGCATGACATGTTTGATCCAGGCCCTACCTTGGGAATGGAGAGATTGGGCAGCATCCCTCGTTCCTCGATTCCTAGGCTATCGATACTTCGACCGAACTCTGTACGGAGATGTTAATACGTTTATCTCCACTATCTCAGCTCGTTACATGACATATGGCGCCCCTCCGCCAGAGCCATATGAGGACGACTTTCCAGATCTGCTAAACGGAATTTTCCTTGTTCCTCGACCGATTCCTCAAAATGGCCCTGTTTCCCTTCATATTAATTCGCCGCCACAAACCGAACTTTAACCTCGAGAGTCCCATCAAGATTATCCAATTGTAAGTGGTGCACTTTCAATCCGATTTTTTGATCTCTTTGCCTTGTCTAACTCGCCAACATTGCAGTCGAACGGATGCAATGACCCTAATGGAATTCTGTCACCGAATGGGGATCAGTTCGCCGCCTATATGCGTCGTTATCAAGCAACTCTTCCAGTTCATCTCGAAGCGGAGTCCTCCAGACCAGCCCGTTCAAACAACGGCGATGATAATGAGAATGAAAATGAGCCGGCCGATGCAGCGACAGTGGGAAGAGGATACCTCCAAGCTTTATCCAGCGATATCTTTCTTGCCCCTTATACTAGTGCATCTACCTCTGTAGTAAGGCCAGAAGATGAGTACAACTCCCAATTTGGTGCCCCAGCCGACGTAGCATCCTACCTTCGTCGAGAGGAAAATCCCAACAGCCCGCGTTGGGTTGAGTCCGAGCTAGCTGCACTAAACTACACTCTAGAGGATTGCGAGGAAGCATTGAGGGCAGCCAAACGTGAGTGTTTCACTATCGAAGATGACAATGTTGAGGAAGAAGGGTTCTCAAGGTTAGTAAATTTCGAGATGATTTTTTTTTTAAGAGGGTGAGGATGTAATACCCCGAGCTTCTATAACATTAGAGAGCGTATTAAATAACCTTATAGGTTTAAATGACGAGATGTGAAGAATATTTTTTTTTTAAATAAGTAGAAATGAGTAAAACGATTGAAATGCCCTTATGTGTTTTTACGTGAGATTATTTTCTTGAAATGATAATTTGATGCATATATTGAGCTTATTTGTATGAAAATGAGTACGAGTATGATTTTCAGAGATTTCCGAGGATTTTGATTTGAAGTGAATAGTGTTGATAACCGAGAAATCACTATTTACCGATAGACTTAGAATAGATTTTAATTAGAATCGTTGAACCTAGAATTGATTCTAAGATCACTGAGATAAGATAGAAGCTTATCCGAGATTATTCGAGAGAGTTACGAGAATTTAATCTTTAAAGGATTAATAAGCCGACTAATTTTTAAGTTTTCTTCATTATTTGGATTGTAGACCTAAAAATTAGAATAATCGGAATCCTTAATTTATTTAATGAGATGTGAGATAGGTTTGAGATGTTTTAATGTCGGGAACAAGACGAGGAGAGATTAGATCCGTTTTTAGCATAAATGGAATAATACGGACTTTTTATCCGGAAAACTTTTACGACCGGGTAAATAATACCCGTAATAAATTATTGAGAAAATCCCTCTCATCTCTCTCCCTCTCCACCGTCATCTCTCTCCATCTCTCCCTAATCTCTCTCTCTCCAAACCTATTTTCAAAACCTATTAAGTAGGTTTCATCATGAATATTCTCGAAATAAGAATAAAATCTTGGTAACTTGTGTAGTAAAGATTTCATGCATTCATCCCATCACCATCAATCCATCTATCTCTCTCTCAATCCAATTTCCAACACCTTATCATCATTAATATTCTCAATGTTGGAAGAATATCTAATCAAGTGCATGCATTATACACTTCCATCTACTCTCTCTCTCTCTCTCGATCACTCTCTCTTATTCAAGCGAAACATTTCTCTCATTCAATCTATCTCTCTCTCTCTCGAAAATTTCTCAAGAAGCCAAGAAAGAAAAATCTCTCTTCCTTCTCTCCCCATTGCCGTGACACACACACACTACACACACTTGGAGATTTCCTCCATTAAAGCTTAGTATTCAAGCTCCAATCTCATGAAGATCAAGAGAAGATCATCATCATCATCCTAGTTCTTTCAAACCCTAAATTGAAAGGTAATAATTCTCCAAGTTCTTGAGTTTGAAATCCAATAATCATCCCCCTTATTGTTCATAATTTTTCGGCTAATAAGCCCAAAAATGGATGATTAATTATTGTTTCTTTTTCTTGAGGGATTCAAGATGAGTTCTTCCAAGAGAAATCCAAGCTAGGAGTTGAGCCCCATTCCCCCATCATTTTTGGTTCTAAGAAGTGCAAGAGGAGTAAATCGAATTTAATTTCTAAAAGTATGGTATTTATTTGATTAATTGTATATATGTATCTCTTAAGCCCTAAAAGAAAGAAAACATGCATGCATGATATTTATTTTATGTTTAGGCAAACTAGGGTTATCGATATGAGGATCGAGTGAGGAGAAATCGATAGGAGAATCGAACTCTAGGATTTAATCTATGAATTAAGAGAGAAAAAGAAATTAAAAACCCTAAAAATTTGTTAATACCGAAAATTTAGGAGAAAAATGAGAAAATATGATTTTCTTGAGTTTTTGTTAATATGATGATTGATTTATATTTTTGAGTATATTATGAATGAGTATTTGTGCTTGAAAATTTTAAAAATCGAATGCCCTAAAAATCTTATTAATACCGTGATTTTTAGGCTATGAGGAAGAAAATATTTTGTTGATTTTGTTGATGATTTAATTGATGTTTTGAGCATGAGATTATTATGAGATGTGATGATTTAATCTTTTATGTTGTTAAGTGTGAGAAAATCGACATATGTTGTTGATGTGTATTAGAGTATTAATTTGAATCCTAGATGAAGATAGGATTTAATGTGATGAAAGAATGAAGTTTTAAGCTTTAAAAATGTTAAGAATTGAAAAATACATAGAAAAGAATACCTAGTAGGTGTTCTAGGTGTTCTAAGTGTTCATGAGATGAAACTTGAAGATTTGAGTTTTAATTAAATTAAATCAAAAAGGAAATTAGTAATTAAATTAATAAAATAATCTAGATATTTATTGAAATAAAAAAAATTGAAGAATAAAGAAAACATGTATTAATTAAGAAATGAGTCTTAAATTAGTAAATAAAAGAGGAAAAGAAATTTCTTATTTAAATAAGTAAGAGTCGAGAAAATCGAGTTAAAATAAAGAGAATAAAATGATAAGAAAGCGAAGAGAAGATTTAATCAAGTCGAGGAAAGATGTTAGACGAGTTAAGTTTAAATACTCGTATAGTTTAATCAAGAAAATAATGGAATAAAATACGAATAAAATATCGAGTACTGATTTTGAAAGTAATTAATTAAATTAATTAAGAAAGTTGTTTTTTAAACCGTTTGGATTAAAAATAAACCGAGAAGAGTTGTCGAGATAATAATCTAAAAGTAATATTTTGAGTCAAGAATAAGAATTGAGTTAGAAATAGAAATAAAATTCCTATTTCATAAGAGTTTAATAAAAATAGAAAGAATTTTTATTAATTGAGTAAAGATTTATAATATGTTTTCATAAGACAACGAGTTTGGAAAAGTGTCGTATATAAGTCGAGAAAGATAAATTTTATTATTTGAGTTTATAGAAAAAGGAATTCGTATTTGAATTAAATTCTAAAATAAAAATTAGGTAGATGTTAACGTGTCTTGAAATGTGATTGAATTCGAGACAATGTGTTTGATTTATTTGGAATTATTACGCAATTGAATTAACGTGCTTGAGTGAATGATATTATATGATGATGACGTGAAAGATTACTGAGTTTGTTTTGTATGCAAAACAATTAAGTTATTAAGTTGTTAATTAAATCGAGAATTGATTAAGAATATAAAAGAAAACTCGAGTAATAGAGTTTACATAGATGACGTTTCATAATTAAAGCGAGAAGTTCTAAGACATTGGTTAGTGGTTACTCTAGTAGTGTTAATGGCTTAGAGACAAGAATGCGAGACTTATTTAGAAAAGAATAACATAGAGAGGAACGAGTCAAGTAGAAGTCCTTCAGTCGAGACCAACGATTAATATCCGTCTTTGCCACATCTTATATTCTTTATCGATGTCAAACTGTGAAGGATCAAGCAGAACAGAGAAATAAGCGAGGACAGATAGCACCTAAGCCACCTAGCTAGAACGTCGAAAAACAGGTGGGCTTTTCTAAACCAAAACTATCGATGAATGCTATTATACTATTGAGTATTATTATGTGAATCTTTAAAATGCAATTGACTTGCCATTTTATTGAGTTTCGTATGTGTTATCATCTGTTTGTTTGAGTTATTATCATCCTGTGAAAGGCAGGAAACCCACGTATGGTATGTTAAATGTTGAGGTGACTGTGAGTCTTGCTTCGGTTAGGCCGGTCACAGTGTTCGAGAAAGAGGCCTACTTCTTGGCACAGTGAGAGAATTTGTGACAAATGATGCATACTGTTGAGTATATATTATGTTTTGACTGCGCAGTCTATTTAAAAGAAAATATTTTTAGCATGCACAATTAAAATCGTTTTAAATGGTATAATTACTTGTGATGCTTCGGCAAGGTAAGTTCAATTGATATAACTTTAAGAGCATCTTTTTCCAAATGTTTTCGGCATATGTTCACTGAGTACGAAGTACTCAGCCCTGCACACGATGGCGATGGCAGGAAAGGCTTGGTGGTGTGGTCTGTTTGGTTGAGTCGAGTTGAATGTCAGACTGGCATTTGCACGTCTTCATACGTGTGAATGTTGGGATTTGAGTCGAGTTTCCGCTGCAACCCCTTTTGAAATGGAAATCTGTTAATACATACTTGATACTTGTTTTTGGTTCCGAGCAATGTGCTCGATGGTTTTTAATGTTTTGTTGAACCTTGTTCTCGTTGACCTGAAATACTTATCATATTCTCGTTGATATGTAATTTAAAATGCTCGGTTATTGCTTCATTATGTCTTTGATAGCTTTATTCGAGTTCTATTGCTTTTTGTTGATATTTCCCTGAACATGTTCCCCATATTTGAGTTGATTGTTAGATAGTTAAGTTGTGTTATTGTTCATAAGTCGCACCTCGGGAGTCGGGGTGTGACAGGAATAGACAGGCAGGGTCAGGAAGAGGAAATAAATAACCAGCAGAATCAGCCACAGGGACAAGAAAGGAATTACAACCATGAAAATAATAACCCAGGGAGGGTTACCTTTTCTGTTTGTCAAAAGTGTAATAGAGCGCATCCCGGCGTTTGTCAAGCAGGCATGGGTGTTTGCTTTAACTGCGGACAGAAAGGACATATGAAGAGAGAGTGCCCGAAGCCACTGCAAGCGGCAGGACAGAACCATTATGGACAGCCCCAGCCTTTGAGGGCGATTCAAGCGTAGCCGCAGCAGCAGATGACCCAGCAGCACGCTCAACAGCAACAGAATGCAAGGGCATGTGCGATCAAATAGGGTGCTCAGAATAAAGGGAAAGAAAACCTAGCATGTATGGGAAAACTTCACAACATCCCTATTAAGATACTGTTTGATACTGGCGCATCGCATTCTTTTATTGCTGGTTCGTGTGCGGATAACTTAGATATCAGACCTGTACGAGCTGAACACGCTATGAGAGTAGCTACACCTTTAGGAGAGATCACTACTTCCACGCATGTTTGCTCCAACCTAGAATTAGAAATCGGAACGCTTAAGGTTAAAGCGAACAATTTGAATGTTATGATAATGTGGGACGTAGATATAATCTTAGGAATGGACTGGTTGTCTGAGAATTATGCCACGATTCTCTGCAACGAAAGGAAAATCTCATTCCAACCACCAGGGAAAGAACCGACAAAATTTCATGGGATTGCAATGGGCAAGAGAGTACCGATAATATCCGCCTTACAAGCCAAGAAGTTGATGAAGAAGAAGGGTTGCACCGCTTATCTTGTGTACCTAGTTGGAGGACCAGGAGCCGAGAAGACCATTCAAGACGTGAAAGTTGTTAACGAATTTGAAGACGTTTTTCCAGAAATTTTACCTGGTTTACCACCCGACCGTCACATAGATTTCTCAATCGACTTAGAACCAGGATCGGCCCCCAAATCGAAAGCCCCATATAAGATGGCACCGAAAGAACTATAAGAGCTTAAGATCCAATTGCAAGAATTGTTAGACCTTGGATTTATTAGACCGAGTGTTTCACCATGGGGAGCACCTGTTTTGTTTGTCAGAAAGAAGGATGGTTCTATGAGGATGTGCATAGACTATCGCAAATTAAATAAGATCACCCTTAAGAATAAGTATCCTTTGCCAAGGATAGAAGACCTCTTTGATCAGCTTAAGGGCGCAGGAGTCTTTTCAAAAATAGACTTAAGATCCGGGTACCATCAATTGAAAATCAAACCCGAGGACATACCTAAGACTGCTTTCCGAACCAGATATGGCCATTACGAATTCGTAGTTATGCCATTTGGTTTGACTAACGCTCCAGCAGTATTCATGGATCTCATGAATAGAATCTTCCACCCATACTTAGACAAATTTGTTTTAGTATTCATTGACGATATTCTCATTAACTCCAAGAATGAGGAAGAACACAAGGAACACTTGAGAATAGTTTTAGAAACGCTTAGAGCTGAGAAGCTTTACGCCAAATTCAGTAAGTGCGAGTTTTGGCTGAAGGAAGTAATATTCCTTGGACACATAGTATCAGCAGAAGTTATCAAGGTAGATCCTGCCTGTAATACCCCAGATTTTCCGTACAGTCTTAAAATTTTTAAAGTTAATAATAAAAATGGCTTTGCACGCCTATGTTTACGATTCCGAATTCTAAAACCAACGGTGAAAACTGTTTCCGAAAATAAATTACGGAAGTCAATTAGATGACTACTGTATTTAGGGTTATCGCGTACAAAAACTTTTTAGTTCTGGAACTCAGAACGGAAAACCGTCTGATTTTTACATTCACGAAATCGCGATACGAACTCGCCCGAGAAAGTTCGTTTTTTTGATTTTTCGGACGAAACTCGGACAGTGTCGTCCCGAGTTTTTGTCGGAATTAAGTTTTTAAATATTACTTTCCGAATAAGTTAAATACGTTAGAATTTTTGGTCGAATCGGAATTTGACGATTTTGTGCCGAGCTACGTTTTTCGTCGTTCGATTTCCATAACGTCATATCGTGCCGGAAAAGCGCGTAATTTCTTCTTTTTCTCTCCCTCTAGCCGACTTCACTCCTCTCAAAACCATGATATTTTGATTCTTTATAGTATTTAACAATATGACTCACTACTATAGATATTTATTTTAACTTTACAGCTATTAAGTTAATACATACATAATATCACAATTTAGTCATCCTCATTCATCTCCCTCCCTCCCAATTCGAAACACACACACACTCCATCTCTCTCCATTTTCTTCATTTCACCATTAAAGAGTTCAAGTTCTTGGAGTAAGTTTTTCACACAAGTCATCATCCAACCATCGAATTCTAATTCTTCCTTTACTAATTGTCAAGGTATTCATCTCCTCTCTAATCCTATCCAATTGGATTCCGTTTCTTTTCTTTTTTTCATGTGGATCGAAATTTATGGGTAGATGGATTAGATGTCTTGATCTCTAATTAGTATAACTAGATGGATTAGATATGGATCTATGTTTAAAATTGAAGGAAAATCAAGAACCCTATTTTTCTAATCATTACCGAAAATTAGGGGTTGTTGTAGGATAATTTGGATTCTTCAATTGATGGTATAATATTGCTTAGGAGGTGTTCGATGAGGACCGATTGATGGTATAAAAATAAATCAAAACCCCTAAGTATTAGATGAGGACCGATTTTGAGTTAGGGTTTGAATTGAGGATTTTCAATTTAATGTGTAATAAGACTTGAATTGTTTAATTGATGATATAGTAGTATGATTAATGGAATAATGATGATAATCGATGAAGAAAATCACCCCTTTTAATTATATGATAATACCGAAAAAATTGAAAGAATTAGGGGTTTTCATGTAGTTGATTTAGTTGATGATTTGTTGATGAATTTATGTCTCTAATGATATTAGTTGATGTTATGAATTTAGTTGGAATTTTCTAAAAATATTTTGTGGATCGTAAGAGACTAAGAACTCGATTTAAGTTGAGTTTAAGTAATGATATGAGGTGATGATTTATATAATAATGAATCTCGTTAGATGTTGATTTCTGACGTAGAAAATGAACAAATTCCGATAACTTTTGAAATCTCGTAAGAGACGAACGAGTGGACGTAATTAATAATCGAGAAGTCGAGTAAGGATTCTAACTTGATAATAGTGTTTATAATGGACTAAGGCACGAATTTGTAGTTGACGACATGAGCATTCGGAATATTATAATATGAGTTGTAGTTATAGTCGAGAACTAAAAACGAGAATTTGTTAACTTGATTTTGGTTTAATAAATGGTAGTTGAAACGACGAGGTTGATCGTCGTGGTTATAACCGAGTTTTGAAAAGGAGTCCTTCACGTACGGGAGTACGTATTGACTGCCTTGAGAGTCAAGTTTTGTGAGAAATCGAGTACGAGAACTTAGAACGAACTTAGGAAGTTATACGTCGATTCTATCGAGCAACTAGGGTTAGCGCGGCAGTTTTGCGACCCTTGCCGGAAACTGTAATAACTTTTAGCTCATTTATTGGATTTGAGATCCGTAAATTGGAGCGTAAACTAGACTTACAAGCTTTCTACTGGTACAGGGCTCATCCCCTGTTTCCAATTCCTCTTTTCTGGGCAGTCCTCAGAACTACTGCATTGCGCAGTGAAATTTCAGAAGTTGTTTAACTAAGTTGTTTTCTTCGCAACTTAGTTTCTTTCGATCGTTTAAGCCGTAATAAGTTAACGACTACCTTCTCTACTGACCTAAGAGTCGAGTATGAGACCTTTCGAGTTCTAAACGAGATTTGTTCAAGTCTCGTTCCCGTTTAATTAAAATGAAACTAGTAGCGTGCAAATGCCTAAAGAAATGAAACGACTAAAACCTAAATCGAATTTTCCATGTTCGATTATCTTTTATGACCGATTTTAAAGTGTTATTATTTTACGATGAAGGAAGAAGACAGCAGTAAGGAAAGGACGGAAGATCAGGAGAACGGAAGCTCGTACTTAGTTCTGTAATCGCTAAGGTGGGCTTTTATATATAAAATAAAACGAGCAATGCTCAAAAACCTTTTTTTATCGCTTTGATATCTGTGTTTTCAAAGTGATAATTATGGCATGAACTGGTTTATTTTTTATGTGAGTTCTCTTGTACCTATCTGAGTTAACATTCGTGTTTTCCAGATTTTATGAGTTAATCAAATAGGTTAACTAACGATCGGCTCTGAGTTAGCATTAAGTGCTTTCCAGAGTTAGTGCACTTTGTAACCTGTGGTGTATGTGGTATCCTGTTGAGGGGTAACCAGCCACGGTGAATGAGAATTGGTCAAGATTGAACGTAACATACCAGAAAATGCTCGGCTGAGTAAATTGTGATAATGAGCCAGAAAATGTTTTAGTAGACACGGGCCCCTTTTAAATAAAACCCCGATGTGCTACAAATTATGAAATGCCAGATTATCTATACTTATGATTATGATTTCGGCATCGTGCCCACTAAGTACTTTTTGTACTTAGCCCTGCATGTGTTTTCTAAATGTGCAGGTTGAAGCGACGGGAGCGGCAGTGGTTGAAGTTGAGTTGAGAAGTTAGGAATGCTTTAGCTTAAGACCTACTTTCCGCTGCAAAACTCTAGACTTTTGACGTTATATACATTTGGTGAATCACTGTAGTTTAAGTCTGTAAACTTTAACTTAGATACTTTCGAGTACCTTTTGTCGAGTAATCCTTCGTGATTAACTCTTCCTTTTGATTAGTAAAGTCTTGTTCATTGAATGTATGATGTCTTTTATGTATGTTTAGTTAGTCAGCCCCCTTTCTTCCCCGCTTCTTTAATCCAATCCCAGTCGCACCCCGGCTTCTGTCGTCCCTCGGGATTGGGGCTGTGACAGAGTGGTATCAGAGCAGGGTTTGTTTCCTGCTCTGATTATGAGTCAATTTTCTAGTATGAGTCCTTCCTTTTAGTGATGCCACAGAGTGGCATCAGAGCAGAGGTTCGTTTTTCTGCTCTGGTTGCGAGTCAATCTTCTAATCTGAGTCATTCTTTTAATGATACCACAAAGTGGTATCGGAGCAGTAGTTTGCTTCCTGCTCTGGTTATGAGTCATTCTTTCTTAGTATGAGTCATTCCTTCTAGTAATATCACAGAGTGGTATTTATATACAAGTCTTCCTTCGAGAAATAATATAGAGTATTCATTCATACTCTATATCGAGTCTTCTTTCGAGTCATAGGATAGAGTATTTGTATATACTCTAGATCAAGGTCTTCTTTCAAGTAGAAGATAAGAGTTAGACTATGACACTAAGATTGAGAATGTAGATGTCAACTCAACCTCCCGCTACGTCGACTCAACGAGGAAAATGAAAGAATTTTAGTTATGCGATTTCTTTTAAATAAGAAATTTTATGAACAAGTATTCAATGAGATTGAGAATGAGAATGAGTTGTGTGCTAAAAATAAGAATTTTATGGAAGTATAATTTTTATACTTTGCATACTTTATGTGATTATGTGATAGTACGATTACTATCTTATGTGAAATTATTTGCGCGATAATTTCTTTCTTTTGAAAAAATTTTTGAACACAAGAATATAATCGGATTTTAGGAATTTTTCCCGGTTCAATGAGAACGTAGATTCGAAACCTAAGATCTTTTAGGTTCTTCGAGAATTTAGACGTTTTTAAGAAACATTATTATGAAATGATTTCGAAAGGAGATCCCCGACACGAGGAGAACTTCTACCGATGAATGTCACATGCGTTAAGTGACATGAATGAAGATTCGGCAAAGTCGAACTTTGTTTTAAAAATCCAAACAAGAATTTCCTGCGAGAAAAATGAAATAAAAATGGTACGGTAAATCGTGTTAGTAAACGAAGTAAACGATTAGACATTTGAGAAGCTTTTGGCTTCGAGTTAAGAAAGATATGAACGAGACGACAAAGACAGAATAAAGGGGAATCAAAGCCAAATGAAATAAGTGAACGTTGCTTACGTGTAAGTAACTTAAATGACGTCATTCGTGTCACGTCATTCCGTTTTCTTTTTCGTTTTGTGTTTCAGTAGGGTTCGCCCTGATCGAACTCTACGAAGAAAATCGTATAGATTATTGGAAGTCGAGCACGGAGCTTGATTAATTTTTCCATCGATCGCCCGATTCTAGCGACGACAACTGGAACTTAGTTTCCAGAAAAGTTATTCTTTAAGTTATATTCCATTTTCTTTGGGAATTTATTTCCATATTTCGTCTTTGAACGAAGACTACGACTAGTACGAGTATCAAGAGTCGTTAACGGCAAAATCTTTTTGTGAATGGATGTTACTTTTGAATAAGTAACATGAACAAAGTAGACGTACTTTGTTTTAATAAGTAAGAATCGTTAAGAGATGTTGCTGAGAAAGTAATAAAGAATTAAAGTAAGTAAGAATGTAGTAAGATAAGAATGGAAATAAAATCTTGAAATGTATATTTATATATATATATATATATATATATATATATATTGTTTGAGTGCAATTTCTTGAATTGCTAGAAGTCTTGATAAGTGGTCGTCTTAAGTGATGATGTTACAATTGAATAAGGAATGTTCATTTTGTAATTTAAGTATTTCGTTGAGATAAGTTATTTCCCTACCTGTTACTGATCCGTGTTTCCTTAAAACTTTTGTAGGATGGCTAGGACTCGTGTTACTGCTCGGAAGAGCCAGCCCTTGGTCGCGTGCGAGCGTACCATACTAGATATGATTCAAGACGAGTATTATAAGTTCGAAGCAGATTACGGTGAGGAGGATGTGGGGCAGATAGTTAGCAACTTTTCGTCAGTTTACTTTCCAGTACGGCACTTGATTCCGGAGAGTCAGGCAATTTCAGACCTGATTGTACACCTACCGGACGAGTGGCGCGGTTGGGCACACCGTGTGGCGTGGTACTTTCTAGGGATCTTCGGTGACAACACCGAGCCGACCGGCAACTACACGGGATTCGCCCTGTTTGTACACAGGCGATTTTTTGACAGCCGACACATACTTCCAGTTCCCTTTGAGCCGCACCTCCCCTACAGTCAGTTTTCCGCAGAGACCGAGCTAGAGCACCTCGACTTGGACCCAGAGTTTTCCGCCTTGTTGGAGTTACCACCAGACTTTGTGCCGAGTGAGGAGTCTGACGCGGAGTCAGAGCAGTTAGAGGAGGACGCAGAGCCCGCTGTTACACCAGAGCTACCGCCAGTTAGTACACAGATCGAGGAGTTGATCCCAGGACCGGGATTCGTAGAGATCGACGCCGAGACAGCCGCGCTGTTAGGACTAGCTTCACCGTTCTTACCTGACGTCTGTGTTAGAGTCAAGGGACCTTTAGAGACAGGACTATTTCAGCCAGAGTCTAAGTACCGAGGGATCGACGCGGAGCTTGCCGCCATGTTAGAGTTACCATCTCCACTGACGCTGCTTGAGGAGATCTGTGCGAAGTGGGGCGTAGTCAGAGGTCAGATGGAGGCAGGACCGTCCAGAGTCCGTTCTAGGGAGGAGTTCGAGTCAGGTTCAGGTTACAGTTCAATTCCAGAGCACCTTCTTCCCCTGAAGAAGCGTGCAGTAGAGATCAGTGAGGACTACCTTGTTTCCGACCTTGAGGAGACAGTTTCAGAGGCACCGTCACCCACTCTGCTTACATTTTCTGACGGCTCTATTCTGAGGGAGGACGAGGCACTCCAGCTCATCTTTGGTTCAGAGTCTGAGGAGGAGGACCCGGACGAGGATTCGGAGGAGGACCCAGAGGACGACTCTTAGAGTTTTTAGGCCGTAGAGGGCAGTTCCGACTCGATTATAGTTTGTCGAGTAGAGCGTCGTAGACGTATGTTAGTAGTAGTAGTAGCTCTTTTGTCCTGTATAGAGTCGGATCAGTAACTAGTTTTTGTAGTACTCTAACGGATACGAAATTTTATGAATCGTTTCCATTCTAGTACTTTTAGTAGGTACGGAGTTGCAGCTTGTTAGTGCACCCGGTAAATAGTAGGCAGTCAGCCTAGTTTAGACTAGTAGTAGTCTAACTTTTTGTATAAGTCCTCGTTGGAGGCAGAATTAATATTCTTTTTGATGTATATATATATACATGACCCATGAGAGGGTTTTTAATCACAAGAAAATTCTCCTATGAATAGTATAATTAAATCAGAATGTCAATGAATTCATGTGACGAGAAATTTAAGTTTAACCTGAAAGTTAAAAGATTACGAAGTTAATATCGGAATTATGTTCGATATGTCGTCCCATGAACTTGATTAAGTTGAGAACGAGCTAGTAAGTACTAAGAGCGAGTAACAGAAAAGACTAATGAGAATTTTAATTTCCTTTAGATCAAAGAAAATGCCGCCGAGAAACGTTAACAGTAGGAGAGGTCGAGGACCTGGGAGGCCTCGAGGACGTGGGAGACATCAGCTAGAGAACGACAGAGAACAAGAGCATGAGCAGAATGCTACCCCATCACCATCCCCATCACCACCCCCATCACCACCACCTCCACCACCACCCCGCAGGGATATTGAGGATTTATTCCTCAAGAGAAACCCCCCGATGTTTAATGGAACGGGCAGCCCTAGCGATGCTGAGCTATGGGTGAGATCTACTGAGAAGATATTCAAACTCCTCAGATGCACTGATGAGGAGAGAATGCTATGTGTTGCATTTCAACTAACTGGATCAGCAGATTATTGGTGGGAAGCAAGGCAGAAGGTGATACCCGCAGAGCAGCTGGCTCGTTTCACGTGGGATGAATTCAAGGAAATACTGTTTGATAAGTACGTACCCAAGACGTATAGAGCACAGAAGGAAGCCGAGTTTTATAATTTGAAGCAAGAAAAGCTGACCGTGACTGAGTATGACGCCAAGTTTTGCGAACTGTCTAGGTATGCAACGACATTAGTTGATACTGAGGAGAAGTTATCCAAGAAGTTCCAAGAGGGACTACGACATGAACTAGAAATTGCGTTAGCTAGTCATGGGGGACTAGGCTATACTGATATTTTAGGAAGAGCATTGGCAATGGAGGCCGTCGTGCCTGACGAGAACAAAGTTGTACCGACTGCATCAACTCCAACACAGAACCAGAACCGAGGCTATTATAACAACAATAATAGCAATTATCAGGGAAAGAGGAAGTGGAATGGAGGAGATAGCGGAGGCTACAACCTGAATTATAACAACCAGGGTAATCAGAAGAGGGGCTTCCAGCAGGGCTATCAGCAGCCTGGTCAGAACAACAACAACAACAACAACAACAACAACAACAACAACAACAACAGCAACAAAAGGCCGTGGCAGGGAAACAACCAATCAGGGTTGTTTATTCAGGAAAACAAGCAGAACACACCATGGAAGGGCAACGGTCAACAGAACCAGCCGCAAGGGCAGCAGCGAAACTTCAACCAGGGAGGAATTAACCCAGGGAGGGTTACCATTCTTGTCTGTCCTAAGTACAACAGAGCCTATCCCGGAGTTTGTCAGCTTGGCACCCCCAACTGTTTCAATTGTGGACAGAAGGGGCACATGAAGAAGGATTGCCCGAAACCGCTGCAAGCCATACCTCTCAGAGCCATACAAGCACAGCCGCAGCAGCCAATGAACCAACAGCAGTTCCAGCAGCGTGCACAGCAGCAACTGAATGCGAGGGCATGCGCTATCAAACAGGGTAGCCAGCACAAGGGAAAAGGCAACCTAGCAGGTATGGAAAAACTACACAACATCCCCATTAAGATATTGTTTGATACTGGCGCATCGTATTCTTTCATTGCTGGCTCGTGTGCCGATAACTTAGACATCAGACCTGTAAGAGCTGCACATTCTATGAGAGTAGCTACACCTTCAGGAGAGATCACTACTTCCACGCATGTTTGCTCTAACGTAGAACTAGAAATCAGAACTCTTAAGGTTAAGGCGAACAACTTAAACGTTATGATAATGTGGGACGTAGATATAATACTAGGAATGAATTGGTTGTCAGAGAATTATGCCACAATTCTCTGCAATGAGAGAAAAATCTCTTTTCAACCCCCGGGTAAAGAACCAACCGAATTCCACGGAATTTCCATGGGTAGAGGCGTACCGATTATATCAGCCCTTCAAGCCACGAAACTCATGAAGAAGAAATGTACCACAGCTTATCTCGTGTACCTAGTCGGAGAACCAGGAGCCGAGAAGACCATCCAAGACGTAAAAGTTGTGAATGAATACGAAGACGTCTTTCCAGAAGTATTACCAGGATTGCCACCAGATCGTCATGTGGACTTCACAATCGACTTAGAACCAGGAGCCGCACCTAAGTCTAAAGCCCCATATAGAATGGCACCGAAAGAACTAGAAGAGCTCAAAATCCAGTTACAAGAATTGCTAGACCTTGGTTTCATCAGGCCAAGCGTCTCACCTTGGGGAGCACCAGTGTTATTTGTTAGGAAAAAGGACGGATTGATGAGAATGTGTATAGATTATTGAGAACTGAACAAGATCACACTCAAGAACAAATATCCTTTGCCAAGGATCGAGGATCTATTCGATCAGCTTAAGGGTGCAGGAGTCTTCTCCAAAATAGATTTAAGGTCAGGGTACCATCAGCTGAAGATCAAACCTGAAGACGTACCAAAGACCGCTTTTAGAACCCGATATGGCCATTACGAATTCCTAGTGATGCCATTTGGTTTGACCAACGCTCCAGCTGTATTCATGGATCTTATGAATAGAGTTTTCCACCCTTACTTGGACAAATTCATTTTAGTATTCATCGACGACATCCTCGTTTACTCTAAGAATGAAAAGGAGCACGAGGAATATATACGGATAGTGTTGGAAATGCTAAGAACTGAGAAACTCTACGCCAAATTCAGTAAATGCGAATTTTGGCTAAAGGAAGTAATGTTCCTTGGTCATATAGTATCGGCGGAAGGAATCAAAGTGGATCCAGCCAAGGTAGAGGCAGTGCACAACTGGAAGTCACCAACGAGTCAGAATGAGATCAGAAGTTTCTTAGGTTTAGCCGGCTACTACAGAAGATTCATCGAAGGTTTCTCCACGATCGCTAGGCCGATGACAGCTACTCAGGAAGGAAACCAAATTTAAATGGACGGACGAGTGCGAGAAGAGTTTCCAAACGCTCAAGGAGAAATTAACCACAGCGCCAGTATTAGCTCTTCCAGACACAAACAAGAAGTATGTGGTTTACACCGACGCATCGAAAAATGGATTAGGTTGTGTCTTAATATAAGATGGACGAGTTATAGTTTATGCTTCACGACAACTTCGACCTCACGAAGTTGAGTACCCAACCCACGACTTAGAACTCGCAGCTATGGTGCATGCGTTAAAGATTTAGAGACACCATCTCTATGGTGTAGGGGTTGAGATATTCACCGATCACAAGAGCCTGAAGTACTTTTTCGAGCAAAAAGAACTGAATATGAGACAAAGGAGATGGCTCGAATTAGTCAAGGATTACGACTGCGGAATCAACTATCATCCAGGAAAGGCTAATGTGGTAGCAGACGCATTGAGTCGCAAGGCTCCAACGAAGTTAGGATGCCTTTTTGTAGAGGAAGAAACTTTAGTACGAGAATTCGAGAAGATGAATATCAGAGTGCTCGACACGCCAGCTACGATAACAAGTCAGATAGCAGCATTAGAACCTACACCAGATATAAGAGAAAGAATCATCACTGCTTAGAGGAAGGACGAGTCAATGGAAAAGTTGCGATTAAAGATAAGAACAAAGAAGCCAGATGGATATTCTGAAGCACCAGACAATACGATCCTTTATGAAGGCAGGATTTGTATTCCTGATAACGACAGCGAATTGAAGAACGAAATCTTGAGTGAGGCTCACGATACACCTTATACAGCACACCCAGGAAGTACGAAAATGTATCAAGATTTGAGAAGGAACTTCTGGTGGAATGGAATGAAATGAGACGTTGCCTCGTTTGTAGAAAGATGTTTGGCATGTTAGCAAGTTAAGGCTTTACACAGACGACCGTATGGATTGCTACAACCATTGGATATCCCAGAATGGAAATGGGAAGGCATAGCTATGGACTTTGTCACAGGCTTGCCTAAGTCAAGAAGAGGAAACACAGCAATTTTGGTAATTATCGATAGACTTACGAAGTCAGCACATTTCTTGCCGATTAAGACTACCTACGGATCAGAAAGATTAGCTCAGTTGTACATCAGAGAGATTGTACGTTTACATGGAGTACCGAAGGTCATAATATCAGATAGAGACGCCAAATTTACCTCGAGATTTTGGATTACGATGCAGAAAGAATTGGGAACAGAGCTTAATTTCAGTACAGCGTTTCACCCACAGACAGATGGACAGTCAGAGAGGACGATTCAGATTTTAGTCGATATGTTAAGGACAGTGGTATTGGACCGAGGGGCGAATTGGGAAGAAATTCTACACTTAGTCGAATTTGCTTACAACAACAGCTATCAGGCCACGATAGGAATGGCGCCGTATGAGGCTTTGTATGGAAGGAAATGTAGATCACCACTTTATTGGGACGAAGTAGGTGAGAGAAAGAACCTAGGCCTGGATGTAGTAAATGAGATGATTGAGATAGTTCGGCAAATACGAGATAGAATGAAAAAAGCTCAGAGCCGACAGAAGTCTTATGCCGACGATCGTCGAACCAATCTTGAGTTTGAAATAGGAGATAAAGTTTTCCTTAAGATATCACCGAATAGAGGAATCCTTAGATTCGGAGTCAAGGGTAAACTAAGACCCAGGTTCATAGGACCTTATGAAATCCTCGAGAAGATAGGACCCGTCTCTTATAGATTGGCCTTACCGCCAAGTCTAGGAAGTGTTCACAACGTATTTCACATTTCTCAATTGAGAAAATACGTCTATGATCATAAGCACGTCACTAGTCAGCAAGACGTAGTTCTTGAATCTGACCTAAGCTACGAAGAGAAGCCGATATCGATTTTGGATAGAAAAGTCCAAGAATTAAGAACCAAATTGATACCAATCGTTAAAGTGTTATGGGACCACCACGGGCAAGAAGAAGCCATGTGGGAGCTCGAGGAGAAGATGAAGGAGAGATATCCTCATCTTTTTGCTGAAGGTATGCAAATTTCGGGACAAAATTTTTCGCCGGGGGGGGGGGGGGGGTAGGATGTCATACCCCAGATTTTCCGTACAGTCTTAAAATTTTTGAAGTTAATAATAAAAATGGCTTTGCACGCCTAAGTTTACGATTCCGAATTCTAAAACCAACGGTGAAAACCGTTTCCGAAAATAAATTACGGAAGTCAGTTAGATGACTACTGTATTTAGGGTTATCGCGTACAAAAACTTTTTAGTTCTGGAACTCAGAACGGAAAACCGTCTGATTTTTACATTCACGAAATCGCGATACGAACTCGCCCGAGAAAGTTCATTTTTTTTATTTTCCGGACGAAACTCGGACTGTATCGTCCGGAGTTTTTGTCGGAATTAAGTTTTTAAATATTACTTTCCGAATAAGTTAAATACGTTAGAATTTTTGGTCGAATCGGAATTTGACGATTTTGTGCCGAGCTACATTTTTCGTCGTTCGATTTCCGTAACATCGTATCGCGCGGGAAAAGCGCGTAATTTCTTCTTTTTCTCTCCCTTTAGCCCACTTTACTCCTCTCACAACCATGATATTTTGATTCTTTATAGTATTTAACAACATGACTCACTACTATAGATATTTATTTTAACTTTACACCTATTAAGTTAATACATACATAATATCACAATTTAGTCATCCTCACTCATCTCCCTCCCTCCCAATTCGAAACACACACACACTCTATCTCTCTCCATTTTCTTCATTTCACCATTGAAGAGTTCAAGTTCTTGGAGCAAGTTTTTCACACAAGTCATCATCCAACCATCGAATTCTAATTCTTCCTTTACTAATTGTCAAGGTATTCATCTCCTCTCTAATCCTATCCAATTGGATTCCATTTCTTTTCTTTTTTTCATGTGGAACGAAATTTATGGGTAGATGGATTAGATGTCTTGATCTCTAATTAGTATAACTAGATGGATTAGATATGGATCTATGTTTAAAATTGAAGGAAAATCAAGAACCCTATTTTTCTAATCATTACCGAAAATTAGGGGTTGTTGTAGGATAATTTGGATTCTTCAATTGATGGTATAATATTGCTTAGGAGGTGTTCGATTGAGGATTAAAACAAAAAGAAATCAAAACCCCTAAGTATTTGATGAGGACCGATTTTGAGCTAGGGTTTGAATTGGGGATTTTCAATTTAATGTGTAATAAGACTTGAATTGTTTAATTGATGATATAGTAGTATGATTAATGGATTAATGATGATAATCGATGAAGAAAATCATCCCCTTTAATTATATGATAATACCGAAAAAATTGAAAGAATTAGGGGTTTTCATGTAGTTGATTTAGTTGATGATTTGTTGATGAATTTATGTCTCTAATGATATTAGTTGATGTTATGAATTTAATTGGAATTTTCTAAAAATATTTTGTGGATCGTAAGAGACTAAGAACTCGATTTAAGTTGAGTTTAAGTAATGATATAAGGTGATGATTTATATAATAATGAATCTCGTTAGATGTTGATTGATGACGTAGAAAATGAACAAATTCCGATAACTTTTCAAATCTCGTAAGAGACGAACGAGTGGACGTAATTAATAATCGAGAAGTCGAGTAAGGATTCTAACTTGATAATAGTGTTTATAATGGACTAAGGCACGAATTTGTAGTTGACGACATGAGCATTTGGAATATTATAATATGAGTTGTAGTTATAGTCGAGAACTAGAAACGAGAATTTGTTAACTTGATTTTGGTTTAATAAATGGTAGTTGAAACGACGAGGTTGATCGTCGTGGTTATAACTGAGTTTTGAAAAGGAGTCCTTCACGTACGGGAGTACGTATTGACTGCCTTGAGAGTCAAGTTTTGTGAGAAATCGAGTACGAGAACTTAGAACGAACTTAGGAAGTTATACGTCGATTCTATCGAGCAACTAAGGTTAGCGCGGCAGTTTTGCGACCCTTGCCGGAAACTGTAATTACTTTTAGCTCATTTATTGGATTTGAGATCCGTAAATTGGAGCGTAAACTAGACTTTCCAAGCTTTCTAATGGTATAGGGCTCATCCCCTGTTTCCAATTCCTCTGTTCTGGGCAGTCCTCAGAACTACTGCATTGCGCAGTGAAATTTCAGAAGTTGTTTAACTAAGTTGTTTTCTTCGCAACTTAGTTTCTTTCGATCGTTTAAGCCGTAATAAGTTAACAACTACCTTCTCTACTGACCTAAGAGTCGAGTATGAGACCTTTCGAGTTCTAAACGAGATTTGTTCAAGTCTCGTTCCCGTTTAATTAAAATGAAACTAGTAGCGTGCAAATGCCTAAAGAAATGAAACGACTAAAACCTAAATCGAATTTTCCATGTTCGATTATCTTTTACGACCGATTTTAAAGTGTTATTATTTTACGATGAAGGAAGAAGACAGCAGTAAGGAAAGGACGGAAGATCAGGAGAACGGAAGCTCGTACTTAGTTCTGTAATCGCTAAGGTGGGCTTTTATATATAAAATAAAACGAGCAATGCTCAAAAACCTTTCTTTATCGCTTTGATATCTGTGTTTTCAAAGTGATAATTATGGCATGAACTGTTTTATGTTTTATGTGAGTTCTCTTGTACCTATCTGAGTTAACATTCGTGTTTTCCAGATTTTATGAGTTAATCAAATAGGTTAACTAACGATCGGCTCTGAGTTAGTTATTAAGTGCTTTCCAGAGTTAGTGCACTTTGTAACCTGTGGTGTATGTGGTATTCTGTTGAGGGGTAACCAGCCACGGTGAATGAGAATTGGTCAAGATTGAACGTAACATACCAGAAAATGCTCGGCCGAGTAAATTATGAAAATGAGTCAGAAAATGTTTTAGTAGACACGGGCCCCTTTTAAATAAAACCCCGATGTGCTACAAATTATGAAATGCCAGATTATCTATACTTATGATTATGATTTCGGCATCGTGCCCACTAAGTACTTTTTGTACTTAGCCCTGCATGTGTTTTCTAAATGTGCAGGTTGAAGCGACGGGAGCGGCAGTGGTTGAAGTTGAGTTGAGAAGTTAGGAATGCTTTAGCTTAAGACCTACTTTCCGCTGCAAAACTCTAGACTTTTTGACGTTATGTACATTTGGTGAATCAATGTAGTTGAAGTCTGTAAACTTTAACTTAGATACTTTCGAGTACCTTTTGTCGAGTAATCCTTCGTGATTAACTCTTCCTTTTGATTAGTAAAGTCTTGTTCATTGAATGTATGATGTCTTTTATGTATGTTTAGTTTGTCAGCCCCCTTTCTTCCCCACTTCTTTAATCCAATCCCAGTCGCACCCCGGCTTCTACCTTCTCTCGGGATTTGGGGCTGTGACACTGCCAAGGTAGAGGCAGTGCACGATTGGAAAATCGCCGACAAGTCCGAACAAAATTAGGTGTTTCTTAGGTTTAGCCGGTTATTACAGAAGATTCATCGAAGGATTTTCAACGATTGCTAGACCTATGACGCAACTACTTCGGAAGGAAAACAAGTACAGATGAACAGACGAATACGAAAAAAGTTTTCAGACACTCAAGGAGAAGTTAACGACAGCACCAGTGTTGACTCTGCCAGAAGCAAATAAGGAATTCGAAGAACGGATTAGGTTGTGTTTTGATGCAAGATGGAAATGTGATAGCTTATGCTTCACGACAACTTCGACCTCCTGAAGTTGAATACCCAACCCACGACTTAAAACTAGCAGCCGTTGTGCATGCGCTGAAGATTTGGAGACACAATCTCTATGGTGTTAGGGTTGAGATTTTCACGGACCATAAAAGTTTAAAGTACTTCTTCAAGCAAAAGGAATTGAAAACATGAGACAAAGACGATGGCTCGAATTAGTCAAGGATTATGATTGCACAATCAACTATCATCCAGAAAAAGCAAATGTGGTAGCTAACGCGCTGAGTCGCAAGACTCCAACCAAGTTAGGATGTCTCTTTGTTGAGGAAGAAGCTCTTGTAAGAGAATTTGAGGAAATGGACTTAGAAGTGCTCGATGCACCTGAAACAATAACAAACCATATAGCAGCACTCGAAGCTACATCAGACTTACGAGAAAGGATCATAAGTGTGCAGAGAAAGGACGAGTCAACTGAGAAGCTTCGACTGAGGATAAGAACGGACAAACCGGACGGTTTTTCCGAGGCACCCAATAATGCAATTTTGGTTGAAGGTAGACTTTGTATCCCTGAAGACAACGAATTGAAGAACGATATCATGAGTGAGGCTCACGATACACCATATACAGCACACCCAGGGAGTACGAAGATGTATCAAGACTTAAGAAAGACTTTTTTGTGGAACGGTTTGAAACGAGACGTCGCCTCGTTTGTAGAAAGATGTTTGGTTTGTCAACAAGTGAAAGCTCTACACCAAAGACCATACGGATTGTTACAGCCATTAAGTATTCCAGAATGGAAATGGGAGGATATAGCTATGGATTTTGTGACAGGTTTGCCTAAGTCAAGAAGAGGAAACACTGCCATCTGGGTAGTTATTGATAGACTCACCAAATCAGCTCACTTTCTACCGATTAAAATTACCTACGGGTCAGAGAAGTTAGCACAGTTGTATGTCCGTGAGATTGTACGTCTGCACGGAATACCAAAGTCGATAACTTCAGATAGAGATGCCAAATTTACTTCGAGATTTTGGATCACGATGCAGAAGGAGTTGGGTATCGAACTTAACTTTAGTACAGCTTTTCACCCCCAGACGGATGGACAATCTGAGAGAACGATTCAGATACTCGTGGATATGTTAAGAAAGGTAGTATTGGATCGAAGCGCGAATTGGGAAGATATCTTACATTTAGTTGAATTCGCGTACAATAACATTTATCAGGAGACGATAGGAATGGCGCCTTACGAGGCTTTGTATGGAAAGAAATGTAGATCGCCACTTTATTGGGATGAAGTAGGTGAAAGAAAGAACCTAGGACCAGATGCGGTCAGTGAAATGATCGAGTTCATTCGTCAGATTAGAGTTAGAATGAAAGAGGCCCAGAGCCGACAGAAATCTTACGCCGACGATCGTCGAACCAATCTTAGTTTTGAAATAGGGGATAAAGTTTTCCTCAAGATCTCACCATCCAAAGGAATCGTTAGATTCGGAGTTAAGGGTAAACTCAGACCAAGGTTTATAGGACCTTCCGAGATTCTCGAAAAAGTAGGACCTGTTGCTTATAGATTGGCCTTACCGCCAAGTGTAGGAAGTGTCCATAACGTATTTCACGTATCTCAGTTGAGAAAGTATGTTTTTGATCCTAAGCTCATAATTAACCAGCAAGACGTCGTTCTTGGATCTGACTTGAGTTATGAAGAGAAACCATTATCGATTTTAGATCGAAAAATACAAGAGTTAAGAACTAAGTCGATACCAATAGTGAAAGTGCTATGGAATCACCACGGGCAAGAAGAAGCCACGTGGGAACTTGAAGAAAAGATGAAAGAGAAGTACCCTTACCTTTTTGAAGAAGGTATGCAAATTTCGGGACGAAATTTCTTGTTAGAGGGGTAGGATGTAATATCCCGGATAATTATTCCGCCTTTAAAATAAAAAGTTAAATAATAATTAAGGCTTTGCACGCCTAAGTTAAGGATTTTCGATTCTAAGATTTACGGTGAAATCCGTTTCTGAAAATAATTTCCAGAAGTCGGTCGAACGACTATTGTATTAGGGTTTTCGCGTCCGATAGATTTTTCATCCGAAAACTCAAATTGAAAAACCGTCAGAATTTACATTCACTTTTTCTTCGATACGAGTTCACCGGAGAAAGTTAGTTTTTATGATTTTTTCGGGCGAATTTTAGACTGTTTAATCCTGACTTTTTCTCGAATTTTGAAAAATGAATTAGGTTTTCCGAGTATGTGATGAATTAGATTTCATCGAATTCGTAACTACCTAAGAAATTTTATATCGTCGAGTATGTGCTTCTCGACTTTTATATCGTCGTTTAAAAGCCGGAAATGGGATATTTCCGTCTAATAAATCGCAACCAAACACACCATAAGCGAGTCACCACCTTTAGTTAGATATTTCCTTCACCTTGATGTAAGTATACATGAGTCATCCATCTCTCTCCCTCACTCCACATTGCCGCCACCTCCATCACTTCCCTATCTCTCATTTCTTTCTCATTTTCTCCATTAAAGCTTCATCCTTCAAGCTTTCTCAATATCACAAGTCTCCCGTCTACTGATTAAATTCATTTCCGAGTTCATATTCTACAAGGTAGGCACTTCGTCTACGATATAAACCGAACAAAAACTTGTTTCCATCTACTAGATTTTTTCGAAAAAAGTGGAATTGAAGTAGGATGATGCACCTTTGTTTAATTCATGTTCTAGTATGCTTAGGAATAGATTCTATGGATCAAATCATGAAGAAAATCATCCCCCTTTGAACTATGTTAATGACGAAATTATAGAGGATTTTAGGGGTTTTTCGTAGTTCGATTTCTGTGATGTTTGATTGATAGAATTGTGTTCTATATGATATTAGATGATCACATGATTTAATTTAGATTTTTCTAAAAATAAAAGTTGAAATATAAGAGATGAAGAATGCATGATTTGGTGTAGTAAATGATATGATATACTTGATTGGTTAATGGAAATGAGATATAGGATGATTGAGGAATATATATTTATTTAAGATTTTTCTAAAAATAAATTGGAAAATGTAAGAGACGGAAACACGTCGTTAAGTTGAAGCTCGTTAATGATATTAGAATATGGTTTACATATTAGTGATGCTCGTTAGATGATGATCGTTGTTGTAAAATTTGAATGAAAACGGAGAACGTAGGATTTTTGTTAAGAGACGAACAATCAACGATAAGTCGAGAATAGATAATAATTTAGGTTTGTGATTCAAACCTATGATAATCTTGATAGTTAATAATCGTGACCGTAAAATTTGAACGAATTCTAAGAAGGTTCGGATTTTGATAAGAGACGGAGAATCGAGATTAAAAGCCGATAGAAAAGTCGAATAAGGAAAACCTTTTTAATAATAATGATTGTTATTGATTGACGAACGATATTGTAGTTGACGATATTTCCATCCGAGATACGAGATGTTTTGAGTTTTAAGTTAATAAACGAGAAGTCGAAGAATGAAATAGGAATTTGAACTTGAATTGGTATAGTAATTGGTTAGTTGAAAATGACGAGGAAATGCTCGTCGTTTGTTTAATCAAAAGACGTGAATGTGAACCCGATTAAGGGATACTGCATGTAGACTGTATTGAGGTGGAAATTTCGTGAAAATAAAAGTGGAATAGTATTGATCGAACCTAGGGAATCGTGCGTCGAGATTTGTCGAGCATTAGGGTTTCGCGCGACTGTTTTGTGACGTTTCACGGAAACTGTCATAACTTCTAGCTCGCTTAACGAAATCGAGATCTGTAAATTGAAGAGTAAATTAGACACCCATGGCTTTCTTTTGGTATAAATTACATCCCCTGTTTTAAATTGCTCTGTTCTGTGCGAACTCCAGAACTACTGTAATGTGCAGTAAGTTTCCGAAGCTTAGTTTCGTAAGTTGAATCCTTTTCAACTTTGTTCCTTGTGAACTTTTAAGTCGTTATAAGTTATCGACATCCATTATCTACTGACCTAAGTGTTGAGTAATGAGCTGAGTCAATTTGTAGATGAGAATTGATCGAAGTCTCGTTTATTAGTTAATCAAAAGAAAGTAGTAAAAGTGCAAAAGCTTAAAAGACTAAAACCTATTTCGATTTCCTGTTTCTTTTATCGCTGCGATCAAGTTCCTAAGTTTGTTTAGTTATGATAAAAGGGGGAAGTCAGCACCGAGGATAGGACAGAAGACCAGAGACAGAAGCTCGTATAATAGTTCTGTAATTAGTAAGGTGGGCTTTTCTATATACGAACTAAAATGAGCGATGCTCGAAAATCTTTGTTTACAAGCTTTGATAATTGTGTTTTCAACGTGATAATCAGAGCATGAAATGATTTGTTTTTATGTGAGTTCTCTTGTACCCTTCTGAGTTAGCCGACCTGCTATCCAGATTTATTAGTTAGCCGACTTGCTAACTAAAACGATCGGACTTTGAGTTAGCCGACCTGCTATCCAAAGTTAGTGTACACAGTAGCCGTTGTGTGTGGAGCCCTGTTGAGGGGTGGCCAGCCACGGTGATAATTATTGGGCAAGATTGAACGTAACATTAGTCAGAAAAGTGCTTGATCAAGCCAAGTTGTGAAAATGTTTAGTAGACACGGGAATTTATCGAAAAAACCCCGGTGTGCTACAGAAATGAGATGCCTGATTTATCTATACTTATTATATGTTTTTGGCAATGTGCCCACTAAGTGCTTTTGTACTTAGCCCTGCATATGTTTTATAAAATGTGCAGGTTGAGTGACCGAAGCTGCGGTGGTTGATGTTGAGTTAAGAAGTCGTTTTTAGAATAAAGGACTTGTATGTCAAGCTTTACACTTTCCGCTGACAATCTTTTTTAAGTTATTGTATCTATCTGTTGGGTCTAAACCCGTACAATTAACTCAGTTTCTTTTTGAGAACCTTGTCGAGTGATCCTTCGAGATCAACTCTTCCTTTTATATAATGAAGTCTTGTTCATAGTAGTTCATTCTGTTATAAATGTCTGTTTATTCATTCATTCTTATTCATCCCCCTTCTTCCCCGCTTCTTTAATCCAACCCCTAGTTGAGCCCCGGCTTCTGCCGTCCCTCGGGATTTGGGGCTGTGACATATTCTTACAAAATTTCCATCTTAAGGCAGTCAATACGCAATATCTTTTATGACAAATTCCTTCATATCTCTCGATTACAAACTCGACGTATAATTCCTCGTCTTTCAACTAATCCAATTACTAAACCAATTCAATTTCAAAATTAAAATTCGATTTCTATTTCAACTTCTCGTTTATAAACTATATCTTATATCATCTCGGATGGAAATATCGTCAACTACAAACTTGTTCATCAAACGACAACAATCATTAATATCAAATTGGTTTTCCTTATTCGACTTTTCTATCGGCATTTAATCTCGTTTCTTCGTCTCTTATCAAAATTCCAATCTTCTTAGAATTCGTTCAAATTTTACGGTTGCGATCATTAACTAGCAAGATTATCATATATTCGAATCATAGACCTAAATCATTATTCATTCTCGACTTATCGACGATTCTTCGTCTCTTAGCGAAAATCCGACGTTCTCCGATTTCCTTCAAACTTTACAATATCAATCATCATCTATCTAGAATCACTAATACGTAAACCATATACTCAAAACATTAACGAGTCTCAACTTATTGTCGGGTTTTCGTCTCTTACGATTTTCATTTTATTTTTAGAAAAATTCCAAATAATTATATAATCATCCATAAACATACTACATACCATTTCTATTATCATTTCATGCAAATCATAACATCTTCTACATCAAAACATCAATTCTTTATCTCTTACATTTCTATTTTTATTTTTAGAAAATTCTAAATTAATTCATGTAATCATATATCATCATATCGAACAAGAATCCATCACTCAATCCTCAAGAAAATCGAACTACATCAAACCCCTAAATCTATTAAAAAAATTCGGTAATATCCAATAGGTTAGGAGGGATGATTTCTTCATGATTTTAATCTATAAAACCTAATTCTAAGCATACTATAACATGTATTAAACAAAGATTCATCATGCTTCTTCATTTCCATATTTTTTGGAAAAATAAAGTAGAGAGAAAATGATTCTCGTTCAGTTCAATACGTAGAAGAAGTTCCTACCTTGTCGAATATGAACTCAGAAATAAAAATGATCGGTAGATGGATGACTTGTGAAGCTTGAGAAAGCTTGGAGATGACTTCTTCAATGGAGGATTGAGAGAGAGAAATGAGAGAGAGGGGGTGGGGGCGGTAATGGTGATGAGGGAGAGAGAGGATGACTAATGCTATTACTATTCCATAAAGTGATAAATATCTACTTAAGGATGACTCACATACTAAGGTGGCGGTTTTGGGGGGTTTTATTTGCCGGAAATATCTCGTTTACGGGTCTAGAACGACGTTATAAAAGTCGAGAAATAATTTTTTAGACGGTTACGTATTCAACGAAAACTAATTCGACCGTCAGATTATAGATAAATGACATACTCGGAAAACATAATTCGTTTTTCAAAATCCGATAAAAAGTCGGGATAAGACAGTCCAAAATTCGCCCGAAAAAATAATAAAAACTGACTTTCTTCGGTGAACTCGTATCGAAGAAAAAGTGAATGTAAAATCTGACGATTTTTCGATTTGAGTTTTCGGACGAAAATTCTATCGGACGCGAAAACCCTAATACAATAGTTGTTCGACCGACTTCTGGAATTTATTTTCAGAAACGGATTTCACCATTAGTCTTAGAATTGAAAATCCTTAACTTAGGCGTGCAAAGCCTTAATTATTAATTAAATTTTTATTTTGACGACGGAATAATTATCCGGGGTATTACAGATTCCATAAGCTACCTTAGGATGCATGTAATTACTTGATAAGCACGACCCCAACATGACATGTCACGTCTATCTTCAAGACATCCCTTCCAGATCCTAATTCTAGTCGGATAAGGAAAGATACTTAAGTTGGGTCATCTTTTCCTTATTCATCTAGACCTAGGAGAGAAACATCGCCAGTTGCCCCAAGCACTCTGCCATCTTGACCAATTATGCCTTGCCCTGCTCTGCTTTCCATAAAAGAAGCTTTCAACCCTTGTTTTGCCCAAAATTCACCTACCAGGCAACATACCACCACCTGCCCAATATATGACCTCCTTGACACCAAAACTAAACAAAGAACATACAAAGACTCGATCTAAACCACCTAAAACAGACATAAAATAAACTCAAAATATGGACTCATCATGTATGCTAGTCATGTATTCTCATTGGAATGTTTCAAAAAGTTATTTTTCTCCTTAAAATAACATTTGTTGATCAAGATATACATATTGTTTACGAAAGGATTAAAGTACACCCTTTTTCACAAAAAAAAATGAAAAAAAAAATATAAAACAATACACCACACACGACTAGCATACACGAAAAAAAGAATTTGAGCCCGCTTATTCTAGTCGTGTATCCTAGCTAATTGCGTAAACTCGTTGGAATGTTTAGAAAATTCGTTTCTCCCAAACTATTGTGTATTAGTGCATATAAGTGAACGAAAATGATGAAAAAAAAAACCTACAAGGAGGACTGGCATACACAACATGTCACTAGCATACACGACAAATAAAATGAGAAGTCGTGCATTCTAGTCGTGTATTGTCATTAATATGTTTGTAAAATTCTTTTTCTAAAAAAAACAACAGAAAATATTATAGATGAAAACATGATCACAAAAAAGATGAAGAAAGAAATGTAAAACAATACGCTACACACGACTAGCATACATGACAAATAAAATTTCAGGTCGTGTGTGGTAGTCATGTATGCTAATTGTGTAAACTCGTTAGAATGTTTAAGTTTGTTTCTCCTAAAATATTTGTGTATTTACATATTTTAGTGCATGAAGATGATGATGATGGTCCCGAAACTAGTTACTGGTGTATGGGGGGGGAATACACCAGTTAGGATTTAAAAACTTAACCTGAAAAATCACTTCAACTGAGTGAAAGAGGACTCAGTTGGAATCTCACAGCTGAGTAAGCGACCTCAGCTGGAAGAGTGAGGCTGTGCGGAAAGTGGTGGAAAATTATACTCGTTAAAAACAACTCACGCAAAATAGCTCGGTTGGTCAAGAACCAAAATAGCTCGGTTGAAAATGTGCAAAAGAGGTTTGTATGTCAGTTAGATTGATCAGATAAAAATGCAGATGCAACTGAATAAAAACAAACACGAACACACAGGATTTAACGTGGTTCGGAGATAACCCTCCTACGTCCACGGGGAGATGTGAATCTTCACACCTCAGTCCAAGTTCTTCTGGACAGAACCACTCAGCTTACGCGGGCTGAGCAACCGTTAAGGATAAGTTTGCGGGTACTTATCGACCTTACAGTTTAGTTTCCGGGCACTAAATAGCCTATGTCAAGTTTGCGGGTACTTGACGACCTGACTACTCAATTACAGGAAGAGTAAGGTCCTAGCAAACTTTTTAGGGTGTGAGATAGGGTAGGATTTCCAACTACAGCTCGATCACGAATGAGAGCTGGATCTAAGGCTTGAACGAATAAACACTCAAACTAAGATTTTAGACAGATTTTCACTCTATGAACCCTCAGCTACTAATGTTCTATCACTCTTGAACTCTCAGCTGCTGATGTTCTTAGAGAAGGAGTTTAGCAGATTTTTCTTTCGCTTGTGATTGAACTTTTCTCTCTTGCTTCAGTCTGTCTCGTGTGTCATCTTTTTCTCAAATGAGAGAATGCCTCTATTTATAGGCGGAGAGAATTAACTAGCCGTTGGAGGAGCAGTTGATCTCTGATCGGTTGATAGCGATGGCTTGTCTCTCATCTCTACAGACTTTCCCGATATGGCATCTGTGCTCTTCTGCTTTCCTTCTGAGACAGCCTTGTGTTGGGCCAGATGGGGTAGTGACTGGACGGTCAAACCCTCATGTGACTTCCTTTTGAAATTCAAATCTTAACCTTTCTGACAGTCAACCTCGGTTCATCGGTTGAAAGTCTTGATCTTCATCTGAGTGGTCTTCAGCTGATGTTCTGAACTGTTGGACTCTCAGCTGACTTTGAACTTCAAGCAGTTGATCTTCTTGTTCGAGTTCTACAACTGAGGTTCTGAAACTGAACACTCAGTTGTCTTCCTTGTATTTACTCAGTTGGATTTGAACCCTCAAATGACTTTCCTTTTCATCTGATGTTCTCTTCCTTTCAACTGTTTCTCATCTGATGAACGCTCAGTTGGTTTCCTTCACAACTGATGTTCTGAAGACTTCCCCTTGTTTCCATCTGATCATATGAACTCTCAGTTGTCCTTCTTCACAACTGCTGTTCTGTTTGAGTGACGCCTTGTTGCCTTCTTCAGCTGGAGACCTGTAAAGATAAAATCTTAACTTTACTTAAACAGCGAGCCTAAATTAACATTAGGTTCTGGCAACATCTACTCGGTTGGGGTTAGTCGGTTTTGGAATTCATCAAAACTTATACTAATAAATTTCCCAACAATTTCCCCCTTTTTGATGATGCCAAAACCACTTACAACTTGAAACCACTACTGATCTAAACCTCACTATCTAAAATCTCAGCTGAAATTCTAGACAGTCTATAAGATAAAACATCAAAGGGTTAGCACAGTTATAACATGGTATTTAAAAGACTTTGTGATTTAGAGCTTGGACAATGAGGGATTGTTCATCAAGGTGAATCTTATAACTGAATAGTTTTCATTACAACTGATTGTTACAAAAGATAGGCTCAAAAACCGAAAATAACAACAGTTGCTAGAAAACTAACTGAGCTAGTATTGTAGCCCATACTTGCCAAAAATCCTTACAAAAATTTCCCTCTTAGCAGGTGACTCCTTGGAGATGTCCACTCCATGCTCCTTGCAGACCTGCCTCGCCTCAGATGCAATCTTCGTGCGGTTCGGGTTGCTGGAATCCGAGAGAAGAGGTGGCCGATAAGTAACCCTCTTGGGAACTGGAACAGTGTTCAAGTCCAGGTTGGCGTCAATCATGGCCCTCCTGAATTGACTGAACATGCCCGGGTCACCTGAGTGCAACTCAGTCAGCGCCTCCTTGAACGCTCTCCTTGGGTCGTCAGTTGCGTACACCTTCCTGTAATAGAAGTCGTTCACGAACTCCTACTTGAACAGCTCCCACTCCTCATTCCACTCGATCGGCATCCACTTGTCGGTATGCCTGAACCGACTCTCAACCTTGGACTTTAGAGGCAACCTTTGTTGCTTCAACCGAGCTTCCGCCTTTGATTGGATTCTGTTGATGCGGTGTCGGCTGCGGGAGGCAACGTTGCGGTCCAGGTTCTAAGAAACCTTCTTCAGCTCAACCTCGAACTGGTTCACCCTCCTCGCCTGGCTGGCGGCAAACTTTCTGATCCAGCTCGGGTTCATGTAGTCCTTCTCCTCTACATCCATAGCCTTGGCCGCTGCAATGCACTCTTCGGTTGTTATCCCGTCGAGTTCAGAATCCAGCTCGGCTGCAATCTCGGCTATGGAGCTGTAGTAAACTCCAATCTTCTTTGCCTGCTCCAAGTCCTTAGTCATTTCGGCTCCACCGACTTCGGTTGTCTTGGCAGCAACAGACTTCCTCCTCCTCAGCTGAGATTTGGATGGTTGAGCAGCTGGCACTCCTTCTTCTTGGGTCTCTTCTTCTTCCTGTGCTTCACCCTCCGTCTCCTTCTCTTCCCCCTTTTTAGCATCAGCAACAAGGCTTGCTACTGAACCGTCCAGAGAGTTGAGTTTGGCCTCGGTGGATTGAACATGGTTGAAGAGTTCATCGACCGCACACTCCAGCTCGATCTTCTTTGCCAGTTCGGAGTCCTGGCGCTCTTGTTCTACCTTCTTCAAGACAGAGAGGTTGTCGTTGACCTCTGTCTGAAAGGTAACGAACTCAGCCCAACGCGACTCGAACCGGGACTCCCATTCAGCATCCTGCGTCTGTTGGGACTTGGCCAGATTTGAGTCAGCCAAGGACTTGAAGACATTCACTTCTGACTTCAAGCCCAACAGAGTGGATTTCAGCTCGACACGTCCTGACTGGTGGAGGAGGAGAGATCATTCAGCTTCATCTTCAGCTCGGCATTCTCCTCCACCAGTTGTTGGTACTTCACTTCTTGAGCTGCCAACTCCCTCAGCTGGTCATCTTGTTGGTGCTGAAGGTTGGCGAGCAGCTCGGTCCTCAACTTGTTGTCCCTCTCAGCCACTAGCTCGCAGATTTGTTCTGTTGAAGGAGCGAGCTGAGCAGCTGGAAAGGCTTGAGCAGACTGAGCTAGAGGCTCAGCTGTGACCATGGCTTGATGGTTTGCCAGGTACAGCTTCAGGTTTTCCTCTTCTTCCTTTGCGGCGGCAGCTGCTGCATCGACATCTTCAAGGAAGTTAGCTGATTTCACCAACATGCTGTCAAGGAAGTCGACACACTCCTTTCCAGCTGCCTCCCTTGTGTCATTCCCTTCAGCCAGACTCTGGTCCATCCGTCTAGTGAGCAGCGCGATCCGGTTGTTGTACGCCAACTCCAAGTTGGAATAGTTGAAGTAGGCTCGGATGCGGGACTCATCAGATTTCAGCCTGTCCCAGCTCAGTACCCTGATCGTGTCCACCTTGACATACCATTGGCTAAAGATCAGGTGGAACTGGTACAGTAGCTCGGTTCCCAGTGTGGCGAAGATGGGCATGTCGCGAGCCGCAGGGAACAGACCCAACAGCTTTTGAAAGCAGTAGGCCACCCTGCCTTCGTGCTCGTCAGCAACAGCCTACAGGTCCTCCGCTTCATTGATCGGGGAGGGGGTGAGATTGTATGGTTCGGGTTCTAGAGGTTCATCGATGTTGGCCAAAGATTCGGTCACAACATCGGCATCGAGCTGAGAGCTCGGAATTTGGGATTCAGTTGGGGAAGAGGGTGGAATGGTTTCCTCAACATCGGCCGAAGGAGCGGTCACGATGTTGACATCGAGCTGAGAGCTCGGAATTTCTGGCTCGATTTGGGTAGAGAGAGCAAGAGGCTCTGGGGGCAGTACAACATTCACTCCAGCTGTGGGGGAGGTGGTAACATCTTCGAGGTCCTCAGATGAGAAGGATGCAACCGACGTCTCCATGCCCTCAGCCTCATCAGCTCCGGGGGCTCGAGGGACAATCTCGAGCGATGCGGCCTCAGCTGAGCGGCTGGATTCGGAGTGTTCCTCAGCAGGTGTGGACTCGACCTGCGCTCCCTCCTTGTCTGGAGCTTGTTCCTCAGCTGGCTCCTCAGCTGGAACCTCAACTGGCTCATCAGCTGACTCATCAGCTGGAACATCAGTTGGCTCATCAGCTGGCACCTCAGCTGCCTTCTTGATTGCCTTCTTGAACCTTACCTTTAACTTTTTCTGGGAAGGTTCGTTAGTCGACTCCTTCTCAGCGTCAGCTCGGCGACGTGAGGCTTTGGATTTTGTGGGGCGAGCAGCAGCTTGTTTCCCCTCAGTTGCTGACTCAGCTGGCTTTCCCGACTCCCTTTTGTCCTTAGGAGTGTAGACACTCCTCAGCACCTCCTGTGCTTTCTTGGCCATCGGGAACAGCAACAACTTCTTCAGTGGCGTCTCCTCGCAGTCAGCCCAGACCATGTTGCGGTCCTTTGTTGCGAGGAGGATGAGGGCAGAGATTTTGCAGCCGAAATTGAGCGTGCCCTTCACACTCAGCAGCTTCTCTCCATACTCGGTTGTAGTCTTAGAGATCTTCGACTTTTCCACCATCAACTGGTTCAGAAAATATTGGAACCAGTTGATTTGGTGTTGGTGCTCCAAGGCCACTAGCTGCTTCAGCTTGGGTCGGCTGATGTCGCCGAACGCGCCACTGTATCCGAACACGACCTTCGACACGGCGTCGAACAACAGGCGGTGTTCCGGCTTCAGCTTAGTTCTTTGCATGTTGCTCCTCAACCGCTCTGGCTCGATCAGAGCATCCTGAAGAAATTTATCAGCTTGTTCGTCGGTAATATTCTCCAGGAACTCGGTGGCGGTGTGGTTGATTGGTATGATGTACCGGAGGACATCGGACACATCGATGGAGAAGGAGACACGACGTATCGTCCTTGCCGGAACATCTCTTTGTCGGCAGGACACCTTCGTAGAAACTCCCTCTGAACCGTCAAGGGGGCGAACAAGATTGACGTAGAATTCTCCGACTTGACGCCTGAGCAAGTGAGAGGGGCAGAGCTTGGCCCATTCCAAAAGTCCGTTCTCACGGAGAGTGTTGGCGAGAGGGGCTAGGACCGGCGACTCTAGATCCTCGTCGGAGAGGATCTGCTCGAAGTGAATCTTCGATACTAACATATCGAATGACTCTTCATACGTGGTAGGCACGAGGGAAGGTCCGGATGATGCCATTCTCTTGCTTTTGGGTGCCATTAAATCACTGCAAAGGTAATATATATATGGGAGAGGAAAGGAATCTATTTGCAGAAACGGGTTAGGCAGAAAAACTGGAAGACGATGAATAGTTATAATTGATAAGCACGAATGAGGAAAGTAGGAGATATCTTCCTGATTTTTCGCCTTATATAGGTCTTTCACTCGGATGAGATCAACGACTGGGGTTAAATGGCGCGAATCCATTAACGGCTGGGATTACGCGACTGTTGACTATCTTTGACTCGACGTTTTGATCCGAGTTCCAACCAGTACGTGAGAAGGTGTACAGTTTCATGTCAGCCCAGTCGCACTATAAAGTAGGCTATGGATGCTCTGTCGTACTTTACATTTAATGCGACATGATGTCTATTTTAATGTAACTGACTAGCTCAGGAATGTTTGAATTTATTTCAAACATTCTCATTTAAGAACATAACACCTTCAGTCATAAATGATACCTGCCAGCTGATGTCTGAATCAGCTATGTTCATTAGTCGAGTTCCTCAGTTGCCGCATACCATCAGCTGACTCGAGTTCGTCTGTTCAGCTGACGTTTGACGTCTTTAGTTGGCAATCAGTATCTGAGATTACCCCTTCAGCTGAGCTTCCCCCTCCATCTGAGCTTCCCCCTCAGATAGATATCCGATTCTTCAGCTCGGATGACTCTTCATCTCGGATGACTCTTCTGCTCGGATGAGTTTTTAGCTTGGATCCAAGAGTCCTAGAAGATCACATAGCATCTTGAACCGGGCTTCAGGAAGAGGTTTGGTGAATATGTCAGCTCTCTGAATCTCAGTTGGGATCTTCTCCATGGACACATCCTTCTTCTCAATATGATCTCGGATGAAATGATGACGAATATCGATATGCTTAGTCCGAGAGTGGTGAACAGGGTTCAGAGAGATAGTTATAGCACTCGAGCTATCACAATGAATGGGAACCTGTCCAGTTGAGAGTTCATAATCTCTCAGCTGTTGTTTTAGCCACAATACTTGCATGCAACAGCTTCCGGCAGCCATATACTCTGACTCGGTTGTCGAAGTAGCAACACACGCTTGTTTCTTGGAGAACCACGAAACCAGCTTGCTTCCCATGAACTGACAGTGTCCAGAAGTAGACTTCCTGTCCAACCGATCTCCTACTAGGTCGGCATCTGAGTATCCAGTCAGCTGGATATTGTCATCAGTTGGGTACCACAACCCAACATTGGCAGTTCCCTTCAGATTCTTAATGATGTTCTTTGCTGCCAACATGTGTGCTTCTCTTGGTTGGACTTGAAAACGAGCACACTCTCCAACTGCGTATGAGATGTCTGGTCGGCTGGCAGTTAGATAGAGCGGCGAACCGATGATCCCTCTATACTGGTTGGCATCAACAAGCTTTCCCTCAGCTCCTGGTTCGACCTTCCAGTTCATGTTCATAGGGATCTTTGTTGTCTTACTTGTCTGTAATCCGATCTTGGTGATGAGCTCCTTTGTATATTTGGACTGGTTGATGAAAATCCCTTCAGGTGACTGCTTCACTTGTAATCCAAGGAAATAATTCATCTCGCCCATCATTGACATCTCGAACTTCTCCTTCATAAGATTGGAGAATTTCTTGCACAGCTCCTCCGACTTGGAGCCGAAAATGATGTCATCGACATAAATTTGCACAACAAGTATATCTTCTCCAACTTTGATGGTGAACAGAGTTTTATCAACTGAACCTCGTTTGAACCCCGAGTTCAGAAGAAATCCACAAAGAGTGTCATACCATGCCCGTGGCGCTTGCTTTAGACCATAGATAGCTTTCTTCAGCTTGTACACTCTTCCATCTCCAGTCTCAAAACCAGGAGGCTGTTCGACATATACATCTTCTTTGATATCTCCATTGAGGAATGCACACTTCACATCCATCTGATATACTTTGAACTTGTGATGTGCGGCATAAGCTAGAAAGATCCGGATGGCTTCCAGCCTTGCAACTGGTGCGAAGGAATCTTCAAAGTCAATTCCTTCTTGTTGGCAGTATCCTAGAGCTACCAACCTTGCTTTATTCTTCACAATGAATCCAATGGCGTCTCTCTTGTTTTTGAAAATCCACTTCAATCCAATCACCTTGACACCATTTGGTCTTTCTACCAACTCCCATACACAGTTTCGTAGAAACTCATTCAATTCTTCTTGCATAGCTGTTGACCAGTGAACACAGTTGAGAGCTTCCCCAACATTCTTCGGTTCTGGAACATCAGCTACAAAGCAAGAAATCATGGCAACATCTCCAGCTTGCTCGAACTCCTCTAGAACTGCCAATTCCTCAGCATATTGGGCATAAGTGTTGGAATCTTCCTCGGTTGATTCTGGATTTGCAACTCTGCTCCGTGTGCGCACACCCTCGGTTGGATCTCCGATGATGTCGTCGGTGGAATGAACTTCATACCATCTTCGGTTGCGTCTTCCTTCTTCTTCCAACTGTGGCTGTTCAAAATTCTGAATTGGAGTCTTCAGAGCTGGAGATTTATCAACTGTTGAGTCTGGATCCTCAACATTTTCACTAGTTCGAGCTGAGTTTGGTTCTGCTTCAGATGTTGATGCAGATGGAGGGGCATCAGCTGAAGTTCCCCCTTGGGACGAGCTGAGGTCTTCGCATTCATCTTCAGAGGAGTATGGATCCCCATCCTCAGTTGCCCATATCAGAGGTTCAGCTCGGTTCTTTTCCCGAAGTGCTTGCGATCTGGTGAGAACTGGTAGAACAGCTGGATCTGCGTGTTGTTCCTTTACCTGTTCCCTGCATTCAAAGGTAGATTCATCAAAACTAACATGAGGTGTTATTTACACAACACGAGAGTTGTTGTTGAAAACTCTATATGCCTTGATCCGAGCTGCATATCCAAGAAATATGCCCTTCGAAGCTTTGGCATAAAAAGTATTCAACTGAGTCTTCCCATTGTTGTGAATATAACACTTAGATCCAAAAACACGAAAATAAGAAATATCTGGCTTTCTGCGTCTCCACAGCTCGTAGGGCGTCTTTCCCAACCGCTTGGTGAGAAGAGATCGATTCTGAGTGTAGCATGCTGTGTTGATCGCTTCAGCCCAAAATCTCTTTGGCAGTGCTGAGCTCGCTAACATGGATGTGGCTGCATCCTTTAGAGTTCTATTTCTTCGCTCAGCTACGCCATTCTGTTGTGGAGTACGCGCGGCTGATGTCTGATGGGTTATGCCATTCTTTTCGCAATACTCAATGATGGTTTCATTTAGAAACTTCGTTCCACGATCTGATCGGATAGATATGATCTTCATCTCTTGTTGGTTCGATATCCGATCCATCAGCTTGGGCAGCTCATCTCGGGTTTCACTCTTATGGCGCATGAAGATGGTCCACGTATATCTTGAGTAGTCATCAGTTACAACCAAAGTATATTCGTTTCCATTAATGCTTTTTGGTGTAACTGGCCCGAAGAGATCCATATGAATCAGCTGCATCACTCGGTCGGTTGAGGGAGTTAACTTCAACCGGAAGGAGGTTCTAGCGAGCTTTTCCAGCTGGCATGCACTGCAGATGTGTGTTGTTGAAAACACTCGGTTAGGTATGCCTCTTGCATGTTCTTGTCTGGCGAGTCGGTTCATCGTATTGAAATTCAGATTGTTTAGCCTTTTGTGCCACAACCAGCTCACATCCGAACTGCTCTTTGATAACAGGCAAGTGTCAGGAAGGCTGCTGTTCCAGTCAGCGTAGTATACATTCCCTGTTGGAGATCGATTTCTCAACAATATCACCTGCTTTGATCCGACATCTTTAACTCTGCAACCCTGTGCATCAAACTTGATAGAGAAACCATTATCACAGAATTGGCTGATGGAGAGCAGGTTATGCTTCAATCCATCAACATAAGAGACATTAGAAATTGAAACATGATTGGTTTCAAGGGTACCGTAACCTCTGGTATAACCTTTTGAGTTATCACCAAAAGTAACTGATGGACCTTTTTTCTCTACGAAACTTCCAAGCAAATCCTTCAGATTTGTCATGTGTTTCGAGCATCCACTATCCATCACCCACATTGTTGTAGACGCCTTCTTCTTCCTCAGCTGTTTCTCCTGTACCTGCAAAGAGAAACTCGCTTAGGTCCCCAATTTCAGTTGGGTCCTGGAGGGTTAGAACCAGTTCCCGCTGGAACTGTGCGTCGCTTTTCCCTGTAAACTCGGATGGATTTATCATTCCAAATTACTTTTCCTTCATTATCAACTATAACAACACCTCGGTTATCCTTAGGCTTTTTGTTAGTAGTGATGTTCTGTTTCTTGGGAGGAGTTGGATTTCTCCTATGTTGAGCTTTAGGAGGTGAGGCTTTCCCCCTATTTTGATGGCGATTCTTATCCTGTTGAGTTTGTCTGTGAGGTCGGACGCCCGGTTGGAATCTTTGTGGCTGATTATGATTCCAACTTCCTGAGGGTTGTCTGTAGCTTTTCATGCCCTGTTGATGATTAATATTATGGCATGAATATCTCCAGTTGTTTGACCAGTTCCTCATTGATTAACTATGTTGGAACCTTTGGTCGAACTGATGTTGGAACCGCTGCTGATTCAGATGATTGAACCTTACCCTTGCTTGTTCTGAGGTCGGTTCCATTCCTTCTGACGTTGACTTTGAGGTTGATGCAGAGGTCGGTTCTGGTTCTGAGATCGGTTGCGGTTGTGCTTCCGACGCCTCTGATTCCTCTTCTGACTCTTGGAACATTCCCCCTCGGTTGATACCTCAACCGATGGAATATTCTTTCCTACATCAGCTACTCCTTTTCCCTTCTCAGTCGTAATTTCATTGGTCGTTTGAACTTGTTGAGAGGTGGAGGTTGAATTAGCTTCTGGAGACTCAGCTGTGTCTGGCTCTACAGCTGTAACTTCTACTGGTTTGATGAAAGTTGCTGGTGGAATCCCAGTATCCTTGACAACATCATAACCGAGTCCTGACACGTCATCCATCTGTCTGCTGTAACTTAAAAGGTTTTTGATGATCTTGGATGACTGATACAGCTTGATTAGATTGTCCTTCTCAGTTTGCAACTCCTTGACGAGTACACCTATCTGCTCGGTTTGTCCATCTGACTTCTTTATCAGCTGTTCGATCTGAGCATCTTGATTTTTCAACTGATCTTACTGTTCTTTGTTTTGCTTTGTCAACTCCTCATCAGCTGGAGCCTTAGCCTCGATCAGTTGACTCTTGAGATTCTCAATCTCCTGAGTTTGGCTCGTAATCAGATCCTCCTTTTCGGTTAAGGAATCTTCAAGCTTGGCGAACTGAGCTTGAAGACTCTTAAACTCAACCGACTGCTGATGCAGTTCCTCACTGAGTTCTTGAAAATCATTCCAGGAGGGTTCCAACTCATCGATCAGAGATTCCTGCAGGTTAGAGGTATTGGAAGAATTTAAGCGAGCAGGATTAGATTGTACCTCAATATCATCTTTGTCGGTTCCAAGTGCCATGAGGCATTGATCCAGACTGATGACTTTGTTGGTAGAGGTCAGTTCATCCTCATCTTCAGTGTCTGTGAAGATGTCCATATCGTCAGCTGCCTCTTCAGCTACCATGGCCTTGTTCTTTGCAGTTTGCTTGGCCCTCAGTGCTTCTCTTTCCTTCTTTGAAAGGTTTGGGCAGTCAGCTTTGAAGTGTCCTTCCTTGCCGCATTCGAAGCAACCATTGGTGACTGGCTTCGAACTGTCTCGAGTTCGGTTTGATTTATAGAATCGTTTATATTTGCCGAACCGAGTGTCCATGTCGGCTAGTTTCTTTGACAGCGCTGCAATGTTCTGTTGCAGTTCCTCTCTGCTCGGCTCCTTTGCAGTCGTGTCAGCCGATCTGGTTGGCCTTGACGATCTCGACTTTGAGTAGTCAGCTCGGAGGGCAACTGACTTTGATGCCGAGCCAACATCCTCAATTCTATTTGTCTGACTTGAGGGTTGCGATCTCCTTCTGTTGACCTTATACTCATTTCCTTTCAAGATTGAGAACAATCTTTCAGTTCCCATTTCACCAAGGTCAGCTCGACTCTCGTGGATATTTGTGAACGTATCCCACTCAGCCGGTAGAGCTTGCAACACTTTGAGGTTTATTTCTTTTAGAGTGTATTTTCCTTTCCGGGTGGACTGGATTCTTCTGATGATGTCCATAAACCGGAGCTCTAGCTGATCGATAGTCTCATCAGGTCGCAGACTGAAATTGTCGAAATCTTGACATGCATGCGAGAACTTGTTTTCCTTCGTCTCGTCGCTTCCTTCACTTAGCGAAGCCAGGATGTCCCACATCTCTTTTGCAGTCTCACACTCCTCTATCCAGGGCAGATAATCTTGTCCAACCATGGACATTATTGTGCTCTGAGCCCAGATATCCAGCTGGCTCACCTTGGCCTCTTCCGGAGTGTAGTCTTCTGGCTGTTTCTCCACATACTCCACCATTGCATCTCCATCGTTGGGATTTGTGGGAGTGCGAAGTATTCTGTCTCGTATGACGATTGGTCCAGACGTGAGAACTTGTTGCATCCTATGATGCTTTGACAGAAGGATCTTTTTCATTCGAGTTCTCCATGATGTATAATTGACTACAGAGAACATGACTACGATCTTGTCCTTGACGTCCATCTGCACAAACAAAAACAGAACAAAAATGCGAGCAAGTATGCACTAGCGTGAAAAGATCTGTTTAGTTGACCACTGAAGAAAAATTCTCGAATTCACACCTCGTGAAACAGAGTCAGCAGTCTTTTGAACCACTGCTCTGATACCACTTGATGGTCCCGAAACGAGTTACTGGTGTATGGGGAGGGGGGAATACACCAGTTAGGATTTAAAAACTTAACCTGAAAAATCACTTCAACTGAGTGAAAGAGGACTCAGTTGGAATCTCACAGCTGAGTAAGCGACCTCAGCTGGAAGAGTGAGGCTGTGCGGAAAGTGGTGGAAAATTATACTCGTTAAAAACAACTCACGCAAAACAGCTCGGTTGGTCAAGAACCAAAATAGCTCGGTTGAAAATGTGCAAAAGAGGTTTGTATGTCAGTTAGATTGATCAGATAAAAATGCAGATGCAACTGAATAAAAACAAACACGAACACACAGGATTTAACGTGGTTCGGAGATAACCCTCCTACGTCCACGGGGAGATGTGAATCTTCACACCTCAGTCCAAGTTCTTCTGGACAGAACCACTCAGCTTACGCGGGCTGAGCAACCGTTAAGGATAAGTTTGCGGGTACTTATCGACCTTACAGTTTAGTTTCCGGGCACTAAACAGCCTATGTCAAGTTTGCGGGTACTTGACGACCTGACTACTCAATTACAGGAAGAGTAAGGTCCTAGCACACTTTTTAGGGTGTGAGATAGGGTGGGATTTCCAACTACAGCTCGATCACGAATGAGAGCTGGATCTAAGGCTTGAACGAATAAACACTCAAACTAAGATTTTAGACAGATTTTCACTCTATGAACCCTCAGCTACTAATGTTCTATCACTCTTGAACTCTCAGCTGCTGATGTTCTTAGAGAAGGAGTTTAGCAGATTTTTCTTTCGCTTGTGATTGAACTTTTCTCTCTTGCTTCAGTCTGTCTCGTGTGTCATCTTTTTCTCAAATGAGAGAATACCTCTATTTATAGGCGGAGAGAATTAACTAGCCGTTGGAGGAGCAGTTGATCTCTGATCGGTTGATAGCGATGGCTTGTCTCTCATCTCTGCAGACTTTCCCGATATGGCATCTGTGCTCTTCTGCTTTCCATCTGAGACAGCCTTGTGTTGGGCCAGATGGGGTAATGACTGAACGGTCAAACCCTCATGTGAGTTCCTTTTGAAATTCAAATCTTAACCTTTCTGACAGTCAACATCGGTTCATCGGTTGAAAGTCTTGATCTTCATCTGAGTGGTCTTCAGCTGATGTTCTGAACTGTTGGACTCTCAGCTGACTTTGAACTTCAAGCAGTTGATCTTCTTGTTCGAGTTCTACAACTGAGGTTCTGAAACTGAACACTTAGTTGTCTTCCTTGTATTTACTCAGTTGGGTTTGAACCCTCAGATGACTTTCCTTTTCATCTGATGTTCTCTTCCTTTCAACTGTTTCTCATGTGATGAACGCTCAGTTGGTTTCCTTTACAACTGATGTTCTGAAGACTTCCCCTTGTTTCCATCTGATCATATGAACTCTCAGTTGTCCTTCTTCACAACTGTTGTTCTGTTTGAGTGACGCCTTGTTGCCTTCTTCAGCTGGAGACTTGTAAAGATAAAATCTTAACTTTACTCAAACAGCGAGCCTAAATCAACATTAGGTTCTGGCAACATCTACTCGGTTGGGGTCAGTCGGTTTTGGAATTCATCAAAACTTATACTAATAAATTTCCCAACAGATGAAAAGAATTAAAAAAAATGCAACACAAACGACCATCATCATACATGACTAGCATCCACAGCAAATAAAATGAGAGCTCGTGTGTTATGGTTGTGTATGCCAGTCATGTATTTTCATTGTAAAAGTTTTGTTTATCCTTGAAAAATAATAGAAAAATGTTATGAATCATACATACGATCAAATCAAAACGAAAGAAAGAGAATGTAGAATAATACGCCACGCGCGACTAGCATACACGACAAATAAAATGAGAGGTTGTGCATTCTAATCGTGCATGCTAGTCATAAATTGTCATTAGAATGTTTCAAAAATTTATTTTTATCCATAAAAATATAGAAAATGTTACGAATAAATACATAATATCAAATGAAAGTGAAGAAAGAAATGTAAAACAATACGACACACACGACTAGCATATATCACAAATAAAATTTGAGGTCGTGTGTGCTAGTCATGTATGCTAATTGTGTAAAACTCGTTGGAATGTTTTGAAAATATATTTCTCCTAAAATTTTGTGCATTTACACATTTTAGTTCATGAAGATGATGAAAAAGATTAAAAAAAAAATGGGACACTAATGACTATCATCATACATGACTAGCATCCACGACAAATAAAATGAGAGGTCATGTGTTATAGTCGTGTATGCTAGTCATGTATTCTCATTGTAATAGTTCGAAAAATTATTTTTATCCTTGAAAAAGAATAGAAAATGTTCTGAATCATTCATACGATCAAATCAAAACGAAAGTAATAGAATGTAGAATACGCCACGCACGACTAACATAGACGACACATAAATGAGAGGTCTTGCATTCTAGTCATGTATTGTCATTAGAATGTTTGAAATTTTTTTTCTCCTTAAAAAATAGAAAATGTTACAAATAAAAGCATAATATCAAATAAAAACGAAGAAGAAATGTAAAACAATACGACACACAAGACTAGCATACACGACAAATAAAATTTGAGGTCGTGTGTTCTAGTCGGGCATGCTAATTGTGTAAACTCGTTGGAATGTTTCAAAAATTTGTTACTCCTAAAATATTGTGCATTTACAGATTTTAGTGCATGAAGATGATGAAAAAGAATAAAAAAAATGCGACACTAACGATTATCATCATACGTGACTAGCATCTACGGCAAATAAAATGAGAGGTCGTATGTTCTAGTCGTGCATGCTAGTCGTGTATTCTCATTGTAATGGTTCAAAAAATTATTTTTATGCCTGAAAAAGAATAGAAAATGTTATGAATCATACATACGATTAAATCAAAACGAAAGAAGAGAATGTAGAATAATATACCACGCGCGACTAGCTTACACAAAAAATAAAATGAGAGGTCATGCATTCTAGTCGTGCATGCTAGTCATGTATTGTCCTTAGAATGTTTGAAAATTTTATTTTTCTCCCTACAAAAATTGAAAATGTTACGAATAAATACATAATATCAAGGCCAAATTGCATAGAAATTACTGACTTTATACCGAATTCGTGTTTTAAGATTGACTTTTTAAAATTAGTCCTAAATTACCGATCTTTTAATTGTATCTCAATTAAGTTCCTCCGGCGAGTTTCTCCTAATTTTTTACTGACATGTCGTTCGGGAAGCTTACATGGCAATTCGTTGGTAAAGATCGAACAACATCGTTAAATTTGACCCAAAACGACGTCATTTTGTATTAAAAAATTAAAATTAAATAAAAATTTAATTACACATCACCTATCTTCTTCCCCATTCTTTCATTCTGTGTGCTAGTCGTGGATGCTAATTGTGCAAACTTGTTGATTTTGAAATGATTCCCAATACTTATTTACACGCACGAAAATTGTTTGACGAAATGTTCGAAGGAAGTAATTTGTCAAATAGGTGCTGACGTTGGGATGGATTTAGTCGAAAAAAAGAAAGAAAGTAGTAGATGAACTTATTAAAACAAAAATTTTGTACAAAAACAATGCATTTTGCTGAACAATAAATGAAAATAAAGAGCCAAATAGTCAAAAAATTAGAGCACATAAACTATTGCAAACACAATAGCTTAGGTACTATTTTGGATGATCCTGATATAGACAAATAGGATAGCACATAAACAAGAGTGATCATCAGACAAGGCGAGGCAGTAAGAGAACATAGTTTCTCATAAAAGCACAAATTCAGTTGCTCCAAAATTACCAAAACAACATCCCAAAATGAGAAACTTAAAGTCTGCATCAAAAAGGAGCTAAACATAATCCAAAACCAAGTTTTACATAGACAAATCATGATGGAAGAGTCTCTGCACCGGTGCTGAAATTAAACAAGTTCCTTGCTAGCCGGCCTCTATAATCTTTCAATTCTCTTTCTCCAAATCTCCTCTTTATTTTTCCAATCACGATAGTCTCTACATACTTCAAGCAAAACATTATTCCATTTTATAGTTTGATTTTCATTTATATCCCTTGTCTATTCTTAGATCAATAAACTTCTCAAGATTGAATCCATATGTATCAACTTAGATGTAATTGTAACAAACATAAAAAAAAACTCAAATTAACTAATTCAAAATTGCAACACCAAAAAGCCAAATTGGTAGCTATTGAGCGAACAAGAAAAGAAAAGAAAACTTATATTACTACTGTATAATTAATCGCCGACATCAATTTCTTCGAAAATGGTCTTGAAAGTACATCGAAATAAGCATAAATCCATAATTGTTGAGAATGAAGGCAAGAATCGAGAAAAGTGGACTCACTGGGCTGGGATCGAAGAAGCATCGGAAAGGAAGGAAGAGCTCCTTGGTGTTGTCATTGTCAGAGAAACACATCCGACTTCCCACTGAATGAATCCATGAGAGAGAGAGAGAGAGAGAGAGAGAGAATCAGAGAAGACATATGATAATATGCTGATGCAATTTTTATGATCATACCTCCTCCATCGGGACGACCAAAGTTATCGGAGGATGGTCTTCCTCTAAAACATCATCCATTAAATTGGATCTGCGACGACAAAACTTCAGAAAACTGCTCGAGGCAGCAGGGAGAAGGAAATATGGAAGGAAGGAAAGAAGAAAGGAAGGAACCTGTGCGGCGGTGGCGTGATGGCGGCACAAAGATATCAGTCGAGAAGAAGAGGGAGAGAAATCAGTCGGGAAAAATAACGAGGGATTAATAATTTATTTTTCATTTTCTTTTAATTTCAGAAATAAGTAAGAAGGGCATATCCCTATATGTGCTCGTTTTAAACTTTGTGACCTTTTATTCTCTTTTCTTTTGACAAGTGGCAATATTTGACTAATTCTCAATTATAATTTTGAATATATATGGTATTATATATGAAGAATATTATACACAAATATGTACATATTTGGGAAAATAAAATTTTCTTTGGAAACAAGCAAATAACATATATTGCATGTAGTGGAAAAAATGTTACAGCCGAAGAAATATTTGGGCACAATCTAGAACATATTGACGGTTTTATGTTGCGGTTTGACGAAAATTTTTCTTCTTATAATTATGTCAAAATCTGTAGTTATTACTTGTTCCTCCGTTAACAGCTAGCTAGCATTTTTTTTCTTATTTTTTCATATATAAAATTGGACTTTGAATATTTAGTACCTTTTTTTCATTCAAAAAAAGCCCAATTTTGACCAATGAGAAATATCCATCTTTTTTTTTTTAAAATATTACAAAAATTTAAAGGTTGCGTGACGGTAGACTCGAATCCGTAATCTTTGACCAGGATATTAACCATATTACCAATAAGCTAACACAACATGAAGACAGCTAAAATCCTACATGATCTAAAAAAATAAACCGCCATAGATATTTCAAACTAAGATATTCTCACATTATTATTATTATTTTCTTTTGTATTACAGCTTAGTTTAAGAATTAAAACAACGTAACCCTTTAAAATAACACAACTTATTAATAATAAAAGTCATACAATCCAGTTTATATAAAGGGAGAAGTGCAAATATAGTCACCCCTGAAAAGAAAAGTGCTAATATAGCCACTTTTTTAAAAATGATCAAATATAGTCATGCATACACGACTAGCATACACGACCAGCATACACGACTAGCATATACGACCATAGCAATATACACAATAATGCACACACGACTAGCATACACGACCATATCAGCATACACGACCAGTATACACGACCAATATACATGGTCGTTTATGCTGGTCGTGTATGCAAGTCGTGTATGCGTGGCCATATTTGATCGTTTTAAAAAACGTGGCTATATTAGCACTTTTCTTTTTAGGAGCGGCTATATTTAACTAATTTTCTTATATAAATACTACATCATCGGGACTCACCACATCGATCGATCAATCATGGAGTTTCCATCTGTAGTGCTGCTATGCATCTCATTCTTGTTTTCCACTCTCATATTCTTTACAATCACACGCAAATTAAAATCCGAAAAATCAAGCGGAATTATCCCTCCGGGGCCACAGAGGTTGCCGTTGATCGGAAACATGCACAACATGATAAGCGGCGGCATCGCTCCTCACCGGGCGCTGCAGAAACTATCCCAGAAATTCGGACCAGTGATGCACCTCCAGCTAGGAGAACTCTTCGTCGCCGTCATCTCCTCCCCCGACGCCGCGAAACAAGTGATGAAAACTCACGATGTACACTTCGCGTCTCGGTCTCCCATCATAGTGGCGGAGATAATAAGCTATGACAGCACCAGCATCACCTTCAGCCCTTACGGTGAATATTGGAGACAGCTCCGCAAAATCTGCACTCTCGAGCTTCTGAGCATGAAACGCGTTCAGTCATTCCGATGGCTGAGGGAGAAAGTGTTTGTCGGTCTTGCGACAAGGTTCGCCGCAATGGAGGGGTCGGATATCAATTTCTCAACGGATTTCAACACTTCAGTGTTCGCTCTGATCACGAGGGCAGCGCTCGGTGAGAGTACGGAGCAACTGGCGTCCCTGCACCCTATGATCAACGAACTGGCGGAGCTCTCCGCAGGATTCGATATTGCTGACGTGTTCCCTTCCGTCAAATTGTTTCATATGATGAGCAGTTTGAAGAAGAGAGTTACAGTTATACACAAAGACATCGATCGCATTCTCGAAAATGTAATCAATGAGCATAGAGTTTCTAATTCTGTGAAGACAGAGGACGAGGAAGATCTGCTGGATGTTCTTCTCAAATATCAGCAAGATGGTCTTGATTTTTCTCTCACCGACGACAATATCAAATCCGTCATCGTGGTAATTAATTCTTTAATTAACTTTCTTGGTTAATATATAAATTAATTTGTATCAATTGTAGGATAGGATACGATAAATAGAAATAGTATAGACTAATCTACCATTTACTTTGATGGATTGATTATTTTATAACAAGTTTACTCATCTAATCCTATGATATATCAATGTATCCTATAACCCAAAGTAAACGCCCCCTACATTGTTTTGGTGTAGGATATGTTAGCTGGTGGAAGTGAGACTTCAGGGACAACGGTAGAATGGGCAATGTCGGAAATGATGAAGAATCCAAGAGTACTCGAAAAGGCACAAGAAGAGGTGAGGAAGGTGTTTGATGAAGAAGGATACGTAGACGAATCGCGCATTCCTCAACTGACATATATCAAGTTAGTGGTGAAAGAGACTCTGAGAATGCATCCGGCATTACCTCTATTGCTTCCCAGAAAATGTCGTGAAGCATGCGTGGTTGATGGATATACCATACCTGCAGACGCCAAAGTGATCGTCAACGGATGGGCTATCAATAGAGATCCCAAGTATTGGAAGGACGGCGACTGCTTTCAGCCGGAGAGATTTCTGGAAAATCTGGTGGATTACAAGGGAAATAATTTCGAATATATCCCATTTGGTGCCGGAAGGAGGATGTGCCCTGGCATGTCGTTCGGGCTCGCCAATGTTGAGCTGCCGCTTGCTATATTTCTCTACCATTTTGACTGGAAATTAGGAGGAGGGATGATACCTAAAGATTTGGACATGGAAGAAGGATTTGGGTTGACAGCTAGGAAGCTCAAACCTCTCTATCTTGTGCCCACTATCCGAAGGCCGTTGCCCATTTAATAATTTAAAACCACGTAATCTGCTATTCAATCTATAATAAATGACAAGGGCTGGTGAATAAATGAGAAATTGACGCTTCCACAGTTTTAAGGGTTAATATCATGAAAATACACGAGCTTTGAGTCAACTTTCATTTTTCCCACGAACTTTCAATTTTCTGTAATAATACACGAACTTTGAGTCAACTTTCAATTTCCCCACGAAGTTTTAATTTTTTGTGGCAATACACGAAATTTTCGTCCTATATATCACCCTAATCTCTAGCAAGATAATAAAATATGGTAGTTTAATTGAGCCGATTGACGAAAAGACTTACACTAGATCCCCAGAATTTTGGCGAAACATGATCATGAGAAAAATCGAAACCCTAATCTCTAGCAAGATAATAAAATATGGTAGTTTAATTGAGCTGATTGACGAAAAGACTTACACTAGATCCCCACAATTTTGGCGAAACATGATCATGAGAAAAATCGAAATTGGATCAAAGTTTAAGTTCGTGAGAATAATGCAAATTGAGTCAAAGTTTGTGTATTATCACAAAAAGTTGAAAATTCATGGGGAAATTGAAAGTTAACTCAAAGTTCGTGTATTATTACAAAAAATTAAAAGTTCGTGGGAAAAATGAAAGTTAACTCAAAGTTCGTGTATTATCACAAAAAATTAAAAGTTCGTGGGAAATATGAAAGTTGAACCAAAATTTGTGTATTTTCATGAAATTAACCTCAGTTTTAAATACATTTCTTATTTGCTTATTAATAAAGACTAGAAGTTCATTTCATGGATGTAATTGAATTTATTTATTGGCGATGACTATCTATTAAATTATGCATTTTCTTCTAATTATGACAATTTCATTTTGGTCTTGTCAATCTATGATCTTTCAGGCTCTTTTTTTTTTTTTTTGGTCAATAAAAAGATAAGGGAGAATATGTCTTCATTTTGTTGCAAGTTGCTATCGAGAACATTTCTGTAGGCTTTCCCCATCATAAACCGTGTCAAATCCATCTATACATGTCCTTTTCAGATTCACAAAAACTTCAGTGCACCAGTGCACTATATGAGATGGGTTCGACCAGCGAGTTTCGACCCGCCCGGCCTGGCCCGCATGTTTAAAAAAAAGAAAAGAAAAAATGGCGGCATTAGCGTACATATGTTATTAACTGTAGCGAACTCATAAATGAGCGAGCTAACCTAACGGTAGTTCTACTGCTCTTTAAGTCTCTCTCTCCCATCCCATCCAAGTTTGAATCCCACCTAGTATCTATCCCTTTATTTTTTGTTTTCTTATTTCTTTCTCTTTGTTTTTTTTATTTTTCCGTTTCTTATTTCTCTACATTGTTTTAAGTTTCTTTTTCTTATTTCTATTTTTTTCTTTCTCTTTATTTTTAATTTCTTTTCTTTTCTTTCTTTTTAATTTATTTTCTTAATCACTTTCACTTATTTATAAACAAATATTAATTTAACAAATTATTTGTTGGGAATTAGTAAAAGGTTTCGAAAGATTCTAAAACTCCAAGTGACCCCAACTGAATAAATGAATGTCTTTAGTCTGTTCTTAGCTATAGCTCACTATTTGAACGTAAGGATTTTATTTTTACAGGTTTCAAGTAAAAGAAGTCAGTCGGACTAAAGAAGGAAGTTCGAGAAGAACTCAGCTGAGGCACAGACTCAACTGTAATACCCCGGAAAATTTCTACTGCGTTAAAAATTCAAAGTTAATAATAATTACGGCTTTGCACGCCCAAGTTCATTAAATTAAATTCTAAGATTTACGGTGAAATCCGTTTCCAAAAATAATTTCCAGAAATCGGACGAACGACTACTGTATTAGGGTTTTCGCGTCCGTTAAGTTTTTCGCCCGAAAGCTCGGAATCGAATTCCGTCGAACTTTACATTCACTTTTTCTTCGATACGAGTTCACCCGAGAAAGTTAATTTTTGTGATTTTCCGGACGAATTTTGGACTGTGAGGTCCCGACTTTTTATCGGATTTTGGAAAACGAACCGTCCTTTCCGAATAAGTAAAATATTCCGGAACTAATGGTCGAATTAGTTTTCGCCGGAAATGTGACCGACTAAGAATTTAATTCTCGACTTTTATAACGTCGTTTTAGACCCGTAAACGAGATATTTCCGGTAATTAAAACACCTCCAAACCGCCACCTACATATGTGAGTCATCACCTTTGAGATATTTCTTCACTTTATCCAATAGTAACACCCTTAGTCATCCTTCTCTCTCCCTCATTCCTTACCGCCATCTTCCCCTCATTCTCTCTCTTTTCTCTCTCAAAATCCTCCATTAAAGAGTCATCTTCAAGCTCTCTCAAGCTTCACAAGTCATCCGTCCACCGATCATTTTCATTTCCGATTTCATATATCGAAAGGTAAGAACTTCGTCTATCATTTGAACCGAACAAATCTTCTTTCCCCTCTCTTTTATTTTTTTCGAAATTTAGGGAATGATTTAGTATGTGATTTCTTAATCGATATATGTTCTAGGATGCTTAGAATCGAGTTCTACGGATAGAATCATGAAGGAAAAATCAAGAACTCCAAGCCCTATTATTACCGAAAATTTTCTGTTTTGGGGCTTTCCATTTGTGTTCGATTTCTTCGTCAAATTAATGATAGATTAGTGTTTCTTATGACGATTAATTGATCGTATGATTTGTTTTAGATTTTTCTAAAATTAAAATCCAAAACTTAAGAGACGAACAAGGCTCGATTTAGGTTAGTAAATGTTATGATATGCTCGATTGTTTAATGGAAATGAGATATACGTTGCATGAGGTCGAATATACATTAAATTGAGATTTTTCTAAAAATATTAGTTAAAGTATAAGAGACGAAAATCCATAAATAAACCGAGTTTGGTTGATGAGTCAAGGATATGGATCACATACTAATGAGTCTTGATAGATGTCGGATAATGTTGTAGAATTTAATCGGATTCTAATAACATTTGAAATTTGGTAAGAGACGAAACGTCGAGCCTAAGTATCAATGGAAAAGTCGAACCAAGAAAATAAATGGATATTAATGAATCTTATCGTTAAGTGATCAAGTTTGTACTTGACGACGTGTTAATCCGAGTATTGGAATGATAGGTTGTATTTTAAATCGAGAAGTTGGAATTCGATTTAGGAACTTGAATTGGTTTAGTAATTGGTTAGTTTGAGCGACGAGTTTTGATCGTCGTGTTTATAATCGAGAAATGGAAAGGGGTTTATCACGTATAATAATACGAGGTGACTGCCTTGGGTCAGTTTTTGTGCGAAATTAAAAGTGTTTAAACTTTAATCAAACCTAGAAAAGCGTGCGTCGATTTTATCAAGCATTAGGGTTAACTCGGCAGTTTTTGTGATGTTCCACGGAAACTGCGATATCTCCTAGCTCGTTAATCGGAATCAAGATCCGCGAATTGGAGAGTAAACTAGACACCCGTACCTTTCTTTTAATATAAGTTTCGACCCCTGTTTCGCAATCGCCTGTTCCATGCGAACTTACTGACCTGACTCTGAGCAGTGAAGTTTCAAAACTTAATTTCTTAAGTTGATTTCTTCTCAACTTAATTTCATTCGATCTTTTAAGTCGTTCCAAGTATCGACTATCATAATTTACTGACCTTAGCGTCAAGTAAGAGTTCTAAATGAGAAATGTTCGATTCTCGTTCGGGTTTAATTAAAAGAATCTAGAATAGCGTGCAAAGGCCTAAAAGCTTAAAAACATATAAGAACTAATTCAATTTCAATTTCGATTTCGATTTCCGTTTTCTTTTATCGACTCGATGTCTTAACGAAGTTATGATTATTTACGATGAAGGAGGAAGTCAGCACTCGGGATAAGACGAAGGATCGACGACAGAAAACTCGTTAAATAGTTCTGTAACTTATAAGGTGGGCTTTTATATATAAAATAAAACGAGCAATGCTCGGAAAATCTTTCTTTATCGCTTTGATATCTGTGTTTTCAAAGTGATAATTATAGCATGAACTGTTTTATGTTTTATGTGAGTTCTCTTGTACCTATCTGAGTTTACATTCGTGTTTTCCAGATTTAGAGTTAATCTAAATAGGTTAACTAACGATCGGCTCTTAGTTAGCTGCTAAGTGCTTTCCAGAGTTAGTGCACTTTGTAACCTGTGGTGTATGTGATATCCTGTTGAGGGGTACCGGCCACGGTGAATGAGCTTTGGTCAAGATTGAACGTAACATACCAGAAAAATGCTTGCAAGCTAAATTGTGTAAATGAGTCAGAAAATATTTAATAGACACGGGCTCTTTTAAATGAAAACCCTCGATGCGCTATAAATGAGATGCCTGATTATCTATACTTATGAATATGTTTTCGACAATGTGTCCACTAAGTACTTTTGTACTTAGCTCTGCATATGTTTTCTAAATGTGCAGGTTGAAGCGACGGCAGCGGTGGATGGTTGAGTTGGGGTCGAATAGAGTTAGAGAAGACTTATGTACTCAGTTCACTATTCAGCTGCATAACTCTAAACCTTGCTGTTTATGTTTAATCACTGTAGACTAAGTTCTATAATTATAACTTAGTTTTCCTTTTGAGAACTTCGTCGAGTAATCCATCGTGATTAACTCTATCTTTTGGTAATGAAGTCTTGTTGATAGAATTTATGATGCCTTTTACGTATGTTTATTCAGTCAGCCCTCTTTCTTCCCCGTTTCTTCAATCCAATCCCAGTCGCACCCCGGCTTCTGTCGTCCCTCGGGATTTGGGGCTGTGACAAAGTGGTATCAGAGCAGAGGTTCGTTTTCTGCTCTGGTTATGAGTCAATCTTCTAGTCTGAGTCATTCTTTTTAGTGATACCACAGAGTGGTATTCTGTATACAAGTCTTTCCTTCGAGTAGTAAGACAGAGCATTCGTTTCCGCTCTGGCCTTAAGTTATTTTCTAGTGATTCCACCGAGTGGTACCAGTCTTCTTTCGAGTCGTAAGATAGAGTATTTGATATACTCTATACCCGAGTATTCTTTCACTAGTACGATAGAGCATTTGTTTATGCTCTACCTCTAAGTCTTCTTTCAAGTTTTTATTCAAGTAGTGCGATAGAGTATTTGCGTATGCTCTACACATGAGTCTTCTTTCAAGTAAAGTTAAGTCAGAACAATAAGATAAGATTTAGAATATAGACGACAACTCAACCTCCCGCTACGTCGACTCAACGAGGAAAGAATTCAAATAATGTGATTTCTTTAAAGAAGAATTTATTTTTTTTTTGAATAAATATTCATTGACTAACGAATGATTTTGGTGCCAAAATACTTTTCAGTCATGAAAGTATAAGAATTTATACTTTGTTTGGTTATGTGATTATGTGATAGTACGAGTACTATCTTATGTGAACTTATTTGCGCAATCATTTCTTTATTTTTTTAAAGGTACCATGGCACGAGAATCTAGATGAATTCTAGGGATATTCCCTATTCATGAAGAACATAGATTCTATTTTAAGGACTCCCCGATTCTTTGAGAACTTAGACGTTTAAGAAACGTGGCTTCAAATCAATCGAGAAATGATCAGAACGAGAAGAAAAGAAGACTTCGAAGACAAGAAAGATACGATCGAGACGAAGAGGACAAAATAAAGGGAATCAAAGGGAATAAAGAAATAAGTGTTACTTCCATACAAGTAACACGAACGAAGTCGTCTTTCAAATGGAGTTTGCTCCGTTAAAAACTCCAATAGGAGATTTCTTCTATTTACTAAGATCGAGTACGAATCTTAATTAAATTTCAACGATCAATAGATTTCGTCGACGACCCGAACTGGTGTTACACAAGTTATTCTTTAGCTATTATTCTACTTCTTTTGGAATTTATTTATTTACTTTATAATTAAACAAAGAGTGCGACGAGTACGAGCATCAAGTGTCGAGGTCGACCAAGTCTTTTATAAATGAATGTCATAAATGCGTAGGTGACATGAAGAAAGTAGAATCATACTTTGTTTTAATAAAGTAAAAATCATTTAGAAATTTCCCTTAGGAAAGAAATAAATAATATATATATATATATATATATATATATATATATATATACAGGATGTAAATAAGATCTTGAAATCTTATTTCTATATATATATTTTGTTTGAGAGCAATTCTTCTTAAAAATTTCTAAGGTATCTAAGATAAGTTTATTATCTTAAATATCGGCGATATTACAATTGAATAAAGAATGTTCTATTGTGATTTAAGATTTTCTATAAGATAAGTTATTACCTTAACCGTTACTTATCCATGTTTCTATAAGATGGCCGGGTGGATGGTTACCACTCGGAAGAGCCAGCCCCTACATCAGCCTACCCTAATGGATGTGACACGGGATAAGTACCATAATTACGTGTCGGACTCGGATAAGGAGGATGTCGGGCAGATAGTGAGCAACTTCTCGACCATATACTATGCAGCACGACATTCATTTTAGCGAACCAGGCCGTGTTCGATTTGATTTATCAGCTACCAGACGAGTGACATAGTTGGGCACGTGACATCGCATGATATTACCTAGGATCGTTTGACGATGACATTGAGCCAACAGGGGAGGGGGGGGGTGGTGGGGGATTACCAGGATTTTGCCTTAGCTATCCATAGCGCTTCTTCCATAGCAGGTTCATGATGGCAGATCCTCTCAAGCCACATTTTTCCTACCGTCTTTTCCCAACGATTACCGAGCCTGAGTCTCTTGACTTAGACCCAGAGATGGCCGATTTATTGGAGATCCCAACAGATGTTGTACCTAGCGAGGAGTGGGATTCAGTGGTAAAGTTTTAGAGACAGACGAGGAGACCGTAGTTATACCACAATTGCCGATTTCACTTAGACCACTTGAGGAGTTGGTTCCAGGACCAGGATTAGTTGAGATTGATGCAGAGACAGTTGCCTTGTTAGGATTATCTACCCCTTTACTACCCGAGCCTAATGTGAGGGTTCGAGGATAGTTCGAGAATGGACGAAGGTACCAGGAGTCAGATACGGAGATTACTGCCATGCTACAACTACCACCACCTTTGACTCCAATAGACGAGATTTGTGCGAGATGGGCGACAGTTAGAGATCAGTTTGAGGCAGGACCATCCAGAGTCCGTTTCAGGGACGAGTACGAGCACGGTTCTTTTCCTGAGCACCTTCTTTCCTTGAAGAGTCATACAGTAGTGATCGATGACGATAGTTTGGATTTAGATGCAGAGAAGATTGGTTCAGAGATACCTTCCCCACCCCCACTTACACTTCTAGACGGTACCACCTTGAGGATAGACGAGGCACTACAGCTCGTCTTTAGTTTAGAGTCTGAGGAGGAGGATCCAGAGGAGGATCCGGATAAGAACCCTGACTATTTACCGGCTGCAGAGGACAGTGTTTGACACGACCACAGTTAGATGAGCAGAGCATACCAGACGTGTAATAGTATTCTTAGTAGATTTTCCTCGCCTTGTGCATAGTTGAATCAGTAACTAGTTCATTTGTAGTACTTCCACGGATACGAAAATTTTATGACTCATTTCTGTCCTAGTACCTCTAGTAAGTACAGGGTTTACTGTACAGATAGGCAGTCAGCCTAGTTTAGACTCGTAGTAGTCTAGTTTTTGTATAAGTCCTCGTTGGAGGCAAAATAAATATTCTCTTTAAATGTATATATATATATATATATATATATATATATATATACACGACCCATACAAGGGTTTTTATCACAAGAAAAATCCCTCAAATTCGTTTAATGAAAACCAGAGCGTTGAAAAAACTCGCGTAACGAGAGTTTAATTTAACTCCGAAAGTTGAAAGTTTACAAAGGTTAATATCGAATTATTACTGATTTCTCTTCTACGTGAACTTGTTAAGTTTGGAAAGGGGTCTAGTAGGTAAATAAAAGACTCAAGTGCTAATGAGAATTTTCGTTTCTTATAGAACCAAAATGCCGCCGAAAGTAAGTAACAATAAAAAAGGATTTGGTAATCCTGGAGGGTACAGTGTAGGTCAAGGACAGCGAGAAAGCATAGGAGAACGTAATCATCCAGCAAGCCAATTTCTTCCACCACCCCCACAACAACGTAACATTTCGGATTTATTCTTCAGAAGAAATCCGCCAGTTTTTAAGGGATCTAGTAACCCGAGCGACGCTGAGCTTTGGGTACGATCAATCGAAGGAATATTTGAGCTTCTAGGATGTACGGAAGAGGAACGCCTTGCGTGTGTTGCATTTCAACTAGCCGGACCGGCTAACTACTGGTGGAAGGCTAGACAGGAAGCTATGCCGATGGGGCAAACGACTAAAATTACCTGGAATAACTTTAAGGGAGCATTTTATGATAGGTATGTATTCGATCAGGTGGCTGCTGAAGAAGAAATGGCAAAGGAATTTCAAGGAGAACTCAAACGTAAACTGGAGATAGCATTAGCTAGCCAAGAGGGACTAAGCTATACAGAGTTATTGGAACGAATTCATGAGATAGAGGCAGTGATGCCAGATCAGAGAAGGATTCAAGCGTTCCCACCAATACCGACCCAGATTTCAACCCGAGACCTTTCCAATAACAATAACCACTGTAAAGGAAAAAGGAAGTGGGAAGGAGAAAGTAGCAGTGACCACTATCAGCATCACAAAAATCAGGGATGGAACAACCAAGGAGAAATCATGGTGCCTACTTGTCTTAGGTGCAATTGGATGCACTTTGGAAAATGTCCAGTAAACATTGACGGATGCTTTAGCTATGGGCAGAAGGGACATGTGAAAAGAAATTGCATGAAACCGTTACCAACAGTTGAAACCAATCAGTATGATAGGCTTAACCAAAGAAATAATGCTATTCCAGCATGTCCTACGTGCAATCGTGTACACTACGGTGTTTGTCTAGCGAACCTAGGTGTCTGCTTCAACTGTAGACAGGAGGGGCACTTTAAGAGGGATTGCCCAGGACAGCTGCAAGCGGGGGAACAGAAGCAGGATGCTCTTATTTGTCTTAACTGTGAGAAAAAACATTTTGGGGTTTGTCTCGCCGGCACGAGAATTTGTTTTCAATGTGGACAGATGGGGCATAGGAAGAGGAATTGCCCAGTACTATTTCCAACGGTGGAACCAAACCAGTATGGTCAACCCTAACCCTTAGGAACCATCCAAACCCAATCACCGCAACAACTGACACCACAACAAAATGAATGGGCATGCGTGGTTTGGCAGGAGAAGCGAAGTGAGGACAAGGGAAGCGTGACAGGTATTGGACGAATTTCTTAAGAATTTTTCCCGTCATAATTTTGCTTCATTATAGAGACTTATATTCGATTGTTATTAGTACCTGTTAACCTTTAGTAGTAGAACTAGAAGCGTTAATCGTGAAATAAGAACAACTACACTTCAGGGAGTGACGATAATCTCAGAGAATTATTTTCTTTAGTTGCGCTTGAACGTAAAATTTATTTAGGATCTTTTTAAGGACATAGCAAACAATTGGAACGTGATAAATGTTCAACATGGATATAATCCTAGGATGGACTGGTTGTCAGAGAATTATGCCACGATTCTCTGCAACGAGAGAAAAATCTCTTTTCAACTATCGGGTAGAGAGCCGACCGAATTTCCACAGGTTTTCGATGGGTAGAATATTACCAATAATATCAGCGCTACAAGCTACGAAGTTGATAGAAAGAAGGGTACCACAACCTACCTTGTGTACCTAGATGGAGAACCAGGAGTTAAGAAGACCATTCAGGACGAGAAGGTAGTGAATGCATATGACGGTGTTTTCCCAGAAGCCTTGCCAGGATTGCCACCAGATCGTTACGCAGTTTTCACGATCGACTTAGAGCCGGAAACAGCATAAGGGTGCAGGAGTCTTTTCGAATACAGATTTGAGATCAGAATATCATCAGCTAGGAATCAACTCGAAGACGTACCTACGACTGCTTATAGAACCCGATATGGCTATTACGAATTTCTAGTAATGTCATTTGATTTGACCAACGCCCTGCGATATTCATGGATCTCATAAGTAGAGTTATTTCACCCGTACTTGGACAAATTTGCCATAGTATTCATCAACGACATTCTCATTCACTCCAAGAATGAGAAAAGAACACGAAGAATTCAATTTTCACGAGTCCTAGGACTACGACGTAACTACTTCGGAAGGAAAATACTTCTGAATGGACCAACGAGTGAGAGATAATTTTTATAGACGCTTAAAGAAAATGGATTATCGCACCAATTTTTGCCTTTCAGAAAACAAACAAGGAACGCATAGTACATATTGGCACGTCGAAGAATGGATTGGGATGTATTTTGGATGTAAGAAGGAAAGGTGATAGCCTCCGTCTCACGACAATTTTAAACCCCACAAAAATCGAGTATCCCACCTATGACCTAGAACTTACAGCCGTTGGGCACGCACTGAAGATTGGGAGACATCATCGTTATGGTATAAAGGTTAAGATCTTCACAGATCATAATGAGTTGAAGTATTTATTCGAGCAGAAGGAAATAACATAAGACAAAGAAGATGGCGCGAATTACATGAGACTTAAGATTGTGGTATCAATTACCATCTAGGAAAAACTAAGCGTAACAGCGATCATGCGTAGTCGCAAGACTCCAACTAAGTTTAGGTATCTCTTCATCGGAGAAGAAACGCTTATACGAGTATTCGAGATGATGGATGTAGAAGTGCACGATATGCCAACGACAATAACAGGTCGAACAGCGGCACTGGTAACTACACCAAATTATGAGGAAGTGTGATAAGAGATAGAGGAAGAATGAGTTGATCAAGGAGCTACGACTGAGGATAAGAACGGAGGTACCAGAGGATTATTCCGAAGCAACGTAATACGATATCATCAGTAAAACTCCCAATATGCCTTATGCAGCGCACCTGGAGAGTACGAAAATATATATTAAGATTTAAGAAGAGATTTCTAGTGGAATGGACTAAGACGAGACGTTGCCTCGTTTTGTGGAAGGATGTTTAACTTATCAACAAGTTAAGGCTTTACATCGGCGACTGTATGGATTGTCGCAACCATTGGATGTCACAGAATGGAAATGGGAAAGATAGAGCTAGGGATTTTGTGACAGGCTTGCCTAAGTCCAGAAAAAGAAACACTGCCGTCTAGGTAGTAATTGATGGACTCACAGAATCAGCTCACCTTCTACCGATTAAGTTTACCTACGAGTCAGGAAAGTCAGCGCAGTCGAACGTCCGTGAGATTGTACATCGGCACGAAATACCAAAATCGATAATATCAGATAAAAATGCCAAACTTACTTTGCGATCTTGGATCACGATGCAGAAGGAGCTAAGTACCGAGCTTAACTTCAGTATAGTTTTTCGTCCTCAAACGGAACGATAATCCGAGGGAAACGATTCAAATACTCGTTGACGTGCTAAGAACGATAGTATTAGATCTAAGCGCAAGTTGGAAAATTTATATCGAATTAAATTCGCATGCAACAATAATTATCGAGCCTCGATAAATTTTTGGCGCCGTACGAGGTCTTGTCTAAGAAAAAGCTTTAAATAACTGCGCTATTATCGTAAGTTAAGGGAAAGAAAGAATTTAGGATCAAATGCGGTAAATGAAATGATCGAGAACGTTCGGCAGATCAGAGTGAGAATGAAGGAAGCTCAAGGCCGACAGAAATCATACGCCAACGACTGTTGTGAGAATTTTTTTTAAGTTTGAAATTGGAGATAAGTTTTCCTTAAGATTACGCCTTCAAAAGAAATCGTTAGATTCAACGTCAGGGTAAACTAATACCAAGGTTCTCAGGACCTTATAAGATTCTCGAGAAAATAGGACCGTTACTTATAGATTGGCCTTACCGCCAAATCTAGGAAGTGTCCCAGACATGTTTCCACGTTTCACAATTAAGAAAAACACGTCTATAATCCTAATCTTATAATTAGTCATCAAGACGAAGTTCTTGAATCTAACTTAAGTTACGAAGAAAACCATAATCGATTTATGGATCGAAAAGCACGAAAATTTAAGTAACCAAGTCGATTCGATTGGTAAAGATATTATAAGTTATCACGAGCAAGAAGAAGTCAAGGGAGAGCTCGAAGAAGATTTCAGGAAGAAGTACCCCGAACAGTCTAAAGGAGATATGCAAATTTCGGGATGAAATTTTTCGTAAGGGGGGTAGGATGTAATACCCCGGAAAATTTCTACTGCGTTAAAAATTCAAAGTTAATAATAATTACGGCTTTGCACGCCTAAGTTCATTAAATTAAATTCTAAGTTTTACGGTGAAATCCATTTCCAAAAATAATTTCCAGAAATCGGACGAACGACTACTGTATTAGGGTTTTCGCGTCCGTTAAGTTTTTCGCCCGAAAGCTCGGAATCGAATTCCGTCGAACTTTACATTCCCTTTTTCTTCGAGACGAGTTCACCCGAAAATGTTAATTTTTGTGATTTTCCGGACGAATTTTGGACTGTGAGGTCCCGACTTTTTATCGGATTTTGGAAAACAAACCGTCCTTTCCGAATAAGTAAAATATTCCGGAACTAATGGTCGAATTAGTTTTCGCCGGAAATGTGACCGACTAAGAATTTAATTCTCAACTTTTATAACGTCGTTTTAGACCCGTAAACGAGATAATTCCGGCAATTAAAACACCTCCAAACCGCCACCTACATAGGTGAGTCATCACCTTTGAGATATTTCTTCACTTTATCAAATAGTAACACCCTTAGTCATCCTTCTCTCTCCCTCATTCCTTACCGCCATCTTCCCCTCATTCTCTCTCTTTTCTCTCTCAAAATCCTCCATTAAAGAGTCATCTTCAAGCTCTCTCAAGCTTCACAAGTCATCCGTCCACCGATCATTTTCATTTCCGATTTCATATATCGAAAGGTAAGAACTTCGTCTATCATTTGAACCGAACAAATCTTCTTTCCCCTCTCTTTTATTTTTTTCGAAATTTAGGGAATGATTTAGTATGTGATTTCTTAATCGATATATGTTCTAGGATGCTTAGAATCGAGTTCTACGGATAGAATCATGAAGGAAAAATCAAGAACTCCAAGCCCTATTATTACCGAAAATTTTCTGTTTTGGGGCTTTCCATTTGTGTTCGATTTCTTCGTCAAATTAATGATAGATTAGTGTTTCTTATGACGATTAATTGATCGTATGATTTGTTTTAGATTTTTCTAAAATTAAAATCCAAAACTTAAGAGACGAACAAGGCTCGATTTAGGTTAGTAAATGTTATGATATGCTCGATTGTTTGATGGAAATGAGATATACGTTGCATGAGGTCGAATATACATTAAATTGAGATTTTTCTAAAAATATTAGTTAAAGTATAAGAGACGAAAATCCATAAATAAACCGAGTTTGGTTGATGAGTCAAGGATATGGATCACATACTAATGAGTCTTGATAGATGTCGGATAATGTTGTAGAATTTAATCGGATTCTAATAACATTTGAAATTTGGTAAGAGACGAAACGTCGAGCCTAAGTATCAATGGAAAAGTCGAACCAAGAAAATAATTGGATATTAATGAATCTTATCGTTAAGTGATCAAGTTTGTAGTTGACGACGTGTTAATCCGAGTATTGGAATGATAGGATGTAATTTAAATCGAGAAGTTGGAATTCGATTTAGGAACTTGAATTGGTTTAGTAATTGGTTAGTTTGAGCGACGAGTTTTGATCGTCGTGTTTATAATCGAGAAATGGAAAGGGGTTTATCACGTATAATAATACAAGGTGACTGCCTTGGGTCAGTTTTTGTGCGAAATTAAAAGTATTTAAGCTTTAATCGAACCTAGAAAAGCGTGCGTCGATTTTATCAAGCATTAGGGTTCACTCGGCAGTTTTTGCGATGTTCCACGGAAACTGCGATATCTCCTAGCTCGTTAATCGGAATCGAGATCCGCGAATTGGAGAGTAAACTAGACACCCGTACCTTTCTTTTTGTATAAGTTTCGACCCCTGTTTCGCAATCTCTTGTTCCATGCGAACTTACTGACCTGACTCTGAGCAGTGAAGTTTCAAAACTTAATTTCTTAAGTTGATTTCTTCTCAACTTAATTTCATTCGATCTTTTAAGTCGTTCCAAGTATCGACTATCATAATTTACTGACCTTAGCGTCAAGTAAGAGTTCTAAATGAGAAATGTTCGATTCTCGTTCCCGTTTAATTAAAAGAATCTAGAATAGCGTGGAAAGGCTTAAAAGCTTAAAAACATATAAGAACTAATTCAATTTCAATTTCGATTTCGATTTCCGTTTTCTTTTATCGACTCGATGTCTTAACGAAGTTATGATTATTTACGATGAAGGATGAAGTCAGCACTCGGGATAAGACGAAGGATCGATGACAGAAAACTCGTTAAATAGTTCTGTAACTTATAAGGTGGGCTTTTATATATAAAATAAAACGAGCAATGCTCGGAAAATCTTTCTTTATCGCTTTGATATCTGTGTTTTCAAAGTGATAATTATGGCATGAACTGTTTTATGTTTTATGTGAGTTCTCTTGTACCTATCTGAGTTAACATTCGTGTTTTCCAGATTTAGAGTTAATCTAAATAGGTTAACTAACGATCGGCTCTAAGTTAGCTGCTAAGTGCTTTCCAGAGTTAGTGCACTTTGTAACCTGTGGTGTATGTGATGCCCTGTTGAGGGGTACCAGCCACGGTGAATGAGCTTTGGTCAAGATTGAACGTAACATACCAGAAAAATGCTTGCAAGCTAAATTGTGTAAATGAGTCAGAAAATGTTTAATAGGCACGGGCTCTTTTAAATGAAAACCCCCGATGCGCTATAAAATGAGATGCCTGATTATCTATACTTATGAATATGTTTTCGGCAATGTGTCCACTAAGTACATTTGTACTTAGCCCTGCATATGTTTTCTAAATGTGCAGGTTGAAGCGACGGCAGCGGTGGATGGTTGAGTTGGGGTCGAATAGAGTTAGAGAAGACTTATGTACTTAGTTCACTATTCCGCTGCATAACTCTAAACCTTGTTGTTTATGTTTAATCACTGTAGACTAAGTTCTGTAATATTAACTTAGTTTTCCTTTTGAGAATTTCGTCGAGTAATCCATCGTGATTAACTCTATCTTTTGGTAATGAAGTCTTGTTGATAGAATTTATGATGTCTTTTACGTATGTTTATTCAGTCAGCCCTCTTTCTTCCCCGTTTCTTCAATCCAATCCCAGTCGCACCCCGGCTTCTGCCGTCCCTCGGGATTTGGGGCTGTGACAGAGTGGTATCAGAGCAGAGGTTCGTTTTCTGCTCTGGTTATGAGTCAATCTTCTAGTCTGAGTCATTCTTTTTAATGATACCACAGAGTGGTATTCTGTATACAAGTCTTTCCTTCGAGTAGTAAGACAGAGCATTCGTTTCCGCTCTGGCCTTAAGTTGTTTTCTAGTGATACCACCGAGTGGTACCAGTCTTCTTTCGAGTCGTAAGATAGAGTATTTGATATACTCTATACCCGAGTATTCTTTCAGTAGTACGATAGAGCATTTGTTTATGCTCTACCTCTAAGTCTTCTTTCAAGTTTTTATTCAAGTAGTGCGATAGAGTATTTGCGTATGCTCTACACCCGAGTCTTCTTTCAAGTAAAGTTAAGTCAGAACAATAAGATAAGATTTAGAATATAGACGACAACTCAACCTCCCGCTACGTCGACTCAACGAGGAAAGAATTCAAATAATGTGATTTCTTTAAAGAAGAATTTATTTATTTTTGAATAAATATTCATTGACTAACGAATGATTTTGGTGCCAAAATACTTTTCAGTCATGAAAGTATAAGAATTTATACTTTGTTTGGTTATGTGATTATGTGATAGTACGAGTACTATCCTATGTGAACTTATTTGCGCAATAATTTCTTTATTTTTCTTAAAGGTACCATGGCACGAGAATCTAGACGAATTCTAGGGATTTTCCCTATTCATGAAGAACATAGATTCTATTTTAAGGACTCCCCGATTCTTTGAGAACTTAGACGTTTAAGAAACGTGGCTTCAAATCAATCGAGAAATGATCAGAACGAGAAGAAAAGAAGACTTCGAAGACAAGAAAGATACGATCGTGACGAAGAGGACAAAATAAAGGGAATCAAAGGGAATGAAGAAATAAGTGTTACTTCCGTACAAGTAACACGAACGAAGTCGTCTTTCAAATGGAGTTTGCTTCGTTAAAAACTCCAATAGGAGATTTGTTCTATTTACTAAGATTGAGTACGAATCTTAATTAAATTTCAACGATCAATAGATTTCGTCGACGACCCGAACTGGTGTTACACAAGTTATTCTTTAGCTATTATTCTACTTCTTTTGGAATTTATTTACTTACTTTATAATTAAACAAAGAGTGCGACGAGTACGAGCATCAAGTGTCGAGGTCGACCAAGTCTTTTATAAATGAATGTCATAAATGCGTAGATGACATGAAGAAAGTAGAATCATACTTTGTTTTAATAAAGTAAAAATCATTCAGAAATTTCCTTAGGAAAGAAATAAAAAAAAATATATATGTGTATATATATATATATATATATATATATATATATATCAAAGAATAATAATATAAGTATCGGAGATATTACAATTGAATAAGGAATGTTCTATTGTGATTTAAGATTTTCTATAAGATAAGTTATTACCTTAACCGTTACTGATCCATGTTTCTAAAAGATGGCCGGGTGGATGGTTACCACTCGGAAGAGCCAGCCCCTACCTCAGCGTACCTAAGTGGATGTGACACGGGATAAGTACCATAATTACGTGTCGGACTCGGATAAGGAGGATGTCGGGCAGATAGTGAGCAACTTCTCGACCATATACTATGCAGCACGGCATTGATTTTAGCGAACCAGGCCGTGTCCGATTTGATTTATCAGCTACCAAACGAGTGACATAGTTGGGCACGCGACATCGCATGAACCAGGGTTTTGCCTTAGCTATCCATAGGCGCTTCTTCCATAGTAGGTTCATGATGGCAGATCCTCTCATGCCACATTTTTCCTACCGTCTTTTCCCAACGATTACCGAGCCTGAGTCTCTTGACTTAGACCCAGAGATGGTCGATTTATTGGAGATCCCAACAGACTTTGTACCTAGCGAGTAGTGGGATTCAGTGGTCAAGTTTTAGAGACAGACGAGGAGACCGTAGTTATACCACAGTTGCCGCTTTCACCTAGACCACTTGAGGAGTTGGTTCCAGGACCAGGATTAGTTGAGATTGATGCAGAGACAGTTGCCTTGTTAGGATTATCTACCCCTTTACTACCCGAGCCTAATGTGAGGGTTCGAGGATAGTTCGAGAATGGACAAAGGTACCAGGAGTCAGATACGGAGATTACTGCCATGCTACAGCTACCACCACCTTTGACTCCAATAGACGAGATTTGTGCGAGATGGGCGACAGTTAGAGATCAGTTTGACGCAGGCCCATCCAGAGTCCGTTTCAGGGATGAGTACGAGCCCGGTTCTTTTCCTGAGCACCTTCTTTCCTTGAAGAGTCATACAGTAGTGATCGATGACGATAGTTTGGATTTAAATGCAGAGAAGATTGGTTCATAGATACCTTCCCTACCCCCACTTACACTTCTAGGCGGTACCACCTTGAGGATAGACGAGGCACTACAGCTCGTCTTCAGTTTAGAGTCCGAGGAGGAGGATCCAGAGGAGGATCCGGATAAGAACCCTGACTATTTACCGGCTGCAGAGGACAGTGTTTGACACGACCACAGTTAGATGAGCGGAGCATACCGGACGTGTAATAGTATTCTTAGTAGATTTTCCTGCCTTGTGCATAGTTGGATCAGTAACTAGTTCCTTTGTAGTACTTCCACGGATACAAAAATTTTATGACTCATTTCCGTCCTAGTACCTCTAGTAAGTATAGGGTTTACTGTACAGATAGGCAGTCAGCCTAATTTAGACTCGTAGTAGTCTAGTTTTTGTATAAGTTCTCGTTGGAGGCAAAATAAATATTCTCTTTAAATGTATATATATATATATATATACGACCCATACAAGGGTTTTTATCACAAGAAAAATCCCTTAAATTCGTTTAATGAAAACCAGAGCGTTGAAAAAACTCGCGTAACGAGAGTTTAATTTAACTCCGAAAGTTGAAAGTTTACAAAGGTTAATATCGAATTATTACTGATTTCTCTTCTACGTGAACTTGTTAAGTTTGGAAAGGGGTCTAGTAGGTAAATAAAAGACTCAAGCGCTAATGAGAATTTTCGTTTCTTATAGAACCAAAATGCCGCCGAAAGTAAGTAACAATCAAAAAGGATTTGGTAATCCTGGAGGGTACAGTGTAGGTCAAGGACAGCGAGAAAGCATAGAAGAACGTAATCATCCAGCAAACCAATTTCTTCCGCCACCCCCACAACAACGTAACATTTCGGATTTATTGTTCAGAATAAATCCGCCAGTTTTTAAGGGATCTAGTAACCTGAGCGACGCTGAGCTTTGGGTACGATCAATCGAAGGAATATTTGATCTTCTAGGATGTACGGAAGAGGAACGCCTTGCGTGTGTTGCGTTTTAACTAGCCGGACCGGCTAACTACTGGTGGAAGGCTAGACAGGAAGTTATGCCGACGGGGCAAACGACTCAAATTATCTTGAAGAACTTTAAGGGAGCATTTTATGATAGGTATGTATTTGATCAGGTGGCTGCTGAAGAAGAAATGGCAAAGGAATTTCAAGGAGAACTCAAACGTAAACTGGAGATAGCATTAGCTAGCCAAGAGGGACTAAGCTATACAGAGTTATTGGAACGAATTCATGAGATAGAGGCAGTGATGCCAGATCAGAGAAGGATTCCAGCGTTCCCACCAATACCGACCCAGATTTCAACCCGAGACCTTTCCAATAACAATAACCACTGTAAAGGAAAAAGGAAGTGGGAAGGAGAAAGCAGCAGTGACTACTATCAGCATCACAAAAATCAGGGATGGAACAACCAAGGAGAAATCATGGTGCCTACTTGTCTTAGGTGCAATTGGATGAACTTTGGAAAATGTCCAGTAAACACTGACGGATGCTTTAGCTATGGGCAGAAGGGACATGTGAAAAGAAATTGCATGAAACCGTTACCAACAGTTGAAACCAATCAGTATGATAGGCTTAACCAAAGAAATAATGCTATTCCAGCATGTCCTACGTGCAATCGTGTACACTACGGTGTTTGTCTAGCGAACCTAGGTGTCTGCTTCAACTGTAGACAGGAGGGGCACTTTAAGAGGGATTGCCCAGGACAGCTGCAAGCGGGGAAACAGAAGCAGGATGCTCTTATTTGTCTTAACTGTGAGAAGAAACATTTCGAGGTTTGTCTCGCCGGCACGAGAAGTTGTTTTCAATGTGGACAGATGGGGCATAGGAAGAGGAATTGCCCAATACTGTTTCCAACGGTGGAACCAAACCAGTATGGTCAAACCCAACCCTTAGGAACCATCCAAACCCAATCACAGCAACAACTGACACCACAACAAAATGAATGGGCATGCGTGGTTTGGCAGGAGAAGCGAAGTGAGGACAAGGGAAGCGTGACAGGTATTGGTTTAATTTCTTAAGAATTTTTCCCGTCATAATTTTGCTTCATTATAGAGACTTATATTCGATTGTTATTAGTACCTGTTAACCTTTAGTAGTAGAACTAGAAGCGTTAATCGTGAAATAAGAACAACTACGCTTAAGGGAGTGACGATAATCTCAGAGAATTATTTTCTTTAGTTGCGCTTGAACGTAAAATTTATTTAGGATCTTTTTAAGGACATAGCAAACAATTGGAACGTGATAAATGTTCGACATGGATATAATCCTAGGATGGACTGGTTGTCAGAGAATTATGCCACGATTCTCTGCAACGAGAGAAAAATCTCTTTTCAACTATCGGGTAGAGAGCCGACCGACTTTCCACAGGTTTTCGATGGGTAGAATATTACCAATAATATCAGCGCTACAAGCTACGAAGTTGATAGAAAGAAGGGTACCACAACCTACCTTGTGTACCTAGATGGAGAACCAGGAGTTAAGAAGACCATTCAGGACGAGAAGGTAGTGAATGCATATGACGGTGTTTTCCCAGAAGCCTTGCCAGGATTGCCACCAGATCGTTACGCAGTTTTCACGATCGACTTAGAGCCGGAAACAGCATAAGGGTGCAGGAGTCTTTTCGAATACAGATTTGAGATCAGAATATCATCAGCTAGGAATCAACTCGAAGACGTACCTACGACTACTTATAGAACCCGATATGGCTATTACGAATTTCTAGTAATGTCATTTGATTTGACCAACGCCCTGCAATATTCATGGATCTCAAGTGTTATTTCACCCGTACTTGGACAAATTTGCCATAGTATTCATCAACGACATTCTCATTCACTCCAAGAATGAGAAAAGAACACGAAGAATTCAATTTTCACGAGTCCTAGGACTACGACGTAACTACTTCAGAAGGAAAATACTTCCGAATGGACCAACGAGTGCGAGATAATTTTTATAGACGCTTAAGAAAATGGATTATCACACCAATTTTTGCCTTTCAAAAAACAAACAAGGAACGCATAGTACATATTGGCACGTCGAAGAATGGATTGGGATGTATTTTGGATGTAAGAAGGAAAGGTGATAGCCTCCGTCTCACGACAATTTTAAACCCCACAAAAATCGAGTATCCCACCTATGACCTAGAACTTACAGCCGTTGGGCACGCACTGAAGATTGGGAGACATCATCGTTATGGTATAAAGGTTAAGATCTTCACAGATCATAATGAGTTGAAGTACTTATTCGAGCAGAATGAAATAACATAAGACAAAGAAGATGGCGCGAATTACATGAGACTTAAGATTGTGGTATCAATTACGATCTAGGAAAAACTAAGCGTAACAGCGATCATGCGTAGTCGCAAGACTCCAACTAAGTTTAGGTATCTCTTCATCGGAGAAGAAACGGTTATACGAGTATTCGAGATGATGGATGTAAAAGTGCACGATACGCCAATGACAATAACAGGTCGAACAGCGGCACTGGTAACTACACCAAATTATGAGGAAGAGTGATAAGAGATAGAGGAAGAATGAGTTGATCAAGAAGCTACGACTGAGGATAAGAACGGAGGTACCAGAGGATTATTCTGAAGCAACGTAATACGATATCATCAGTAAAACTCCCAATATGCCTTATGCAGCGCACCCGGAGAGTACAAAAATATATATTAAGATTTAAGAAGAGATTTCTAGTGGAATGGACTAAGACGAGACGTTGCCTCGTTTTGTGGAAGGATGTTTAACTTATAAACAAGTTAAGGCTTTACATCGGCGACTGTATGGATTGTCGCAACCATTGGATGTCTCAGAATGGAAATGGGAAAGATAGAGCTAGGGATTTTGTGACAGGCTTGCCTAAGTCCAGAAAAAGAAACACTGCCGTCTAGGTAGTAATTGATGGACTCACAGAATCAGCTCACCTTCTACCGATTAAGTTTTCCTACGAGTCAGGAAAGTCAGCGCAGTCGAACGTCCGTGAGATTGTACATCGGCACGAAATACCAAAATCGATAATATCAGATAAAAATGCCAAACTTACTTTGCGATCTTGGATCACGATGCAGAAGGAGCTAAGTACCGAGCTTAACTTCAGTATAGTTTTTCGTCCTCAAACGGAACGATAATCCGAGGGAAACGATTCAAATACTCGTTGACGTGCTAAGAACGATAGTATTAGATCTAAGCGCAAGTTGGAAAATTTATATCGAATTAAATTCGCATGCAACAATAATTATCGAGCCTCGATAAATTTTTGGCGCCGTACGAGGTCTTGTCTAAGAAAAAGCTTTAAATAACTGCGTTATTATCGTAAGTTAAGGGAAAGAAAGAATTTAGGATCAAATGCGGTAAATGAAATGATCGAGAACGTTCGGCAGATCAGAGTGAGAATGAAGGAAGCTCAAGGCCGACAGAAATCATACGCCAACGACTGTTGTGAGAATTTTTTTTAAGTTTGAAATTGGAGATAAGTTTTCCTTAAGATTACGCCTTCAAAAGAAATCGTTAGATTCAACGTCAGGGTAAACTAATACCAAGGTTCTCAGGACCTTATAAGATTCTCGAGAAAATAGGACCGTTACTTATAGATTGGCCTTACCGCCAAATCTAGGAAGTGTCCCAGACATGTTTCCACGTTTCACAATTAAGAAAAACACGTCTATAATCCTAATCTTATAATTAGTCATCAAGACGAAGTTCTTGAATCTAACTTAAGTTACGAAGAAAACCATAATCGATTTATGGATCGAAAAGCACGAAAATTTAAGTAACCAAGTCGATTCGATTGGTAAAGATATTATAAGTTATCACGAGCAAGAAGAAGTCAAGGGAGAGCTCGAAGAAGATTTCAGGAAGAAGTACCCCGAACAGTCTAAAGGAGATATGCAAATTTCGGGATGAAATTTTTCGTAAGGGGGGTAGGATGTAATACCCCGGAAAATTTCTACTGCGTTAAAAATTCAAAGTTAATAATAATTACGGCTTTGCACGCCTAAGTTCATTAAATTAAATTCTAAGTTTTACGGTGAAATCCATTTCCAAAAATAATTTCCAGAAATCGGACGAACGACTACTGTATTAGGGTTTTCGCGTCCGTTAAGTTTTTCGCCCGAAAGCTCGGAATCGAATTCCGTCGAACTTTACATTCCCTTTTTCTTCGAGACGAGTTCACCCGAAAATGTTAATTTTTGTTATTTTCCGGACGAATTTTGGACTGTGAGGTCCCGTCTTTTTATCGGATTTTTGAAAACGAACCGTCCTTTCCGAATAAGTAAAATATTCCTGAACTAATGGTCGAATTAGTTTTCGCCGGAAATGTGACCGACTAAGAATTTAATTCTCTACTTTTATAACGTCGTTTTAGACCCGTAAACGAGATATTTCCGGCAATTAAAACACCTCCAAACCGCCACCTACATAGGTGAGTCATCACCTTTGAGATATTTCTTCACTTTATCAAATAGTAACACCCTTAGTCATCCTTCTCTCTTCCTTACTGCCATCTTCCCCTCATTCTCTCTCTTTTCTCTCTCAAAATCCTCCATTAAAGAGTCATCTTCAAGCTCTCTCAAGCTTCACAAGTCATCCGTCCACCGATCATTTTCATTTCCGATTTCATATATCGAAAGGTAAGAACTTCGTCTATCATTTGAACGGAACAAATCTTCTTTCCCCTCTCTTTTATTTTTTTCGAAATTTAGGGAATGATTTAGTATGTGATTTCTTAATCGATATATGTTCTAGGATGCTTAGAATCGAGTTCTACGGATCGAATCATGAAGGAAAAATCAAGAACTCCAAGCCCTATTATTACCGAAAATTTTCTGTTTTGGGGCTTTCCATTTGTGTTCGATTTCTTCGTCAAATTAATGATAGATTAGTGTTTCTTATGAAGATTAATTGATCGTATGAATTGTTTTAGATTTTTCTAAAAATAAAATCCAAAACCTAAAAGACGAACAAGGCTCAATTTAGATTAGTAAATGTTATGATATGCTCGATTGTTTAATGGAAATGAGATATACGTTGCATGAGGTCGAATATACATTAAATTGAGATTTTTCTAAAAATATTAGTTAAAGTATAAGAGACGAAAATCCATAAATAAACCGAGTTTGATTGATGAGTCAAGGATATGAATCACATACTAATGAGTCTTGATAGATGTCGGATAATGTTGTAGAATTTAATCGGATTCTAATAACATTTGATATTTGGTAAGAGACGAAACGTCGAGCCTAAGTATCAATGGAAAAGTCGAACAAAGAAAATAATTGGATATTAATGAATCTTATCGTTAAGTGATCAAGTTTGTAGTTGACGACGTGTTAATCCGAGTATTGGAATGATAGGTTGTAATTTAAATCGAGAAGTTGGAATTCGATTTAGGAACTTGAATTGGTTTAGTAATTGGTTAGTTTGAGCGACGAGTTTTGATCGTCGCGTTTATAATCGAGAAATGGAAAGGGGTTTATCACGTATAATAATCCGAGGTGACTGCATTGGGTCAGTTTTTGTGCGAAATTAAAAGTGTTTAAGCTTTAATCGAACCTAGAAAAGCGTGCGTCGATTTTATCAAGCATTAGGGTTCACTCGGCAGTTTTTGCGACGTTCCACGGAAACTGCGATATCTCCTAGCTCGTTAATCAGAATCGAGATCCGCGAATTGGAGAGTAAACTAGACACCCGTACCTTTATTTTGGTATAACTTTCGACCCCTGTTTCGCAGTCGCCTGTTCCATGCGAACTTACTGACCTGAATCTGAGCAGTGAAGTTTCAAAACTTAATTTCTTAAGTTGATTTCTTCTCAACTTAATTTCATTCGATCTTTTAAGTCGTTCCAAGTATCGACTATCATAATTTACTGACCTTAGCAACAAGTAAGAGTTCTAAATGAGAAATGTTTGATTCTCGTTCCCGTTTAATTAAAAGAATCTAGAATAGCGTGCAAAGGCCTAAAAGCTTAAAAACATATAAGAACTAATTCAATTTCAATTTCGATTTCGATTTCCGTTTTCTTTTATCGACTCAATGTCTTAACGAAGTTATGATTATTTACGATGAAGGATGAAGTCAGCACTCGGGATAAGACGAAGGATCGATGACAGAAAACTCGTTAAATAGTTCTGTAACTTATAAGGTGGGCTTTTATATATAAAATAAAACGAGCAATGCTCGGAAAATCTTTCTTTATCGCTTTGATATTTGTGTTTTCAAAGTGATAATTATGGCATGAATTGTTTTTTGTTTTATGTAAGTTCTCTTGTACCTATCTGAGTTAACATTCGTGTTTTCCAGATTTAGAGTTAATCTAAATAGGTTAACTAACGATCGGCTCTGAGTTAGCTGCTAAGTGCTTTCCAGAGTTAGTGCACTTTGTAACCTGTGGTGTATGTGATGCCCTGTTGAGGGGTACCAGCCACGGTGAATGAGCTTTGGTCAAGATTGAACGTAACATACCAGAAAAATGCTTGCAAGCTAAATTGTGTAAATGAGTCAGAAAATGTTTAATAGGCACGGGCTCTTTTAAATGAAAACCCCCGATGCGCTATAAAATGAGATGCCTGATTATCTATACTTATGAATATGTTTTCGGCAATGTGTCCACTAAGTACTTTTGTACTTAGCCCTGCATATGTTTTCTAAATGTGCAGGTTGAAGCGACGGCAGCAGTGGATGGTTGAGTTGGGGTCGAATAGAGTTAGAGAAGACTTATGTACTTAGTTCACTATTCCGCTGCATAACTCTAAACCTTGTTGTTTATGTTTAATCACTGTAGACTAAGTTCTGTAATTATAACTTAGTTTTCCTTTTGAGAACTTTGTCAAGTAATCCATCGTGATTAACTTTATCTTTTGGTAATGAAGTCTTGTTGATAGAATTTATGATGTCTTTTACGTATGTTTATTCAATCAGCCCCCTTTCTTCCCCGCTTCTTCAATCCAATCCCAGTTGCACCCCGGCTTCTGCCGTCCCTCGGGATTTGGGGTTGTGACATCAACTGAGGCCTAGACTCAGTTGACGACCAGACTCAGCTGAGTCCAAGACTTAGTTGAAACATCAACCTCAACTGAAGCACGGACTCAATTGGATAGCAGTTCAGTTGAATCCTCAATTGAACCACGCAACTGAAGGCATACAGTTCCAGCGTCAAGAGAAGTTGCGTTGAAGTCTGACGTCGCGAAGTGGAGAAGTGAAGGCATCGAAGACGCTCAAGAACGAGGAGTTGCAGTGTAATACCCCGATAATTTCTACTGTCTTTAAAAATAAAAGTTAATAATAATTATGGCTTTGCACGCCTAAGATCATGAATTTCAATTTTAAGAATTGCGGTGAAATCCGTTTCCGAAAATAATTTCCAGAAATCGGACGAACGACTACTGTATTTAGGGTTTTCGCGTCCGATAGATTTTTTGTCCAAAAGCTCATAATTAAATTCCGTCAGAATTTACATTCACTTTTTCTTCGATACGAGTTTACCGGAGAAAGTTAGTTTTTATGATTTTCTGAACGAATTTTGGACTGTGATGTCCCGACTTTTTCTCTGATTTTGAAAAACGAATTAGGTTTTCCGAGTACGTAAATTATTTCTAATGTAACGGACGAATTAGATTTTATCGAATTCGAAACTATCTAGGAAGGATTTTCTCGACTTTTAAATCGACGTTTAAGAGCCGGAAACGAGATATTATCGTCTAATTTTTCGCACCAAACAAGTCCTTAGCGAGTCACCACTACTTTATTAGATATTTTCATCCTACTTTATGTTTATAACATAGTCATCCATCTCTCCCTCACCCTCACCAAAACCGCCACCCCCCCCCATCAAGCTCTCTCTCTCTTTTCTTCATTCCTCCATTGAAGAACCTCAAGCTTTTGCAAGGATCCAAGTTCATAACTCATCAATCATCCATCCGATTTCACTTCTACTTTCATTATAATTCAAAGTAATCATCCTAGCTTCACTTATATCCAATTAGATTTCTATTTCATTAATTTTGGATATGGACCGATTTTTTGTAGTAGAATTAGGATGGTGATTTGAGCTTTAATTCATGCAATTAGATGTGTTAGTAGTTGATTCTATGGTTAATTGAAGAAAGAAATCAAGAACCCTAATTTCTAGTGAGGACCGAAATTTAGGGCTTTGTGGTAGGATGATTTAATTCTTAAATTGATTGTATAAATGAGTTTAGGAGTAATCTAATTGAGGAATAATGCAAAAATAAATGAAATCCCCTAACTAATTGATGACAACTGATTTAGGGGTTAGGGTTTCAATATGAATTCTTCAATTAAGGATGTAGAAGTGATGATCAATGATTAATTTATGTTGTAGTAGTATGAGAAATGGATTAATGATTTAATTGATGAAGAAAATACCCTCCTAATTATTTTTATTACTACCGATTTTTAGGAAGGAATTAGGGGTTGTTTGTAGTTTGATTCTAATGATGATATAATGATGGATTAAGGTTCCTTATGATATTGGATGATGATATGATTTAATTGGAATTATTCTAAAAATATAATGAAAAATGTAAGAGACGATGAATTGGAAATAAATCAAGATTGATTAATGATTTAAGATTATGATATATGTAGTAATGATCCTTGTTAGATGATGAATAATGTTGTAGAATTTGAACAAATTCTAGTGATGTTTGATAATTCGTAAGAGGCGAATAAATGATGATAAGTAATGAAAGAAGACGAGTAAGGAAAGTAATTGGTTATTAATGAATGTTAGTGATAAGGGAACAAGTTTGTAGTTGACGACGTGTTCATTCGAGTTGTAAAATGATGAGTTATAGTTATAAACGATAAGTAAAGACGAGAAGTTAGGATTTGTTTTGGTATAGTAATTGTGTAGTTTGAAGGACGAAGAATTAATCGTCGTGTTTGTAATCGAGAAATGAAAAGGAGCTCATTACGTATGATGATACGTGTTGACTGTCATGAGTCAGGAATTTCGTGAAAAATAAGGTAAAATAACATAAGTCGAAACTAGGAAGTCGTACGCGATCGAGCATTAGGGTTAGCCGCGGACAGTTTTGCGACCTTTCACGGAAACTGTCATATCTCCTAGCTCGTTTATCGGAATTGAGATCCGTAAATTGGAGAGTAAACTAGACATTCGTACCTTTCTTTTGGTATAAGATTCGTTCCTTGTTTCGAAATCCCCTTTTCTGTATAGACTTACTGATCTGTGCAGATTTTTCCGAAACCTAGTTTCTTAAGTTGAATTCTTTTCAACTTAGTTTCCTTTTGATCTCTTAAGTCTTCGTAAGCAATCGACTTCAGTTTTGTCGACATAAGTGTCGAGTAAGGAACCAAATGAGGTTTAAACGAGATGTGTTCGAGTCTCGTTCCCGTTTAACTAAAAGAATCTAGTTTAGCGTGCAAATGCCTAAAATGCTTAAAAGACTAATTCGATTTCGTTTTCGATATCCATTTTCATTTATCGTATTGACGACTTATCAAAGTATGATTATGTACGATGAAGGAGGAAGTCAGCACAAGGATAGGACGGAAGATTGAAGAACGGAAGCTCGATTAGAAGTTCTGTAATCTTTAAGGTGGGCTTTTATATATGAAATAAAATGAGCAATGCTCGAAAACCTTTTCTTTATCGCTTTTATAATCGTATTTTTAAAGTGATAATTATGGCATAAACTTTTTTTGTGTTTTATGTGAGTTCTCTTGTACCTTTCTGAGTTAGCCATCGTGCTTTCCAGAATTATGAGTTAACCATTAGGTGTTAACTAAACGATCGGACTTTGAGACTATCTATCCAAAGTTAGTGCACTTTGTAGCCTGTGGTGTATGTGGTATCCTGTTGAGGGGTAGCCAGCCATGGTGAATTATGACTGGTCAAGATTTGGACGTAACATCTGTTAGAAAATGCTCGGCCGAGTGATTTATGAGAAAAGAAAATGTTTAGTAGGCACGGGCTCTTAAAAAGAAAAACCCCAGTGCGCTACAGATATGAAATGCCTGTTTTATCTATACTTATGATTATGTTTTCGGTAACGTGCCCACTAAGTACTATTGTACTTAGCCCTGCATATGTTTTCTAAATGTGCAGGTTGAAGCGACGGGAGCGGTGACGGTTGAGTTAAGAGTTGTCGATAGGGAAGACTGTAGTATATAGATTACAAATTCCGCTGCCAAACTCTAGACTCACTTATGTAATTATGAATATCACTTTTGGGTTTAAGTTCTGTATTTATAACTTAGAATCTTTTAAGATCTTGTTCGAGTGATCCTTCGAGATCAACTCTGTCTTTTGCTAATGAAGTCTCGTTCATAGAATTTCTTTCTTTAATGTTATGTTTATTCATTCATCCCCTTTTCTTCCCCGCTTCTTTAATCCAATCCCAGTCGCACCCCAGCTTCTGCTATCCCTCGGGATTTGGGGCTGTGACAGAGTGGTATCAGAGTAATTATTTCTGCTCTGCATACAAGTCTTCTTTCAAAGTAGTCAAATAGGGTATTCGTTCGTACTCTATACCCCAGTCTTCTTTCAAGTAAAGTTAGGTCGTAACACTAAGTTTAAGAGTGTAGACGACAACTTAACCTCCCGCTACGTCGACTCAACGAAGGAAAGAAAGAAAGAAAGAAAGAAAGAAAGAATTTCAGAAATGTGTTGTCTTTTAAGAAAATTTTTGAATACGTATTCAATAAGTTAAGAATGACCATGGTGCCAAAAAGGCAATTTTGAAAGTTTGAGAATCATACTTGTTTTCTGTTTTATGAATTACGTGAAATTATTTGCGCAATAATTTCTTTTAATTTGAGAAGTTTATTGGCACGAGAATCTAGACTGGTTCTAGGGATTTTTCCCGGTTCGCTAAGAACATAGACTTTGAATCTAAGGTCTTTCCGATTCCTCGAGAACTTAGACGTTTTAAGAAACGTTAGTTCAAACGATTTTGAAAGGAGATCGTAAAACGGGAAGAACTTTTATAGACGAATGTCACGTGCGTATAGTGACATGAACAAAGACTCAGCAAAGTCGATTTTTGTTTTTGTAATCAAGAGCCGATAAGAATTTCCTTCAAGGAAATAAGACAAGTAATGATAAGGAAAGTTAATTCTGTACCAAGTGAGCGAAAGAAACGATTAGACGTTTGAGAAGCATTGGCTTCGAAATAAGAAAGAAATGATCATGTCAAGAAGAACAGAATAAAAGGGATCAAAGTAAATGAAAGAAACGAATGTTACTTCCGTAAAAGTAACATGAATGAATTCATTTTCAGTTGGAGTTCACCTCGTTCGAACTTCAAGAAAATATTTGTTTTAATTATTAAGACTCGAGCACGAATATTAAATGATCGATCGATTCCAACGACGACTAGAACTTGGGTTCTAAAGTTATTTCTCCAGTAATTATTCCATTTCCTTTTTGGAATTTGTTTCATAATTCATAATCGAACGAAGAATACGATAAGTATGAGATTTAAGTGTCGAGAGGAACAGAATCTTTTGTAAACGAATGTTACTTTTGAATAAGTAACATGAATAAAGTAGACGTACTTTATTTTAATAAGTGAGAATCGTTAAGAAAATTTCTTCAAGGAAGAAATAAAGAAAGAAAGTAATGGAGAATGAAGTAAGAGTGTGATAAGAAGATAAAGTAAGGAAGTAAAAGACTGATAAGATAAAGGATGGAAATAAAATCTTGAAATTTTATTTCTATATATTGTTTAAAAGCAATTCTCTGTGAATTGTTAAATGTTTAAGATAAGTGATTGTTTAAGTGTTGGTGACATTACAATTGAATAAGGAATATTCAACTTGTAATTTAAGATTTTCTCTTAAGATAAGTTATTATCCTACCCGTTACTGATCCGTGTTTCTTAAAAACTTTGTAGGATGGATACTAGATTCGACACGGCGCAGGAAAGCCAATCCCCGCCACAGCGTACTTGGGCAGATCAGATACTAGATAAGTATCGAGATTTTGAGGCAGACCTGAATCATGATATAGGACAAATAATTAGTAACTTTTCGGCCGTTTACCATGCAGCTCGCTATTCCGTTACAGAGCGTTAGGCTATATTCAACCTAATTATTTGATTGCCAGAGGAGTGGCGTGGTTGGGCACACGACACGGCATGGTACTACAAACGTAGAGCCGACGGGTGATTACTTAGGATTCGCTCTAGCAGTGCACAAACGTTTCTTTCAGAGCAGAATCATAGCATCATATCCCATTCAAGAGCACCCTCCCTACACTCACTTTCCAGCAGATTCAGAGACAGAGCATGTTGAGATAGATCCAGAGATGGACGCACAGTTAGAGATCCCCCCAGTGTTTGTACCTAGTGAGGACACAGAGGAGTTAGTTTCAGAGGCAGAATACCCGGTGATTGGCGCGGATCTTACCGCTATGATCGAGTTACCATACCCCTTCAGACCACTTGACGAGATTTGTTCAGAATTGGCCAGAGTTAGAGCAGAGTATGAGGTAGGACCGTCCAGGGTCCATTCTAGGGAGAAGTACGATCCTAGTATGATTCCAGAGCACCTCCTTCTCCTGAAGAATAGAACAGTAGAGCCCAGTTGTGACTACCTAGTGTCAGACCCGGAAAGGGCCGTTTCAGAGGTGCCTTCACCACCACCACCACTTGTACTTTTGGACGGCTCCACGATTAGGGTTGACGAAGCACTTCAGCTCGTCTTTAATTCAGATTCAGAGGAGGACCTAGAGGAGGACTCCGAGGTTTTGCAGGCCATAGAGGGTGGTAGTGACTCGACAACAGCTTGTTGAGCAGGGCGTCTTAGACGCATAGTAGTAGCAGAAGCACTTTTGACTTGTAAATAGTCGGATCAGTAACTAGTTTTTGTAGTACTCCAACGGATACGAAGTTTTATGAATCGTTTCCGTTCTAGTACTTCCAGTAGTATAGTAATGCAATATGTTATACTTTTGGCAAAGCTCGCAGTTTCCATTTAATGAAAATTTCCAAAAAAGCAAGTGAAGTGCCATACTTTTGGCAGAGATCAAACGGCTCTTTCTAACGGCTAGTTTGAACTCCCTCTATAAATAGAGGTCTCTACAACAATCCTCAAAGAGAGACACAAGTGCGAACAAAAAAATGTCTAAGAGAGAAATGAAGAGTGAAGCAAACTCTCAGAAATCTCTTTTCTTGATTGAGTCTAGAAGATAAGTTCTTGGTTGTCTTATGTCTGACCAGACTCTCTCTCTAGAGATTGAGTTTGGAGCCTTTGGAAGAAGCCTCCATTCCCCCCGTCCTCCATGTTGAAGGCTTCCTTATTAGATTCTCTCCTCCCAGATCCAATTCCTTAGGTCTGACTTTGAACCCAAAATCAAAGTCACAAGGTCCTTTGGAACCCGTAATCCAATACTAGGTCACTTGGAACCCACAATCCAAGGATAGGTCCCTTAGAACCCGTAATCTAAGACCAGGTCCCTTAGAACCTGGACTCTAAGATAGGTTGTGCACTTGCCCGGAAAAGTGTTGTAAGGTCTTGTTCGAACCCGGAATCGAACTGGTTAGGTTTGCTTGGAACCAATAAAACAAGTGGGGCATTTGGTAAGCATGGTTGAGCTTATCTAGTGGATTCATTCCTCAAAAAGGAAGTCGTGGACGTAGGAGGTCAATCTCTGAACCACGTTAAAATATTGTGTGCTTTACATTCTGCATTTTACATTCAGTATTTTAAATTCAGTTTACCTAGCCAACTGACCCAGCATATGCATTCATATTGCATCTTTATCAAACTGCACTAATTTGGGAACTTGACCTTCCTCTTTTCACAAAGGTTTCAGTTTTTGTAACGAGTCTATATTCCACCATATTCCGCAACGCAAAACTGATTTAAAACCTCAGTTGGTGCATCAACTGACTTTCAAGAATAGGAGCCAGTTGAGCTGCCAACTGTGTGATCAACTCCAACTGAACAATTCAGTTGTAGAGTTTCTCCAACTGACTTTCCAGTTGTCGAGCCAACTGACCTGAGCAGTTCAACTTAGTGAAAAGATTTTAGCAAACAAAAATTGCTACTGGTGTATTCCCACCCCCATACACCAGATACTCGTTACCGAGACCATCAAGTGGTATCAGAGCAATGGTTCAAAAGACTGTTGTTCCTAATTCACTAGGTGTGAGTCGAGTAATTTTTTATGTGGTCAACTCAATAGATCTTTTATGAAATCAATTAGTGCATTCTGCTGCATAGTATTTTTGTTTGTCTCTTAAAGTGTGCAGGAAAGATGAACCTGACGTTGCTATAAAGCTTACCGGAGTTCTCCGTAGATGATTATCCCAAGTGGAAGTTTCACCTGAAGATAGCACTGACTGCCAGGCATCACAAGATGTGGGAAACCATAGAAAATGGTCTCATCCAGGTGACTCAGTCCATGCCGGTCCCTTCAACCACTCCAGGGGAAGGAGAGATGATGATGAAGGATGAACCCAAAGGCGCCCACCAGTACACTAAGGAAGAAAGAGATATTACGAAGCTAGATGACATCGCCAAAAGCGTCATCTCTTCCACAGACGGTAAAGCCTACCTGCCGAAGATTATCAATTACTTTATAGCAAAAGATATGTGGAAAGCCTTAGCTGCACTCTGTGAAGGCTCTGACGAGATTAAGGAGAACAAGTTCACCTTAGCTTGTCAGAAGTTTGAAAATTTCTCTCAGCTAACCGGAAAGTCCATCGATAAGATGGAGCTGAAATGCTCTCAATGTGAGATAAACTTGAAAGTTCTCTCCGTACTAGGCGATGACTGGACGGTCTACAGAGTCATCCACCATAATCGAAGTAACCTCAGTTCGATGTCAACTGAGAAGTTGTTCTCCATGCTCAAGGCGAATGAGTATGATATCCTCCGACTGAAGCAAAAAAAGCTTCAGAAGCCAGAACGGACTGAACAGAGCTTAGTTGCCAAGCCAGTGGCACTTCGAGCTGAATTGGGCAGATCTAAGTTCGCAAGACCCTCACGGTTCGCCGACTCCTCGGCTGGGGATCAACTGAGCAGGTTTGAACTTCTGAAGAAGGTCGATGAGATGACCAAACAACTCAAGGAGATGAACTCCATGATCGAGAAGTATAGGAGGATCAATAGGAGTAGACGAAGCTCAACTGAGCCCTCCTCAACAAATCAAAGTGAAGGATACTTTGAATGTGGAAAGCCAGAACACTTCGAAGCCAATTGTCCTGACCTCTCCATGAAGGAGAAGGAAGCCCTCCGAGAAAAGACCAAGGAGAAGTCCAAGACCAAGATCATTGTGGAAGACGTCGACTACACCTACGTATTCTCTGAGTCAGAAGGAGAAGAAACTGACCCGCCAAGCTTAGCAGGAAACAACCAATGTTGTATGGCATTGACAAAAGAGTCAACTTATGAGGACCAAGATAAACTGAGAAAGAGAAGAGCTGCATATTCAGTGTGGGTGCTGGACAACGGATGCTCCAGGCATATGACACCCAGAGAAATCTTCTCACAGACATCAAGTTTCGAGAGGGATGTATAGTTACCTTTGGTGATGACTCTCAGGGTAAAACCAAAGGATCCAATACATTTGAAACTCATCTTGTGACTATCAAAAATGTTTCCTTGGTCGATGGATTGAACTATACTTTGCTCTCCATAGGCCAACTGTGCGATAATGATTTTTCTGTGAAGTTTGATGCACATGCATGTAGGGTGAAAGACGTCAAGACCAAGCAGATTCTTCTATATGGTAGACGCTTTTCATTAGGTGGAGTTTACTACATAGACAGGTTGAGTAGCTCACCAGAAACGTGCCTAGTGTCCAAAAGCAACTTAGAGACAAGCTGGCTATGGAACAAGAGACTTAACCACCTCAACTGCAAAACCATGAACAAGCTAGCTCACCAACAACACGCAGTTTGAATACCGGATTTGAAACATAGTCCGATGCATTAATGCAGTGCCTGTCAACTCAAAAAGTTCGCTAGAGCATCATTATGTCTTAAACTGATGCCATCAACAGATCGTGTTCTGCAATTGATCCACATGGATCTTTTCGATCCGGTCACCCCAACGAGTGTGAGTGGAAATCAGTACACTCTAGTAGTTATTGATGACTATTCGAGATACACATGGGTGATCTTCTTCGCTCACAAGAATGAGACGAGAGAAGAATTGCCTAAACTGATGGATAGAATTACAAATCAGCAAGGAAAATCTATCGTCTCCATCAGATCTAATCGCGGAAAAGAGTTCCTCAGTGAGACCATCATTGAGTATTACGAAAAGAAAGGCATAACCCATCAGACCTCAGCTGCAAGAACTTCTCAGCAGAATGGAGTAGCTGCAAAAAGAAATCGAATGTTGAAAGATGCAGCGACTTGCACGCTCACCAGCTCAGCCCTGCCAAAAAGATTTTGGGCTGAAGCAGTCAACACAGCGTGCTACACACATAACCGATCCCTCCTCACGAAGAGACAAGGAAAAACTCCATAAAAGCTGTGGAAAAATAGAAAGCCAAATATTTTCTACTTTCGTGTTTTCGGTTCTAAGTGTTACATCCATAACAATGGAAAAAGCTCAATTGAAAACCTTCGAGCCAAAATCTGTCAAAGGTATATTCTTAGGATATGCTACGAAGATAAAAGCCTATAGAGTTTTCAACTCCAGCTCCAAAATTGTGGAGGTGACACCTCATGTTGTTTTTGATGAATCTACTTTTGAGTGTAGGGAATAGGCTAAGTTTCAGGTAGCTGAAGGAAGCGCACCAGCCCAGCCAGATGAGACAAGATCTCAAGCCCAGAGATTAAAGAATCTTGCAGAGCCGCTTATTTGGTTAACTGACGAAGAGGAAGTGTATTCTTTTGAAGAAGAGACTGAAGATCCCGTCTCAGTTCAAGGGGGAATTCCTTAGTCAACTGACCAAGTGCCAACAACTATTGAAGCTAAGCCACGATCAGCAGTTGAGCAGCGATCCAGTCCAAGACCAGCCAATTCCCCAATTCAACCCTAAACTCCAACTGAGGATTGAACTGCACCAGAAGTTAGAACACCAAGCTCGGCACCTCCAACATCTCCAAGACCGGATTACTCTATCACGATGCTTGAATCAACTATGCAAGCACGGAAGCACAAATGGTGGTATGAAGACCACATTAATGATTCCGCGATAAGGAATCCAGAAGCCGGCGTCCGAACCAGGAGATCAGCTCAAGTTGTAGATCCCACAACCTGTGTTCCAACTCAGTTAGAAACCTCAGCTGATGATGAACCAACATAGGTAGCTCAATATGCTGACAAGCTCAGGATACTAGGAAAGCTAGAGCAAACAGAGATGTAAGCATGATTGCATGCTTTGTAGCATATGTGCCTGAACCCAAAAACATCTTGGAAGCTTTAGGATGCATCCACTAGACTATAGCCATGCAAGAAGATCTCAACGAGTTCCTCAGAAACTGTGTGTGGGAACTTGTTGAAAGACCTGAAGGAGAAAAAATGATTGGCATGAAATAGATATTCAAGAATAAGCGTGACGCTATTGGATGTGTTGTGATAAATAAGGCTAGACTGGTAGCTCAAGGATATTGCCAGCAAGAAGGAATAGATTTTGAAGACTCCTTCACTCTAGTTGCTCGTCTGGAAGTAATTCGAATTTTCCTAGCCTACGCAGCCTTCCACAAATTCAAGGTGTATCAAATGGATGTGAAGTGCGTGTTTCTCAATGGCGACATCAAAAAAGATATTTATGTAACACAACCTCTCGGTTTCGAAAGAGGTTATGGCAGAGTCTACAAACTGAAGAAAGTCATATACGGACTGAAACAGGCTCCGCGCGCATGGTAGGAGACCTTGTGCGGCTTTCTACTCGAGTCAAGGTTCATTTGAGGCCTAGTTGACAAAACCCTTTTCACAATCAAAGTTGGAGGAGACGTCCTAGTGGTGCAAATATATGTCGACGACATCATCTTTGGATCCAAATTCGAAGAGTTATGCAAGAAGGAAAAGTTCGAGATGTCTATGATGGGAGAGATAAATTATTTCCTTGGGTTGCAAGTGAAGCAGTCGCCAAAAGGAATTTTCATCAATCAATCAAATTACACAAAGGAGCAAATCTCCAAGTATTGAATGAACTCAAGTCGAACAACAAAGATCCCAATGAACACCAACTAGAAGATTGACCCCGGCAAGGAAGGGAAGCTCGTCGATGCTAAGATGAACAGATGGATCATCGGCTCACTGCTATATCTAACTGCTAGTCGACCAAACATCTTTTATGTCGTTGGAGTTTGTGCAAGATTTCAAGTTTAGCCTAAGGAAGCTCACTTGCACGCAACCAAAAATATCATCAAGTACCTCAAGGGATCAATTAATATGGGAATATGGTACCCAAATGATGATAACATTGAACTGACCGGCTATTCAGACCCAGACCTAACCGGAGACAGGATTGATAGGAAATCAACTTCAGGATACTATCAGTTCATTGGAAGCAAATTAGTTTCCTGGTTTTCAAAGAAGCAAGTATGCGTCGCCACCTTCGCAACTGAATCGGAGTACATGGCAGTTGGAAGCTGTTGCATGCAAGTTCTCTGGCTAAAACAACAGTTAAGGGACTACAAAGTGGAGACAGGCCAAGTACCCATCTTCTGTGACAGCTCAAGTGCTATAGCCATCACGGTGAATCCATTTCACCATTCTTGGACCAAGCACATCGACATTCATCATCACTTCATTCGTGATCATGTCGAAAAGAAGGATGTGTCAACCCAACCGATTTAAGATGCTGAGAATATTTACACTGTCATTCAGAGAGCTAATATTTTCATAAAGCCTTTGGTGGAAGCTCGATTCAAGATGTTGTGTCAACTCTTTGGATTGCTTAACCCAACCAAAGAAGAAGCCATGAAGATAGAGATCACAAGTTGAGTGGGAATCTCAACTTGAGGGAGAACTGAGCGAGTACGTCTTTCGATTCAGTTTAGCTAATCGATGGAGTCAAACCTCGACTGAATAGATGTACTTGAGTCAGTTGAGTGCAAGCTGAGTTAAAAGGAGATAGTCGAGATCCACACCGATTGAGAGGTACTATGTTAACTTGTCCCTTTTTACTAAGACGGGTGTTTTAAATTTAATTCAAACACATGTTACAAGTTATTCGCATTGAATTAGCCAATCTGTCACACTCATTGGAAATTGTGTCTAGTTCTTTAGACCATGCTTGTAGATCACGATTGGGCTGACATAGCGTTACCGATTTCCTCATGCGCGCGAGTGATCCTCACTGCCCCATGATGTGTACCATCACCGTCATTCCTGGGAGTAGCTTTTTCTGAAACGATGCATCAAATCTATCATTTATCCCCAAGAACCTGCACAAATTGATCTGAACTATTTATTCAGATCTCTTCCCTCCTATAAATAGGGGATCTTGCAAATCATTTTTCATATCAACCCAAATTTCATATCTCAACTCCAAGATTTACAGCCTTTCTCTCATGAAACTTTTGCTTTGTGGGTTTCTCTCTAGCTAGGGTTATCTTCCTCTTCAGAAACTCCTACCCAGATCGAGAATATGCATTCCCACTGTGCAAAACGGTTTTTTTTTCCTTCCGCAAGCCCTAAATCTGTGAAACAATCGGTTTAGCACGAACGCTATATTCGTGGCTACATGAGACACTGACGCCTCAAAGGACAATTGATGATGTGGCTACTTCGTGGTGTCAACCAGCTAATGCAGCTCCCTGAGATGTTCTTCCAACTGGACACCAGTTTGAAGATCTGCAATTCCATGTCACTCATGCATGTCATGGGTTACGTGTTCATCAGACCATCTGCTCAACCTTCGGCATTCCCTTTTGAGACTGCTTCATGCAAGGGCTTGTCTTGCTCCCAAGATAGTCTCAGTCGAGTAGTTTTCACCAGGCGGTGAAGAGGATATAGATTTCTGCTCTCCAACAAATCTATATTGGAATGCCTCCTGCAAAACCCTCTCCCTCCTTAACTTTCTGTTGATGCCAAAAAGGGGGAAGAAGCGGAAAAAGCACTGATAGGATGTTGCTCAGACTATTTTCTCAAGTTTGATGCGAAAATTCAGAGACTGTTTACGCAGGACTAAAGGCTAATAAAGGCTGAAGAAGAAAGCTGACAAGGGTTCAGTTGTCTCCTCTTGTTCAAGGTGGGAGTTCAGGTGTATGCTGAAAAGGTATAACCTAAATTGATGTCAGCTACCAAGGCTATTGAAGGAAAGGCTGATAAGGTCAGAGATGGGATGATCTCAACCTCCAGCCTTGGAGATGAAGAAGCTGAAGACCCTCCTCAAGGAGGTGGAGGAGTCGCAGAAGCTGAAGACCCTCCCTCAAGAAGGTGGAGGAGACGAAGACCATCTTCAGGTGCAGTTCGATCCTCAGTTGAGGGTAGAGGTCGGACTGAGGAGTCGGCTATTCTTGAACTTGATAATTCAAGACTGGGTTGTGGGACAATGACTAGCACAGTTGATGTATCAGTTGAGGTTGATACATGACTGATTTGATTGGAAGTTCCCCTTTGGTTCGAGAGGAGGTCTTTAGTCTCATCCTCTGAAGAATAGACTTCTCTTTCTTCAATAGACCATATTAGCAGCTCTGCTAAGTTCTTCAATCGTTAGACTTGAGATCTTGTATGAGTGGGCTGTACGGTTGACGTTCCAATTGTTGCTAGTAACTTTGTCAATTCCTATCCTCAAAAGTTGATTCATCAAAACTAGCATGAGGTGTTATCTCCACAACTTTAGAGTTGTTGAAAATCCTATAATCCTTAATCTTCACAGCATATCTGAGAAATATGCATTTGACAGCTTTAAGATTGAAGGTTTTCAACTGAGCTATTCCATTGTTCTGAATAAAATACTTAGAACCAAATACACGAAGATGGGATAGATTAGGCTTCTTGTATCCGTAGAATTCATATAGAAACTTCTCATGTCGCTTCATCAAGAGGGAGCAGTTATGAGTGTAGCATGATGTGTTGACTTCCTCTACCCAAAATCTCTTTGGCAAGGCTGAGCTTGTCAGCATGGACGTTGCAGCATCCTTCAGCATTCAATTCATCATCTCAGCTACTCCGTTCTGCTGTAGAGTTCTTGCAGCTGAGGTTTGGTAAGTTATGTCATTCAGTGAGGAACTTAGTTCCGCGATCAGATCTAATGGAATCTATGGTATACATCCATATGCATCAAACTACATCCATGTGAAAAACCTTTTAACCATTAGAAGAACTTGTTTGGTCTTTGAGTCTTTCACTCTACATCCATGTGCATCAAACTTCACAGAAAAATCATTATTGTAGAATTGGCCTATGGAGAGCAAGTCATGCTTCAATCCATCAACCAAGGAAACATTTTTAATAGTCATAAAATTAGTTTCGAGTGCACCGAACCTTTTGATCTGACCACGAGAGTTGTCACCAAATGTCACTACTGATACTTCTCGAAACATGAAGTCTTTGACTAGATTCATATGATGCGTCATTTGCTTGGACCATCCACTGTTTATGATCCACACCAACTTTGCAGGCCTTTTCTTACTCAGTTCATCTTGTTGCTAAAATAAACAAGACGAACTTTAGGTACCCAAACTCAGTTAGTTCCTTGCTGGTTAGTGACTGGCTGAGTTTCCTTGAACACTCAAACTGAGTTTCGAATTATCTTTCCATCCTTATCCATGTAGAGTGCTGACTGATTGGTCTTTGTAGCTCTGGCAATCCAATTTTTTGGTGGATAACCTCTTCTTGGAGCTTAATTTCAACCTTGTTGACTTGGTCAATTTCTTCTTGGTGAGAACCGTCTGGAAGGAGACCCAAACTATTTTGCTCGTTGTGCAAATCTATATTGTGAAGATAACTGTGACCATGATACTGATCACCGTAGCTTCCATGCCCTTGATATGCTTGTTGGTACTGAGGCTAAACTGGATTTGTCTGACAATGGCAATTAGGGTTGTTCCAGTGCGGATGGCATCTTGGCTGATGCTGAACTAAGTGGTTAGGGCTGCGTATGTGTTGATTCTGCCTTGGCTGCAAAGGACCTTGTTGAGTCTTCTCCCTCGCTCTGCGACCTCGGGGTTTAGACTTCATTGTCAATCCTTCAACATCCTTTGAAGTCCCAGATTCATCGTCTTTCAGTTCATCTCCTTGAACCTTCTTCCTTTTGTCAACTACAGGAGTCTCCACATTCTAAGGGGCAACTGAAGTCTCTTGAACTGTAGTCTCAACTGAGTCCGGTTGAACTTGGTTTGTCTCAGTTGGGTTTATGACTTGCCTTGACGAAAGATCCTGGTTGCTTTCCAGTGTCAAGCTCAAGATTGTATCCAAGACCTTCTACATAGTTGGGAGGTCGTTGGTTGCTGATCATGTTTTCTAGAGCTGCACTCAAAAGATAAAGAGACACAATTTTCTCATTTGCATGTTTCAGCTCCATTTGCAACTGAGTGATATAGTCAGCCTGAGTCTTCGTCATGTTGGTCAACTTAATGACCAGGCTATTGGTCGACTGAGCTACTTCCTCTTAGAGCTTCCAGTTAGACTCCATCATTTTTTCAATCCCTGATCTTTCATGACTAGTTCGTTGCTCAACACATCGAACTCAGCTCTTAGTGCCTTGCACTGAGGTGCTTGAGTGTCATACAGTCGGCTCAATTATTCAATCTCATCCCACGAGGGGCAGATATCTTCATCCAATTCTTCTACACATTGGTTAACTATAGAAATAACAGAAGTATGATGGAGAGAGGAGTTTACCTCACCTGTGGATTCTTCAAGCAGTGCCATGAGGCACTTGTCTTTTCCAGCGGAGCTTGATGGAGATTCAGCTTCTTCTCGTTGCCTTGGTCTTTTCCTTGGCTTTTTCTTGGAGGGCATCTCGATCCTTCTTGAAGAGTTCTGAGCAATCCATCTTGAAATGGCCTGACTTCCCACACTCAAAGCATTCATCGCCTTGAGTGGATTCTCAAGAGCTTCGCTTGCTCTTGGACATTCTTTTGAACCTCTCAAGCTTGGAGTTTATCTCCTCCATCTACTTGGTCATTCGTCGATCTTCATTTTAAGATCGGATCTGCTCGGTCGATCCCTAGCTGAAGAGTCAGCGTACCGTTAGGGTCGGGCAAACTTGGATCTACCTGACTTAGCTCGAAGCGCCACATTCTTGGTCGCTGAGCTTTGTTCCAAGGATTCAGACTTTTGAAGCTGAGAGTGCTTCGGACACTAAATATCATACTCGTTCGCCTTGAGGCTGGAGAACAACTTCTCCGTCTTTAGCGAACTGAGGTCACTTCTGTTCTGGTAGAAGACACGGTGTACAGACCAGTCTTCTCCAAGTGCGGAGAGAACCTTAAAGTTCATCTCACGTTGAGAATATTTTCACTTCCTTTTACTCTCAATATCCATGATTATCTCCGTGAATCTCAGCTTCATTGTTTCAATGATTTCATCGCGGAGCTGAGTGAATTTCTCGTATTTCTGACAAGCCAAGGTAAACTTTTTTTCCTTGATCTTGTCAGATCCTTCATAAAGAAAAGCAAGCGCATCCCACATTTCATTCGCCGTCTCGCAGGCGATGATCTTAGACAGGTAGGCCTTGCCTACAATTGAAGAGATGACACTTTTGGCAATGTCATCCAACTGAGAAATTGCCCTTTTGTCGGTGGTGTAGTCCTCTGGACTCTTCAGTTATGCTCGAGTCACGATGTTTCTAGACCCAAAGGTTGGAGAGGGAACTAAAATCTTCTCCATGATTCAGATGGGGCCGTCAGTGATAGTCTTCCTGTCACAACCTGATTTCTAATGTATGAAACAACTAGATACCATTGGATAGCGAGGGTGAAACAACGGAAAATAAACAAGGAAATATGCTCAGGGTACACAGGAATATCTATTGAAACCGATAACAATAATCAACTTTCTTTTAATTACCCATCTCAAAAGCTCAATGAAACAAGTATATTAAGTAAGAGTCGAGAGGATAACAAAATAAAGTACCGAGTACGAAGCTCATTAAAAAAAAAATCATTAGAGTTATGAACACGATTAAATGTCAGTGTTGCAGCGAAGAACTTCATCTAGTCCCAAAGTTATATGTATGAAGACAGATATCCCAAGCTTAAACAAACTCGACTCGAAAATAACCAACACAGCCAAGCACACTGCACCATCATCATCTGAGCTAACCTACACGTTTTACAAAACAACATGCAGGGCTGAGTACTTCATACTCAGTGAACACATGCTAAAAATAACTTGAAATCATGTTTGTTAAAGCTATAAATTGAACTTGCCTTTCTTGCTGCATCAAAGTGTTTGGGTTATAAAACAATTAACTTGTACATGCTAGAAAATCATTTTGCTTATGGAAATGTCTGCACAGGCTATAATATATACATCAAGTATGTACTAGATCTACAATCAAATATTAGTGTCGATAAGTAGGCTTTCTTCTCAAACACCGTGACCGGCTCACCCAAAGGAAAGTACACGTACACAGAAATCCTGTCTCACACACGACCAAATTCGTCTTCCTTAATTAGATGGCAATATATATAAAAGCTCAAACATTGGCAAGTCAATTATTTGAAATCATCACATAATATGATAATCATAATATCTCATAATATCGCATTCATCGATTTGTTTTGGTTAGAAAGCCCACCTGTCTCAAGTAGCTCGCTCGGAATAACTATTTCCTTCTCGCTCCTTACATTTGAATTGCACTCGTTCCTTCAAGAATAAGCTCTATAAGGACGAGTTCTATTTTCTCGAATTAAAACAAAATCTAAACTCGATTATTCGGATTTCTACTCGACTCGGGATTTCTAAATTTTCTTGGCTTGACTAATAGAACTTTCTCGACTCCTAACTCTACTCAAGTACTATACCAACAGACTTTCTCAAACTCGATAACATAAGAAAAATTAAAAATTAAACAATAATTCAATAAAATCGAGAATTCACTATTCATTCCCTAAACTCGGAATTTCTCGATTTCAAACGTCAATCCACTTCAGAAAAATTACGAGAGCAAATCTCGATCACTTTAAACATAATTCATTCACATTCATGTCGTCATATCTCAAATCAGGTATCCACAGATAGGTAAACGACTGACTTCAATAAATAGCCGTAAAAAGAAAAAAAATCCAAACTTCTCAAAATATTCTAGAAAATTTCCAGAAATTCACATATATTCATACAAACTCAATTTCAAACTCAGAAACTCATTCAAGATTCAAAACACTGTCTCATGCTGACTCGATACTGCTTGACTTTTCAATTTAGAAATGAAAGCTCTCGGTTTTGAATGAAATTAGTTTCATTATCCTTATAATAATTCAAGGAACCCAAATATGGAACCGGATTCGAAATCTGAGACCTCATACAAAATTTCTCGAAATAAAGTAAGACACATTTTTCAAGAAAATACCTAAACATGCTTGAAAAATTCTCAAACTTTTACAAGTAGCTTAAAATAAATCTAATTGAACAATTACTCAATCAATTTCAACTTTGGACCTACGAATTGAGAAAACCCTAACCCGAATTTATCAAAACTTTTGAGATTCACTCAATTTCATGCATAAGGGCTCGTTTTCACTTGATTCAAATTCTAACATGCTCAATTTCATTGTCTAAGCTCAATTAACTCATCAATTTACTCAATTTCATCTCAACTTATGAAATTCAACTTTTAGTGCATAAAATCTCTGATTTTGCATAACTCTTTCATACGACATCCAAATTCAGAAATTTAAAAGGCTAACATACTCATTTTAATTCCAATTTCATCATAAAATCATCAAATGCTTCATATATTATCAAGAACACAAAATCTGACAGAGAACACAAAATCATCAAATGCTTCATTTTAACTCTTTCATACGACACACAATTTCATAGATATAGCATCAACTGATCCAAACAAGGTCAAAAACAAAAATTACCAATTCCAAAATCCTCAAAGTTTCGAATTTTTTTGGAAATAGTTCATAACTTACTCAAATTCAATAATTCCAAATTCTAATATACTTAGAAAAATTTCAATTGATCGATTTCACAATCAATTTCATCAAACAAGCTTTGGCAACGAAAATCCCAATTATTTCGAAAAATTTGGGGTTTTTGCAATAGGAATCTGAATTTGTTGATTCAACATACTATAATGCATCAAATAATTTCAATTTCAATAATCTATCATCGTTTCATCAAACCAAGCTCATAAAATTCAAAATTCACACTTCTTAAGCATATAAAGTTCGAAATTTTTCAAGAATTCAACAAATAAATTAAACTCTTCTGTTCCTTCTCAAATCATGCTCAATATATACTCAATTTCATAATTCCTTCATTAATTTAATAAATAACACTCAAGATCACCAAAATCACAATCATATATAAACTTTCAAAATTTTCCAAGAAATGAGGAAACAAACTCATGCTCTTAAATTGATCATTCAATCATGCATCAAAGTTCTCAAATCATCCTCAAACATCATCAATTTAATCATAAAGATAATAAATCAAAAACTCCTAATTCTCTAACTCTATAACCTTCAAATTTTTCATGATCAACATGCATATGATTTTATTTTCTCAAATTGATCATTCACACATCCTTAGAATAATTTATAAGGCTCAAATAAATCATCAAATTCATGATCAAGTTCAAGACTAAAAAACCCCTAGAATTAATAAAAACTTTGAAATTTAAAAGTAAGGATGACCAAGGATTTCTTTGTTGATTTCATGCATGGAATGCATGCAAGAACAAGGAATCAAACTCAAAATAATAAGAAGATTAAATCCTCTTTTCTTGATCAAAACTAGTCGATCAATTTGATAGAAAAGAGTGGATTTTTCTAGCTTAATCCAAGCATCAAGACTCAAGGATCAAAGATCTTACCTTCATTCTGGATTTAGGATGAATTAGGATCGACTTTTGTGCTCAAAATCAAGAGCTCAAGCTTCAATGGAGGAAATAGAAGTGTGTGTATATGTGTGTGTTGGCCGAAGGAGAGAGATGAGAGAGAGGGAGAGAGAGAGTGTGAGAGATGGAGAGAGTGAGGGAGAGTGAGGCATGAGAGAGTGGGGGAGAAAAATTTAAAAAGAGAGGGATGTTAATTTTGTGCGACAAAAATTGCCGAAAAAAAAAATAATTTCCCGTGAAAAAATATCCCCATCCTTTTCAATTAACTCTCAATCTGGAAAAAAAAAATTCCGGTGAAAAATATCCTCATCAAGACTCTTTCTCGACATCAAAATTCTCTCTACTTTGTCTCATTATTCATAAAATAAATTAAGGATATGAGAAATCCAATTTTGGATTAAAATTTCGAATAACAAAGAAAATCTTGAAAATCACTATTCATATTAGGATTCTTGAAAATAAAAGTCCAAACTCGTCTCAGATAATCCTGAATAATTCAAACATTTACCAATGGTTTTAAAACATCTTTTACACTCAGAAAACATTTTTCTAGAAAAGTTCAGAAAAACTTGATCAATAGTGAAAACTAGAAAAAATTATTATTCATCCAAAAATAAATCTTCTCAGAATTTTTCGAAATTCAAACTCAAACTCACACTCATGTACTCATGCTCAAATAACTCATCACATCTTCGATTTGGATTACCGAAATGAGAAAAAGCACATAAAAACACTCAAGGGTATTTTACTAATTTCATGAGAAAATTTCTCTAAAATTTTTACACACAAAAGCACACTAAAACATATCTCAAAATCTTATAAGCACAATCAAGACGATTTCTTAGACTCACAAAAGATCGGGGTATTACCCTCCCACATATTAGGATGCTTGGCAGTTAGCATCATCTTCTGTCTAAACTTCCACGTTGAGTAATCATCTCTTAGGAAAATTAGTAAAGGTTTTGATTTATCCCAAAACTCAACTGACCCCAACCGAGTAGATGAAAGCCATCAATTTGAACTTATCTAGAGCTCACTATTTGAGTGTAGGAATTTTTATCTTCACAGGATTCAAGCACAAGAAGACAGCCCGACTGAAGAAGGCAGTTCGTGAAGAACTCAGTTGAATCACAAGCTCAGCTGACCCACAAGCTTAGTTGGACAGAAACTCGGTTGACTCCTTAACTGACCCATACAGCTCAAGCGTAAAAAGAAATTATGTCGAAGTCAGACGTCACAAAGCTGAGAAGAGAAGACTTTGAAGACGTTGAAGGTAGAAGAGTTGAAGTCCAAATTCAAATCTACTCGGAAGCACAAGTCAGCTAAAGAACTTTCTATAAATGGACCGACAACAGATACACGCAAAAAGTGAAGGTCGCAGTTGCTATTTTAGGAAAGATTCTAGTAAAGTAGATGGAGTGCCATGCTTTTGGCATAGATCAAAATGCTATTTCCGACGGCTAATTAGATCTCCCTCTATAAATAAAGGTCTCCATAACTGAAGTAGCGAGAGAGAAAGACACAAGAGAGAATCGCGTAGAGTGAAGAAGAAGCAGCCGACCACCACTCTCTCCAGCAAGAACACCTCGGTCAAAGACTAGTAGAAGTCGAGTCTCCACACCTCCTCCTGTTCTTTCATCTAGCCTTTGAAAAAGCCCCTTCTTTGATCGAGTCTAGAATATAGGTTCTTGCTTATTTTGTTTCTGAGCAGACTCTCTCCCAAAAGATCGAGTCTCTAAGCCTTAGAACTAAGCCTCCACTTTTCTCTCTATAGAATGCTTCATAGTTGGAAAAATATCCAACCCTTAAACCTCAGGTCTGTCTTTCAACCCGCAATCAAAGGCACTAGGTTCCTTTGAACCCGCAATCAAAGGATATGTCCCTTAGAACCAACAATTTAAGACTAGGTCCCTTAGAACCCGCAATCTAAGACTAGGTGCCCTTAGATACCGTAATATAGCCCAGGCTGTACACTTGCCCGCAAAAGTGTTGTAAGGTTTTGTTCAAACCCGTAATTGAACTGGTTAGGTTGTTTGGTACCCGTGAACCAAGTGGAACATTTTATAAGCACGCCTAAGCTTATCTAGTGGATTACTTCTCCAAAAAGGAAGGCGTAGACGTAGAAGGTCAATCTCTGAACCACGTTAAAATATTGTGTCCTATACATTTCTGTATTTACATTCAGTATTATACTTTTAGTTACCTAACCAACTGACTCTCCATACAAACTACATACAAACTGCACATACACAAACTGCACTAGTTTTTGGGAACTTGACCTTCCCCATTTTCATAGAGGTTTCAGTTTAAGTAATGAGCTTTATTTCCACCAACTTCCACATAGCTTAACTCTTTTAAAACCTCAGTTGGAATATACAGCTGACCCTCAGTCTAAGAAGTTAGCTGTGCACCTAACTGTGTGATCAGCTCCAACTGACCTTCTCCATTATTGAGCGAATCGACCTGAGCAGTTAATTCAGTGAAAAGATTTTGAAAGAACTGGTGTGTTACCCCCTACCCTCTTCCCCACCACATACACCAGATACTCATTACCGGGACCATTAAGTGATATCAGAGCAGTGGTTCAAAAGACAACTGACTCTGGTTCACAAGATGTAAGTTGAGTAGATTTTTCAGTGGTCAACTGAACAGATTGTTTATGAAAACCTTTAGTGTATTCTGCTGCATATTTTCTTGTTTGTTTCTGTTGGTGTGCAGGAAACATGAACCCGACATTGCTTGAAAGCTTACCAGAGTTCTCCATGGAGCTGAAGAGGGCACTGACTGCTAGACATCACAGGATGTGGGAGACTATCAAAAATAGTCCCATCCGTGTGATTCAGTCAGTACTGGTCCCTTCCAGTACTCCTAGGGAAGGAGAGATGATCATGAAGGAAGAATCAAAAGATCCATAGGGGTACACCAAACAAAAAAGAGATATCGTGCAGCTTGATGACATAGTAAAGAGTGTCATCTCTTCCACCGTCGGCAAAGCCTACCTGCCAAACATTATCAATTGCTCCACAGCAAAAGATATGTGGGAAGTCTTAGCTACACTCTGTGAAGGCTCTGATGAGATAAAGGAGAATAAATTCACCTTAACTTGTTAGAAGTACAAGAACCTCTCTCAGCTCACCAACGAGTCCATTGACAAGATGAAGCTGAGATTCGCAGAGGTCCTAATGGACATTGAGAGTATTAGAAAAGGCAAATACTCTTAGCCTCAAATGAACTTGAAAGTTCTTTCCGCACTATGCGAAGACTGGCGGTTTATATGATCGTCCATCAAAATTGGAGTGACTTCAGATCGATGAAAACTGAGAAGTTGTTCTCCATGCTCAAAGCGAATAAGTATGACATCCTCTAACTAAAACACAAAAAGCTTCAGAAACCAGAATAGACCGAGCACAGCTCAGCTGCCAAGCCAGTGGTGCTTTGAGATGACTTAGGCAGATCCAAGTTCGCAAGCCCCTCACGGTCTGTTGACTCCTCAGCTAGGGATCGACCGAGCAGGTCCGAGCTTCAGAAGAAGGTCGATGAAATGACCAAACAACTCAAGGAGATTAGCTCCAAGATCGAGAAGTACATGAGGATCAATAGGAGCAGGTAGAGCTCAACTGAAACCTCTTCAAGGAATCAAAGTGAAGGATGCTTTGAATGCGGAAAGCCAGGACACTTCAAAGCTGACTGTCCTGATCTCTCCAAAAAGGAGAAAGATGCTCTCCGAGGAAAGGCCAAGGAGAAGACCAAGTCCATGATAATTGAGGATGATGTAGACAACACAGATGCATTCACAGAGTCAGAAGGAGAGGAAATTGACTCGCCATCAAGCTCAGTAGGAAAAGACCAATGCTTCATGGCATTGCTAAAAGAGTCAACTGATGAGGTAAACTCTTTTTTCCATCCCTTTCATATTATTTCTTCTGTTAACCAATGTGTAGGAGAATCAGATGATGATATCGAACCGTCATGGGATGAGGTAGAACATCTGAGTAGATTGTGCACTACTCAAGTTGCATAGTGCAAAGAACTCCAAGCTGAGTTTGATAACATGAGCAACAAGCTGGTCATGAAGGATCAAGATATAGAGAAGCTCGTGGAGGAAAACCGAAGACTCCACAAAGAAATTGCTCAGTCAACCAACAGTCAGGTTATCAACTTGATCAACATGACCAGAACTCAGGTGGAATACATCTCTCAGTTGCAAATGGAGCTAAAGTTTGCACAAGAGAATATAGTATCCCTTCATGCCTCAAGCATAGCTCTAGAGGGCATGTTAAGACACCAACAACCTCCTAAATGCGTAGAAGGTCATGGATACAACCCAGCGACAAACACTAGAGCTCAGTCAGCTCAGTCAGCTCAGTTCATCAGGGTAAGTCAATCACCAACTTAGGCACCTCAAGTTCAACTGAACTCAGTCAAAGTCGCAGTTCAAGAGACTCCAGTCATTCCTCAGACTGTCGAGACTCCTGTGAAGGATAAAGGAAAGAAGGTTTAGTTTGAAGAACCTAAGGAGCATGAAGTTGGTACATCAAAGAATGATGAGAGATTGTCAAGAAAGTCTAGATCCCGAGGTTGCAGAGCGAGGGGGAACAGACAAAGTGGACCATCGCAGCCAAGGCAGAATCAGTCTAGGCGCAGGCCCTGCAACTTAGCTCAGCATCATCATCAAAGGCATCACAACTGGTATAATCCTCACTTCTACACACAGACATTCCCAGTGTCTCATCACTACCAGCATGCATATTAAGGACATAAAAACTATGGTGATAAGTTCAATGGTCCTAGTTATCCACAGTTCGGGTATGCTTAAGGAAGTAGACAGTTTGGGTCCTTTCCCAGACATTTCACACCACAAAAGAATCGACCATCTCAGATGAGTCGAAACCAAGCTCCACAAAGACAAGGTTATCCACCACTGAATTGGACTGCACGCGCACCCAAGGAATTTCAGTCAGTAGTCTGCGTGGATAAAAAAGGAAAGGTGATCCGAACTGATCAATCAGTTCAAGTCTTCAAGGAAGCCACAACTGCTTTCAAACCTGAATCCAACTGAGTTTGGAATAGGAGTTCGTCGTGTGGGCTACAGGAACAGGATGAACTGAGAGAAGATAATCCTGCAGGGTCAGTATGCATTGTTGGGAAAATTCATGGCGATCATTAAAAGTGAAGAATATGGAAGTCACAAGTTGAGGGGAAATCTTAACTTGAGGAGAAACACGGAGATGCACTTCGATGGAAGACGTGAAAATAAAACCTCAACTGAATGGACGAACTTGAGTTAGCTGAGTGTATGCAGATTAAGTTGGGTATCAAAACAACTGTGGAGATCTTAAGTTCATTCTTGTTTGACTAAGAAGGAGTTTTGAAAGAATATCAAAATTCTCTTCATGCTTTAATCAATACTCTAGTAGCAAAATTTAATGCAGAGCACATCTCATTCATTAGGTTACACTTTTGAGACTGCGAGTGGGCTGACATGGACACTCTTTCACACCTCACACGCGAGTGTCCCTCACCGCCTGACCCATGATCATCCCCACGTTTCCATGTCAATAATCATGCAAAACGACACTCTTTCTCAACCAAAGATCTTTATTGAGCGGGGATAATTCTTAACCGTCGATCTTCTTTTCTTTTCATACATAAGGGATTTTCAAAACCCTTGTCCTCTTTTTGCAATCAATTCTCCAAAATTCCCTCTGCAAATCATCGCCTCTAACAGACCTTTCTCCATCTCTGATCAACGAAAGATAAATTAATCTCTTCAATGACATATATTTTATAATACCCTAGAAAATTTCTTCTGCGTTAAAAATTTAAAGTTAATAATAATTATGGCTTTGCACGCCTAAGCTCCTGATTTTCAATTCTAAGACCAACGGTGAAATCCGTTGTTAAAAATAAATTCCGGAAGTCAGTGAAACGAATACTGTATTAGGATTTTCGCGAACGAAAACTTTTCAATTCTAAAACTCAGATCGGGAAACCGTCTGATTTTTACATTCACGAAATTGCGATACGAGTTCACCCGATAAAGTTCGTTTTTATGATTTTTCCGAACGAAATCCGGACTATGATGTCCCTGGATTTTGTTGGATTTTCAAGTTTGAAATATACTTTTTAAGTATATTAATTATTCCGGATTTATTGGTTAAATCGGAATTTGACGAAAACGAGCCGAAATACGTTTTTATTTACACGATTTTTTTAACGTCGTAACGAGCCGGAAAACGCGGTATTTGGAGGAATTTCTTCTCTCATGACCGACTTACATCCTTTAGCATTTAGGATATTTCATTTTTTTAGTATTATCTCTTGGTGACTCACTACCTTATATTATATAATAAGAGACACCTAAGTGGATACTATTACATTAAGCCAATCTTTCCATAAAAGAAAAAAAATTACTACCTCTAAGGATATACTCACAACGCAAATCTTTACTGAATCACCATACTCATCACTGCAGTTTTACTACATACAAACAAACCAATAACTCAAAACTCTCGATCAAACATGTAGCTTCGCTAATCTCATTTTCCGTTGCACCGAAATCTCTCGATCGATTTCAATCAGTAAGTTACCCGACTCAAGCCAAACTTCTTCATTTCATTCACCTGCAAAATCATAATCTGATCATCCTTTTTAATTCAATGCAAATGTCAAAACAATAATACTCCAACCAGAGAAGAAGCTCTACTAGCTGTTTAAGGATTTCTGCAACAGAAAGAGCCCCAACTCCTTTCACTAAACTAAGGTAACACCAAAACTCTGTTTTTCATTCGTTATTCCATCACTCGCTTTCCTAAACCATCAACCCCAGACATGGGAATTTCCAGCATAAGATTCTATTTCTAAACTTTCTAGCATCTCATAATTTATATCCAACAGATGACAAGAGATTAGAGAAAATAGGGATTAAGCAAAATATTAGAACCTTACCTGTTATCACGAGTCTGAAATATGACTTTTTCGAGTCATTTTATCGCGACATCCAGACCCGAGCATGGGCTGCATAAGGCCTTCACGGAACGACAGTAGGGATGGCGGCTTCTCTCAAATCGTGTACGTTTTCAGTAAGCCGGAGGCGCGACGAACGCAGCGCTGTTACTGCTGGCCGTGATGGCGGTGTTAGCGGCAACCAATGGTGGCGGAACAACGGCACGCCGGTCGGGGAAATCAGAAAGAATAGGGAGAGAGAAGGAGAAATAGAAGAAATATTAATAACCTTGAAATTAATTAGTAATCATAAACTAAAAGTAAAAGAAAAAAGAAGGGAAAAGTATAGGGGACTCACTTGGTGAAGACAGAGACGAATCAAGGCGCGCAGCTCGTTACTACTGGCCGCCCGTTTGGCCAAAGGAGGAAGTGACGGTGGTTTTCAAGGTCGCTGCCGTTTGGCCAAACAAGGGTGGCAGCGTTTCAGTCGAAGGCATATGGTGTCTGTGCCTTTGGGCGAACAGACGGCGGCGGCGACGACCCTTGCCACCATTGCTGATGTCTGAGGCGGAACAGAGGCGAGACACCGGTGGAACTTCGCCAGAATTCGAGAGATTGAAGCAAAACTAAAATTTCAGATTTTCAATTTGGGGATCTAGGGATTGAGGTCTAGTTGTTTTCGTCTGTGAATAGAAGAGAAGAAGGGAGACGCGAAGGCGAAGCCAACGGTGGCATGCTTTTCGGAAGGGGAGAGGAGGAAAAAGGAGAAGGATTTGGGTAGTTCGAGTTGCAGGCGTGATGAACGAGAGAAGATAGAGGGTTGAGAGAGAAAGGAAGAGGGAGAGCAAAAGAGTGAAGTGAGAGTCTGCGTATTGTGGAAATGAGTATTCTTTTAATTGGTTCGTTTAGTTGGACTTGAGGTTGGGCTTGGATTTTTAATCTATTGGACAACTTAACCAAGTAAAAATTTATTAATGCATTTGGGCTTAGAGATGGGCCGCAGTTATTTTCGAATGGGCTGCTGCTGCTAAATGAGTTGACATGCTGATTTCGAGTACAACTACCACCTTGCACCAAAACGAGCATAACTTTCTTCTCGTTCAATATTTTTGAGATCCGTAAATTGGAAAGCAAACTAGACTTCAGTAGCTTTCTATCGATATATCGCACGACTGCTAATTCTTTCCGAGTTGTTCCAGAATCGCGTACGAAGATACAGAATCTGTGCAGATTTATTTCTTCACAATTTTTCCTTCGATTTTTGGTTTTCTTCGCAACCTTCGATATTAGTTCGACAAGTCCAGCCAGTGATTGATATAAGATGTACGTCTAACTCTGTAAATTATTGAGACAAAATTTAGAAGAAATTCGAAACCTTTCACCGAGACTTAGATGAATGCAAAGCCCTAAAATCTAGAAATTGTTATTGAGTCCGTTATTCGTTTTTCTCTCGTCTAGTTCAGTTATTGAACTTGATTATTTTACCTTGAAAGGTGAAGCACAAGGGTGAATTTAAGACTCGAGGAAGGAGAATTTCGAATTATTCTATAATACTACCAGGTGGGCTTTTTAAAACCAAAACTACGTTGAATGCCGTTACTTGTGAAGTGATTTAATGCGAGCGTTGCTCGAAGGTGTTTACGTTTTGCTTTAATAAATGAGTATTAAAGTATTTATATGCGAGCGTTGCTCGAAAGTGATTATGTATTGTTTTTAATAAGTGAGTATTAAAGTTCTATCAGTGCTTTAATGAATTGTTTATGTGAATTCTATTATGTCTCTCTGCGTTAGCCCTCAGGTGCTAACTAGAGTATTGGATTCTGAGATAGCCCTGAGGCTGCTATCCAGATAATTCCAACTAAACGATCAGATTCTGAGATAGCCCACAGGTGCTATCCAGTGGGACAGTTTCTGAGTTAGCCCTCAGGTGCTTTCCAGACGATCGGATGTGAGTTTAAAACCCACAGTGTGTCATTCAGAAATTAAACGTATATATATATATATATATGTAAAAGTTTTATACAAGTGTTTATGAAAAGATGCATGATTAATTTATAATAAAAACTCTCGTGAGTTGTTTTCGGCATCGTGCCCACTAAGTACTTTTGTACTTAGCCCTGCATGTTTGTTTTCTTTGAATGTGCAGGTTGAGTGACGAAGGCGGAGGAGGTTGAGTAAAGGTCTTTTATCAGGAAAGAAGTTTAGTTGAGCCTTGATTTCACATTCGATATGTGATATCATTTTCTACGTTTTTCCGCTGCCAATTCTGTAAACTAGTTTCAGTTAAAGTATAACTTAGAACTAAGTTTCATCATTTGAACTTAGTCCCTTTTTAGAGTAGCTATGTCGAGTGATCCTCCGTGATTTACTCTTTCTTTCACTAAGTAAAGTCGGTTCTTTTATTAATGTAAATCCTTTCGGTTTAAGTTGTTTACACTTTAAACCTAGTTTTCTCTGAATACAGTTTGACGAGCGATAATTCAAGATCGACTCTCTTTTATTCAAGTTCATCGTAATTAGTGCTAAGTTAATGTGTTTTATTCATTTATTCCCCTTCTTTTCTGTTTCTTTATTCCAATCCCTAGTCGCATCCCAGCTTTACCATCCTTCGGGAGTTGGGGCTGTGACATATTTGAACCCCCAAACCTATGTCTTCTAGTGTGTTGGGTATTGCCAGCAGTATCTTAAGTATTAGAGATGTCATTGTATTTAAGAACATTCTAGCTATCCATTGCTCAAGCAGAACAAAGCTCTAAAGAAAGTTCTGAAACAATTTCGTTCAGCCAAACTCAACAGATGGGTAACCATGGAACCAAGAGTCTTTCTCCCTGGTGCGTCACAACATTTTTCATTCATTTTGAGGAAAATGAATAAGGAAAATTTACAACGAAGGTTCGCTTACCCACTAGTGATGAAAACGGAAGCTTTGTCGGCCAAGAGATCTTCATTGATGTAGATGAATACCTGGATAAATTATTTCATCTTCCAGCTGAAGGACAACCAATCTCTAATATCAAAGATGCAGAGGTTGAAGAGTTCATTCAGAGCATCACGGTGGATGGACAAAAGTTCAGATCAAGCATGCGAAGATCTCTAATCAAACCTGAGACATGTCTGCTATATGATGTGGTAGCAAACTGTGTACATGTCCCGTCTGGTGTAAAAAGTGGTGTAAGCAAACCAAAGATGCGGTTGCTAAAGCCATCATCAAGAATGACAAGATAAACTTATAAAATGTATGTGAAAAACCAACTTCTGAGTGAAGCCTCCAAGATCGGAATGAGAGAAAGTGGATCACTATATCGAGCAAAATCATGTTAGGAACAAAGGTTACCTGGATCATTCAATATGCAGCACAAAAATAATGCATTCCGGTGGATTGGGATCACATAGACAAGGAAACCATCAGCGTCAAGGATCGTCTCTTCGATTCTACAGAGAGAATTGAATTTATTCTTAAAATGACTTACACAGGTGACTCTCCATCAAGAAAAATCAACAAAAAAGATCGAGCAGCTCAGACAAGATCTAAGTCAGCCCGAGGTCAGAAGAGAACTAACTCACATGCAAATTCTAAAAGCAGACAACAGAAATTACAATTGCCTCAATCAAAGAAGGTGATGAAGACGAAAAATCTCCAGAGGTAACTCAGATTTCCGAACGTAGAAGACTTATCCTAGAAACAAGAATGATCAAGTTGAAACAGTTCATGATGCAACTGAAGCATTAGCATATCACCTTTAAACCGAGAAATGTACAACTATATCGGTTGCTCACTATCAGCAGATTGTTTTATCCAACTCATCCTCTTCAGCATCTAAGAGTCCTAAAAACGATCTTAAAAACACAACACAGTTTGATGATGAAGCTCAGCTGGATAAACAACCTCTTACAGTTAGTGTTCTAACTAGTGAGAAGAGAAACACATCTTCTAAAGTTGAAAAGACTCCTCCCAATTCTCAAGAAGAGCCAAAAGAGATGAATACTGAGAAGGAAAGGAAAATAGAATTGGAAACCATCTTGATTTCTAATGATGTCTCTCCTAAAAATTCTCAGTATATAGATGATTTAACAGGTGGTGAGTGACGCAACCTTCGTTTAAGCTGGGACAAAATACAATTTGTATTTCACTCCTATGCCCACTCCTAGGAACAACTAGTTGGCAAGTACAGGGTCGATCCTACAGGGAGTTGCTCGCGATAATCTCTGATTCGGGGTACAGAAAGGTTATGTTGAGTATCTATCTACTATAGCTTTGGGCAACTGTCACTATCACCTTTGGCAAACTGCTGAAAGTAAATAACTGAAACTTGACAAGTAAAAAGACCAGTAATAAAGACAATCCAGATTCAGGTTTTGAATCAATGAGTATAACTTTAACTCGATCATTAGTTCAAAGATATTTGTTGCATAAGTGTGTCAGTGGTTATAGGCTAAAACTATGCAGGGTCCTCTATAAAAACAAATTTTAATGTGTATTGATAACAAACACAATAAATCGTGTACAAATAAATATTTGTGGATTTGAAGTAAAATACAGGTTGTGTCCTCTATATTTCTCCTTTGATTCGACTCTTCAACTTGTTCTTGAATGTCTTCAAACAACTTCCGCGATTTTCGGAGATTCAGCCTCCTTGATCTTTATCGGATTTGAAGTTTGGACTTATAATGTTAATCCAGAGGGCCGACGCCTTGTTTCTGGATCAAACGCTGATTTGTGATGCTTTTGGTGAAGAACTCCTTGAACTCCACGAAGAACGCCTTGAATGCCGCGAAGAACACTTTGAATGTTGTAGAGAATTTTCCTACAACTCTTGAGCTCTTCAATATGATTTGTGATGTGTCCTTTGACCTCTCCAATCACCCCTACTTATAGGTGAAAATGTAGTGGACTTGGTGGGCTTTTGGACTCCAAGGCGGGCTTTAGGGCTGAGGTGGCATAATTCTATTGGCTCCTCAATTTTGGTAGTTATCTCCATCAAATCTTTGACTTAATGACCAAGAAATAACACTTGTCAATTTCTAATTGATCAAAAATCTCCATCTTTTAAATATCAATTTATATTTATTTAATTTTAGGATTTATCTTTAATAAAATTCCTAAAATATAAATAAAATATAAAATTAATATTTTTTATTAATTTTTATGTGTCTACAAATGCCCCCTTGAGACTTGTTTGTGGACAATTTGTCTTGGAAACGAATAAGTCTCAAGATTTTGAAGTTTATTAGATAGTTTAAACTCGTATCAGGGAGTTATTTGAATTTGAAGTGTGAAAATTTATACTCGTTTCATAGAGTTCTTCAATTTGAGATTTATAAATAGTTTAGACTCGTATTTAGGAGATCTTTGATTTTAAAGTTTAAAGTTATAAATAGTTTAGACTCGTACTTAGGAGTTCTTCGACTTGAGACTTGAATGTATAAATAGTTTATACTCATATTAAGGAAGGAGTTCTCGAATTTGAACTTGTAAAACTTTTGTTTTGACATGAAAATATTTTCCGTAATTTGGAATGACCCAAATTAATTGAGAAATTTCAATGTCATTAGTATAAGAAACAATTTAATATATTCTTATTTTATCTTGTTCTTGTTGCTTAATGATACATATACGAGCCCAAAGTATCATTCTCAAATTTATTGGTCCAATTAATAAATTATTAGGCAAATAATGGATGATGCATAACAAGTAAATACATATAGGTTATGTTTATCATTGATATAACCCATATCTATGTATTCACTATTCCGCATTATGTATGAATAATGGAAATTTGTCAAATTACACAAGTAAATAAAGACGCCATCCCTCTTTCTTGAGCAGCAAGTCTCGATTTCTTCTAGAATTTTACCAAATCTTGAAGCTGTTTTCTACTCAAACAATAATTCTTTTCCTTCTCAAGCGTAGGTCTAAACCTCACATTAGCCCTATAAATACATCATCCTTTGATAGCTTTTTCCTCACCCAACATTCTTCTACATTTTTTTTTTCCGTTTCTGCTGATCTTGTCGAGAGCTTCTCTCTTTTCTTGGTGAGTATCATCCATCATAATTCAAGATATTCAGCCTTTATTCTCTGCACACCAACCGTTCGATTAATCTCCTGAATGAAAGAACAAATTTCTGTTCTTGTTTTCCTTAATTCTCAACTGATTCCTTCTCCCTTTTTTAATTCTTGCAGAGATCAGTAGCAGAGAGATTCTCGTTTCACCTCATGCTGTATTGATTTAATTTGTTTTTTTTTTTTTGGTAAGTTTCAACCTTTAAGTTCATCAAATTATGCTCTTCTACACGCTACACACCACATGTTCGACAAAATGCCTGACCGAAGGAAACAAAATTTTTTCTTCTTTCGATACTTTGAACTAACACCCATTTTGTGACTTTTGCAGGGAAATAGAGGCAAGAAGAAACTGGAAGATCATAAAGCGGATTCCTTAATCTCATTTGCACTCCATCCCTCTATTCTTCTTTGTAAATATACTTGAGCACCACATGTTTGATAAAATTTCTGAATGAATAATTTAATCTTCTTTTCCTTGCATATATTTGTGCACACCAGTTGTTTGATTATTTGTCTTCTCCCTTCTTTTGTTTTTGTTTTGTGCAAATCATCATGGTTTACTTCAAGGATATCACCGAAAGCAAAAAGACTTACTTACTTACTTTGGACAACGAGTGGCAGCATACGGAGAAAGGGACCTACCTGAGGATTTACAAGTCAGTACTTAGCGATGATTGCCCCAAGTTTGTCAATCCACTTTATACTAATGGATGGTTCCAAGACAATGAGTTAAAAGGAGCTATGACTTGGATTCTTCAATCCACTCATCATCATGGGCCGGCCAATTCAGACTCACTGCCAACTTTGGGGAGACGTATGATTGATGAAAAGCTTTCGTGGGGAAGAAGCATGGAGTTTGTTGGAGAAGCTCATTACTTCAAAGGCTATTGAGAGTGGACCGAGGATGTACTTAGCCGTTGCAAAGATGACCTTCGCACAACTGGGCTTTACGATGCTGTATATACTTCACTTTTTACTTATGATCAAAACACAGAAGTCATCAAGGCTTTTTGCGAGTCTTGGTGGCCTTCCACCAATACTTTACTTACTTCTTCTGACGAGCTTTCAATCTCACTTTGGGACTTACATACTTTTTCCGGACTTCCTATAAATGGTATGCTTTACGATGAGGTGGTTCCGTCTGCAGAAGAGTTGCTTGGTGCTGATGGAGGAGTAAGATTTCGTATCCTAGCAAGTTGCAAGCACTTACTTCATGGATATTATATACTTCGGAGTAAGGCGAAAGCTTATAATACTTCCTATACTTCTAATACTTCCAACACTTCAGTCCCAGTCGAAGAGTGGATCAGATTTTGGTACAAAGATTGTTGGGAAATTTAGTAAAAGTTTTGATTGATTCCAAAACCAACTGACCCCAACCGAGTAGATGTTGCCATTTCCTAATGTTAGTATTTAGGCTCGCTGTTTGAGCAATGTTGAGATTTTATCTTTACACGTCTCCAGCTGAAGACGGCAACATGGCGTTACTCGGATAGAACATTAGATGGAAGAAAAACAACTGAGCGTTCAAGCCAACTGTTCTGATATAGAACATCAGATGGAAGAAAGACAACTTAGCGTTCAAAAGACAGAACATCAGTTGTAAGAAAGACAACTGAGCGTTCAAGATACAGAACATCAGATGTAAGAAAGACAACTGAGTGTTCAAGCCAACTGTTCAGATGGAACATCAGTTGGAAGACTCAATCTGATAGATCGACAACATGAAGTTCAAGGCAGCTGAGGGTTCAACTGTTCCTCTTCAGACAGAATGTCAGATGAAGATAGCAATCAGATAGAACATCAGCTGAAGACCACTCGGTTGAAGATCGAATGTTTCAACCGACTAATCAATGTTGAAAGACAAAGGTTGAAGATTTGAAATTCAAATAGGAAGTCACGTGAAGGTTTGACGTTCTGTCATTACCTCATTTGGTCCAACACAAGGTTGTCTCAGATGGAAAGCAGAAGTTCACAGTTGCCAAATCGGGAAAATCTGCAGAGATGAGAGACAAGCCATCACTTTCACAGAAACAGAGATCAACGGCTCATCCAACGGCTAGTTGATTCTCTCCGCCTATAAATAGAGGCCTTCATTCATTCATCAAGACAGAAGACAGAGCAGAGACCAAATAAACGAGTGAAAGAACAACTTTATACTGCACACGAGCTAAACTGTACTTAATCTCTAAGAACATCACTAGTTGAGAGTTCATAGAGTGTTAGAATCTGTCTTGGTGTTTTCGATCTTAGTTTGAGTCTTCATTTGTTCAAGCTTAGATCCTAGCTCACTTCTTTGTTAGAGCTAGTAGTTGGAAACCGCACCCTCATACACATCCCCTAAAAAGGATTGTTAGGACCCTGCTCTTCCCAAAATTGAGTAGAAAGGTTGATAAGTACCCGCAAACTTATCTGTAAGGTTGATAAGTACCCGTAAACTTATCTGAACGGTTGCAAAGCCCGCGTAAGCTTTGTGGTAGCTGTCCTAAAGAATTTGGACTGAGTTGTGTGGACTCACAACTCCCCGTGGACGTAGGAGTTCTCTCCGAACCACGTAAATCCTTTGTGTGTTTGTGTTTTCTGTTCAGTTACTTATTGCATATTCAACTGACCAACTAACCAGCACTCAAATCTGCATATTTACATTTCAACTGATATGGTTATTGACCGACCTTACATCTGAGCGTGAGTTATTTTATACGAGTTATTGTTATTTCCACCACATTCCATACAACACCACTCTTGCAGCTGAGTTTTCCTACTCAGTTGTGATTCCAGCTGAGTCCTCTTACTCGGTTGTGATAAATTTTCAGGGAGTTGTTTTAAAATTCTTAACTGGTGTATTCCCCCCCCCCCCCCATACACCAGAACTCGTATCAGGACCATCAAGTGAGATCAGAGCAGTGGTTCAAAAGACTGCTGACTCTGTTTCACGAGGTGTGAATCGAGGTGTTTTTCTTCAGTGGTCAACTGAATAGATCTTTTTCACGCTAGTGCATATCTGCTTGCATTTGTTGTCTGTTTGTTGTGTGCAGATGGATGTTAAAGACAAGATTGTTGTCATGTTCTCGGTTGTGAACTATACATCCTGGAAGACTCGGATGAAGAAGATCCTACTGTCCAAGCATCATCGAATGCAACAAGTGATCACATCCGGACCGATCACCATCATGGAAAAAGTTATTCGCACTCCTACAAATCCCAATGATGGGGATGCAACTGAGGTGATGGTTGAGAAAAAGCCAGAAGACTTCACTCCTGAGGAAGCAAAAGTGAGCCAGCTGGATATCTGGGCTCAGAGCACTATCATGTCCACAGTTGAACAAGACTATCTTCCATGGATAGAAGAGTGCAACACAGCTAAGGAGATGTGGGATATTTTGGCATCTCTTAGTGAAGGGAGTGACGAAACCAAGGAGAACAAGTTCTCCCATGCCTGTCAAGATTTTGACAACTTCTGTCTAAGAGTTGATGAAACCATTGATCAGTTGGAGCTTCGGTTCATGGATATCATCCGAAGGATTCAGTCTATCCGATGTAGGAAAATATACTTTGAGAGAAGTGGGACACCTTCACCAACATTCATGAAAGCCGAGCTGATCTTGGAGAAATGGGAACAGACAGATTGTTCTCAATTTTGAAAGGAAATGAGTACAAGGTGAACCGACGAAGATCAACTCAGTCCTCGGTGCAGACGAGTCGACAGGAGGATGTTGGTTCAGCAACAATGACAGTAGCACTTCGAGCTGACTATTCCAAGCCGCGAACATCAAGGGCAACAAGATCTGCGGACACAGCTTCGAAGGAGACGAGCAGAGAAGAGTTGCAAAAGAGTATAGCCGCCTTGTCAAAGAAGCTAGATGACATGGATACTCGGTTCGGAAAATACAAATGGTTCTATAAATCCAACCGAACTCAAGATAACTCAAAGCTTGTGACCAACAGTTGCTTTGAATGCGGCAAAGAGGGACACTTTAAAGCTGATTGTCCAGATCTGTCGAAGAAAGATAGAGAAGCGTTGAGGGCCAAACAAAATGCAAAGAACAAGGCCATGGTTGCAGAAGAAGCAGCTGATGACATGGTCATCTTCACCGACACCGAAGATGAGGACGAGCTGACTTCCACCAACAACACTATCGGACAGGATCAATGTTTCATGGCATTTGGAACTGACCAGGATGATACTGAGGTACATTCTAGTTCAGTTAATTTAAATTCTTCCAATGTTACTAACATGCAGGAAACAGTAGAGGAAGAGTTGGAACCCTCTTGGGGTGACTTCCTAGAACTCAGTGAGGAATTGCATCAGCAATCGGTTGAGTTTAAGAATCTTCAAGAACAGTTTGCCAGACTTGAAGAATCCTTAACCGAAAAGGACGATCTGATTAAAAGTCAAACCGAAGAGATTGATGATCTCAAAAGTCAACTGAATGTGGCCAACCAAACTGAGGCTCCAACCGATGAAGAGTTGAAGGAGCAGATCAAGGAGCAGCATGATCAGTTGAACAAGCAAGAGGCACAGATCGACCAGCTGATGAAGATGTCAGACGCACAGACAGAACATATAGCTGTTCTTCTCAAGGATCTACAAACTGAGAAGGACAACCTGATAAAGCTGTATCAATCATCCAAAATCATCGAGAATCTTATCAGTTACCAAAGACAAATAGATGACATGTCTGGACTCGGTTACGACATGGTCAAGGACTCTGGAATTCCACCCGCAACCTTTGTCAAGGCTGTGGATGTCACGGTTGCCAAACCAAATCAGGTTGAGTCTGCAACTCCCCAAATTAATCCAACCTCCACGTCACAGCAAGCACAACCAGCTAAGGAAACTGCAGCTGAGAAAGGAAAAGGAGCTGTGATTGGAGAACTGAAGAATCCATCGGTTGGGACAACAACCGAAGGGGAATGCTCCAGGACTCAGAAGAGAAACCAGAGACGTCGGAGATACACTCAAAACCGACCTCAGAACCAACCTCAGAACCGATCTCAGAACCGACCTCAGAACCGACCTCAGAAGGGATGGAATCAACCGAACCAACAAGGATTCAACCATCAGAATTAACATCGGTTCCATCATCAGAACAACCAGAGTTTCCATCAGAGTCAACAAATGAGGAACAGTTCCAACAGCTGCGGATATTCATGCCAGAACATGAATCGACAACTGGGCATGAACAGCTGTCGTCAACAGCCAGGACTATGGAATCAAACTCAGCCATAAAGATTCCAAAACGGCGTCCGACCTCATAAGCAATACAAATAGGGTCAGAAACGTCAACAAAACAGGAGGAACGCCACACCTCCTAAAGCTCACAATAGGAGAAATCAATCTCCTCCCAAGAAACAGAATGTCAATAATAACAACAAGCCTAAGGATGACCGAGGTGTTGTTATAGTTGATGGAGAAGGAAAGATAATTTGGAATGACAAATCTATCCGAATCTACAGGGAAAAGCGACCCACAGTTCACTGGTTCTAACCCTCCAGGACCCAACTAAAATTGGGGACCTAAGCGTGTTTCTCTGTGCAGGAGCAGGAGGAACACCTGAAGAAGAATAAAGCATCACATACCATGTGGGTGATGGACAGTGGATGCTCGAAACACATGACAAATCTGAGGGATTGCTTGGAAGTTTCTTGGAGAAGGAAGGACCATCAGTTACATTTGGTGACAACTCAAAAGGTCACACTAAAGGCTACGGTACCCTTGAAACCAATCTCGTATCTATTCCCAATGTTTCATATGTTGATGGATTGAAGCATAACTTGCTCTCCATCAGCCAATTCTGTGATAATGGTTTCTCTGTCAAGTTTGATGCACAGGGCTGCAGGGTTAAAATTATCAATTCAAAGCAAGTCATATTGTTGGGAAATCGATCCCCAACCGGGAATGTCTACTATGCAGATTGGAACATTAGTCCTCCTAAAACCTATCTGTTATCAAAGAGCAGTTCAGATGTGAGCTGGCTGTGGCACAAAAGGCTCAATCATCTGAATTTCAAGACAATGAATCGACTTGCGAGACAGGAACATGCAAAGGGCATTCTGAACCGTGTGTTTTCAACAACACATATCTGCAGTGCATGTCAATTGGGAAAGCTCGCTAGATCCTCCTTTCGGTTGAAAACGATTTCCTCAACCGACCGAGTATTACAGCTGATCCATATGGATCTCTTCGGGCCTGTTACACCCAAGAGCATGAATGGTAACGAGTATACACTTGTTGTTACTGATGATTTCTCTAGGTACACGTGGACCATTTTCATGTGTCACAAGAGTGAAACCCGAGATGAGCTACCCAAGCTAATGGATCGGATATCTAACCAACAAGAGATGAAAATTATTTATATCCGATCAGACCTTGGAACCGAGTTCCTCAATGAAACCATCATCAAATACTGTGAGAAGCACAGAATTACTCATCAAACATCGGCTGCGCGCACTCCACAACAGAATGGAGTAGCCGAGCGAAGGAACCGAACGCTGAAGGATGCTGCTACATCCATGTTGACAAGCTCAGCTCTGCCAAAAAAGATTTTGGGCTGAGGCAGGAAGCCTGATATTTCATATTTTCGTATTTTTGGTTCTAAGTGTTATATTCACAACAATGGGAAGACTCAGTTGAAAACTTTTGACGCCAAGGCTTCGAAGGGCATATTTCTCGGATATGCCGCTTGGATCAAGGTTTATAGAGTTTTTAACAACAGTTCTCGTGTTGTGGAGATAACACCTCATGTTAGTTTTGATGAATCTACTTTTGAGTGCAGGAAACAGGCTAAAGGACAACAAGCTGATCCACATGTTCCACCAGCTCTCACCAGATCGCAGGTTCTAAGGCAGAAGAATCTGGCTGAACCATTGGTATGGGCAACCGAGGATGATGATCCTTGTTCCTCTGAAGATGAGTGTGAGGACCCCAACTCATCTCAAGAGGGAACCCAAGCTGATGTCAATCCAACTGCATCAGCATCCGAAGCCCAACCGAGCCCGGTTCGAGATATTATCCATGTTGAGAATCCAGACTCAACAGCAGATAAATCACAAGTTCTGAAGATCCCAGCATCTCCCACAGCTCAGGTTATCCCATCAGTTGAAATCACGGAACAACCACTGTTGGAAGAAGAAGGAAGACGCAACAAGAGATGGTATGAAGATCATTCCTAGGACAACATCATTGGAGATCCAGCCAAAGGTGTGAGTACTAGAAGCAGAGTTGCAAATTCAGACTCAGCTGAGAAAGATTCCAACACTTACGCCCAATATGCTGAGGAGTTGGCAGTTCTTGAGGAGTTCGAACAGGTAGAAGATGTTGCCATGATTTCATGTTTCGTAGCTGATGTGCCAGAATTGAAGAATGTTATGGAAGCTCTCAACTGTGTTCATTGGACAACAGCCATGCAAGAAGAGCTGAATGAATTTCTACGCAACTGTGTATGAGAGTTGGTAGAAAGACCAAATGGTGTTAAAGTTATTGGATTAAAGTGGATTTTCAAGAACATGAGAGACGCCATTGGATTCATCATGAGAAACAAGGCGAGGTTGGTAGCTCAGGGATATTGCCAACAAGAAGGAATTGACTTCGAGGATTCCTTCGCGCCTGTTGCAAGGTTGGAAGCCATCACAATATTTCTAGCCTATGCCGCATTTCACAAATTAAAGGTTTATCAGATGGATGTGAAGTGTGCCTTCCTCAACGGTGATATTAAGGAAGACGTTTATGTTGAACAGCCTCCCGATTTTGAGACTGGAGATGGAAGAGTGTATAAGTTGAAGAAAGCTATCTATGGCTTGAAGCAAGCACCTAGGGCATGGTATGACACTCTCTGTGGTTTTCTTCTGAACTCGGGGTTCAAAGAGGGTCAGTTGACAAAACACTGTTCACCATAAAAGTTGGAGAAGACATACTTGTTGTGCAAATCTATGTTGACGACATCATATTCGGTTCCAAGTCGGAAGAGCTGTGCGAAAAATTCTCAACTCTCATGAAGGAGAAATTCGAGATGTCAATGATGGGCGAGATGAATTATTTTCTTGGGCTACAGGTGAAGAAGTCATCAAAAGGAATTTTCATTAATCAGTCCAAATATACAAAGGAGCTCATCGCAAAGTTCGGTTTGCAGTCAAGTAAAACTATAAGGATCCCGATGAATACTAACTGGAAGATTGAACCCGGATCTGAGGGAAAACTCGTGGATGCCAGTAAGTATAGAGGGATTATCGGTTCTTTGCTATATGTAACCGCCTGTCGTCCAGATATATCTTACGCGGTTGGAGTGTGTACTCGGTTCCAAGTTCAGCCAAGGGAAGCACACATGTTGGCAGCAAAGAACATCATTAAGTATCTGAAGGGCACTGTTAATGTTGGGTTGTGGTATCCAACTGATGACAATATCCAACTGTCCGGATACTCAGATGTGGATCTAGGCGGAGATCGGTTGGACAAGAAGTCCACATCTGGACACTGTCAGTTCATGGGAAGCAAGCTGGTTTCATGGTTTTCCAAGAAACAAGCATGTGTTGCCACTTCTACAACCGAGTCAGAATATATGGCTGCAGGTAGTTGTTGCATGCAAGTGTTGTGGCTCAAGCAACAACTGAGAGATTATGAAGTTGCAACTGGACAGGTTCCCATCCATTGTGATAGCTCAAGTGCCATTGCTATCTCTTTGAATCATGTTCACCATTCTCGGACGAAGAACATCGACATCCAACATCATTTTATCCGAGATCATATTGAGAAGAAAGATGTATCTGTGGAGAAGATTCCAACTGAGATTCAGAGAGCCGATATCTTCACCAAACCTCTAGCCGAAGCACGATTCAAGATGTTATGCGATCTCCTTGGATTGTTGGATCCATCAAATGAGGAGTTAGCTGAGGTGAAGAAATAGATATCCATCTGAGGGGGAAGCTCAGATGAAGAGGGAATCTCAGATGCGGATCGCCAACCGAAGACATCAGACGTCAGCTGAACAGACGAACTCGAGTCAGCTAATGGTATGCCGCAACATTGGATCAGACGTCAGCTGAATAGACGAACTCGAGTCAGCTGATGGCATGCCGCAACATTGGAACACAGCTGATTCCGACATCAGCTGGCAGATATCATTTATGGCTGAAGGTGTTTGTGTCTTAAATGAGAATGTTTGAAATAAATTCAAACATTCCTGAGTATGTCAGTTAGATTAAAATAGCCATCATAGCGCATTTAATGTAAAGTACGACTGAACATCAATAGCCTTACTTTATAGTGCGACTGGGCTGACATAACAATAGTTCACCTTCTCACTCGCGCGTATTGGAACTCGGAATTCAACTTCAAGTCAAAGCTAGTCAACAGTCGCGAGATCTCAGCCATTGATGGATTCACGCCATTTAACCTTGGCCGTCGATTTCAATCGACCCACTAAACTATAAAAGGCGAAAAATCAGGAAGTGATTTCTTACCTTCTATTCTTGTGATTATCTGCGTAACTGTTCATCTTCGTCTCTAATTCTGTCTCACCATTTCTGCTAAGTTCTTTCTCTCTATATATATACTTCACTGCAATAATAAATGGCACCAAAAGCTTCTTCGCAAGGAAAGAAGATGGCATCCTCTGGACCAACTCTAGTCTCGTCATCATACGAAGAATCTTTTGGAATGATTCTCTCCAAAATTCACTTCGAGCAGATTCTATCGGAAGAAGCACTGGACTCGCCGGTGTTATCCCCCATCGCCGATCGTCTCAGGGAGAATGGTCTTCTTAAGTGGGCGACGATCTTCCCCACTCACCTTCTCAGGCGACAGGTCGGAGAATTCTACCTGAACCTGAAATCTCCCATTGAGAGCCGACATGGCCTCGTTTCAGAAATATCTTGCAGACAGCGCGACGTCCCTGTCAGAACGATCCGCCGTGTCACCGTCCCCATACCAGTTTCCGATTTGCTACGCTCTATCATCCCACCAAATTTGACCGCCACGGACACCGTCGAGAACATCTCCGATGCAGATGCCGATCAATTTCTTGAGAATGCTCTCATTACAGCAGAAAAATTGAGGAGCAACATGCAGCGAACGAAGTTGAAACTCGAGCATCGACTTCTGTTCGATGTTGTATCCAAGGTCATCTTCGGATACAGTGGAGCCTTTGGGGACATCAGCCGACCAAAGCTCAAGCAGCTGATTGCTTTGGAGCACAAGCACAACATCAACATCAACTGGTTCAAGTTCTTCGAACACCAGTTGATAATGGAGAAGCAGAAGATTACAGAAACCACAACTGACTCTGGAGAGAAGTTGTTGAGTGTCAAGGGAACTCTCAACTTTGGAGTTAAAATTTCTGGCCTGATCCTTCTCGCAACAAAGGACCAGAACATGGTGTGGGAAGACTGTGAGGAGACCCCAGTCAAGAGACAGATGCTCTTCCCAATAGCCAAGAAGGCTCAGGATGTGATACGGAGTGTTTACACTCCCAAAGAGAAAAGGGAAGCTGTGAAATCAGCTGAGAAAAAAGATACAGCTGAGGAGCTACCTCCAGCTGCCGGCCGCACTTCAAAATCAACAGCTGCATGCCGACTCAGGGATGAGTCAGATCAGGATAAAGAAGAGGAGCCAGTTAAAAAGAAATTGAGGGTTCGGATCAAAAAGTCAGTTGCCAAAACCAGCTGAGGAGGTACCAGCTGAGGAGGCACCAGCTGAGGAGGCACCATCTGAGTCAAGTCACTCAGTTGAAGCAACTGCTTTCGAGATTGTTCCTCGCGCAGGTAGAACAAATGAGATGGAAGGGATGGAGACCGATCCGGAAGACGAGCCAAACATGTCCTCGGATGCTTCCTCTTCATCCACGGAATCTGAAGATGTTCCAACCTCCCCCACGGCAGGAGCTGATGCCGTACAGCCCAAACAGGTTATCCCAACTGACCATCAACCAGAAATTCCGAGCTCCCCGCTCGATGCCAACATTGAGACCGTTTCTATGGCCAATGTTGAGGAACCTCTCGATGCCAACATCCCCACACAGTCAGAAATTTCGAGCTCCCCGCATGATGCCAACATTGCGACCACTTCTTTGGCCAATGTTGAGGAAACCCTTGAACCGATTCCATATGAAAATCTCTCTCCCTCCCCCATCGACGAAGAAGCTGATCGTCGAGCTGTCGCGCTGGAACATGAAGGCTAGTTGGCCTACTGCTTTCAGAAGCTGATTGGAATGTTCCCCGAGGCACGCGACATGCCTACATTTGCCACGCTTGGAACTGAGCTGTTGTATCAGTTCAACATCATATTCAGCCACTGGTATGTCAAGGAAGATACCATCCGAATACACAGCTGGAACCAGCTCAAGGCCGATGAGTCGCGTATAAGGGAATATTTCAATTACACCAACCTTGAAGTTGCGTACAACAACAAGGTTGCACTGCTGACTCGTCGTCTGGACATCAGCAAGGCAGAAGGAAGAGACACAAGGGAGACAACCGAACAAGATTATGTCGCCTTCCTTGACAACATGCTGGTCAAGTCTGCTGATTTCATCGATGACCTTGATGCAGCCGCCGCAGCAGCGAAACAGGAGGAAGAAGAGCTTCAACAGTACCTGGCCAATCGCCAAGCCATGGTTACTGTTGAACAACCAGCACCAGTTGAACAACTAGCTCCAGCTGATCAGCCAGCACCCTCCACAGATGAAATTTGCGAGCTGATCGCTGAGCGGGTCAATCAGCTAAGGAAGGAAATGCTTGCCAACATCCAGCTCAACCAAGAAGAACAGCTGAGGATGATGGAAGCTCAGGAGGAAAAGCACAGGAACTTGCAGGAAGAGCGTGATGTGATGAAGATGAAACTGGATGATCTTTCAACATCCACCCGCAAAGACATCACCGACCTGACGACAACCGTTCTGGGAATCAAATCAGAACTGAACGTATTCAAGTCCATCTCTGAATCCAATCTTGCCAAATCTCAACAAACGCAAGACGAAGAATGGGACTCTCGATTCGAATCCAGATGGGCTGAGTTCGTCGCTTTCCAAACCGAAGTCACTGAAACTTTCGCTGCAGTGCAGAAAGCTGATCAAGAGCGCTGCAATAATGAACTGGCGAAGAAGGTTGATGTGGAGAGCGCTGTTGATGAACTCTTCAACCGAATCTAGCAGGCTGAACAGAAACTCACCTCTCTGGATGGCTCAGTCGCAAGCCTTGTTGTTGATGCCAAAAGGGGGAAGATGTGATGCAGCAAGATGAGATCAGGGAAGATGAGACACAAGAAGAAATGCCAGCCGGGAAGGAATCTCAGCTGAAGAAGAAAACAACTCCGAAGAAGAAGTCCGCTCTGAAGCCAACCGACAAGAAACAACAAAAGCTGAAATCTATTATTGTCGGAGGAGACGAAATGGCTAAAGACATGGAGCAGGCAAAGAAGTATGGAGTTTTCTACAACTCCATAGCCGAGATTGCAGCCGAGCTTGATGCTAAACTTGACAGTATTACAACCGAAGAGTGTATTGCTGCTGCTAAGGCTATGGATGTTCCGAAGAAGGACTACATGAATCCTGAATAGATCAAGAAGTTCGCAGCCAACCAAGCTTCAAGAGTCAATAAATTTGAAGAAGAGCTTGCCAAGGTTACCAACAACTTGGATAGGAATGTTGCCTCTCGATGCCGACGACGAATTGAAAAACATCAAGGATAATTTGAAGTATCAAAGACCTCCTGCCCATAGAGAAGCGAAGAAGTCAGTGCGTCCAAAGCCAACTTACAACCCCAATAGAAAGCTTGCGAGTCACGTGTCATAGACTTCTTCCGAAAAAGTTCCATTTACGGAGACAAGTTTTAGAGAAAGATATTGGCACGAAACGTATCTGGCTGCATTCCTTGCTTGTTGGTTGAGCACCTTCGTTCTTCTCTAAGATGAAGTAGACATAATTCGACCAAGCACATTCAAGATGGCTAGTACCATGGTGAGCCAAAAGAAGGTTGCTCTTACTGTCCCTGTCTTGACGAGCATTTATAGAGGTCTAAACAAGATCTCCAAACTTCGCGATCTTACTCGAGTTTATGCAGTGTTCCCTATTCACTTTTTTTATGGTTGGCTAGCATATTACTTCAAGACTCACTTCCCTCTTGATCACATGCCGCGCATACCCCAAATGATTCAATACTTTGGCGAATGAAGAGCACGATATTACAACACTGAAGATGCTCGCAAACGAATCTACAAGTGAGATCAAATTTGTTGGAATGCTACCATGATCACCAACAATGAGAGTACTTTATACAGGGATGATGGGAATGCGAATGAAGTCGATCGTGCTTTCTTCATGGCCATCTGCTCCAACTACTTAACTTGGAGCCTTGGTGATGAGTTTGTCGTCGAGCCCTATAGTCCACATCACTTCAGTTGTCAATTTTCGGGTTCTACCAAACTCCTCCAGGTGTTCTTAATAAAAATGTTCGCCGAGCTAACCTAGATGAAGGCATTCAATACTGGCGTGCCTGTTTGATCCAAAAATCTTATAGCAAGGCCATAATTCCAAGCTCGCTTCAAAGCTTCAGAAAACTCCACTCGCTTGCGTACAAGAATTGGTGGCAAAAAGTCTATGAAGAGTCCATAGGAAAGCATTTTACAATCTTAAAACAGCCTCAAGGACATGATGCCACCAAAGACTGTGAAAAGGACATACAAGTCAAATCCCATGGCGTTAATGAGGAAGCGACTTCGGCTCCGTTGAAAGATTCAAGATAAAGAAAAACATCCTTGGATGAATCCTCAAATAGAAAGCGAAGATCATCTTCAAATCACTTGGATGGCTCTCTTAGCAACAATGCAAATCCTCGTCGGCAATGTCATGTTAGTCTGCCTAAGGAAGCTTCTTGCGAAGATAGTGTCGATCGTAAACGCAAAGCTACTCTTGAGGTTTCACTTCTCCATTTTTACAGTCCTTTTTTTCATGTTAGTAGTTATTTCTAGCAAACTTTTGTTTTATCTGTTTTGTAGTTAGAGAAAGTCCATGGCATCGATGATCTTGAAGACTCTCAAAGCTACCATCAGTCTTGTGGGTCAAGTCAGTCACTTGGGACTCACCATTCCAACAGGTAAGCAATAGCAAAGCAAACACCACCAGTCGCAGCTAAATCCAAGTTCAACAATACCATTCTCTTTACCGATCGATGTAAGAGACTTTTGCAAGAGTTTAAGAGTTTATGGTAAGGACTTCGGTTGATGACTTGTCATCCATAGAGGATGAAATTCGCAAGGGAATGTCATGCATGCAGAAGTATTCTTATGGCTTTGATATCTCTCATCATGAAGAGAGCTTGAACACACTTTTTGATAAGGCTGGTGACTATGACAAAGCCCGATCAACCTCTCATGACTTTGAAGGATGTGTTGCACAACACTTGAAATAAGTCCAAAAAGAAGTTCCATGATGCAAGTGAAGAGGCAAAGGAACAAGCTGCATAAGTCGACTCCATGAAGGAAGAGATTGCCAAGCTATCATCAAAGATGAAGCAACTCCAAGGCACACTCCAAATTACTCAAAATAAAGTGCTTGGATTCAAAGAAGAACTTGACAAACTTATGGATGCACCTCTAGTGAATGATGAAGTGTTGAAGAACTTGAAGGACTCGAAGGAACTTCTGGAGGCCGCTCAACAATCGTTGAAGGATCAAAAGCCCTTTGCTTAGACATAGTTTTCCTTTTTTTTTCGTACTTTGTTTTACTTATTTTCTCCTTTTTGTTGCAATTTTGATGAACACTTTATGCAATGAAGTACTTGTTTTTTTTTTTTTTCTCTTGATTCTCGTCATTCATAGATGTCGTCTTTTTATCTTGAATACTTGCTCCAATTTGAATTTTAATTACTTTCAATCATCCAATTTTAAGGAAGACACAAAGCATAATTGACTTAAAAGCATGACTGAACTTAGAATCTATCGAAGCTGCCTACGTACCTCTTTATATAAAAGGACCAAGTCAAAACGTAGTTCAAGAAGTAAAACTAATTTGAGTTTTAAGGGGGGAGCCGTACACAGTTTATACTCATGCGGGCCATGAGTGACTATTTATTTAACCACTATATAGACAAAGTGGAGTAAATAACAGTTTAACCACATAACTTTACTTTTTGGTGGGATAATTAAGTTTAGCCACATTAACTTAACTCTTGGTGGAGAAATTAGCAGTTTAACCACGTACACTTTCATTGGTGGGTGCCTTTACACAGTTTATAATCATGCGGGCCAGGAGTAACATGCAGTTTAAGCTCGTGCGTCATAGAGCGGACTTCTTTCTCTTTCTTTTGGTTTTCTTTTTTTTTCTTGTTTTTTTTTGTACAGGTATGCTTCCACCCTTTAAGGATAGTAGCGCTTCAAGAACTTCTCATTGATCGGACCAACATTAACATTGTCTTCATCAATCAACTTGTAGGTGTCGTTGGTGTAGACTTCTTTGACAACATAAGGACCATCCAATCTCGACACAAACTTGTTTCCAACATGATGAGTGGTGATAATTAGTCTCCTCACAGCTAGCACTAAGTCTCCAACTTGAAAAGAGTGCAACCGCATGTTCTTATTGAAAGACTTTGAAAGACGAGCTTGATAGCACTCCAACCTTTGTTGCGCCTCCAATCGCTTCTCATCCAAGGCTTCTAAGTCTTCAAGGCGTAGACGAGCATTCTCTTCTTCAGTCAAACCCTCTTGGATAGCAATCCGCAACGAAGGAATTTGTTGCTCTAGGGGATTCACAGCTTCCACACCATACACCAAGGAATAAGGGGTCACTTGTGTTGGAGTTCTATATGTCGTTCTATATGCCCATAATGCTTCTCCAATCTTCTCATGCCAATCGCGCTTCGTCTTTGCAACAACCTTCCTCAACAAATTGCACAAAGTCTTATTGAAAGCTTCGGCCAATCCATTAGCTCGCGCGTTGTACATGGAAGACTTCCTTTGCTTAAATCCAAACTTCTCATAGAGCTTATCAATAAAGGAATTGCTGAAATTCCGTCCATTATCAGTGATGATGTAACGAGGAATCCCATGGCGATAGATGATATGACCTTTGATGAAATCAACAATATTCTCCTTCTTTACTTCTTTTAAAGGGATCGCTTCAGCCCACTTAAAGAAGTAATCTGTTGCAGCCAAGATATATAGATGCCCCCTTGATGATTTTGTCAAAGGTCCAATGACATCCAAGCCCCAAGCATCAAAAGGCCAAGACGCAACCGTGAGGTGTAGTGGCTCGGGCGGTTGATAAATGAGATTTGCATGAAACTGATAGGGTTGACATCTTCGAGCATACTCCATGCAGTCATTCACCATGGTTGGCCAATAGTAACCCATCCTCTTGATTCGGAAGTGCAATTTTGGACCGGACTGATGAGCCCTGCAAACTCCAGAATGCACTTCCTCCATAGGTTTTGCAGCTTCTTGCTTACCCAAATATCTTAAGAAGATTCCATTGAATGAGCGCCTATAAAGTGTGCCTCTAAAGTAGATAAAACGAGCAACACCACGGTGAATTGTTCTATGCGGATCACTTGGAAACTTCTCATACTTCAAGTAATCAAACTTGGCGCCAATCTTCTTCTTCTATATCAAAGACCTCAACAACATTGCTCTCATTATCTTCACAATCTTCTTCTTCAAAGATAGGCGGAACAACCCAACTTTAGCAGACCGGCACATAAATCTTATCTCCAGACATAGCGATTGTAGAAGAAAGCTTAGCCAATGCATCAGCTTGTTTGTTCTCACTCCTCGAGACATGTCCAAGTTCTACATCTCCAAGCCATGCAATAATTCTTTAGGCGTACTTGACATATGGAAGCAACTCTGGCTTCTTTACTTCATACAATCCAAGTATTTGGTTTATCACCAACTTAGAATCTCCATACACCTTGATGTGTAGTCTCTTCGCATCTACTGCCATCTCCAAACCAAGTATGAGCGCTTGATATTCTGCTATGTTGTTGGAGCTATTTTCCTTCAAAGTGAAAGAATATGGAAGTACTTATCTTTCAGGTGTGATGAACACAACTCCAGCTCCGACTCCTTCTCTATGAGATGCTGCATCAAAGTACATCACCCAAGGAGGGCAGACATTAATGAAAAGTGTGTCTTCATCCAGGAGATCATCAGATTGTTCCCATTCGGCAGGAATTAGATGATCAGCTAGGAAATCTGCTAGCACTTGTCCTTTTACCGCTTTTTGAAGAACGTAAATAATCTCGAATCGTTGCAGTTGCAGATACCAATGCGCAAGTCTATCTGATAAAACAGGCTTAGACATGACAAAAGGCGTACCGTATGAGCTTGAAAATAATGCTTGAACTTTTGGATAGAAAATATCAAAGCCAGACATAACTTCTCAACCGGAGAATAATTTAGCTCGTTAGGCATCATCATTCTACTCAAGTAGTATAGGGCATTCTCCTTTCCTTCTTCATTTGTTTGCGCAAGTAATGCTCCTATAGAACGTTCTTGAGCGGCGAGGTATAAGATCAACGGACAACCCGCAACAGGTGCAGCCAGAACAGGAGGTTTCATCAAGTAAGTTTTGATACTTTTAAAGGCATTTCGGCACGACTCATCCCATTCAAATGGTATGCCCTTTTTCATGATCCGGCTATAAGGTTGAACCTTTTGGCTAGGTTCGAGATGAACCTTCTCAGGTATGCCAATTTCCTTTGCAAACTTTTTAACTCATGAATATTTCGAGGCTCAGGCATCTTCAAAATAGCATCAATCTTGGCTTGCTCTATCTCAATGCCTTGATGGCGGACGATAAAACTAAGAAATTTCCTGAACTTCACTCCGAATGCACACTTTAACGGATTCATCCTTAGCTCATATTTCCTTAAGCATTTAAAGAATGTCTTTAAGTCTTGGAGATGATCCCTTCTTGCTTTTGACTTTACGACCACATCATCTACGTAACACTCAATGTTCTTGTAGAGCTTGTCATCAAATATCTTTTGCATGGCTCTTTGATAGGTAGCACCAGCATTCTTCAGTCCAAATGGCATTATAGTGTAGCAAAATATTTCTTTTGAAGTGCGAAATGCCGTCATTTCTTCGTCAGCCGGTGACATGCGAATTTGATTGTAACCAGAAGATTTATCCATAAAAGATAATGCTTCATGTCCGGTTGTCGCATCAATCATCAGTTCGGCAATGGGTAGTGGAAAGTCATCTTTAGGGCATGCTTCGTTAAGATCTCTAAAGTCAACACAAACACGGATCTGCCCATTCTTCTTCCTTACTGGCACGATGCTGGAGATCCATGTCGGGTATTTTACTTCCCTAATGAATCCAAGCTTAATGAGTTTGTTTACTTCAGATTCAATCAACGGGATCAACTCGGGTTGAAATCGACATTGGGATTGCTTGACAGGTCATGCCTCCTTCTTAATAGCTAAGTGGTGAACAACTATCTTTGGATTCAATCCTGGCATCTCCTTATGTGTCCATGTGATTATATCTTTAAATTGTTTCAAGAGCTCAACATATGTATGCTCCTTATCCGGCATCAATGAAGCGCTGATGTAGGTAGGTCGTGGATCATCAACGGTACCCAAATTAACTTCTTTCAACTCATCGATGGTGGACTTCACACCATCTTCAAATTGTGGGGGTGCTATGTCCGCATCTTCTTCTTCAACGCTCCCTTCTTCACAAAGAGTAATGTAATGTGATGAGGTGACCTCTTCAATGATCTCTTCACTCCTTAGCACGTGGCTTTGAATATCTATGCGCAGCCTCAATATGCCATCTCTTTGCCTCATTATAACGACCTCTTTTATATCACTTACTCTGACAGCGCCGCTTCTAAGTAGACGAGCGATCTCTTGGTGTAAATTGATTTGAGCAGCCTGATTTTGAGCAGATTAACTTTGAGCACTCTCTATAGTGTATTAAGACGATGCCACACTTTCTCTATCTTCTTCATCATCTTTTTCGGGGACTTGTGTATGAATGACTATCTTCATTTTGGCCTTCAACACCTTTTCACACAACACAGTTAATATAGTACTTCTTTTCATGTGAGACGAGATGATACTTCTTAGCTTTTGAGTTGCTCCTTGCTTGGGTCTCTTGTCCTTGCCGAGTCTCTTGAAAACAGACACGCATTTTGACCATCCTTCTCCTAATCTCTTGAAGGCTAACACCCATTCAACTTTCTTATTTTTGGAGAGACTTGATGTAGATGACACCTCTCCTTAAAAAATATGGTTGGCAGTTGCTATTTTAATCGCAATACGAATTGGACCTTGTAAGACAAATCCCAAGCCTGCCTTAGTTCCTTGGACCATAGGACCATCTTTCTTTGATACTTTCGAGCTTGCCTTACGTTCAGGATCATGCTGGTTCATAACCTTCCTATTCTCCTTAGGATCGTATCCGGCTTTCACAGGTAGCTCATATGCCTTTGGTCCAAAGCACTTAGCAACTTCAGGGCTTGTAAGTTCGCCATGCTCCGTAACACTACCTTGTATTAGCCGAACAAATCCTCCTAATGATTGTTGAGTGGGTTTTGTAGCATCAATCTTTGTTAAAGGCATGGTGAGCCCGTCCAAAGACTCCTCCTTAGCGAGATCACCAATCACTGTCCTTACCGCACCATCTTGGTAATACTTGAAGCATTAATGCCATGTTGAGTGGATGACACCATATTCATGCAACCATGATCTACCAAGGAGCATGTTGTACGAGGTTTTAGCATCAATTACTTGGAATAATTTGGTTGATCTCATATCATCAATTAGCAAGTCCAACCTTAATGTGCCAAGAGCTCTTTGTCCTTCGTAATTGAAACCATGAATCAGCAACCGACTGCTTGCTAGCTCCTCAACTTGGATTCCTAACTCCTTCAAAGTTCTCAACGGTAATATGTTTACCGTAGATCCTCCATCTATGAGTACTCTATTTACCCTTTGCTCATTAGTATAACAACTCACGAACAGAGGTCGGTTATGAGGCTCGGATCCAAGCTGCAAATCTTCATTGGAAAATGTCACCATCAACACATCTTCATTTTCTTGATTTACTACTCTGCAAAAAGCTTCGTTATCTTCTTCTATGCTTTCGGCAGCAATGAGGTTTGCCACAACATTTTCCTCTTCAAGCGTTATCTTTCCTTGTCTAGCCAGTTGCATAACCTTGTCCTTGAAAATGAAGCAATCATGTCTGGGATGACCCACTAGCCGATGGTACTTGCAATATTTTGGATCATTAGTTTGCCCCTGAAGAGTCCATATTTTGTGTCTTTTTAGTGTTGGTCTTAGGTAGTTTAGATCGAGTCTTTTTGTTTGTTGTCTAGTTTCTATGTCTGGAAGGACATATTTTTTGGGCAGGAGGATGTTTGCTGCCTTGCAGGTGGAAATTGGGCAATACAAGGAAAAGAAGCAGCATTTCTGGAAGCAGGTCAGGGAGAGCCAATTTGGTCAAGACAGATAGTAGGAGTGTTTTGGTCAACAGGTGAGTTTCTCTCCTAGGTTTAGAAGGATAAGGAAAAGATGATCTAACTTAAATATCTTTCCTTATCCGACTAGATTTAGGATCCGCAAGGGATCTCTTAGACGTGACTTGCCTTGTTGGGGTCGAGCTTATCAAGTGTTACTTGCATCCCAAGGTAGCTCGTGGATTCCTTCCATATTAAGGACTAGGGGGCCCAAACCGTAAGCACTCGCCTATATATATATATCGAGAGTGAAAATACTTTTATCGAGAGTTTCTGAGGAGAAACCCTATGCCTATTTCTCTGTAATTTTATCGAGAGTTTCTGAGGAGAAAAACAAGTCCTACGGGCATACTTTTATTCGTACTTTGTTATTTGGCACTTTTGGCCGTGTTTAATTTCTACACGTACTTCGTAAGTTTTAATATAGTGTTTATAATATTCTTCAATTCGAATGTTTGTTATTTTATGATTATGTCTAGCTAAGCTTTTATACTTGGTCTGGACAAGACAGTTAAGTGTTAACCTATGCTTGAGAGGTCTAAATTGTGCTAGATAATTGCATGCATGTGTTCCCATAATGTTAATGAGCTTGTTCAAATATGAGATAATACGAATAAGAGGTTAATAGGCCGTTAATCACTTAGGACATATTAGATCACCAATCAATTGAGAAGTAGGAGTGTTTTCCACATCTTCTTAGTTAAGATCGATTAGCATTAGAGGAACGTGTCTACCCTATTGGTCTAGACGTTATGATTTCTTGTTGGGCCTTTCTAGAGATAAATGCTCCTTGGGCAAGAAACTGAACGATGACTCCGACAGAGGTATTGCCCAAGGTAGGGAGCCGGCGGTGCGTCGCCAACTAAGTGGGATAGGTAAGGGAAGGGTTTGTTGAGAGCGTGACGAGTAAAAATGGATCTCGGCATTCAAGTCCCATAACTAACGATGCATGCATGTGATGAATATATTTGCACCAATGACCAAACTAGGGTTTTCACTTAACAATGTCTAGGTCCAGACCAAGTCTCTTTTATTATTGATCAAGTTCTCTGTTTACTTTTCAGTGTTTTATTGAGTTCTCGAATTGGGCAAGAGAGCCCTAGTGACCAAGATAGCAAAACCAACTTTTCTGAACAGGTGGAGGTGGTTTCTAGAGATAGTGACATTCAACTCCTTGTGGATCGACGCTATACTTACTTGCTAACTATATAGCTGTGAGGATAGGCTACAAATTCATTTTGAGAGTGCGAATGACAGCTTCGTCAAAATTGGCGCCGTTGCCGGGGAGCTGATTTTGCAACTGTCTCTTGAGAGAGAGACCCTGTGAATGTTTGGCTCCGACCATGTTTGGATCGACGGTGAATTGAAGTACCATCCTGAACCGGAGAAGTACCTCAAGGAACAGAAGAAACTAAAGAGAGAAGCTGAGAAACAAGCACGAGCGGAGGAACTGGTGAGTGACGAGAAGAGGTCTCCACCAAATTCAGATCGCGAGCAATCTGAAGAAGAGGAGATGGCACGACAACAACCTGATTATGAGAAGACTCTGAAGGAAATCATGTTTCTAACGGATGTCAATCTGAACCCAGCAGGCATCACTTTGCCCGCTATCCCTAACAGTTGGGAGCTGAAGCACTCTTTGATACAGATTTTGCCCAAGTTCGGTGACTTGCCCGAAGAGGATCCATAGTGCCACTTACAGGACTTTGAGATGGCAATGCGTACCGTGCACACTGTTGCTGCGGAAAACACACCGAGGGAATACATTCGACTCCTAACTTTCCCATTCTCACTTCAAGATGGGGCAAGGGAGTGGCTTTACCAATTACCCCAAGACAGTGTAATGTCTTGGCAACAAAAGCAGCAGAAGTTTCTTGAGCAATACTACCCCTTTGCTCGTATCCAAAACGCTAGAGTTGCAATTCAGAACATAAAGATGGGCAAGGAGAATCTATTTATGACTATCATTCAAGGTACAAGAAGCTAATTGCAAGGTTCCCTCAGCATGGTTTGGGTGACAAGGATTTGATTAATGCTTTCATGAATGGGCTGAGGCAATCTGAGCGGGACCGGATCGATGAAGCCTGTGGAGGAAACGTGATCAACAAACTACCCAGTGAAATCTTTAAATTGTTTGCTGAGATGGCAGACAGAAAGAGAAACCAAGACCAGACCAGCATGCCTAAGACGCATGAACCAATCAGCAGCGATCCTAAATTCGATATCCTGGTATCTATGATGAACCAGAACAAGAACAATGCTACTGAGAACCCTGGACAGATTCTCAGGAAGAGGGTTATGAATTGTGAACTTTATGCTGCCAATACTCACCCCACTGACCGATGCCCATCATTATATTAAGATGAGGAAGTCAATACAGTAGGGCAACCGTACCAGCGAGGAGATGCTGGGCAACGAAGGAACTTCACCAATGGACCTTGGAGGCCCAATAACAATTTGATGTATGGGAACAACAACTACTTGAATGCACCTCAACAAGGGCAACCACCACAGCAACCATACGTACCTCCACACAATCGAGATCAACCAAGGGATACCCTAAGGAGTGAAGTGGAGAGACTTGCAGCGGAACAAAGGAAGGTGTATCAGGAATTGGACAATTTTCGCATAGAGACAAGAGGAGGCATGAGAGACATCAATGGCACGTGCATTTGGTAGAATCAATCTCCCAGATCAAGTTAATGTTGAATGGAGGGAAAGGAGAACTTCCATCTCAAGTGGAGATAAAGAAGGCTCAAGTTAATGATATCACATTGCGTAGTGGAGCTAAGTTGCCTGAAGTAAGAGTGCCTGACCACTATGATCCTCAGACAAATTTTTCGGGGCAACAACAGTCTCTTGAGCAAGATGTCGATCTGGAACAAGAAGAAGAGGCTGAACCAGAGAAGTACGAAGAGGCACCCATGGGATCAGGTGACGTCGAGGAGCTATGGCAAGAATTGTTAGTTGAGAAGAGAGCACAGCTTGAAAGGGAGACAACAGACATAAGAAGGAAAGCTGAGCTCGACGCAGCTAAAATCAGAGCTAAGGCAATGAAGGAAGCAGAAAACGTGATTAAGTCCAAACCTTATGAGCCAAAAGCTCCTTACCCAGGACGATTTGCAAAGGATAAGGAAGCACAGGTGATGAAAGAATTGACCAAAATGTTCCAGAAGGTCGAGGTCAACATACCTCTCTTGACCGCCTTACAATCGATGCCCAAGTGTGCTAAGTTTCTTAAGGAATTATGCACTAGGAAGATCAAGTATACAGACAATGCAAGGTTTTAAGTGAGTGAGAATGTATCTGCAGTGTTGCAAGATACACCCATGCCGACCAAGTGCACTGACCCTGGAATGTTCTACATTCCATGCATCATTGGAGATATGAAGATAGAGAAGGCCATGTTGGATCTTGGAGTATCAATCAACGTCATGCCCAAGTCAATGTATGATGATCTAAGGATCGGACCACTCAAACCTAAAAGGGTGGCAATTCAACTAGCGGATAGATCAACTGTTTGGCCAGAGGGAATTCTAGAGGACGTATTGGTCAGGGTCAGAGATTTAATCTTCCCAGCTAATTTTTACATCCTGGATATGGGGAGATCATCACACAAGGCACCAGTAATGTTGCTGGGAAGACCATTCTTGAAAACAGCTCGCACCAGAATCAACTGTGATACGGGGAAGCTAACATGTGAGTTCGGAGGAGAAGTAGTGTCATTCGACATCTACAACTCCATGAAACAGCCTAGCGATGCAGAGATGGTGCACAGTATTGATCATATTGACCAGTTGGTGGATGAGTTTTGGCCAAAAATAGCAATTGAAGATAGGCTGGATGTAGTCCTGCAAATTGGCCTAACGGAGGTTGTTGCCCAAGACTGGCATGTTGAGCTAGTTGAAGCAGTTCACTATTTGAGAAGAGAGGCAGAACCAGCAAGAAGGGTGGAACCATTGGTGATACCTACATTAAATCAAGAGGACAGATTGATGCCATCAATCGAGAAAGCACCCAAGTTGGAATTGAAGACCTTACCCAGCCACTTGAAGTATATCTACTTAGGAGAAGAAGAAACACTACCGGTTATCATAAGTGCGGAGTTGTCCATTGAGGAAGAGGAGCGAGTGAAAGGAGTCCTGATGGAGTACATGTTGGCCATTGGCTGGACATTGGCCGACATAAGGCGCATAAACCCAACTGTGTGCAGACATCACATCTTGCTCTAGGAAGACGCTGTGCCCATTAGAGATCCTCAAAGAAGACTGAATCCAACAATGAAGGAAGTAGTAATGAAAGAAATCTTGAAGCTGTTAGACCTGGGAATCATCTACCCAGTCTCTGACAGTAGATGGGTTAGTCCAGTGCACGTCGTGCCCAAGAAGTCTGGAATTCAAGTGGTGGAGAACGAGCAAAGAGAAATGGTCGCAACCAAATTGCAAACAGGAAGGCGAGTATGTATTGATTACAGGAAGCTGAATCAAAAGACCAAGAAAGATCACTTTCCGTTACCTTATGAGATGCTCGAAAGGTTGGTGGGCAACAAGTACTTTTGTTTTCTTGACGGTTACTCAGGCTACATGCAGATCTGGGTCGCGGAAGAAGACCAGGGCAAGACCACCTTCACATGCCCATTTGGTACATTTGCGTATAGAAGAATGTCGTTTGGTCTATGCAAGGCTCCTGGCACATTCCAAAGATGTATGATGAGCATATTCTCAGATTTGCTCGAGACATGTATAGAGGTGTTCATGGACGACTTTACTGTCTATGGATCAGATTTCGATAAGTGTCTCCACAATTTGGAGATGGTGCTAAAAAGATGTGTGGAAAAGAGTTTAGTTTTTAACTATGAGAAGTGTCACTTCATGGTCAAGGAGGGAATAGTCCTTGGACATATCATATCGGAAAGAGGGATAGAGATCGACAAGGCCAAGATAGATATCATCGCCAAGGTGCCTTATCCGAGCAATGTGAAGCAGTTAAGAGGTTTCCTTGGACATGCAGAATTTTATAGGAGGTTCGTCAAGGACTTTGCTAAGATCGCGTAGCCCATGACCAGATTATTACAAGGAGAAGTGGAGTGGAACTTTGATGAGGATTGCAAGAAGGCATTTCACGCACTAAAAGAGATTCTGGTGTCAGCACCGATAATCCAACCACGAGATTGGAAAATGCCATTTGAGGTCATGTATGATGCGAGTGACTATGCAGTAGGAGCGGTTCTTGGGCAAAAGAGAGGAAGAGTGAATAATGTCATATACTAAGCATCAAGAACTCTTAATCCTACCCAATGCAATTATTCTACGACGGAGAAGGAGTTACTAGCTGTGGCGGGGGCAAGACCATAGTCTACACCGATCATTTAACCCTGAAGTTTCTCATGGCCAAGAAGTAAATCAAGCCCAGACTCATAAGATGGATCTTGTTACTTTAGGAATTCGATTTGGAGATCAAAGACAAGGCTGGAACCCAGAACTTGGTGGTTGATCATCTCAGTCGCATAATTCAACAAGAAGAGATCGAACCAATCAAGGAGACGTTCCCAGACGAGCACCTGGCTCTTGCCCAAGACAACTCAGAACCATGGTATGCCGACCTATGCAACTATATCATTTTGGAAAGACTTCCAGGTGATCTAAACCCTTATCAGAGGAACAAGTTGAAGGTGGAAAGTCGATACTACATATGGGATGAACCATACCTATGGATAATGTGTACTGACCAAGTCATCCGCAGATGTGTTGATGAGAAGGAACAAGCAAGCATCCTCACCCATTGCCATTCCAAGGTATGTGGGGGACATTTTGAACCTAAGAGGACAGCAAGGAAGATCTTAGATTGTGGATTTTATTGGCCCAATATATTCAAGGATAGCTTCGAGTGGTGTAAACGATGCGCCCTATGCTAGAAGGAGGGCAACATTGGCAAGAGGAACGAGATTCCCATGACACCAGTTATGCCCGTGGAAGTATTCGACATATGGGGCATGGACTTCATGGGGCCATTGCCCAACTCTAGAGGGAATCTCTACATATTTTTGGCAGTAAACTACGTGTCTAAATGGGTGGAGGCCAAGGCAACATCAACCAATGATTCAAAGGTGGTTGTGGAGTTTCTCAAGAGCAATATCTTTAGCCGGTTTGGTGTGCCAAGGGCAATTATCAGTGACCAAGGAACGCATTTTTGCAATGGAGCCGTAAAAGGATTGATGAGTAGATATGGAGTACACTACAGGATTTCGAATGCTTATCATCCTCAAGCAAATGGGCAAGTTGAATTGTCTAATCGTATTGTGAAGGCTGTCTTGAGGAAGACAGTTAGTCCAACGGGGAAGGATTGGAGTTTGCGTCTTGAGGATGTATTGTGGGCATAAATGACAGCGTTCAAAATCCCATTTGGCATATCACCCTACAGAATGGTCTTTGGCAAGATGTGCCACTTGCCTGTGGAAATAGAACATCGAGCGTATTGGGCAGTTCAGAAGGTGAATTACGATTGGGATAAGGCTGGCCAAGCCAGAAAGCTTCAATTGTAGGAGCTTGAGGAAATCAGACTCAATTCATACGACAATGTCGTGTTGTATAAAGAGAAGATGAAGAAGGCTCACGATACGTTGATCAAAGTCAAGAAGTTTGAACTTGGGCAACAAGTGCTTCTATACCAGTCCAAGTTCAAGCTTATTTCAGGGAAACATCGACCAAGTGGATTGGTCCGTTCGAAGTTCAAGCCACGTATCCAAATGGGGCTGTGGAAGTAAGAAATGAAAGCACGGGAAAAATTTTCAAAGTCAATGGTGAAAGACTGAAGGCCTTCTATGGCCAGGCTTTAGAGAAACCAGAGGAATACTTGAAATTCCTCTGTGACATGGAACCCTAATTTGGGCAAGAAGGACGTCGTGCCCACGACGGTAACTGGGGCGCTGGCTAGGAGGCAACCTAGTATGTTTTCTTTTCAGTTTTCTTTAATTTTGCATTGTTTTCTTTTTTTCAAAAAAAAAGGAATGTCTTTCTTTAATTTTAATGTTTTCCATCAAACTTAGGCGTATTTTAATTCCATTATAGGTAGAAATGTCTAACTATAGGATTTAGTGCTTTTGCCTTGTGCATGGAAGTGTGTTGGTGAGTTGTAGGAAACAGGTACTAGGCAAGAGGAAGAATAAGGATTGGACACTTTGCTTGACCAAAGTGTGTGCGCAAGAGGGCAAGAGCGGCGCTCTGGGCTAAGCGAGTGACTTGGGCAACACAGCTGAAGAGGTAGTAACTGCCATATCACGTGCGACGTGACAGCCGCACTCAATACCTACCCCTAGCCCTATAACCGTCTGCCACCCTACTACAACCCTCTCTCCAACTTTTCCACTTCCCCATATAAACCATCAATTCAAACTGCCATACACCACTTTCCATCCTCAACTCCCCCAATTTCGGATTCTGCAGATTTCCTTCCCAAATTCAAACCCTAAAATCACAATGGTATCAACTCGCCCCAAAAACAAACTCAATAAAATCCCTCACGGTACCCATATCGACCTAGAAGAACCAGAAACATTGCCGTCACAATACTCTTTTGCCGAGCCAGACCCGTCGTTTTGGGTAGTTCCAGACCCTCTTACATCCGAAGCAGAGGAGGTTATCAGCACAACCCTTGCTGAAGACATGGTGATACCAGAGAAAGTGCGAGCAGAAGCAGCGGCATTGGAAGAGGAGAACTTCGCCACACCAGAAGGAACTGTTGAGGAAGCTGCGAAGGAGACCTCGGAGAACACACAGCAGGCACCGAAGAAGAAAGAAGCACAGTCAGACGATGACGTAGAGATGGAGGACCTGAAGGAAGAGCAGAAAGGACAGGAGAAGAAGGAATCCGATGATTCCTTCGACAAGCTCTACACGAAAGTAGAGCGGGATGCCAAGAAGAAGAAAGAGAAGAGGAAGGGGAAGGAAACCAAGAGGAAGAAGACAACAAAGGTTGCCTCATCATTGGGAGGAGAGTCATCTATAGAAGAGAAAAAGATCGCCACACCTTCGTCTAAGAATCCAGGAAAAAGGCAAAGGGTGGTGGAGTCGGAAGACGATGACGATGTCCAGATAACAGGGGAGAGAATCACAAGGTTAGCCGCTCGGAAGGTCAAGAAGGAGGACTCTGAGTCAAGAGGGAAGAAGAAGCCCAAGAAGGCGGAAGACTCATCCACCAGGAAGATCTTTGTGCCCAGGGAGGTCGACTTTGGTGACCTGGATACTTTGGGTATAGCATTAGAAGTAAGGGCCCTGTACAAGAGATGTGGCTGGGGAAGATTTCTGACGCTACCCTGCCACATCTATGAGGATTTGGTGAGAGAGATGTACGGCTCATTGGAGTTCGTACTGGATGGAGAAGGAAACTCGGCCTTGATCTAGTTTGCACTAAATGGCCAGCCATATATGGCTGGGCTGAATGACGTGAACCAGATTCTGGGGTTCGCCACAATGATGGAGCTGCAAAGATCGGAGTTCAGAAGGGCAGTCAAGAAGGTGCCAGTGGACTTGCCCAAGGAGGAGTGGATCCGGATGTGGAAGGAAGTCAGTGTGGGGACAGAGTTCAAGTCGGGAGACAACAAGGACTCTGATCTGAAGACGCCAGCCCTACGGATTGCCCATAGGATCGCTGGCCAACAAGGAGGTGTACATACTATTCTGTATGTTGACTAGGAAGAGGCTGAACTTTACAGCCTTCTTGATGGAGCAGCTAAGAGCAGTAGTGGCCAAGGCAAGTCAAAAGTACTCATGTGGGCACTTTGTGACGGCCTACATTGAGGGACTGGAGTTCCATGACGAGGTGAAGGATTTTGATGTGACACCAGCTGACGTGCTCAACATGGAGAGATTGAGCAGGATGAAGGAGGTGGTGAAGCACGGGAAAGGATGGCCTCTGGAGGCGCATGAGAAGGATCAACCAGTCTCAGCTCGCCTGCCGCCCAAAAAGTCAGCCAGATTGGCCAAGAAGTCTGAGATCGAGGAAGAAGAAGAAGATGATGAGGAGGACGCTGAATCATTCTCCACCCAGCTGAAGGAAGTACTGGAGAGGTTGGGCAAGACGGAGAAGTTTCTCAAGGAGCTATGGAATGGGCAACTGACCATGCATGCCACTCTCAACAGCCTTGCCCGCCACCTGAAATTAGGGTCAGCCTCTGATCCCTCTGCTTAATTATGTCCTCCTGTGTTTTGTGTGTTTTAGTTCTTTGTTGTTTTTTTTGCTTTGTGTTAGTGTCTTAGTGTTTTATTTGTCGGTGTCTGTGGAGTTATTCGAATACCTCACCCACAATTCGCTTTGCAAAATGTGTGGTGAGGTACGCGAATAACTCATGTTTGTTAGTGTCTTGACCTTCTTACGTCCATTACTTTGCTTTCAGCAAAGTGTATGCATAGGAAGGCCATCAGTTGGTCAAAAAGTTTGTTGAGTCCAAGGTTGAGGCCTCCATGGATGGACTTTGCTATATGCAAAGTGTGTGCGTGGGGTGTCTGTGCTGTGTGTTTTTATTTATGAAATTGTGTTGACCAGTATGGAGATGTTGGGCAAGATAGTATGATGATTTGTGAGCTTAATTGATGTTTGTTGAACAATGCTAAGTTTTTGCATGCTAGAAGATGACTTGTATGATGGATTGAGTTGTGAACATACCCTGTGAGGATTTTGAGCTTAACTGAATTTATTCTTGTGTAAGATTAAAGACATCTTGATTAGGAGGAACTAGAACTTGCATGTACTTTGGTTTATTATTTCTAAACTTAGATGATTTAGGCCATTCTTTCATTAGCCCATTGAGCTTGAATTGACCACCTTGAATCATGATCCTTTGATAACCCTTTTTGAGCCGAATTAATTCTTTCTATTACCTAGATACTGCCTTAAAAAGATGTTTATTTGGTTGGGAGAACCTGGGCAGTATAAAGAGGATAGGGGCAGGGATGAAATGATTTGGGGGTGTATCTTGGGCAGGAAGTTTTGTGTTAATAGTTGAGTTATGTCTCAACTAAGAAAGAATGAAAGAAATAAGGGGAGCAGAAAAATTTAAAAAGAGAAAAAGAAAAAAATTATAAGTTCCCCAGAAAAAAAGAGCTAAAGCTTGGGCCTGGAAAATAAAGGCGAGGAATTGAAAAGAAGTTGGGAACTTCTGTTGCCCAATACGAGTTTAAACTGTCCTTAGCCAAGATCTGAATACTTTCTACCTATTGCCTTAAGCTTAAAACCTAAAAAGTCCTAATGATGAGTTCTGAGATTTGAAATAAGTGCTTTAGATTTAAAGGGCAGGCAAGCCTATGGTGATACCGAAGTGAAGATGGTCTATGAGTGTAAAAAAAAAAGAGCCTAAACACATGAGAGATGAGTGTGGAAAGAAGATCCTAAAAGTTCATAATTCTATCTTGACTTGTTTGATAACATGGCATTCTCTTTTCCCTTCACTTGCATATTATTATGAAAGATTGTTGTATTGTCTTGACTAACTTTTCTGTGTTGATCGTGTTTTGAGTCTTTTATGATTTTGTTTGTGTCTTGGGCAAGTTGTTTGTGCACACTTGAGGACAAATGTGGGTTAAGTGTGTGCGCATGATGAGTCCATATTTTGTGTCTTTTTAGTGTTGGTCTTAGGTAGTTTAGATCGAGTCTTTTTGTGTGTTTTGTCTAGTTTTTATGTCTGGGAGGACATATTTTGGGCAGGAGGATGTCTGCTGCCTTGCAGGTGGAAATTGGGCAATACAGGGAAAAGAAGCTGCATTTCTGGAAGCAGGTCAGGGAGAGCCAATTTGGCCAAGACAGATAGGAGGAGTGTTTTGGTCAACAGGCAAGTTTCTCTCCTAGGTTTAGAAGGATAAGGAAAAGATGATCTAACTTAAATATCTTTCCTTATCCGACTAGATTTAGGATCCGCAAGAGATCTCTTGGAGATAGACGTGACTTGCGTTGTTGGGGTCGAGTTTATCAAGTGTTACTTGCATCCCAAGGTAGCTCGTGGATTCCTTCCATGTTAAGGACTAGGGGGCCCAAACCCTAAACACTCGCCTATATATATATCGAAGCCCTGCTGCTACAATGATACGCCGTCTTTTATGCTTATTTTCCTTGTAATTTCATCGAGAGTTTGTGAGGAGAAAAACAAGTCCTACGGGCATACTTTTATTCGTACTTTGTTATTCGGCACTTTTGGCCGTGTTTAATTTCTGCACGTACTTCGTAAGTCTTAATATAGTGTTTATGATTTTTTTCAATTCGAATGTTTGTTACTTTGTCTAGGCAAGACAGTTAAATGTTAACCTATGCTTAAGAGGTCTAAATTGTGCTAGATAATTGCATGCATGTGTTCCCATAATGATAATGAGCTTGTTCAAATATAAGATAATACGAATAAGAGGTTAATTGGCCCTTAATGACTTAGGACATATTAGATCACCAATCAATTGAGAAGTAAGAGTGTTTTCCACATCTTCTTAGTTAAGATCGATTAGCATTAGAGGAAGGTATCTACCCTATTGGGCTAGACGTGATGATTCCTTGTAGGGCCTTTCTAGAGATAAATACTCCTTGGGCAAGAAACTGAACGATGACTCCGACAGAGGTGTTGCCCAAGGTAGGGAGCCGGCGGTGCATTGCCAACTAAGTAAGGATAGGTAAGGGAAGGGTTTGTTGAGAGCGTGACGAGTAAAAAGGGATCTTGGCATTCAAGTCCCATAACTAACGATGCATGCATGTGATGAATATATTTGCATCAATGACCAAGCTAGGGTTTTCACTTAACAATGTCTAGGTCTAGACCAAGTGTCTTTTATTATTGATCAAGTTCTCTGTCTACTTTTCAGTATTTTATTGAGTTCTCGAATTGGGCAAGAGAGCCCTAGTGACCAAGATAGCAAAACCAACTTTTCTGAACAGGTAGAGGAGGTTTCAAGAGATAGTGACATTCAACTCCTTGTGGATCGACCCTGTACTTACTTGCTAACTATATAGCTGTGAGGATAGGCTACAAATTCATTTTGAGAGTGCGAACGACAGCCTCGTCAGCCCCGCTTCATTCGGTTGCTTCATTTCAGGTAGTTCAATAAGCCCTTCCTTGGTTAAGTCGTCAAATATGCCAGAGACATCCGAATCCAAGAAAGGATACTTCTTTTGCTGTTGCTCTTTCAGAGTCGCCCTCCTTTTCTCAATGTCTTGAAAAGCATTCGGCTTATCCTCCTTATTGACTTCTTTCCTTGAGAACTTAACAGAAGTTGCTTTCACCACCATTGATTCTTTTCTCGGGGCTTTATCAAAAGAGTTGCCCACTTTCTTAAATTTTTGCTTCTCTTTAAACCGATGAGGTTCTTGAACTGGAGGTCCTCGAACTCCATTTGATGCCATGCTAAACTCCATATCATGTGCTCTTGTGGCCAACTCCTCGAACGTCTTAGGTTGAATTCCACACAGAATATATTGCAGGCCCCAATGCATCCCTTGAATACATATTTCAATGGCAGATGACTCGGACAATCGATCTTTGCAGTTAAGGCAAAGGTTTCTCCATCTATTGATGTAGTCAATCACTAGCTCGTCTTTGAACTGCCGGGAACTTGTGAGCTCTACCATGTTGACCGTCCTTCTAGTGCTATAGAATCGATTGAGAAACTCGTGCTCAACCTGCTCCCAATGATTGATTGAGTTCGGCTCTAAATCCGTGTACCAATCAAAAGCATTCCCTTTAAGTGAGCGAACAAACTACTTGACCATATGATCTCCAATGGTGCCGGCATTATTGCAAGTTTCGATAAAGTGAGCTATGCGCTGCTTCAAATTACCCTTTCCATCGAATTGCTGAAATTTGGGAGGCTGATAGCCGAGGGGCATCATTAAGTTATCGATTCTTTGAGTATATGGTTTTGAGTAAACCAATGAGGACTTGGAACTCCCATCGAATTTGTCTTTTATGGTTCCTTCAATGAGCTACTTAACTTGTTCAATTGAGATGAGAGTGCCTGAAGCGGATTTAGACTCTTTATCATCCGACTGCTTCTCTTCACATTGTTTTGGATGCATCATCATCATCATCATCCTCGTCCTCATCTTCCTCTTCATCTTCATCATCACTCTTGGATACCCCTTTTCCTTTTGCAAGCTTTAAGATCATGGCATCTTGTTTGATTATACGCTTGTCTATAGCCTCCATCATTGTCATTAGATTTGCTATTTGCTCCTCTAAATTTGTAGTACCGGTTGTCATAACAGACACCTCGGATGAGTAATTATTCGATGAACGGTTTTTGGGTGATTCGGAACTATCACTTACGTCGTCGCCATCTTCCTTGACGTGTGGCTCCTTTTTCGTGGCGAAAGTTGACTTGGCAGCTTTGGCAGCTTCCACAACTTCTTGCAACATCTTAGCTTTCCTTCACGTCATCATGCTGCCACCTTCCACAAGGTTCTTCAAAGTGAAGTCATTAGCATCTTCCAAAGGTTTCTTCGAAGTAAAGTCACTAACATCTTTAGCTTTCGGAGACATTTTTCAAGATTTGGGGAAGAGTTGAGATGAGAGGTAGAGAGGTCCCCACCGGGCGTGCCAAAATTTGTAAACATAAATTTTAATGTGTATTGATAACAAACACAATAAATCGTGTACAAATAAATATTTGCGGATTTGAAGTAAAATGCGGGTTGCGTTCTCTTTATTTCTCCTCTGATTCGCCTCTTTAACTTGTTCTTGAATATCTTCAAACAACTTCCGGGATTTTCGTAGATTCAGCCTCCTTGATCTTTATCGGATTTGAAGTTTGGACTTATAACATTAATCTGGAGGGCCGACGCCTTGTTTCTGGATCAAACGCTGATTTGTGACGCTTTTGGTGAAGAACTCCTTTAACTCTAGGAAGAACGTCTTGAATGCCGCGAAGAACACTTTGAATGTTGTAGAGATTTTTCCTACAACTCTTTAGCTCATCAATATGATTTATGGTGTGTCCTTTGACCTCTCCAATCACCCCTATTTATAAGTGAAAATGTAGTAGACTTGGTGGGCTTTTGGATTCCAAGGTGGGCTTTAGGGCTGAGGTGGCACAATTCTATTGGCTCCTCAATTTTGGTAGTTATCTCCATCAAATCTTTGACTTAATCACCAAGAAATGACAATTGTCAATTTCTTATTAATCAAAAATCTCCATCTTTTAAATATCAATTTATATTTATTTAATTTAGGATTTATCTTTAATAAAATTCCTAAAATATAAATAAAATATAAAATTAATATTTTTTATTAATTTTTATGCGTCTACATCCCCATTGTCACGTCGCCACGTACGCTACGTAGTCCGCCCAGCTCCATCCTTATGTTTAAGTCTTGACAGGGACACCCTAGCCAATTCTCTTACTTGCCCAAAAGTTCTCGGTATAACAACCTATAGAGTGCATGTTGGTCAAGCAGCATTTGGTTATAGATGGGCCCACTCCGGCACAGGTGAGATAATGAGTATCTCTGTCCGACATTCATAGTATTGACAAATCTTTGCAGGTCTAGATCAAGACATACAACCCGTTCTTGCCACTCTCAAGGAACGTAAGGCAAGACCGACCAGCACTTGATAACCCTCCTGCGATGTAGGAATCCATATGTGCCTAGGGCTCGTTGGCCTTCCGAGTTATCTGTAACCACCAAACTTCTTTGTATCGTTGCCTAATGCCTATATACAACTATCAAGAACACTTAGACTTCACCAGATTTACATGTTATACATCATATCATCTACCCTAAACCTAGATCTAAAAGTTTAGCCACTACAAAAAAAAGCCTAATTATCGAGGAAAACTACCATCGGTATTTCAATCAACGCCATTGGTAATTCTATTACCGATGGCACGAAACTGCTGTTGATCTCATCGTCGGTGATCACATTACCGACGACACCGACGACCATCGGCAATTACCGACGGCATCGTCATCGGTAATTTGATCGGTAATCAGCGGTGGATCACTGGTTTTTTCCGACGGAACTGCCGTCGGTAATTACCGAGGGGACAGTTGTCGTCGGTGATTTAAGAGAGGTCACCGACGGCAACACCGTCGGTAATTACCAAGGGTAGTTTTGCCGTCGGTAATTTTATTTATTTTTTTAATTTTTTTTATTACCTACTTTACGATTCAATTACACAACCCACAATATAACAAAGCAAATATCAAAACCGCAAATCACAACATCCCAAATCATATAAACAAATGTAATATACGAGTATAAATGTAAAATACGAGTGCAATGATGTACGAAGTGTATAAATAACTGCAGGATAAGACGAACGACCTAATCAACTAGAGGGAGGACGAGGAGGTAGCTGAGCCGACTGCATAAATTGCTCGAACTGGGCCATGCGCTCCTCCAACGCTGCACGTGCTGCTCGTTCTGCAGCAATTTCCTCTTCCAACGTGGAGATCCGAGTCTCGTACATCTTCTGCATCATGGCTGAAGTGCCAGTGCTACCGGCAGACCCCCTACTGATCTGGCTCACACCGGCACTTCCAGTGCCATACCGCCGTGACCTCTCGGGATGTACGAGCTCCAAATAGATCTCGTTAAGGTCCGTTCGTCGTGTCTCAGTAGCAATGCGATGAATTTTCTCCTAATTGATACATAACATTGCATATTTGTTAGAAATTAAATACATTTCAATATATTTAACTAATATTTGAATAAACTTAAATACTTACATCAAGATGTTCATCCCTCTGTGTCGCATAAGTGCCATCCTCCTTTGTGTGGATTCTCAGGAAAGTTTCATAGTTCGAGGCAGTCACCGGGAGGAGTCTGCTGTGAGGTAGGAAGACAAAAACCTCTACGAGTCGATATTGTACCTGTTTCAAATTAAAAATCAGATAAGCTTAAACCCAATAAGATATAATAATTTAAATTTTGACAAATACATTTACAAAAAAAAAAACATATAAAAAAACAAAACACATACATTAACACGTACATTACCAAGTCTCATAAAAAGACCACGTGCTTGCACTTCTTACACGGACACCTAATGTTACCTACTCCATCTATTTGATTTATCGCATACTCAAGAAAACCCTCAAGTCCAATTTCAAATGAAGAACGATCATTATATCTTGCATACATCCACTGACGATTATCATTCATTGTTGTAATTTCTATTTAAAAAAAGAAAGAACATAAGTCATAAATCAGACAAAATTTCGACAGCATAACCCCACTATATATCCTAACTACCAAGTACTTGACTCTACCAGCTATGTTAACCAACACAAACATATCAAATTCACAACTCATGCATATTCATCTTAACTTCATATTCACAACTTCATCTTAACATATTCAAGTTTCAATCAATTTCAAACAAGAACACCAATACAAACATATCAAATTCACAACTTATGGATATTCATCTTAATTCATATTCACAACTACAATTCAATCCAGATAAGAAACTTGCATTCATATTCACTTTACGTACACTAACTCCCATCAATTACGTACATATGATCAAACAAGCCGTTTACATATCCAACAAAATAAACGTAACACCTAAAATCAGCAATGCACGAAAATATGGAAGCAATACCTCAGGAGCAAGATACTGAAGCACGACAGCGAGGGCGGTGGCGGTGGCAAACGGCTGAGATCGAGAGATAAGAGTGAGAGAGAGAGAGAGAGAACTGAGAAGGAGAGAGAGGGAGAAGGACTACCGGCGGCAGACGGCGGCGAGCGGCGCGGCAGCGGCAGAGACAACGGCGAGCGGCAGTGGAAGATGGTTGATGGAAAGAGAGATAAGAGTTAGAGAGAGAGAGAGAGAGAGAACTAAGAAGGAGAGAGAGGGAGAAGGATTAACGGAGGCGGACGGCGGCGAGCCCGACGGAGCAGCAAAGAGAGACGGCGATGGAGAGATAGCAGAAATGGGGAATTAGGGCTAGAAGCCCCAATTTGATTTAAACGATTACCGACGGCACCTGCCCTCGGTAAATTGCCGACTCGTAAAAATCACCGACGTCAGCGTGTGCCCTCTGTAATCACCGACGGCGGCATGTGCCCTCGGTAATCACCGACGGCATGCACGCCCTCGGTAATTACCGAAGAACAAAGCTGTCGGTAATTATATTTAGTATTATTCAATTTTTTATTTAATTTATTACCGAGGGCAATTTTCCTCGGTAACTATATTTAGTATTATTCAATTTTTTATTTAATTTATTACCGAGGGCAATTTTCCTCGGTAATTTAACGAGGGCGGATTCCCTCGGTAATACCGTCAGTGATTTCAGCAGGAACCATCCCGCCAAAATGCAATCGGTAATCGGTTGGTAACTTTGCCAAAACCGACCCGTGTTTTTTGCCATCAGTAAATGGTTGGTAATTACCGAGGGTAGGCTTGCCCTCAGTAATTTTCTCGGTAATTAGGCTAACTTTTCTAGCTAGCTAGACATAAAGTAAATAACGAAAGCAAAAGTGATAAAGAAAAACATACTTGAATTAATGACGATAAAGATAAATATGTTCACCCTAAATGGGACTTAACAAAAGAGATAAATTGTATGTAAGAAAAAAAACATAAATTGTTTAAGTGCAGAAAGTAAAGAGTATTGAATTTGCAGAAGTAAAAGTGTATCTTGCACTTATGCATGCATGAGTATTTATAGAGTACATAAGCTAGGGCAAACCCACAAGCGGGCCTTCTTGAAGACGGGCCGACTGCTTCCTTGCATGGAACAATGGATAAGGTTGGAAAGATCTCATTCCTTATCGCTAAAAAATGTGTTGTTGTTGTAGTAGGAAACATCGATTGGATTCTTGTGCGGCAAGGAATTTGTTTCCTTGTTGGACTCTAACAGCTGAATCTTCATGCGCCGCACCATTGCCCAAGCTCTGTACTTCATCTCCCCAGTCTCTCTGCCATCTCTTGCCCACGTAAGCCTGCACCTTGCCTTCTGGAGCGAAACACACAACGTCTAAATTGACCATACCACTCGAAAGTGGAGCAGCTCTTCTTCTTGATTTGGACTTATTCCCTCAGTAGCTTGAGCCACGATCACGACTACTGTGGTCATTGCATCGTATTGCCAACTTTTACTCTTTTTGCATGTTTTGGCTCCAGACTTGCCCAATTCCTGCCTTTCTTTGCCCTGCCAACTCAAGTGTCCTCCCAGACACAAAACAGACACAAAAGATACTAAAACATACTTGATCTAGACCTAAAACACACATGACAAGAGCATAAAATATGGGCTCCTCAGTGAGATCCAGTCCATTCAGACCTCAACTGTGCCAGATACTTCAATGGAACTTCTCCTACTCTGTAACACAGCTGAAGATTATCCTTTCCTGACAGAAGCTGAATTTGAAAAGAAAGCGATCAATCAATCTTTCCACAGAGTGTAACACCCCGCATTTTTTTTAATAGGCTTTAATTTATTTTATTTGCCTTATATGGCTTATTATCACTTCTATGATATGAAATGATTTAACTTTTATTAGCTCAAATAATTTAGTCGGACTTGAGGGAGTCCGTAGTTGCGCCCCTAATTACAATAATTATATTTGACTTCTTATTTTAAGGATTAAGGTTGTGAGTTTTTTTGTTTATTAGGACTATCGAAGAGTAAATTATTAATAAGAATTACTTTCTTTTCTTTGTTTTTGGCTGTGGAAGACCTCTAGAGCAAGCAAGTAAAATAGGATAATTAGAATTTGAATTTCAAAATATTTGGGTTTTATTACTTCAGACTCCTACACCAATTTAAACTCCTCTCAACCCACTATATACCCTAGCCTACGTTAAAGGATATTTTTTTTACCACAAACTAAAATCTCTCAAATTTTCTTCCAAGTCAATTTCTTATCGCCGCAAGAAGGTTTCGAATTTTAGATTTTCAGCGTCCAAAGGATTTTTGGAAAACTAAAGTTTCTCTCACGTGAAAAAGTTTTTGATCGGCGGCAGAAGTTGTGTACTTTTAGCAAACAAATTTTTCTGCAACAAGTTTCATCCAACACCAAACTTGTCGGTAAGGTGTTCTTTTGAATATGAACCCTTTGATACATTGATTTGTGATTTCTAAAGGTTATAAACAAACGAAAATCTCTCTGATTACCCGTAATTATTTATTTTCAATCTCTCAAATACATTAGATGCACTTGATGTGGGTGAGTGAGTTGAATCTGGTCCTCGTCGTTTGGTAAGAAAGCATGAAAGAAATTTATAATTATCTGGTTGATCTTGGAGGGGCTACTGACGGTAGAGAGGAAAAGATATAGGAATTATATGAAATCAAGAATGAGGTTTAAAAAAATAATAATAATAAAGTAAAAGATTTCCTTATGTTGGGAATTTGCTAGAGTCCAGAATATGCTTATGGAATTAGTATTAAGACAGCGAGACAAGTTTTGTTTTAATTATATATACGTATAAGGCTTTCAAGGAAACATGATTTAGGAACTTGTCTGCTAGAGAGAGAGACGAAGGTGATGGGGTAGTAAAATATACAAATCCTTTTATAAATTATTTTTGTTTATTTTGTCTTTTTCGTAAGTGGCTTTGCAGGTTGTAAAGAATGGGGAAACAAATTGTTTTCTTTTACATAAGCCTTTCAAATACATACGGAAGTTTTGAGTAATTGGAATCAAAAGTTTTGATAGAGGTTTGAGAATTTTGATTATTACAGAAAAGTAAATTCAGGTCAGATAAGATCTAGTTAATTATAGTGATGTATATTTTCTAAATCCGTTAAATTTTGTTCGGGTTTAATCAGATTTGAGAATAAATATTTCTTATTTGTATTTTCTTTTAAAGCCAAATATATAAGTTATAGTAATAGTTTTCAGTAAACTATTTATTATTTTATTAGGTACGGCGCAACTAGGACACTCGTCCCTTTTATAGTTGTCTTGGATTGTTTGTGCTCGAATTTGAGGTGGATAAAACTTCTTTCAAACTAAAGTTATGATTTGCTACATCATATGGGTAAAGGTTTCCTTAAACTCAACAAAGTGATTTATGGCATGTGGTTTTAAATGTGAAGATGAAATGTTCTATGAAATGTTTTTATATGTCCAACACGTTATTATCATATGGAATGTGATGTGAAATGTGAAATGTGAAGGTTGCATATAATCGCCTTGAATGCTTCGAGCTCTTGTGGGTTATATGTTAAAGGATATCTTGTGCACAGTGATTTAAATGTCTCTATAATCGCCTTGAATGCTTCGAGCTCTTGTGGGTTATGGATGAAAAGGTTATATGTTCTATATTCGCCTTGATGCTTTGAGCTCTTGTGGTTTATAGAAAAGAATGTTATATGTTATTTCCTTTGATAATCATGTTGTTGGACAAAAGAATGAAAGTATCTCATGTATGACCCACCACTGAGTACGTTTTATGAGTACTCACCCCACGTTTTAAAAATATTTTGAGGTCACTGAGTATGGAGCTGCGTGGAAAGAAACGGGGTGTCAATAAAAGTTTAAGTTTATTAAACTGAATTAATTTAGTTAGACTTTTTCCGCAATTTATTTCTTTTGAACTATGGTGAAGTATCACATTCCTAGTATTATAGTTTTAATAAATGAGTGAACATACTATTATTGTTTGGAATTATTTCGTTTTTGATGTTATTTTATTAAGGAAAATTTTATTTATTTCCGCATTTCTTATTGAAGAAAGAGTAGCATTCTAGTTTAGTAAATTAGGGTGTTACATAGAGTCCATCTTGCGGCTTACAAGAAGGCCTTGACTTTGCATCTTGAAGTGAGGAATCACCTTAAGACACTTTCCTCACTGGTTGACCTTTTCATGTATATCTCAGTGAGTCTGGCAGATTGTTATGTTTTAGGTGATTATATCAAGCTTTATGACATTCGTGAGCTTCAGATTACTAAGGGATGTCTGAAGGACACATTCAACTTCAAGACAAAGCTTGAACTGGTTCAAAAGGAAGAAAAACTCATCCAAGTTTATCTGGAATCTCGCCCAATAGCCAGATCAAATGATCCACAGTGTGAAGAAGTTGGTCACTACTCAGCCAGCCTACATCTCAACAATATTGACGCATGTGGATAGGCACCCCTTTCGGCAGTAGAAGACTTGGTTTCAACTGAAGATCAGTCAGCAAGAATTGATCCCATTCTGACATTGGAACATTCAGTTGAGGAGTCTATGCCAAAGGACTTGGATCAGATCAGGAAGTCCATTGAAGAATTGCTAGCTTTTCGAACTGAAGTCAAGAAGGACATTGACTTATTCAAAGCTAAAGTTCAAGAGGATTTTAAGGAAAAAACTCATACTCTCCTCAAACTTCAAGACTTGCTTGGCAACGTTCGCGATCAATTGAGTTACCTCCTCACTAAAGTTGCTGAGGACATGACTGCACGGTATCACACATTCTCTGAAGTTCAGGAGCTCAAGACTCAAAAAATCCTCTGCTCAAACTGATGAACAAAATTCTCTTCAGCTTATTCAATCCCTGATCGAATCATACTCTCAACTGCGCACAGAAGTTGATCACCTCAAAGATTCCGTTGCCCTCCTTTTTTATGCTGCCAAAAAGGGGGAAGAGAAGCAGAGGTTGCCAAAGATGAAGATGTTGCTAGACAACTCGCAAAGAAGGAAGGCACGAAGCAAACTGAAGATGATGTTGTCAAGAGAAAAGGAAAAGGTCAGTTTCTGAAGGAAATTGACCAGCTAGAAATAGATGTGGCTAACATAGAAGCAAAACTCTTCATGATAGACTTTGCTGAGGAGTTAGGGCTAAAAGATGACAGTGAATGTCACATCCCGAATTCTAGTGTATAAAAATGACTAGAATCCATTGGACAGTGAAGATAGAACAACTGAATAAACATGACTTATAAGGAATAATACTCGTGTACAGAAGGAAATTCAAGTGAAAGTAATGACATTTAATTAACTTGCTTTCAATTACCCGATTCAATAACTCAACAAAGTATGTTTGATGATTAAGAATCAAGGGGAAAATAAAATAAATTGACGAACACAAAACTCCTCAAATAGACATCAGAGTTGAAAGTATCTCAAACACGATTAAGTATTTAAGTTGCAGCAGATAAATACATCAGGTCCCAAAGTTATATATATGAAGACATATAACTCAAGCTTAAACCAAACTTAACTCGAAACAACGAACATCACCAAGCACACTGCACCATCATCATCCAAGAAAACCTGCACATTTTAGAAATAACATACATGGCTGAGTACGAAAGTACTTCGTACTCAGTGAACACATGCCAAAATAAATTGAATACTTGCTCGATAGAGCTATATAATTCAACTTGCCTCATTAGCTGCACCACAAGCATTAGATATAATTATTTAAAAGAATTTGTGACTTGTGGCAGCTTAAAATCGTTTTCGTTTCTTCTTCAAAATCGACTGCAGTCATTTTTCTTAAGTATGAATCCATCTACGCTTCTTGTCTTTCTGTGTTGTCGAGAAGTAGGCCTCCTCCTCGAGCACTGTGACCGGCCCAATCATAGCAAAGCTCACAACCTTTATATAATCGGTCCAACCGAAGCAAGGCTCACAGTTACTTTACGACCGGCTAGACTGCAACAAGGCTCACGGTCACCTAATCTAATGCATGCATTGTCCCTTTTCGAACAGAACCTCATTCCGTGCGTCCACAGGACTAATTCAACTCCTAATATAAAGTAGAGGATTGCATACCAAAATATAAAAACTTAGGCAAGTCAATTAACTTTAGATAAAAGCGCATATATAAAATAAATTGCGCATTCATCATTGAGTTTCGGTTCAGAAAGCTCACCTGACTGTTGAAGATTAATCGAGGTAGCTTACTCTTTTCGTCTCCTCTTACTTCTCAGTCCCGCTTGGCCCTTCAAGAATAATATTTTACAAATACGATTTCACTTTCTCGTAAAATGTAAAATAGCTCTAGGGCTCTGCTGAAGGACTTCTACTTGACTCCTATCTTTCTTACTTAAACTTATCTAAATCGACTTCTTTCTCGGTTTTTCGTCCTCACTCGAGTTCTAATAAATTCCTCAACTTGAACTCTTGACTTAATAAAATAATAATATTTTAATATTTCACGCAAAAATGGGAATTCACTATTCATCTCGTCTCGTATTTCTCGATTTTTCGAGTTATGCAAATTCAGAAAATTACGAAATTAATTCTCGACTATTAATATCACAAATCATTCACATCAAGACTTTCACATCAAGAATCGGGCATTCAAAAACAGGTAAACGACCAACTTCATAAATTGATGGAAAAAGAAAATTTTTACTTAATCACATTTAATTAAACATAGAAATTTACTCAGGAATTAATTCACATCTCAATACAGTCTCATATTATCTTCATACTGGTTGACTTCAAATTTTGAAAATTTATAACTTCAGATTTTAACGAAAATAATTTCGTTATACATAAAATAAATTAAATAATTCAAATACGGATTCAGATTAAAAATCCGAAACCTTTACTAAAATTTCTCGGTTTTAGTTTATGTCATTATTTCTCAAAATATGAGCTTATGCTCGGAAAATTCTCAAACTTGATAACTCGACTCCAACTAATTCAATTAATCTTATTCTCATTTAAATTTTCTGAATTTTTGTTTTTATTTATAAAGAGTCGGTTTTTCATTTTTTAAACTTCAAATCTCGATAACTTTTACATTGTAACTCCGATTCAAAAGTTTCAAAAAGCAAACTTGATTATTTTCACTTAAATATCATCATTTAATCACTCAATTTCTCAAACAATATCAAGAATTCAACATTCAAGTATCATTTCTCATCAAACTTGAAATTTGCATGAAACATGCATACTTGTTCGTTTCTTGATTTTTAAAACTCAAATTCACTCGAAATTAGTTTAATCTCACGAGCTCATCATCTTAATACTCAACATACTCAAGATTAACAATTCATAGCTCAAAGCTTCACATAACTTAAAATTATCTACTTTTAATGCAATATTTATCCATACTCAAAAATTCAAGTTTTATTATTCTTCTAATAATTTTATTTCATTATTATCTCAATCATACTCACTAAATGAACTCAAATACAAAAATTCATCTCTTAAACTCATTTCCATCGATTTTTCAAGAGATTTCCTCATAGAAAATTCTACTAATTGATTTTAATATTTATTACTCCTTAAACGATTCCAACATCAAAATTTCTATTTTTATTTTATATCTTTAGAATACTCAAAATTCATAAGTTCTTCTCTTCACATCCATCGAAAATTCTATATTTTTAACCAGGAAATTTCTTTCTTTGATTTATATACTCAAATTCATTTTATCAAATTATTAAAATTAAATTCAAGAACTCATAACTCAAAAATTATCATTTCCTCATTATATGGATCGAATTTTTCCATGAAACATTTATTAAATTTTATACTTCTCTCCTATTTAATTATATACTCAAATCATCCAAACCATCAAAAATATCAAAGAAATTTCTCGTCTTCTTTTATATACATATTTTTCGAATATATATATATATATATATATATAAAATAATAATTAATTTATTTCTTTCTTAGATCTTCAAGAACTTATCAATAACATCATATATTCATGTTCATATCTTCATATACTCAAGAACATCAAAGACTTATATTCATATATTTATATCCATCAAAATTTCATAAAAATATAAGAAATTTGTATCTTTCAATCTTCTAATTTCTCATGTAACTTATATTACTCAAAATCATCAACATCATCATATATCACTCCAAATCATCTATAACATCACAAAATCATCATCTTTATATATATATATATATATATATATATATATATATATATATATATACATACTTCGAAATTTTCAATAAATATTCAAGAAATTCATATTCTTTCATTTAATCAAATTTCCATGCTTTTATACACTTAAACTCATTAAAATCATCATCAAAACCACATCAAGAATTTAGGAATTAAATTCTTAAATTTTTCTCAAAAATTTCAGCACCTTTAATAATAAAATAATTAAAATTTCTAGCTTTACACTCATGAATATAAATCACTCAAGATCATCCTATATATATCATCAAACAATTTATCAAAATTTTCTCTTTTCTCCTTTTCATTTTCCATCAATTTTTTATGGAGAAAAATTAGAGAAAATTTCTTTTCTTTTACGTCTCACCTCATAACTCCTAAATCATTTTTTTAGAACTCATATTCATCATCAATCTCATGCATCAATCATCATCATAAAAAATTCCTAAGATTTGCCTATGCATAAAAGTAAACATGCATGATTTCCTTCATCTTTTCCACATACATATGCATATATACAAGAATTAACAATAACATACTTAAAAATCAAACTCAAAACTCCATCTCCTTGGCTTGAATAATCTCGGCAGTTTTGAGGGTGAAGAGGGTTTGGATTTCTACTTCTCTTCATTGCATGAAAAATATTCAAGGAGTTAAGAAAATCAAAGCTTGGTTGAAAGAGCTTCAACTCTTGCTCTCAAGACCATGAAGGTCGAACAAAACAAGGAAGAAAATGAGGGATTTTCATGGTTAGAATCAAACATAAGTGAAAGAAAATAATAAATCACTTACTCTTTGATGATCTTAGTGAATAAAGGTGATGATTTCCTCAAGAGTTTCTTTCTTCATCAAGCTCCTTCAATGGAGCTTTTTAGTGTGTATATGTGTGTGTTTTTCGGTAGAGAGAGATGATATCTATTATTATTAGTGAGGAAAGAGAGATGAAAATGTTGGATGACAATGATAGTGATAATGTCGATCAAGTTAAGAGAGGGAAAGAGAGTGAGCATCACGTGAGGGAGGTTGAGAGTGAGAGTGAGTTGCATTCTCTTGAGAGTCAGAGTGGGGGAGAGTTAGGAAATAATTCGGGGATAAACATCTACTTTATCTGGTTAAAAATTTCGCCGGAAGAAAAAGTTTTTCGGTAAAAAGTATTCCTATTTTTCCGTTTATCTCTTAAAAGACTTAAAACTCTCCTCGACTCTTTCTCGACGTAAAAAACCTCTCTACTTCATCTCATATCTCACCAAATAAATCAAGGAATCCAAATATCTAACTTTTAAATCAAAATTTCGACTAATGAAGAAAAACTTAAAAATTGTTCAGTTAATTAAACCGTTAAGCAATTATTTTTAAAACTCTCTCATACAATCTCAGAAAATTCTTCGTATATCTCAAAAGTCTTAGAATATCATTTAGACTCAAAAGACACTAATTAGATGAAATTCAGAATTCGTCGATGAATAGTAAAATCTCGGTTAACGTCACTATTCATCAAAATATAAAACTTCTCAGAATTTTTCGAAATTCAAACTCAAACTCAAACTTATATAATAATGCTTAGGCAATGCATCACATACTCGATTCAGATAACCAAAACGAGAAAAATCACATAAGAGCACGTAAGGGTATTTTGGTAATTTTGTAAGAAAATATATATTCTTGGAAATTTTTATCACTCAAAGCACATCATTCAAGCATATAAACTCAATAGAATGCACTAAAAGACTTAGAAAGATTCGGGGTATTACAGTGAAGAAACCGACAATGATGCTCCTCCATCTTTCCCGACTCTTGTTTAATATGCTAGAGTTGTTGGAGCCAAAGAGAAGCATTTGAAAAGTGCCAAATGGTTAGCCGACTTTCAGAGGAAATAGACAGTTGTCCTTGACAAATACTCAAAGGGACTTCTGAAGAGAATAGAGGCAAGTTTTTCCACGAGAAAGCAGCAAATTTACCAAAAATGGATGAATCAATCAGACAAACGGTCTCAAGCTCGTTAGGAAAGAACTCGACAAAGGAACCCAAACATAACTCTCCCTCATATCGATAAATGGATGCCAGAGGAACTGAATGATAACTGGGAGATGTTGAAAATAGAATTCGTAGAGGAATTCTACTATGAACTTGAGTATCAGGGCTTGGATGCTGATAAAGCATGGTTGGCACACATCGAAACCTTCTCAATAGTTGATGTAGTGGGTCTCCGATTTCTGAAAGTCCTTAAGGAAAATGGTTACTTTCCTCCTACCGCTTGCCAAAAGGACATTTATCCCTCCCAAGATTAAGGGAAGAAGCAAGATTAATTTTGCTTCAATAGAGAAAGAAGTAGAGAGATTGGCATTAAAATACAATGTCGACTCCATAAAGTAAGTTGAAGACTTTCAGAATATCAGAAAACACGTCTATGAGAAGTATGGAATAAATGCATCATAAATGCATCAGTTGTAATGTAATCTCCCCTTCTTATTATCATAAATAATAAGTTGAGATTTTTGAAGATCATCTTGAATTATTAACTTCACTTGATGACAATTATCTTGTTGTCCAAGTTTTAGGTTATTTTTTATATTTTATCTTGTGCTAACCCCTTTCCTCTTACAGACTAGAATTGAGTTTATCTTTTACTCTTTTTGATATTAGTTGTATGGAATCAGTTAGGAAAGTTAGGTGGTGTCAATTTAGAGTTTTGGCATCATAAAAAAGGGGAAAATTGTTGGAAAAATTATTAAAGGTTTTGATTTATTCCAAAATCCAACTGATCCCAACCGAGTAGATGAAAGCCATCAATCTGAACTTAGCCAGAGCTCACTATTTGAGCATAAGGATTTTAATCTTTACAGGATTCAACCAGAAGAAGACAGCGTGACTGAAAAAGGCAACTCAGTTAAACCACAAGCTCAGCTGACCCACAAGCTCAGTTGAACCACAAGCTTAGCTAAACCACGAACTCAGTTGGACAGAAATTTAGTGGACTGCTCAACTTACCCATGCAGCTCAACCGTGAAGAGAACTTGTGTCGAAGTTAGACATCACAAACTAGAGAAGAGAAGACTTTGAAGACGTTGAAGGTAGAAGAGTTGAAGTCCAAATTCAAATCTAGTCGGAAGCTCAAGTCAGCTAAAAAACTTTCTATAAATGGACCAACAAAAGAGACACAAAAAGCGAAGCTCGCAGTTGTCATTTTAAGAATGTTTCCAATAAAGCAGGAGGAGAGACATGCTTTTAGAAGAGATCAAACGGCTCTTTTCAACGGCTAATTAGATCTCCATCTATAAATAGAGGTCTCCACAATTGAAGTAGAGAGAGAGAGAGAGAGAGAAAGAGAAAGAGAGAGAATCGTGCAGAGTAAAGAAGAAACAGTCGATTACCACTCTCTCCAGCAAGAACACCTTAGCCGAAGACCAGTAGAAGTCGAGTGTCCACACCTCCTCATGTTCTTTCATCTAGCCTCTCAAAAAGCCCCTTCTTTAATCGAGTCTAGAATATAGGTTCTTGCTTATTTTGGTTATGAGCAGCCCCTTCTTAGAACAAAGCCTCCACTTCTCTCTGTGTAGAAGGCTTTAAAGTTGGAAAAACCCCCAACCCCTAAATCTCAGGTCTGACTTTGAACCCGCAATCAAAGACACTAGGTCCCTTTAAACTCGCAATTCAAGGATAGGTCCCTTAGAACCCGCAATCTAAGACTAGGTCCTCTTAGAACCCGTAATCTAAGCTCAGGCTGTACACTTGCCTGCAAAAGGTTGCTTGGTACCCGTAAACCAAGTGGAACGTTTGTTAAGCACGTATAAGCTTATCAAGTGAATTACTTCTCCGAAAAAGAAGTCGTGGACGTAGGAGGTCAAACTCTGAACCGCGTTAAAATACTGTGTCCTTTACATTTCTGTATTTACATTTAGTTTTTTTACTTTCAGTTACCTAACCAACTAACTCTGCATACAAACTGCGCATACAAAAACTGTACTAAATTTTGGGAACTTGACCTTCCTTGTTTTCATAAAGGTTTCAGTTTAAGTAACGAGCTTTAATTTCCATCATCATCTGCATAGCTTAACTCTTTGAAAGCTCAGTTGGAATACACAGCTGATCCTCAGTTCAAGAAGTCAGTTGTGCACTCAACTGTGTGATCAGCTCAAACTGACCTTCTCAGTTGTTGAGTGAACTGACCTGAACAGTTAACTTAGTGAAAAGATTTTGAAAGCAAAAATCGGTAATGGTGTTCTCCCCCCCCCCCTTCCATACACCATATACTCATTACCGGGACCATCATCATCCACAGTGAACTCCAGTAAGGTTCTAACTAGCATTGGGTTTATCATCCTATAAAACAGACAAGGGAGAAACATAGAAGATATGCAACATAATAAACTAAGGGAGTTTTTGAAAGATTTGTTTAGGTGACCACTAAAAGAAAATCTCGCCTCACACCTAGTGAAACAAAAGAAGTAGTCTTTTGAACCAATGCTCTGATACCACTTGATGGTCCCAGTAATGAGTGAACTATTGTGTGGGGGGGGGATACACCAGTAAGGGTTTGTTAAAAACTTTTTTCTAAACTGAACTTAGTTAGCTCAACAACTATGAAAATTCAGTTGGAGCGATCGCTTAGTTTGTTATACAATTGACTTCTTGGACTGAGGGTCAACTATATGAATGTGACTGAGGTTTTAAACAGAGTGACTATGTGCAGAAGTTGTTGGTTGATTAGACTTGTTACTTTAACTGAAAAACCTTTTAGCGAAGGTCAGTTCGCATAGTTTTAGTACTGTTTTGAGAGAACATGTTTGAATGTGGTTAGTGGCAAAGGTCGGGTTCTAACAACACCTAGAGTTTCTTTATGTGTAGAAACAAAGGCTAAGTTGTGATTACATGTTCAAAACAACCTAGATCTTTGATTACGGGTTCAAAGGGACCTAAGTAATGGGGGTTTGGGATTTCTTCCAAATGTTGAAACCTTCTACACTTGGGAAGTGGAGATTTCGTCCTAAGGCTTTGAGTCTCAACTTTTACGAGGAATCGGCTTAGTAGATGGTGTTTACTTTTAGACTCAATCATAAAAAAGATTTTTGAGAGGATAGAAGGAAACTAAAGGAGGAGGACGAAAGTCTCTGCAACTTTTGCTTCAGAATACTTCAATGTTTTTTGCTGGGAGAGATTGCTTGCTCTAGATTCTTGCACATGGTTTTCATTGTCTTCTCGCAAGAAAGAAGGCCTTTTTTTTATTTATAGAGGGAAGGTTGGAATAGTTGTTGGAAAGAGCTGTTTGGTCTGTGCCACAAAGTATGGCTCTTTACCTAATCTCTACAAACTTTCCTAAAATGGCATATGCGAGGCTTGCTTTATGCATGTCTTGTACTTGAGTAGATTTGAATTTCAAATTTAAGTTCTTTTTTCTCCTTTGCCTTCTAAGTCTTCTGTTTCAGACTTCAGGACACGTGACTTCAACAAAGCTGATCAACATGCTGGACTACATGGCTTAGTTCTGGAGTCGATTGAGATGCTAACTGATTAAACTTGAACTGCCTTGGTCTTCAGTTGTCTTCTTCAATTTAATCCTGTAAAGATTGACCGAAGGTATGTACTCAGTTGGGGTCAGTTGGAATTTGGTAGAAATAAAAACCTAATTAATTTTTCCAACAGAAATTCATACTCATCCCCATCCCGCCCCCAAAATTTTGAACCCCATACCCGCTCCATTAAGGGTGGATCCCCGCGAAGAGTCGGATTCATGGGTAAAATTGTCATCCCTAGGAGTGACTCAATGATCGATATGTTGAGCCAACATCAACACTATGGATGCTATTAGCTTTTGATGAAAAACCCTAAAAAACTAGAAGGTCGTTGATATAAATTCTCATTATCATTTTGATAAAGATCGCTATAATTTATTGCTATTTTAGTTAGCTAGCTAGAAAAAAATAAAACTTAAATCCATATGCATACACTGTTATATAAGAAGAAACTTTGTCCACAGAAAATGCTATTCTCCCAAGTTTCAAAGAGCTATCACATTTTCAAAGTAAATGTGATGGTCCAGGTCACGAGTGTCTAATGTATTGGTGGGTGGGGGTGGGGGAATACACTAGTAGCAATTTTCATTCTGCTAAAAGTCTTTTCACTGAGTTATACTGCTCAGGTCAATTGGCTCAACAACTGGAAAAGTAAGTTGGAACTGCTCTACAACTGAGTTGCTCAGTTGGATCGAATTACACAGTTGGGGGGCACAACTGGCTCTTATGCCTAAAGATCAGCTGTATGTACCAACTGAGGTTTTAAATCAGTTTTGCATTGCGGAAGTTGGTGGCATTTTAACTCATTACAAAAAGTGAGACCTTTGTGAAAACAGGGAAGGTCAAGTTCCCAAATTAGTGCAGTTGTGTGCTTGTACAGTTTGTATGCTGGTCAGTTGGTTACGAAAATGAATGTAAAATACCGAAAGTAAATACAAAAAGTAAAGCACACAATATTTGAACATGGTTCAGAGATTAACTTCCTACGTCCTCGACTTTCTCTTCGGGTAAGTAATCCACTAGATAAGCTTAAGCGTGCTTACAAAACGCCCCACTTGGTTTCCGGGTACCAAGAAAACCTAACCAGTTCGATTACCGGTTCGAACAAGACCTTACAGCACATTTTCGGGCAAGTGTACAGTCAAGGTCTTAGATTTCGGGTTCTATGGGACCTAGTCTTTGATTTCGGGTTCTAAGGGACCTAGTCTTTGATTACTGTTTCAAAGGAACCTACTGACTTTTATTACAGGTTCAAAGTCGGACCTAAGGGTTGGGGGTTGGGCATTTTCCAACTAGGAAGCCTTCAACACTGAGGGAAGTGGAGGCTTCAACCGAAACTCTAGACTCAATCAAAGAATGGAATTTTTGAGAGGTTAGAAGGAAGAACTGGAGGTGGTATGAATACTCTACTTCTACTGGACTCCGACTGAGGTCTTCTTGCTGAGGAGAGAGGTGGTCTGCTGCTTCTGCTACTTCAACGTTTTCTTTTCTCTCAACTCTTACGCCTATGTGCGTATCTTCAATTTGCATCACTGAGTTGGAAAGTGGAGACCTCTATTTATAGAGGGAGATCTAACTAGCCGTTGGAAAGAGCCGTTTGACCTCTGCCAAAAGCATGACACTCCACCTGCTTTTCTGGAAACTTTCCTAAAATGGAAACTACGAGCGTTGCTTTTTGCACATCGCTGTTGTCGGTCCATTCATAGTAAGTTCTCCAATTGACTTGTGCTTCCGAGTAGATTCAAATCTGGACTGCAACTCTTTAGTGTTCAACGTCTTCAGAGTCTTCTCTTCTCCACTTTGTGACGTCTAACTTCAACATAGCTTCTCTTCATGCTGGAACTCTATGCCTTCAGCTACACTGCTCAGTTGAGTCAAGTGAGTTGTTGTCCAATTGAGTCCGTGCTTCAGCTGAGCTTGAGGTCTCAACTGAGTTTGGGCGTTAGCTGAGGTTGGATCTTAGCTGAGTTTGAGCCTCAAATGAGTTCTTCACAAACTTTCTTCTTCAGTCCGACTGTCTTCTTCTGCTTGAAACCTGTAAAAATAAAATTCCTACGCTCAAACAGTAAGCTCTAGCTAATATCAGACTAATGGCGTTCATCTACTGGGTTGGGGTCAGTTGGTGTTTTGGAATCGTTCGAAACCTTTTACTAATTTTCCCAACAATATGTCACATAAATTTTATTAATTTTAATACTATTAAATAAAATTCATAGCAAAATAAACGTTTCAAGACCAACTTGCACAACAAGATATATATAATGACACTTTTGTAAGAATACAACAAATTGACATTAATTAATATAGCTAGATTGGTAGTTTGCATAAAATATTCGGCAATTATGGCTAACATCTTTGACTTTAAATTCTTTTTGGTTGGGGAAAAGCTAAAATAACCATTTCGATCTCACAGAAATAAGAACTACTCTATTTTCTAGAAAAAATAAAAACGAGTGATTACTATAGATAATGTCTTTGTTTCGTACATATTTGCATTTTCATAAGATTCATGACTTGGCTCGTGAATTCGAGAATCATGATACTTAAATATTAATGTAGAAAGTTATCGACAAAAAAACTTCGGGTGGAGATGTTGATGTGTCCTAGGACAAGTTTTAGGTGTATAGGGAAGAGGGAAATATACCTATAGAATTTTCTTCTTAAAAAGTTTTCTGGGGAAATTAGTTGGAGGTGTTAACTCAGTCGAGTATTCAACTGACTATTTAGACAAAAGGTCAGTTGAGGATAGCCAACTAAGTATTGAGTGTGGTGCGAAAGTTGGTGGATTTTTGTAAGACTCGTTTATGTGAAAACTCAGTTAGTGGACAGGCAAGGTCAAGTTGTCAAAATACTTATGCGGTTTTTTATGCAAGTGCTTATATAGTCAGTTAGCGATCAATTTAATCAATAAATAGAATGTAAAGACACAAGCGATTTAATGAGGTTCAGAGTCACGCTCCTATGTCCACGGTTGGGAGTCCACTCAACGAATCCAGTTCACCTTAAAATTTAAACATGTCAGTTTACACGTGCTGAGATAACGTATGCTTGGATTGCGAGTTCCAAGCGACATACAATTGGATTAATTGTTCCAATAAGACCTAGTGATTAGATTGCGGGTACTAATAAAATCTAAAGTCTAGATTGCAGTTTCCAGACAACCTGGGTGACTGAGTTATAGGATCTGTCACTCCTAAAATACAAACTTTAAAATCTATGGGTTTATCCAACTATGAATATTGACTTGCAATAAGTCTCGAGATCGTTACAAGAAATAAACTTGCAATAAGTCTCTATTTCCTAATCTAGGCAAGTACAGAGGGGAGGTGCAACTAGTTTATTGACAGATTTTTGGTATGAACACTGGAAGTAGGGAAGGCTTCTCTGGAGAGTGTTCGTGTTCTTCTATTTATACGTTGTTGATTCAAACTAGCCATTTGAATCTTCTTCTTGAAGTCTTTTTTCATCCTTTGAATTTATTGTGAAGCTCTTTCGGACAACTGATGCGCGATGCTTTAGCCTGGGAGGAAGTCTTTGTCTGGACAAATAAGGAAATATCGTCTGCATGGTTATCATTGGTCCACGTAGCTTGAAGTAGTTTGAATTTGAATTTGAAATTGTTCAAAGTCTTCGCCTTGAATATTTTTCAGATTAGCTACATCTTCTATCTTCATCTCTCAATCTGGATGAGTCAATTGATCAATCAACCTGACTTGTTCTCTGCCTGAACACCTTCGACTGAGTCTCCAAGTTCCCCTTCAGCTTGAGACTTATAAAGTTAAAGCTTTATCTTGCTTAAACACTTGAGTTTATCTAGTAGACTCAGGCAACCATCTACTCGGTTGGGATTCACTTGGGGATTTGAAATTAATCAAAACTTCTTCCCATAGACATTGTACAGTACATCCGAGTCGCTCTAAAGCGTTCTATAGGTGCGTCATTTATATATGTATATATATATAAATTGGAGCATGCAGTGTCTATTAATTATTTGGCCTAGTGGTTGAAGCTTGCCCATTCAATTGACCCTACCCGTGTTCGAGCCTTCAAAGCAGAAGAATAAGGTTTGCTTTGTTTTGTTTCTCTCCCAACCCTCCCCCTCCCCCCTCTTTTCTTTATTTTATTATCTTTTATTTTTATTTTCCTAATTCTTTCTTTTTTCATTTTTTTATTATCCTTTCTTTTCATTTTCGAATTCTTCGATATTCTCTTTTTAATTATCTTCAAAAATGAGTATAATAGTCTTTGAAAATAAAAATAGTAATTTTAGTGGATGAAAGTGCATTTTTTCTTTCTGTAAATTAAATTTTTATAGAATAGGTAACATAGTATAATATTATTTCAAAAGTGTTAAGTCTTCACGGATGAAAGTGATAGTCCTGACGAATAATAAAAGGGATTCTCAAAATCCTTGTTCCCCTTTACATACTCTCCATATTTGAATCCCATAGCAAGAATTTCTTGCATTCTCTACTATTTTCTTGCCCGTTCTTAGCCTTGTGTTTTGGTTGTATTTCAGATCTCAAAATCTCAACTCAGAAAGATGCCTCCATAAACCGCCAAGCCCATTGCCACCTCTACCACCTCAATCTCTGCAGAGCTCGACGATATTCAATCGCTAGTGGTGTATGAAGCAGTACTTTCTCTGGCTCACTAAGAACACAGTGTTCTACGTCTGATTATTTTCAGACTGCTCGACTCAAATCTGAGGAAGTGGGTCTCTCATTAACCCAAATACATCCTTCCTTCTGCTGTCGCCGAGTATTATGTCAACGTGATGAAGGATGATAACGGTTACCACAACACTTTCGTCCATCTACCTGTCAGCAGTGCAGAAGGCTCCTATAGGAAGCAACGCCTCTCCATCGACATCGATCAGTGTTTGGGAGATAATATATGATCTTTTCAGCACCGGAGATGATTTGTTAGTGTTCTTCAAATCAGAGGTGTATCAGTTTATAAAGTCCATCACCCTGTCCAAAGAAGAATTCAAGGGTGGGATGCAACAGACGCAGTTGGAACCGGACACTAGACTGATCTTTGACATCGTCTTCAACTGCATGCACCTCCTGGCATGCTTCAAGGGAGATGTCAGTGGACTGAAGATGAGGCCGATGATGGCCATTTACAAAAGGAACAAGATTGTCTGGTTCAGTCATTTCAAGCATCAGCTTGAAACTGAGGGTCTGAGGATTCTCCATGCAAATGACAAGTCTTTCTCGTGCAAACATAAATTGATGTATGGAACCAAGGTTAGTTCCATCATTTTGCACGCAGCCCAGAATATGAAGGTCGACTGAGCTCACAAAGACAAGGAGACCATCACCGATAAATAAAGATTGTTCTGCGAGGAGAGCAGAATCAATGCAGTCTTGGCCCTTCAGTTCAAGGGAGCTACTCCCTCCAAAGGTGGAAAGAAGTGCAGTAGGACTGCTCAGTTGAAGCCTGCTACCTTAATTCGAACTCAACAAGTAACTAAGTCCCAATTGACACGAATGTTGAACGAACTCCGTCCCTGTCTCCCAAGAAGTCCAAAAATACCAAGCCCTCCAAGAAGAAGCCGACTTCCTCTCTTTCAAGGGATGAGGAGCAAGAAGCAAAACAAGAGTCTCTTGTTAAACCTCTAGTGATGAAGAAGTCTCGCACACTGACTCTCGCAGACTAGTCCAGTCTTCCAGTCTGGCGAGACATTTCCCAAAGAAGCTGCCTATGACCAATTTGGCACTCTTTTCAAGAGTCACAGAGGTCAGGATGCAGCCATCCAAGAATCCAGAGCCGGCCGAACTTTCCTTTCATCCAGCTCATCTCCATCTGACAAGTTCGAAAAGGACCTAGTGAAAACCAGCCAGAAAAGGACTGAAGATGGGGAATGCTCTGTGTGTTAGTGACTCAAACAAGTCTAGGGAATTAAATCTAGACTCGACATCACAAGAAAGTTTAGGCTTAAGAGCAGACGAGCTGCTTTGATACCACTATCTCACACCCCGTGTTCGGGGGGTGTGAAAACGACTAGAATCCATTGGACAGTGAGGTGAAACCTCGAATACAAACATAACTCGATGAGGGATCATGCTCGGGAACAAGGGAATGTAGATTGAAAGCGATAACAAATAGAATATGCTTTCAAATCCAATCTCAAACAACGAGCATTAATAAATAATTTAAGTGTCAAAAGGCAATTGAAACAATATAATCCAATTCAAGTAGAAGTAAAAGGAAATACAAGAATAGTTTCGAGCATTAAGCTCATTGTATCGACACAACGTCAAGTACTAAAATTCAAATAAATAAACAAGTTTGTTTATCATGCAGCGGAATAACGTCTCAACTCCTACAATTACATATATGAAGATATGCAATTGCAAGGTATAATTTGAATAGCAGATATGAATCAATCTACCACATAATCTCGTATGTCGAGAAGTAGGCCTCCTTCTCAAACACTGTGATCGGTCCAACCGAAGCAAGGCTCACAATCACGTCAAGCAATTAATAACAACACGTGTGTCCCTGTCTCACACAGGATAATCATAATAACTCAAGTAGATTATTTAAACATACCAAAACTCAGATAAAATGGCAAGTCAATATATTTAAAAACTCACATAATATGGTAATAATAATCACATTCGTCGATTTGTTTTCGGTTAAAAAGCCCACCTGACTGCTAGGGTTTGTCGGGTTAGCTGCTTTTCTTCTTGCTTTCACTTCGGGGTCCTGCTCGTTCCTTCACAAATAATATCTTATAAGGCCGAGACTACTTATTCGAAAAACGTAATGAACTTTAACGCTCGGCTGAAGGACTTCTACTCGACTCGGGTTTCGTATCTTACCTCGACTTATCTAACTCGATCATTCTCAATCTATCGATTCTACCCAAATACTAAACCAACTTACTCTCAGACTCATATACTTGACTCAAAAATATCTAACTTATTTTATTAATTAAATAATTCACAAAAGACAGAAAATTACTATTCACGTCACACATCTCGTTTTTCTCGATTTCTCGAGTTAAACGATCTTAGAAAATTACGAGATTAATTCTCGGGTTCTAATATCACAAATAATTCACAAACAAACTTTCAAATCAAAAATCGAACATTCACAAACAGGTATACGATCGACTTCAATAAATAGTCGGAAAAAGAAAAATTTTCCAATTATAATTAAATATTCTAGAAAAATTCTAGAAAATTATATTAATTTAATTAATCATAATTATAAACTCGGTTACTCGTTCAAGACTCGGTTATTAATTCATGCTGACTTGACTCTGCTCGGTTCTAATTTTTAGAAAATAAAAGTTGTTAAATTTAAATGAATTTAGTTTCATTTCTCTTATTTAATTTAAGGATTTTAATTATAAAATTTTGTAATAAAATCCGAAATTCTTATTAAAATTTTACGAAATAAAGTTTTAGTCTTTTTCTCGTAAAACGTGTCATCACTCAGAAATTTTACCAAACTCGGTAAAAGATTCTAATTATTTTTTAGTTAAATTCGATTTTCCATTAATTACATTTCATTACTCGACAACTTCTTCATCATAACTTGTATTCAAAAATTTCGAAAAGAGACACTATTTGTTTTAACTTCATCTTTATTATCGATTCATCATATTAATCAAATCTAACATGCAATATCAAGAATCATCAACTTCATTCTCATTATTTGGTTCGAAAAATTCCTAAATAATTATTCTTCTATTTCCTCTTATTTCATAATCTTTATTTCATCAATTCATACATCATCTAATCATATATCATCAAGAACATCATATTTTCATCAAGAACATCATAAAATCTTCAAGTCATACATATATACATTTTCGGTACACACATGCTCACATATTTCATCACTTTTCTCATTCAATCACATACATAGAAACTCTTTAATCTTAATCTAGAACAGAAATTCATCACTCAAATCATGCTTGAATCATCAACACAAAACACATCCAAAAATCCTCAAAAATTTCGGTTTCTTCTTCATACATATATATTTTAGTTTTTCTCTTCCAACATCATCACACATATATACACACATATATACACACAAGGATCATGAATATCACACTCCAAATCAAAAATCAAAACTCTACCCTTTTACCCAAATTTTTGGCAGTTTCAAGAGAGGGAAAGGGTTCGATTTTTAGCTCCTATTTTCTTCGATAAATATCACTCAAAAGATCAAAGATCAAAGCTAGAAAGAGACACTTCGATTTTCTTGATGGGGGAATCATTTTGATTAAACTAAAAAGAAGGAAAAATGGAGGATTTCTAGCTAGAATTCAAAAAGAATCAAAGAACTTACTTAGACTCAAAGGTTTGATCGATCAAAGGGCTTCAATCCTCGCTCTAAGCTTTAAACCAACCAAAATTGAGCTCCATCCTTGCTCCTATGGCTGCTGATTTTTAAAAGAAAAAGGAATTGTTGAAACCTAGTCTTGAATTGATCATTACGACGAGAGGATCTCAAATACCTTATTAGATTAGTCGGTGGATGATCGGAGACTAAGTTATCTTCATCTTTGGAGCTTCAAGAAGGTTCATCAATGGAGTTTAGTGTGTGTGTGTGTGTTGGCCAAGAGAGTTAAGAGAGAGGGAGAGAGGTCGGTAGTGAGAGAGAGGGAATGAAGAGAGAGAGATGATTGAGAGAGAGAGATGTTTAAGACAGAGAAAGGAGCGTGAGAGAGAGTGAGGATTAATGAGAGTAGGATAGGTTTTTAATTGAATTAGTTGCACCCAATGATCAAAAACGCGATATAAATTTCGCCGGAAGAAAAAGTTATCCGGTGCAATCTATCCCTAATTTCTCATTAAACTCTCAAACAATTTGAAACTCACCACGACTCTTTCTCGACATCGGAATTCTCTCTACTCCGTCTCAAACTTCACCAAATAATTCAAGGAATCCAAAAATCAAGTTTTCAAATCAAAATTCCGACGAAGAAAAAGTCGGAATCCACTATTTATATTAAGGTTTTCTAGTCCTTCAACTGAATTTTCTCTCGGACGATTTCTGACGACTCTTTAACCTATCTCAAAGCTTCTAAAATCATTTAAAGACTCAAAAGACACTAATTTGACGAAATTCAGAAAAATTCGTTAAATAGCAAAAACTCGAGAAAAGTTACTATTCATCCAAAAACGAAACTTCTCAGAATTCTTTAAAATTCAAACTTAAACTCACACTCACATAATCATGCTCAGTCAATTCATCACACAATCTATTCGGATAACTGAAACGATAAAAATCACATAAGGTCATTCAATGCATTTTAGTAATTTTACGAGAAAATTTCTTTTCTCGGAAATTTTTATCACACAAGGGCACATAATTAAGGCACATAAACTCATTTAAGACGAACTTAACGACTTATAAAGGATCGGGGTATTACATCCTCACCTCCTTAAAATAAATTTTGTCTTGAAATTTACTAATCTTGAGAAAAGAGCTCGGGAAACTTTTCTTTCATCTTATCCTCGAGTTCCCACGTAGCTTCTTCAAGATCGTGGTGTCGCCATCTAATATTAACTAAGGGAATCGATATCGTTCTAAGCTGCTGGATTTTACGATCCAGAATTTCCTCGGGTCTTTCTTCGTAACTCAAGTCCGGCTTCAGAGTTACATCTTCTTGGCGAATTACGTACTTCGGATCGAACACATACTTACGCAACTGCGAAACGTGAAACATGTTATGCGAATTTCTGAAACTTGGTGGCAAAGCTAACCTATATGATAGTGCTCCAATCTTTTCTAGGATTTCGTAAGGTCCTATAAATCTAGGCTTTAGCATTCCTTTAACTCCAAATTGATGTGCTCCTCTCGAAGGAGAAACTTTCAAAAAGACTTTACTTCCTATCTCGAACTCTATTTCTGATCCTTGATTGTCGGCATACGACTTCTGCCAACTCTGAGCTTCTTTGATCTTTTCATGAATCTGACGGACAGATTCTATCATCTCCTCCATAGCTTCGGGTCCTATTACTTTTCTCTCGCCTACTTTGTCCCAGTAGAGCGGAGATCTAAACTTCTTTTCATAAAGGGCTTCATACGGGGCCATTCCAATTGTATTCTGATAACTGTTGTTGTAAGCAAACTCAACTAAAGGTAAAACCTTCTCCCAATTTTCACCTTTATCAAGCACCACGACTATCAAAATATATTCCAAAACTTGAATCGTCCTTTCTGACTGACCATCCGTTTGAGGGTGGTAGGCTGTACTGAACTGCAACTTCGTTCCTAGCTCTTTCTGAAAACTTTCCCAAAAACGGGAGGTAAACTTGGAATCTCGATCAAAAGTGATCGTCTTAGGGATTCCATGCAATCTCACAATCTCATTTACATATATCTGAGCCAACTTATCTGATCCATAGGTGATAAGAATAGATATGAAATGAGTTGACTTTGTCATTCGATCCACAATCACCCATATGGATGTATTTCCCTTCTTTATTTTTGGCAAACCCGTTACAAAATCCATATTAATATCATCCCACTTCCACGACGGGATTGGTAATGGTTGGAGAGGTCCAAAAGGTCTTTGATGTAAGGACTTCACTTGCTGGCATGCTAAGCATTTTTCCATAAACAAGGCCATGTCCTTCTTTATTCCTAGCCACCAGAATTGCTACTTCAAATCCTGGTACATCTTCGTACTGCCAGGATGGGCGGTATACGGGGTATCATGGGCTTTACTCGTAATCTTGTTCTTTAGCTCTTCATCATTTGGTACGTACAGTCTACCACGGAACAACAAGGCATTGTAGTTCAACTCTTTGAAATCTTCAACTCCTTCCTTCCTCACTTTTAGCCTTAAATCCTCTAACTTTCCATCTTTTCTTTGGCCATCTACGATACGAGCTCTATGGTCTGGCTCCACTACTAGAGATGCAATAACTTGCTCCATTGACTTCGGAGGTTGAATTACGTCGATTCTCATCTTTCCCAATTCTTCGATCAACGTCTTTTCATCGGATAGGAGAAATCCTAACTCCGAATTTTTCTTCCTGCACAATGCATCAGCTACAATCTTTCACCAACTCAAGACATCGCCTTTGTCTCATGTTCAACTCCTTCTACTCGAAGAAATACTTTATACTTTTGTGATCCGAAAAGATTTCGCACTTGGCTCCATAAAGATGATGTCTCCAAATTTTGAGAGCATGTACTATTGCTACAAATTCGAAGTCGTGCGTCGGATACTTCTTCTCATGAGGTTTAAGTTGTCTTGAAGCATATGCTATCACCTTTCCTTCTTGCATCAACACGCATCCTAAACCTTTGGATGATGCGTTTGTAGAAATGACATAGTCCTTTCCTGCTTTAGGAAAGGCTAACACTGGGGATGTCGTCAATCTTGACTTGACCTCTTAGAAACTTTGTTCGCATTCTTCCATCCATCTAAACTTGGATTCCTTCTTTAACAAACTCGTCATCGGTTTTGCTATCTTGGAAAATTCTTCTATGAATCGCCGGTAGTAACCTGTCAATCCAAGGAAACTATGGACTTCATGAACTGAGGTTGGAGATTTCCACTCTTGAACTACTTGCACTTTGGTTGAGCTAACCTTAGTTCCTTCGGACAAAACAACATGTCCTAAGAAATTTACTTCCTTTAGCCAGAATTCACACTTACTGAATTTGGCATACAACTTCTCTGATCTCAATTTTTCTAACACGATTCTGAGATGTTTCTCGTGCTCTGCTTCATCTTTTGAATACACCAAGATATCTTCTATGAATACTATCACGAATTTATCTAAGAATTCATGAAAAACACGGTTCATTAGATCCATGAATACAACTGCGGCATTTGTCAAACCGAAGAGCATCACAATGAATTCGTAATGTCCATATCTTGTTCTAAATGCAGTTTTTGGAACATCTTCTTGCCTGATCTTCAGCTGATGATATCCAGATCTTAAATCAATTTTGGAGAAAATACTGACTCCTTTCAATTGATCAAACAGAAAGTCTATCCTTGGCAAATGATACTTGTTCGTGAGTGTAATCTTGTTGAGCTCTCTGTAATCAATGCACATTCTCAGACTACCATCCTTCTTCTTCACGAATAGAATTGGTGCTCCCCAAGGGGAAACACTTGGTCTAACAATTCTTGGAACTGAATCTTTAACTCTTGGAGTTCTTTCGGAGCCATTCTGTACAGGGCCTTAGAAATCGGGGCTGATCCGAGCTCAAGATCAATCGTAAATTCCAACTGCCTATCGGGAGGTAATCCTAGCAAATCTTCTGGAAAAACATCCTTATATTCTCTTACTACTGCTACATCTTTGATTACAACTCTTGCTCTTCATTCTTATTTACGTAAATCAGGTATACTTGCATATTCTTTTTCCTCATTAACTTCTTCTCTTTCATAGCCAAAATAATCAGCATACCCTTCTTCGTTCTTCTTTCAACTCCATGAACTATGGTCGGCTCTTTTCCAGGAGGTTGAAACATAATCTGTCTCTGATCGCATCGGATCGTTGCAAAATTTTTGGTTAACCAATCCATTCTGAGGATTATATCCACATTCCACATCTGGATTAGAGTTAGGGATTTTGCGGATAACGTACGATTTTCGAACTCTAATTCAAATTCGAACAGACACACGACACTAACGCAGATCTACCCAAAGGGGTTGAGACTCTAAGCTCTTGGTTCGACTCTTCTACATCTAAGCCAATGGTTTTTACACACGCACTAGCTATAAATGAATGCGATGCACTAATATCAAACTAAAAGATAATGGGAACACCTTTAAGCTTTCCCATACCTGTGAAATTTCCTTGGTCTTTAACTCCGGCTTTTTGCTCGATTGCGAAAACCCTCTGGTAGTGCAGCGGCTCCTGCTGCGAGGGCTGCTACTTCTGAGGCTGCGGCTTGTGCTGACCCTGGGGTTGCTTTGGATGCGGAGCTCCTTGTATAGCTCTCATCTGTGAAGACGGGTATTGATTCGGTCTTCCACCGCTCATTCCTCGTTGTTTAGTTGGGCACTGGTTCGAAAAATAACCAGGTTGTCCACAAGTATAACAGACGTTGCATTCTTCGGGAGTATACGTTCTCTGTTGGGCTTCCCACCAGTAGTCAGCGAAACCTTTAAGTTCATACGTCATGCATTCGAGACACTCATGATCACCACAATGAAGAAAATGAAAAATTCGCTCTAGAGAACAAATCTAGTGCTCGGCTTCTGCGAGACTGCCTTTACCATCAAAACTCAGCGGGTTTTGTCGAAGAAAAAGCTCTTCGATTCGACATTCATTTTGAAGAGGCAGGGTCTGATCCCATCGCTATTCTTTATCGTTTTGCTTGGCTCTCTCGTTTCTTCTTCTTGGAGGCATTCTGAAGGAAATGCTAAAAATTAGAAAAGTTCGGCAAACCTACTTGGAAATTTTCTAAACTTTTGAATGCTTCTCCTCCTAAGAGGAAACATGATTCTCGATCGATACTTATCGCGCATTTAGGAAAGAATTTCTCTTAGGTAAAGCATTCAAACTGCAATTCAAATATTTCTCAACACGTCTTACCACAATCAATCATACAATGGCATGTCTCACTAATATAATCAAATACACACAATCATTCAAGCAATTGCATGAATATACAATAATTTCATCAATTTCTACTTATCACAAAACATCATGCTCAACAATTTCTCATATACTCAATCAAACATAGCATATATCATTGGATAATTTCAAAGATCCTTTCCTTTGTCATTATTTTTCTTCTTTCCCTCTACCTCGCAAGGCACTGCTTCATGGGTAGGCAGAGATGCTTCGAGGTGCGGTGGACGGTTCGATCCTCTTCCTTCTTCATACCTCGGGCTTCTTCCAAGTTTACAAACTTGTCCACTCTATCTCTTTTGGCTAGAGAACTGAGGAGATCTCTATCACACAAGCCTTGTGTTTGGGCATGCATCTTTACTTCCGAGATAACCATGGGCACATCCAATGCAGCAGAGTTGAATCTCTGAAGATAATCTTTAAGGTTTTCATGGAAACCTTGCCTGAGAGACATCAAGTATACAGAAGTACGACTTTGCCTTCGAACACCGATTTAGTGAGAGTTGTGAGAAAAACTCTACACTTGACTTTATCGGTATGTTGGTGGAGGGTGGAGCCATTCTTAAAACTCATGAGGTGTTCCATGGGATCAGTAGTGACATCATATTGTTCCCGTATCCCTCTGAAAGTTGCTAGTAAAGTTTCCTGCAGTATTGCATTACTGAAAGGAGAACTAATTTCATCGATGTCATTGGATCGGGATTCAATAAGCGCCTCTTCATCTCTTTCATTTCTTTTCTCAAAGCAGCCACCTCTGTGCCGGTGGCAGATGCCGATTCGGAATAAGTTTGGTAGGAAGCAGTGTCACGCCCCGACTCTCGAGGTGCGACTTACGAACAACAACACAATCTAAACCACTAACAATCAACTCAAATGAGGTAAACATGCTCGGGGAAAACGATTATGAGAAACAAGGCAATCGAATTAGGCTTCCAAAAACATAACGAAGTAATATCCGAGCATCTCAAAATCACTTATGACGGAATATAAATAAGAATTTCATGCTGACAGGGATAGGATTCCAACAAATACGAGAATGCAACATATACCAAGTCAAGAGAATCATATTCAACAAAAGGTTTTAAAGTCAACGAGCCTATAGCTCGGAAGCACAAGTCAAGAAGTTAAGAATTCAACAAGTATTCAAAATCATCGAGCACAACACTCGGAATCAAAAACATGAGTATCAGAGTATAAGTATCAACAGACATCAATTCAAAAGGGTTGCAGCGGAAACATGCATCAAAACCCCAACATCTGCACGTATGAAGACGTACAAATGCCAGTCTGATATTCAACTCGACTCAACCAAAAGAACCACACCACACCACCAAGTATCCATGCTATCGCCATCCAGTCAACCTGCACGTTTAGAAACACACGCAGGGCTGAGTACTTCGTACTCAGTGAACACAAGCCAAAACATTTGAATAAAGATGCTTTTTAAAGCTATAACAATTGAACTTGCCTTGCCGAACATCACAAGTACTTAAGCAGTTTAAAAACAGTTTTACTTGTGCATGTTAAAAACATTTTCTTAAAACAGACTGCGCAGTCAAACATAACATATAATAATAGTATGCATCATCTGTCATAAACAATCTTACTGTGCCGAGAAGTAGGTCTCCTTCTCGAACACTGTGACCGGCCTAACTGAAGCAAGGCTCACAGTCACCTCAACATTAAACATACCACACGTGGGTTCCCTGTCTTTCACAGGATAATAACATCTTCACATAAACAGATGATAACACATACCAAACTTCAATAACAACGGCAAGTCAATCGCATTTAAAATCTTATCATAATACTTCATAGCATAAATAACTTGTATCGGTAGTTTTGGTTCAGAAAAGCCCACCTGACTTCCGAAGATTCTAGCTAGGCGGTTTAAGGGCTATTTGTCCTTGCTTAGTGATTCGTCCGGCTCGATCCTTCACAGTTCGAAATCGATAAAGGAAAAATAAGATACGCAAAAGACGGACAAAAAGGCGTTGAACTCAACTGAAGGAACTCTACTTGAGTCGTTTCTCTCTTCGCTTTAACTTTTCTAAAGGATCTCGCGTTTTCGTCTTTAAACTATTAACTCTACTCGATGATTGGTTAAGACTACTAACCAATGTCTTAACACTTTCTCACTTTAATTATTAAACGTCGTCTATCTACCTTCCATTACTTGATCTTCTTTTAAAAACTAAATCACTTCTTGACTTAATAAATCAATAATTCCATCATCTTACATACAAACAATTTAGTAATTCTTCACATCACAATGAATATCATGCATTTAAGTACTTATTCAATCATATAATGAATTCAAATAAATCAAACATACTTCAACACACATTAAAATTTATTTGATTTAAACAATAGAATTTAACTCGATTATGAAATTTCTTTTTCTAAAGACTTAAACAATTTAATTTGTCTTTTCTCGTCTTATAACCATTCTTTGTTCTAAATTTATTATCTTATGAAGTATTTTATAGCTTTTACCCAATCAAAACAAATTCTCTTTAATTATTATTAAACTCTTATGAATTTGGAATTTCCTTTCCACTTCTAACTCGACTTTCATTTCAACTATTATTTTTCCAATTATTAACTTGACAATTCTTCTCGGTTTATTTTTAATTTGCATGGTTTGAAAACAACCCACTTAGTTAATTTTAATTAATTTCTTTCAAAGCCATTACTCGACATCTTATTCCATTATAATTTTCTTGATTAACTATACAAGTGTTTTAACTTATCTCGTCTAGCATCTTTTCTCAATTTTGATTAAAACTTCTTTTCACTTCTTATCAATTAATCCTTTTAAACTCGGTTTTCTCAATTCTTGCTTATTTATTTAATAAATTCTTCTTCTTTGTTCTTAACTTTTAAACCACTTTCTTACTTAATAATTTTCTTTATTATTCAATAAATATTTTTATAAAAACTAGTTCATCTTATTAGTTAAATTACAAAATATCTTCTTGACTTAGTTTATTAGAAATTCAAATCTTTAAGTTTTATTACAAGAAAACTTATTAGATATATCTTTTATATACTTTTCAATTTTTTAACATTTTCAAAGCTTCTAAACTTCATTCTTTTTGTTACAAAAATTTCTATCTTTTATCCATAATTTAAACTAGTATTTATGCACACATTATAACATCTAAACATTAAATCTTCTATATTATCATGAATTATTTTCTTTAATAACTTTGCATGCAATTCCATTTTCTTAAACTTGACAACATGTATGATTACATCAACATATCATATAATAAATTCATGATCAAAACATCACTCAATTCATCAACAAAATCAACAAAATAATTTCTCCAATTTTTAAAGAAACACACGGCATTGATACATATTTTAGGTCAATTCATTTCTCAATTTTTCATGCATATAATCTCATTCTAAACATGATAAAAATCATAAATCAAGCATCAAAATAACAATAACTCAAAGAATTCATATTTTCCTATTTTTCCTATAATTTTCGGTATTAATCAAATTTTTTAGGGATTTAATTTCTTTTTCTTCTCTTAATTCACCGATTAAATCCTAATGTTCGATTCTTCTAACGATTTCTTCTCACTCGATCTTCACAAGCACAACCTAAGTTTGCCTAAACATAAATAATTACCATGCATGCATGTTTTCTTTCTTTTAGGACTTAGAGATATACATAATATACAATTAATCAAATGAATAATCATACTTTGAAAATTAAAAGGGATTTTATCTCTTGGCTTCTTAGGATCGAATGGAAGGGGATTGAGCTTCAAAACTTGAACTTGAATGAAAGGAATAACTCTTCTTGAATCCTCAAAGAAAAGATTAACATAAAAATTAATCATCCATCTCTTTAGGGCTTAAGAGCCAAAATGAAGAAAATGGAGGATGATTATTGAATTTAAATCAAGAACTTGGATGGGTTTTTACCTTTTTCTTGAAAATATGGATGGAATAGATGGAGGATGATGTTCTTTACTTCATTTCCATGGATGATAAGCTTGAATTCAAGGTTGCATGGAAGAAAACCAAAATGTAGGTGTGTGTGTGTGTGAATGCCGTGAGTGAGGGAGTGGGGAGGGAGAGAGAGTGTTTTTCTTTTCTTTCTTTGGTTGTTGGATGAAGATGAATGAATGAAATGAAATTCATTCTTTTGAAGTAAAGAGAGAAATCGAGAGAGAGAGTGTATGGAGCTTGCATGTGCATCCAACAAAGAGAATAAACATGATGACATGTAGTATTGGAAATTGGAAATGTTTTAAGTGATTGATAGATAGTTGATGTGATGTGGTTTGCATGTAATCTTTTGGTAAGATTGCTAAGAAGACATAATGATGATAATTAGTATTGGGAATTGGAGAGAGATGGGAGAGGGGTGATGAGGTGGCGTGAAAGGGAGAGAGGTGACGACACTTGTCCTCGTTGTGTCGTTACGGGTATTAATTACCCGATCGTAAAGGTTTTCCGGATAAAACGATTCGTATTAATTCTTTTATGCTATAAATGAGTCTAATCTCTCCTCGTCTCATTTCCGACACTAAAACATGTCAATCCTATTTCACGTCTCAATTAAAAGATTAACGGTTCCGATCATTTAGTCTTTTAAATCTTAAAAGAATTTAGTCGGCTTGTTAATCTGTTATTAATCTTTAAAAGATTAATTCCTCATTACTCTTTCTCAATTTATCTCGGATAAGCTCTTATCCTATCTCAATGACCTTAAAAGAAATTCTAGGTTCAAAGACCTTAATTCAACTCTATTCTAAGTTCATCGGCGTAAAGAAATTCCTCGGCGATCAACATTATTCTATTTCAATTAAACAAACTCTTCGGGATTTTTCTGGAAATTAATCTCATACTCATTCTCATATAAATAAACTCAACATATTCATCACATTATCATTTCAAGAAATTGAACAGATAAATTAACACAATAACACATAAGACATTCCAGACGTTTTACTCATTTCTCTTTATTTTAAAAGAAAATTTTTATTCCACAAATCTCATCTTTTAACTTACTCGGTTAGTTATTACGCTCTCTAAAGGTATAAAAGCTCGGGGTATCACAAGCAGACTGATCTTCTTCATCAGGTCGGGCTGCCCAGGAAGCTTCCAACCACTCTCTTCTATTCATACAACCCCTCTCGGGAATGTAGGGCACTCTTGAGCACAGACCATATCCAGAGTGTTGCGCTCTATGAGGAAGAGGAAGTTTTCTTTCGGAGGAACGTTTCCTCTCCTCGAGATTGGAACTTTCCCTTATTTCTTCTAAGTGTTCCCTCTGACTCTTTTCATTCTCCCTAGCAACCTTTCCAGAAGTTGATGTTTCTGAACGGGATCCAAACCAAACATATACCCTGAGTTTGAGGATGTGGCAACCATGTCAGGATAGGCAACCGTTCTAGGTTGGGCAACCATGCCAGGTTGTGTAACCCTGCTAGGTTGGCTATTCAGCAGTGCACATTCCTCAAACTTTTTCCTCAGATTTTGGGAATAAGTTGTCAATATCATGTATGTTTGTGGAATAGCTTAGATTTTTCATTTTGTCTTTTCGCAACAAGAACATATAATATTCAATCCAATAATATCCATATGCATTTAAATATATACATCAAAACCACATATTTCTAGCAAATAATCATGCTTCGATATGCTCTATGGTCATATTTTTCTTGATAGCAGATTTTCTTGACAGCAAATAATCATGCTTCGATATGCTCCGATATGCTTAGATATGCTCCGATATGTTTCGATGCACATGTATATAAGATATATATCCATATTCATGCTTATTCATGGGTTTATCCATACGAAATTCATCATATATGCAGATATGGTTTTAAGAAAATGAGTTCATGCATATATCGATCTTGATATCCAAGATGTTTTTTGAAAGAAAACTGTAAAGCAGATCTCACGCCTTAGTTTTGACTTACCACAGACGGGGCCAGTTGATGGGGTTGAGATTTTGTGATCCTCGAACACATAGATGTTTAAGAATCATAAACACATAATAAGTACCTTGTGTCGACGAGATTATGTTGAGAAGAGCTTCTCCACGTGGATTTAGGGCTTGAATTTCAACCTACAAAGCGTAATGCCGAGTTATGTATCGGTGTCGCGTCTCTGACGATCAAGTTAGTGTGTGTTCAACACGAAACTTGAGAGAAATCAACGAGTTCTATCATAGATCAGAGGTAAAATGAACGTGATAATGAAGATGATACCTGTTGATATGTAGTGAAATCTGTATATATACCTATAAAAAGTAAGGGTATTTCGGGAAGACTTGGGAAGTCTCCTAGCCGACTTAGGTAGGGGAAACTTTCCCTACTTTAGTTGATGTGATAGGTCAGTACCGACGTCTTTCTAAGATATTTATGCCTCGAGATGACAAATCCGTACTGTACTTCAGACCAGCTGTCAATAAAGTATAAGTGAGCAGTGTTACCCTCCGGTAACATTCCTTCAGGACAAGTCCCCACAGAGGTAAGTTTCCCTGAAGACAAGTTTCCAGTGAGGTAACATTCCCTCAAGTCAAGTTTCGATGCTTCGGGGTTTGTTTCCCCAACACTAAGAGTGTTGAAGCAAGGTTGCCTTCCAGACAGAGGAGCACTTAGAGTGCTGAAGCAAGGTTGCCTTCTAGGCAACCAAGATGTACAAAAGGTGTCCCATCAATTAGAGAAGCCCAAGACCGAGGAAGGATGCAGTGTCCCCTTGCCTGTTCCTCGCCATCAAGATCTACAACTCCAATAAATGGTGCTGCTCAACTACTCGGTCATAGGCATACTTGACATTTCTATCTATTATGCCCTTGCCTTTGCTTGGCATGGTACAAACCCTCACCGAATGGAGATCACCCGCTAGGTCAAAACTGCCCATAAATTCTGCTCAAATCTCTCCAGAGTCACTAGACTCAATTGAATGAACAAATGCCTCACGAATATCTCACATATCAACAAGTAATCATTTCCCCCACCCAAATCTCACTAGGGGAACTACTCACACATATTGAAATGCATAATCATGAAGGTAAATAAACACATGAATAACATAAAATATTAAATACTTGAATTAAGAAAATACCTAAGGCAAACCGCCTTGGATTTGTTCACGACAGGAATTGAAATGAAAGCGAGTAAATTGTTTTGTGCGAAAACGTAAATGAACTGAAAGTAAATTGTATCTTGAGCTGAATACTATCGAATGCTTGGGGTAACCAAAGTTGTGCCAGACATTATAGACCCAAAAAGATAGGAAAAATAGGGCCAAAATGGCCCAAAAGTCGAAGACGCATCACATCTACACACTTGAACCATACTTGCCCGCAAGTATGCAGGTGGATTCACAAAATGACACCAAGAATAGAGATGAACGAAAAGGAACAAAAACTTCAAGAAATGAGAATTCGTAGTTAATTGGATCAGCTTATATATGCATGCATCAACCATGCAATCCAAGCACATAACCTTGAGCCCAGAATTAACATGTATAGAATGCAGCATTCTCTCACACTCCCAAGTGTATGGTTGAGTGTTTACTCTCACACTATGCCACTATTGATTCTCCTATAGGCTTGGTTATTGATTCATAACAGAGTCTTAGTGCAAGTAAAATTCATCAAAGGGACTTTTTAGGTTCATATTGGGCACACGGAATGGGAGTTAGAATTTCTGGATAGTAGTTTAAAACTTCGTTCCAGTCATACTATCCTTTCTTTTTTGTATTGTACTCCCAGTTTCTCTTTTCTTTCTTGTTTAGGGCTTATTTTTCTTTGTTTGATCTAGCTTGCTTCTTACTTTATCATTTTATATTCCCAGTTATTCTTTCTTGATCCTGCTTTCACACTTGGAGTGTTAAGTTGCCCTTATCTTTTGTACAATGTAGGAGTCACCTCTCTTATTCAATTCAACTCAAAGATTATGAAAAAGTTAAGTTCGGCTCAAAGTGGTTAGCAAGGATTGTTCTAGCTAAAGGAATAAATTCAAAGGCTCTAGATCAAAGGAAACTGCCCTAATCATGTGAATCTCTACCAGCCAGCTAGAATCTACAATCAAGTTTTAGGATTACCAAGCAACATAGTCACACCAAGAATAAATGCAAATCAGGCTCAAGAACTCACAAACGAGAGAATTTAGTATGCTCACTACTGCATTCACATGTAATTCTGCTCATCATGCCATCAAACTCCCAAACCAAACAGCATGCATATTTCACCAACCATTTAACTCGCACAACACAGACTCTAACTATACACTAGATGAGCTAGAGGCTTTTTAAGGACTGTAACTATGGGGTATTCGACAATTAAGGACACTTTTATGCTGACCTACTATGTGAGGACATATATTAAGGAAACTAACACTCCGTAGGATAATTTCTGACCCGATCGGGCTCAATCGAACGTGAATGGCACGTGCTCGAATTTTTTAGCCCGAATGCCTAGGTGGCATCCCAAATCATTTCCATGTCGGCCCACCTATCAATCATAATAATAAAAAAAAAACACAATCGATTTACTTAAATAAAAAACATCTTCCTCTCTCTCTATCTCTCTCTTCTCTTCTCTTTCTCCTTGCCGATTACTGCCACCACCTTTCTTCTCCTCCTCCGGCAAAATAACAACTTCCAACCTCACCACCATCGTCTCATGCTTACTCCCGTCTTAGCTCCATCTTGTATCTTTCTCTCTAACCCTCTGTAATTACCTAAAATCCCCAATTCGAAAACCTTATGTTCCTAATTTGCAAATTCTTCTCCTCTCTGAAATCCGGTGAACTTCTCCAATCCTGGCAGCCATCGCCATCTCATCTCTGCAGTAGCAACGAATGGCAGCGGTGTAGAAGCCACCTCCTCTGTTCGCTCCTCCCATCTAATCGGCTACAACAACAGCCAAAGAAAAGGCCATCGCCGCACTCAGTTGTTCGCCACTCCCACCTCGCATAACCAGTGCCACCGCCGCCGTTGCAGCTCGCCTCTGTAAGTCTTTCCCTTTTTCTCTGTATTTATTCATTTATTTCTATCAGCATCCCACCCTAATTCTCCTCTATTTCCCTTTCAGATTATTTCTGCCAACCTTGCGGTCGCCACGACCTCTTCATCGGCCTCTAGAATCGATAGTAGCAGTTCGTTATTAGGCCGACGTCGCCACGGACGTTCCATACAACCCCTTTCAAACTCACTTTATCTTCTCTCCATCCGACGACATATGCCACCCTTCATCGGCAATCACCACACTCAGCCGCTGGCTTTATCCCCTCTCCCTCTTCTAGTCAAATTTCAATCTCTACTTAATTAAAGATAAAAATAGATTTAGATTTGGTATTCCAAATCGGTTCTTCCATTTTATTGCTTAAAGGATCAGGGAAGTGGATTTTTTTTATTGTAGAAGCATTGATTGGTTTCGATTACAATTTGTATGATTTTAGTTAGAGTTTGATAAACTTAATTAATGATCCTTATCTTGAGCATAGCCGTGTGGAGGAGATGAGAGAGTGATGCGGTTCTTGAGAGAAGAGGAGGAGGCGGCAGTACTGAACTGCAACGGAAAGGAGCTGACGGTGGTGGGGGTTGATGGCGAACAAAAAACCCATCCCCTAGTATGAACATAATTAACGAAGAAATAAACAAGCTATTAAGAATAATTAAACAAAAAGGAAAAAATGAAACAAATGGAAAACTTGGAATATGAAATAACAAAAGGAAAAAAAAATAAAATAAAATAAAAGAAGGTATAGGTGGAGGTGATGTGGAACTGATTTGGCATGCCACCTAGGCATTCGGGCTCAAAAATTCAATCACCTGCGATTGAGCCCGATCGGGCCAAAAATTGTCCTACGGATGATTAATTTGCTTTATATTTGTCTTCAAATAGTAGGCCCGCATAAAAGTTCCTTAATCTTCGAATACCCCATAGTTACAGTCCTTAAAAAGCTTCTAGCTCTACACTAGACTCATTAAACACCATTAATATATAACATAAAAATCAAAAGATAAAAATAAAACCCAATCTACAAGTAGGGATAGAAAACTTAGTCATGTTGGTCGGAGGTATCCTCTTGCTCTCCATCAACTTTAGCCATCAATGTCTCAAAACCAGTCCTCATGTCTGTTTTGATCACCACCATCTCCTCTCTCAGCATTGCCACTACATCACACTAGGATTATATCTACGTCCCACATTATCATAACATTTAGGTTGTTCGCTATAACCTTATGAGTTCCGATTTCTAGTTCTAGGTTAGAGCAAACATGAGTCGAAGTAGTGATCTCTCCTGAAGGTGTGGCTACTCTCATAGATTGTGCAGCTCTTACAGGTCTGATGTCTAAGTTATCGGCACATGAGCCAGCAATGAAAGAATGCGATGCGCCAGTATCAAACAGTATCTTAATGGGGATGTTGTGGAGTTTTCCCATACCTGCTAGATTGCCTTTTCCTTTGCGCTGACCGCTTTGTTTGATAGCGCATGCTCTCGCATTCTGTTGCTGCTGTGCATGCTGCTGAAACTGCTGCTAATTCATAGGTGGCTGCTACGACTGTGCTTGGATGGCTCGGAGGGGTACTGCTTGAAGCGGTTTAGGGCAGTCCTTTTTCATGTGCCCCTTCTGTCCACAGTTGAAACAGTTGGGGGTACCTATTTGGCAGACTCCAGGATGGGCTCGATTGCACTTCGGGCAGACAGGGATGGTAACCCTCCCTGGGTTATTCGCTCCCTGGTTAAAATTCCTCTGTTGCCCTTGTGGCTGGTTCAGCTGATTATTGCCCTTCCAAGGCGAGTTCTGCCTGTTCCCTTGAATGAACAACCCCGATTGGTTGTTTCCCCGCTACGGCCTCTTGCCATTGTTGTTGTAGCTGGCAGGCTGCTGATAACCTCTTTTCTGTCCTCCCTGATTGTTGTAACCCTGACTGTAGCCTCCGCTACCTCCTCCGTTCCATTTTCTCTTCCCTTGGTAGTTGCTACTGTTGTTGTTGTAGTAGCCTCGATTCTGACTCTGCGCTGGTGCTGATGCAGTTGGTACAATCTTTTTCTCATCAGGCACGACGGCCTTCATTTCCAGTGCTCTTCCCAGTATGTCTGAATAACCTAGTCCTTCATGACTAGCCAAAGCGATTCCCAATTCATGACGTAAACCTCTCTGAAATTTCTTTGATAACTTCTCCTCATTGTCTACCAATGTCGGCGCATACCTCATCAACTCGCAGAACTTGACGTCATAATCCGTCATAGTCAGCTTTCCCTGCTTCAGATTATAAAATTCGGCCTCTTTCTGTGCCCTATACGTCTTGGGGACGTACTTGTCAAAGAAAATCTCCTTAAACTCTTCCCACGAAAAACGAGCCAGATGCTCAGCAGGTATCACCTTCTGTCTTGCCTCCCACCAGTAATCTGCCGATCCCGTCAGTTGGAAAGCGACACACAGCATTCTCTCCTCATCAGTGCATCTGAGGAGTTTGAAAATTTTCTCGGTCGACCTCACCCATAGCTTAGCATCGCTAGGGCTTCCAGTTCCATTAAACATTGGAGGGTTCCTTTTGAGGAAAAGATCCTCAATATCTCTACGGGGCGGTGGTGGAGGTGGTGGTGATGGTGACGGGGGTGGAGATGGGAATGGAGTGATATTCCGCTCATGTTCTTGTTCTTGGTTATTTTCTGGCTGACGTCCACCACGTCCTCTCGGCCTTCCAGGTCTTCGACCTCTCCTGTTGTTAACATTTCTCGGCGGCATTTTCTTTAGTCTAGGGGAAAATTGAAAATTTTCATTAGTTTCCTTCTGTTAATTACACTTAGCACTTACTAGCTCGTTCTCAACTTAATCAAATTCATGGAACAACATATCAAATATAGCTTTGATATCATTTCATTAATCTTTTAACTTTCGGGTTAAACTCATTTCCTCATTACACGAGTTCATTTAACATTCTAATTTTTACTCGATTCATAAGAAATTTTACTTGATTAAAAACCCTCTTTACGGGTCATATACATATACATCCAAAAAGAATATTATTTTTGCCTCTAACGAGGACTTATACAAAAGGGTTAGACTACTATTAGTCTAAACTAGGCTGACTGCCTACTATTTACTGGGTGCACTAACAAGCTGCACTCCGTATCTACTAGAGTACTAGAACGGAAACGATTCATAAAATTTCGTATCCGCTAGAGTACTACAAAAATTAACTAGTTACTGATCCGACTCTATACAGGACAAAGAGCTATTACTACTACTGATATTTACCCATATCTATAAAGCACTGCCTAACTAAACTGCAGTAGAATCCAAAATTACTCCGAAGTCTACAAAATCCTAACAACCCTCCCCTGGGTCCTCCTCAGGGTCCTCCTCCGGATCCTCCTCCGGATCCTCCTCCGGGTCCTCCTCTGGCTGCTCTAACTCAGCCTCAGACTCTTCCTCCAGTACACCGTCTGGTGGCAACTCTAACAAAGCTAAGTACTCCGGGTCTAAGTCAAGCTCCTCAAGCTCCGTCTCGGCTGGAAAGTGACTGTAGGGGATGTGTGGCTCTAATGGAAGGGGAAGCATAAACCTGCTCTCAAAGAAACGCTTGTGCACACACAGGGCGAATCCGGCGTAGTTGCCGGTCGGCTCCGTGTCGTCGCTGAAAATCCCCAAGAAGTACCAAGCTGCACGGTGCGCCCATCCGCGCCACTCGTCCGGTAGGTGTACGATCAAATCTAGTATTGCCTGACTCTCCCTGATCAGGTGTCGCACTAGGTAGTAGGCTGAAGAAAAGTTACTAACAATTTGTCCCACATCCTCTTCTCCGTAGTCTACCTCGAACTCGTAGTACTCATCCTGCAACATATCAACTATGGTGCGCTCGCACGAGGCCAAAGGCTGGCTCTTCCGAGCCGTGACACGAGTCCTAGCCATCCTACAAAAGTTTTAAGGTAACACGGATCAGTAACAGGTAGGAAAAAAAATAACTTATCTCATCGAAACATAAATTACAAAATGAATATCCCTTATTCAATTGTAACATCATCACTTAAGTCAACCACCTATTAAGACTTTTAGCAATTCAAGAAATTGCACTCAACAACATATATATTTATATACATAAAATTAAAGATTTTATTTTCATTCTTTCATTTCACCATATTATTACTCATTTTAATTCTTCTATTTCTTTTATTTCTTAACTCATTAACTCTTAATGACTTTCACTTATTAAAACAAAGTATATTTACTTCGTTCATGTTACTTATTCAAAAGTAACATCCTTTTTCAAGAAATTTTTGTCGTTTACGACTCTTAATATTCGTACTAATTGTAGTCGTCGCTCAAGACGAAAATATGGAATTTAATTCTATAAAAAGAAAATGAAATATAACTTAAGAATAATTTCCTGGAAAACTAAGTTCCAGTTATCGTCGCTAGAATCGGGCGATCGATGAAAAAAAAAATAATCAAGCTTCGCACTCGACTTCTAATAAATTCTACGATTTTTCTTTATAAAGTTCGATCAAGCGAACTCTATTGAAACACGAAACGAGAAGAAAAAGAAATGACGTGTCGCGAACTGACGTTATTTACATTACTTACACGTAAGTAATGTTCACTTATTTCATTTGGCTTTGATTTCAATTTATTCAATTTTCGTCGTCTCGTTCATATACTTCTTAACTCGAAGCCGAAAGCTTTTCAAACGTCTAATTGCTCCCTTCTTTTACTAACACGATTTATTGAATCATTTTTATTCATTTTATTTCTTTTTCCTCGCAGGAAATTCTTAGACGACAAGTTCGACTTTGCCGAGTCTTTATTCATGTCACTAAGCGCACGTGACATTCATTAGAGGAAGTCCTTCTCGCGTTAGGGATCTCCTTTCGAAATCATTTCAAAACAGCATTTCTTAAAAACGTCTAAGTTCTCGAAGAACCGGAAAGTTCTTAGGTTCCAAGTCTACGTTCTCATTGAACCGGGAAAATTCCCTAAAATATGACTATATTCTCGTATCCGCATAATTTTTTATAAAAAGGAAAATCATTGCGCAAATAATTTCACATAAGATAGTACTTGTACTATCGCATAATCATGTAAGCATAAAAATTATACTTCTGTAAAATTCTCATTTTTAAAACACAACTCATTCTCGTTCTCGAATTTTTATTAAATACTTGCTCATAAATTTCTTATTTAAAAGAAATCTCATTATAAAATTCTTTCACTTTTCCTCGTTGAGTCGACGTAGTGGGCGGTTGAGTTGACTTCTACGTTCTCAATCTTAGCATCATAGTCTAACTCTTATCTCATACTTGGAAAGACAACTCTGATCCAGAGTATACACAAATACCGTGTCTCATGACTTGAAAGAAGACTCGATATAGAGTACGAACAAATACTCTATACTATTTCTCGAAGGAAGACTTGTATACGAATACCACTTTATGATATTACTTAAAGAAATGACTCGTACTAGAAAGAGTGACTCACACTAACTCATACTAGAAGATTGACTCAGAAGCAGAGTAGAAAACGAGCACTACTCTGATACCACTCTGTCACAGCCCCAAATCCCGAGGGACGGCAGAAGCCGGGGTGCGACTGGGGTTGGATTAAAGAAGCGGGGGAGAAGGGGGGGCTAACTGATTAAACATACATGAAAAGGCATCGTTAAAACATAAACAAGACTTGGATATAGAAGAGACTAAGTTCATAATTACAGACTTAACTACAGAGTTGTTCAAAAATACATCTCATAAGATATTCAGAGTTTTGCAGCGGAAGGGTTCTAACTAAGCATCCTATCCTTTAACTCAACACCAACCGTTGCCGCTCACCGTCGCTTCAACCTGCACATTTAGAAAACAATGCAGGGTAAGTACAAACGTACTTAGTGGGCACGATGCCGAAATCATAATCATAAATATAGATAAATATGGCATTTCATAAGCGTAGCACATCGGAGTTTTATTGAAAGAATCCGTGTCTACTAAACATTTTCTGACTCTTTTCTCATAAATCACTCGCGCGAGCATTTTCTGACAAATATTACGTTCAATCTTGACCAATTCTAATTCACAGTGGCTGGTACCCCTCAACAAGATATCACATACACCACAGGTTATAAAGTGCACTAACTCTGGAAAGCACTTAGCAGCTAACTCAGAGCCGATTTTTAGTTAATCTAGTTAGATTAACTCTAAATCTGGAAAACACGAATGTTGACTCAGATAGGTACAAGAGAACTCACATAAAACATAAAACAGTTCATGCCATAATATCACTTTGAAAACACAGATATCAAAGCGATAAAGAAAGATTTTCCGAGCATTGCTCGTTTTATTTGTATATAAAAGCCCACCTTGATTTACAGAACTTAAAGCAAAAGCTTCCAACTTTGGATCTTCCGTCCTTTCTCTACAGTTGGCTTCCTCCTTCATCGTAAAATAAACATACTTAAAAATGGGTCGTAAAAGATAATCGATCAAAGAGAATCGAAATAAGTTTTAGTTGTTTCATTCTTTAGGCATTTGCACGCTTACTAGATTCTTTTTACTTAAACGGGAACGAGATTCGTTCAAATCTCGTTAGAACTCGGAAGGTCTCATACTCGACTCTCGGGTCAGTAGAGAGGGTAGTCGGTAACTTAATACGACTTTAAAGATTATAAGAAACTAAGTTGGAAAGAATCAACTTAGGCGATTTACGTTTTAGTTCATTGAACGATTTATGAAATTTCTCGTTTATTACTTCTTTAATGAAAGGATAAGAGATAAGATCTCGACTGGTTTTCATCACTCAAGGTCCTGAACCTGACTCTAGGGTTAGTAGGGAGATATTCGTTAGATAAAATGGCTTAAACGAACGAAAGAAACTAAGTTGTGAACTAAACAACTTAGAAAATAAGAAACTGAATTTTCACTGCGCAGTCCAGTAACTCTGGAGGCTGTCCAGAACAGAGGATTTGGAAACAGGGGATGAGCCCTGTACCACTGGAAAGATTGGGATGTCTAGTTTGCACTCCAATTTACGGATCACAAATCCGAGAAACTAGCTGGAAGTTATTACAGTTTCCGGCGAGGGTCGCAAAACTGCCGTGAAAACCCTAATTGCTTGATAGGTTCGACGTATAACGTCTTAGGTTCGTTTTAAGCTCTCGTATTCAATTTCTTTAGAAACTGGACTCTCAAGGCAGTCATCACGTACTTCCGTACGTGACGTACTCCTTCTCAAAACTCGCTCAAAAGCACGACGTTCTAAACGTCGGCTTTCAACTAACAATTACTAAACCAACAAAATTAGTCAAAACGCGTTCTAGTTCTCGACTATAACTATAGCCCATATTATATCAACTCGAAAGCTTATGACATCAACTAGAAAGTTGTTTTAAATTCCATCATAAACAATAATATCAAATTACAATTCTCATCCGACTTCTCGATTATTAGTTACAACTAAATGTTCGTCTCTTACGCGATTTTCAAATTTGTCGGATTCCGTTTAAATTTTACGACGTTAAACTACGTCTAACGTGAATCACTTTCATGCATGCAAACATATCATAACATCATTATAATTCAACTTATAAGGTGATCTTTGTCTCTTACGTTTCGTTAAACATTTTTAGAAAATTCTCAATTAAATTCTATAATCAACTAACATTATTTGCAACATAATTCAACCAACAATTCATCAATTAAATCAAACATGTGGAAACCCCTAATTACTCTATAAATTTCGGTTTTCACAAAGATGTTAAGGGGGTGATTTTCTTCTCCAATTAACTATATTTATTCATTAACCAACCTCTTATAACAACTATTAATCAATTGCAAAACAATTTCCAACTAACATGCATCAAATCCCTAAATTCAATTCAAACCCTAATTGAAATTTCACAAAAACATAGGACTTTTGATTCCTTTTTATTCTAATCACTAACTAAACCTCTATTAAACAAGAATCAATCATCAAATGAAGAAAATTAAAAATCCTACTAACATGCCCTAAATTTCGGTATTAAAAATAGAATTAGGGTTCTTATTTTTGTTCCATTTTAATCCCTAATTATCCTATCTAATACATCTAATTTCATTATTGCAAGATCAAATCATCCATTCCAATACTCAAATTTTTCGATCAAGAATGAAAAAGAAAAGAGAAGAAATCCAATTGGATATAGTTATAGAGAAGGGAATTACCTTAAGAATTAATGAAAGATGTATGGAGTTTGAATGGAAGGATTGAGACTTGTGTTCTTCTTCAAGTTCTTGGAGCTTGCATTAATGGAGGATAATGAGATGAAGAAGATGATGGAATGGAGTGGTGCTGCCGATTGTGGAGATGAAATGGGAGGAAATGGTTTGTTTTAATTGTTAAAAATACTTGATATGATGAAAGGTTGAAAGTGTGAAAAGTAGATAGGTGAGGTGTCACTTAGTTAGGCATTATCAACATGCATGTCTCCCACTTTGAAGGAGAATGTCGGCTGCCATGTAGATTTTAGGAGGGATACGTATTTTTCCGGCGCGATCCGACGTTACAGAAAACGTTCGACGAAAAACGTCGCTCGGCACAAAATCGTCGCGATTCGATTTGACCTAAAATTTTAACGTACGGAACTTAATTGGAAAATAAATTTACAAAATTTATTTTGACAAAAACTCGGGACGACACAGTCCGAGTTTCGTCCGGAAAAACATAAAAACGAACTTTCTCGGGCGTGTTCGTATCGCGATTTCGTGAATGTAAAAATCAAACGGTTTTCCGTTCTGAGTTTACGAACTAAAAACTTTTCGTACGCGCTAACCCTGAATACAGTAGTCGGCTAGCTGACTTCTGTAATTTATTTTCTGAAACGGATTTAACCGTTAGTCTTAGAATTAAAAAAAAAAACGTATACTTAGGCGTGCAAAGCCATTTATTTAATTAACTTTAAATTTTAAGAACGTAAGGAATTTACGGGGCATTACATCCTACCCCCCTTACGAAAAATTTCGTCCCGAAATTTGCATACCTTCTGCAAAAAGATGAGGATATCGCTCCTTCATCTTCTCCTCAAGTTCCCACGTGGCTTCTTCTTGCCCGTGATGGTTCCATAGCACTTTAACTATTGGTATCGATTTGGTTCTTAATTCTTGAACTAGTCTATCCAAAATCGATATCGGCTTTTCTTCATAGCTTAGGTCAGATTCAAGAACTACGTCTTGCTGACTAATAACGTGCTTAGGATCATAAACATATTTTCTCAACTATCTCAATCATCTCATCGATCGCATCTGGGCGACGATTTTGTGCCGAGCGACGTTTTTCGTCGAACGTTTTCCGTAACGTCGGGTCGCGCCGGAAAAACTCATATCCCTCCTAAAATCTACATGGCAGCCAACATTCTCCTTCAAAGTGGGAGACATGCATGTTGATAATGCCTAACTAAGTGACACCTCACCTATCTACTTTTCACACTTTCAACCTTTCATCATATCAAGTATTTTTAACAATTAAAACAAACCATTTCCTCCCATTTCATCTCCACAATCGGCAGCACCACTCCATTCCATCATCTTCTTCATCTCATTATCCTCCATTAATGAAAGCTCCAAGAACTTGAAGAAGAACACAAGTCTCAATCCTTCCATTCAAACTCCATACATCTTTCATTAATTCTTAGGGTAATTCCCTTCTCTATAACTCTATCCAATTGGATTTCTTCTCTTTTCTTTTTCATTCTTGATCGAAAAATTTGAGTATTGGAATGGATGATTTGATCTTGGAATAATGAAATTAGATGTATTAGATAGGATAATTAGGGATTAAAATGGAACAAAAATAAGAACCCTAATTCTATTTTTAATACCGAAATTTAGGGCATGTTAGTAGGATTTTTAATTTTCTTCATTTGATGATTGATTCTTGTTTAATAGAGGTTTAGTTAGTGATTAGAATAAAAAGGAATCAAAAGTCCTATGTGTTTGTGAAATTTCAATTAGGGTTTGAATTGAATTTAGGGATTTGATGCATGTTAGTTGGAAATTGTTTTGCAATTGATTAATAGTTGTTATAAGAGGTTGGTTAATGAATAAATGTAGTTAATTGGAGAAGAAAATCACCCCCTTAACATCCTTGTGAAAACCGAAATTTATAGAGTAATTAGGGGTTTCCACATGTTTGATTTAATTGATGAATTGTTGGTTGAATTATGTTGCAAATAATGTTAGTTGATTATAGAATTTAATTGAGAATTTTCTAAAAATGTTTAACGAAACGTAAGAGACAAAGATCACCTTATAAGTTGAATTATAATGATGTTATGATATGTTTGCATGCATGAAAGTGATTCACGTTAGACGTAGTTTAACGTCGTAAAATTTAAACGGAATCCGACAAATTTGAAAATCACGTAAGAGACGAACATTTAGTCGTAACTAATAATTGAGAAGTCGGATGAGAATTATAATTCGATATTATTGTTTGTGATGGAATTTAGAACAACTTTCTAGTTGACGTCATAAGCTTTCGAGTTGATATAATATGGGCTATAGTTATAGTCGAGAACTAGAACGCGTTTTGACTAATTTTGTTGGTTTAGTAATTGTTAGTTGAAAGCCGACGTTTAGAACGTCGTGCTTTTGAGCGAGTTTTGAGAAGGAGTACGTCACGTACGGAAGTACGTGATGACTGCCTTGAGAGTCCAGTTTCTAAAAAAATTGAATACGAGAGCTTAAAACGAACCTAAGACTTTATACGTCGAACCTATCAAGCAATTAGGGTTTTCACGGCAGTTTTGCGACCCTCGCCGGAAACTGTAATAACTTCCAGCTCGTTTATTGGATTTGTGATCCGTAAATTGGAGCGCAAACTAGACATCTCAATCTTTCCAGTGGTACAGAGCTCATCCCCTGTTTCCAAATCCTCTGTTCTGGACAGCCTCCAGAGTTACTGGACTGCGCAGTGAAAATTCAGTTTCTTATTTTCTAAGTTGTTTAGTTCACAACTTAGTTTCTTTCGATCGTTTAAGCCGTTTTATCTAACGAATATCTCCCTACTGACCCTAGAGTCAAGTTCAGGACCTTGAGTGATGAAAACCAGTCGACATCTTATCTCTTATCCTTTCATTAAAGAAGTAATAAACGAGAAATTTCATAAATCGTTCAATGAACTAAAACGTAAATCGCCTAAGTTGATTCTTTCCAACTTAGTTTCTTATAATCTTTAAAGTCGTATTAAGTTACCGACTACCCTCTCTACTGACCCGAGAGTCGAGTATGAGACCTTCCGAGTTCTAACGAGATTTGAACGAATCTCGTTCCCGTTTAAGTAAAAAGAATCTAGTAAGCGTGCAAATGCCTAAAGAATGAAACAACTAAAACTTATTTCGATTCTCTTTGATCGATTATCTTTAACGACCCGTTTTTAAGTATGTTTATTTTACGATGAAGGAGGAAGCCAACAGTAGAGAAAGGACGGAAGATCCAAAGTTGGAAGCTTTTGCTTTAAGTTCTGTAAATCAAGGTAGGCTTTTATATACAAATAAAACGAGCAATGCTCGGAAAATCTTTCTTTATCGCTTTGATATCTGTGTTTTCAAAGTGATATTATGGCATGAACTGTTTTATGTTTTATGTGAGTTCTCTTGTACGTATCTGAGTCAACATTCGTGTTTTCCAGATTTAGAGTTAATCTAACTAGATTAACTAACGATCTGCTCTGAGTTAGCTGCTAAGTGCTTTCCAGAGTTAGTGCACTTTGTAACCTGTGGTGTATGTGATATCCTGTTGAGGGGTACCAGCCACGGTGAATTAGAATTGGTCAAGATTGAACGTAACATTGGTCAGAAAATGCTCGCGCTCTACCCATTGAAATTCTGTGGAATTCGGTCGGTTCTTTATCCGGTGGCTGAAAAGAAATTTTTCTCTCGTTGCAGAGAATCGTGGCGTAATTCTCTGACAACCAATCCATACCTAGGATTATATCTACGTCCCACATTATCATAACATTTAGGTTGTTCGCTATAACCTTATGAGTTCCGATTTCTAGTTCTAGGTTAGAGCAAACATGCGTGGAAGTAGTGATCTCTCCTGAAGGTGTGGCTATTCTCATAGATTGTGCAGCTCTTACAGGTCTGATATCTAAGTTATCGGCACATGAGCCAGCAATGAAAGAATGCGATGCGCCAGTATCAAACAGTATCTTAATGGGAATGTTGTGGAGTTTTCCCATACCTGCTAGATTGCCTTTTCCTTTGCGCTGACCGCCCTGTTTGATAGCGCATGCCCTCGCATTCTGTTGCTGCTGTGCATGCTGCTGAAACTGCTGCTGGTTCATAGGCGGCTGCTGCGGCTGTGCTTGGATGGCTCGGAGGGGTACTGCTTGAAGCGGTTTAGGGCAGTCCTTTTTCATGTGCCCCTTCTGTCCACAGTTGAAACACTTTGGGGTACCTATTTGGCAGATTCTGGGATGGGCACGGTTGCACTTTGGGCAGATAGGGATGGTAACCCTCCCTGGGTTATTCGCTCCCTGGTTAAAATTCCTTTGTTGCCCTTGCGGCTGGTTTAGCTGATTATTGCCCTTCCACGACGAGTTCTGCTTGTTCCCATAAATGAACAACCCCGATTGGTTGTTTCCCTACCACGGCCTCTTGCCATTGTTGTTGTTGTTGGCAGGCTGCTGATAGCCCCCTTTCTGTCTCCCCTGGTTGTTTGTGAAATTTCAATTAGGGTTTGAATTGAATTTAGGGATTTGATGCATGTTAGTTGGAAATTGTTTTGCAATTGATTAATAGTTGTTATAAGAGGTTGGTTAATACATAAATGTAGTTAATTGGAGAAGAAAATCACCCCCTTAACATCTTTGTGAAAACCGAAATTTATAGAGTAATTAGGGGTTTCCACATGTTTGATTTAATTGATGAATTGTTAGTTGAAAGCCGACGTTTAGAACGTCGTGCTTTTGAGCGAGTTTTGAGAAGGAGTACATCACGTACGGAAGTACGTGATGACTGCCTTGAGAGTCCAGTTTCTAAAGAAATTGAATACGAGAGCTTAAAACGAACCTAAGACGTTATACGTCGAACCTATCAAGCAATTAGGGTTTTCACGGCAGTTTTGCGACCCTTGCCGGAAACTGTAATAACTTCCAGCTCGTTTATCGGATTTGTGATCCGTAAATTGGAGCGCAAACTAGACATCCCAATGTTTCCAGTGGTACAGGGCTCATCCCCTGTTTCCAAATCCTCTGTTCTGGACAGCCTCCAGAGTTACTGGACTGCGCAGTGAAAATTCAGTTTCTTATTTTCTAAGTTGTTTAGTTCACAACTTAGTTTCTTTCGATCGTTTAAGCCGTTTTATCTAACGAATATCTCCCTACTGACCCTAGAGTCAAGTTCAGGACCTTGAGTGATGAAAACCAGTCGACATCTTATCTCTTATCCTTTTATTAAAGAAGTAATAAACGAGAAATTTCATAAATCGTTCAATGAACTAAAACGTAAATCGCCTAAGTTGATTCTTTCCAACTTAGTTTCTTATAATCTTTAAAGTCGTGTTAAGTTACCGACTACCCTCTCTACTGACCCGAGAGTCGAGTATGAGACCTTCCGAGTTCTAACGAGATTTGAACGAATCTCGTTCCCATTTAAGTAAAAAGAATCTAGTAAGCGTGCAAATGCCTAAAGAATGAAACAACTAAAACTTATTTCGATTCTCTTTGATCGATTATCTTTTACGACCCGTTTTTAAGTATGTTTATTTTACGATGAAGGAGGAAGCCAACTGTGGAGAAAGGACGGAAGATCCAAAGTTGGAAGCTTTTGCTTTAAGTTCTGTAAATCAAGGTAGGCTTTTATATACAAATAAAACGAGCAATGCTCGGAAAATCTTTCTTTATCGCTTTGGTATCTGTGTTTTCAAAGTGATATTATGGCATGAACTGTTTTATGTTTTATGTGAGTTCTCTTGTACGTATCTGAGTCAACATTCGTGTTTTCCAGATTTAGAGTTAATCTAACTAGATTAACTAACGATCTGCTCTGAGTTAGCTGCTAAGTGCTTTCCAGAGTTAGTGCACTTTGTAACCTGTGGTGTATGTGATATCCTGTTGAGGGGTACCAGCCACGGTGAATTAGAATTGGTCAAGATTGAACGTAACATTGGTCAGAAAATGCTCGCGCGAGTGATTTATGAGAAAAGAGTCAGAAAATATTTAGTAGACACGGATTCTTTCAATAAAACTCCGATGTGCTACGCTTATGAAATGCCATATTTATCTATATTTATGATTATGATTTCGGCATCGTGCCCACTAAGTACGTTTGTACTTACCCCTGCATTGTTTTCTAAATGTGCAGGTTGAAGCGACGGTGAGCGGCAACGGTTGGTGTTGAGTTAAAGGATAGGATGCTTAGTTAGAACCTTTCCGCGAACAGAAGTTTCCTAAAACCCAACAATAAGACAACATAGCAAAGAGAGAAATAAAACTCACGAAATATTATTGGTAAGATGTCTTTCAATTTCGTCCAACAAGCCTTTATATAGAGACGAAATTCTAAACCTAGTCTAGGAAGGAAACAACTAATAAATAAAGCCCAACTTAACTAATCCGCTAACAAAGCCCATAATGTCGAAAATAATAAGACTAAAACTAATTAGCTTAAAATAAATGAAAATAAATAAATAAAGTCTTCAAGACAAAACAAGTCTTCAAACTTGAGCCTACTCGCACATGATAAGGTTAACAAAACTTGGGCTATCCAATTCACCAAGTCCACCATCTCCAATGGGCTTCTTCATCAACTCTTGATCCCAAACTTCTTGAACCAAGTCCGCCAAGTCCTCCTTAAACTTCTTGGCTCGTGCTCTTGTAATTGGACCAACAGGATCACGTACCGAATCTTGCACCAATGTCGATCCTTGGGCTGCATCAACACGACAACATCTTCTTAAATCTCTCGCAGTACTCATATAGCGACTCATTTGCTCCCATCTTGACTGAGGAAATTGCATTCCTTACACTTTGGATGTGACCAACAGGAAAATATTTGTCGAGGAATGCCTGCTGCATTTTCTTCCATGTATCCATACTTCCCTTGGGCAAGGTATAAAGCTACTCATGTGCCCCATCAAGTAGTCAAAAGGGGAATGTGAGCAACCTTACATAATACTCAAATTTCTTATGAGGGTTAGTGACCCTAACGGTGTTGCATGCCATCTCAAAAATTTGAAGGTGAGTTTGTAGATCTTTCCCTGGATGATTGCTGAACTTGGGCAAGATCTGGATCAATGAATGCTTAAGCTCCCAATTTCCGGTGATCTGGGGCAGCTTGATGCTCGAGGGCTAGATGCCCTTGTCATCAGGGAACATGATCTCCCTTATGGTCTTCCCTGCCATCAATGGTTTCGATTTTTCGCTCTCTTGGTCAGAGTCAGAATCGTCTTGTTGAACACTTTCCTCATTTGACAGGTTAAGATCTCCTTTAGGTTTGTTAACTGCGCTTACCAGAGTCTCTTTCCTCTTCTGAGCTCGTAATGCCCTAGCCACATGCTCAAGATCCTAAACGTACATTAGTTGAACTTCTGTTGCTCTAGTCTTGGGCATAAACTAAACTCGAACCTTGAAGATTAAGTATCTTGGAACTAATCCCCCGGTAACGACGCCAATTTGATAAAGTTGTCGTTAGCACTTCGTGCAAATAAAATTTATAACTCCTACGCCCACACTAGGCGATAGCCAGCGGTAAGCAGGGTCGTACCCAAGGAAATTGGTGTAGTCTCTCTTCCACGTAGCCGGTGTCACTAAAAGGGTTTTGGTCTACACTCACATGTCTTGGTCAACAAGCACTGAAAACTATAACTGAAACTAAAAGTAGATATGATCAATAACAAAAAGGACTTGGACTGGATTTCGAATCAATGAATATTAATATTTTACTCGATCATGGGCAAAATGATATTCAATCGCACATCTTCATTATTTGGTTTAAAGAGTAAATTAATTTATTGGTCACGAAGTCACGGCTAAGAATACTTTACCCTTATATCTATCCCTTTAAATTCGAGTATGCCAGAGACACTCTAAACAAAATTCCTCTCTTGATCAACACACTCACGAAGACCCTTCAGCAGATGTGTTGCCCAAGAGGCATTAATTTCTTTTACACCCAAATCAGCCAAGAGGTGCCCAGGTCCTGACTGCTCCCCAATACTTAATATTTTTTTAGCACAAGAGACACTCTCATGTGACCTCAACTCTTTTAGTGATCTAGACTCATTAACTTATTATCTCGTGTTGACCTCGACTCTATTGGTGATCTAGACTCCTTAACTTATTGGTGATCAAGCAATTAGTTATCTTGCCCAAATCTAATATTTAGTCCTAACTATTTCGGGAATAAAAACATACGATCTAATTCAAATGCTTATGCCTCACGAGTAATCAAAGTACTAAAATTCAAATCATCTAATTCAATCCAAGTTTAAGAAATTAGCTAGACATAATTAAACGAAAGCAAACCAAAAGAAGTAAAGGTAAACATGATTGAAACTTAAATAAGAATATATTACCTAACAACAAAGTAGATCGTGTCTTAGCCAGAATGCCAACAAAAAACTAAAACTAAAACAGAAATTAAAGCTTTGCCCGTAGGACTTATTTTTCTCCTCTCCAAACTCTCAAGAAATTAAAGGCGTACATGGGTTGATAAATTACAGAAGACACGCAGACATATATATAGGCAACAAAGAGAGGTAAGGCGGTTCCTTCATGGGCTGGACTCCTTCCTTCTTTAGGCCTTGTTTCCTTCTTTGACTCGGCTTAGGACAACTTTCCTTCTCCTATTTAAATTCGGCTTTGACCGGTCTCTCCATGATAAGGATGGAAGTTTCCTTCCCCATCTTCTTCCTTGGAGATCAAGTGTCCTCTGCCTTGGTCGCGTCTGCATCAGCCTTGCTCTCAACGCACACAAATCTGGGTACTCTGCTGCTTTGGCCATAATATTATGGGGATGTACTCCTTCACCTGTAGCTTGCTCAATTCATTCCCAGCTACAGACTTCGGTCCTATGCCCATATTGCATCGTATCGTTGCCCAACGCCAGAAAAGCAGTTTTCTGCCAGATTATGCCCACAATCGCACCTGTTCTGCCCTGCACCCACTTCCTCCTACTTGTGTCCTCCCAAACAATTAAAGACTTGAAAATAACGCTCAAAACACAACAAAAAGACACGAAAAATGAACACAAATATGGGTTTATCAAACAGGCAAGGAGTGTCTCAATAATTATGTGACTATCAATAATGGTAAAGTTACATATGGTGATGGAGCAAAACGAACATAGTTGGTAAAGGAACTGTAAATGTTCAAGACTTTCCAAATTTGAAGATTGTTCTTCATGTTGAAGGACTAAAAGCAAACCTAATAAGTATAAGCCAATTGGGTTATGATGATTTGACTGTGAAAATCGATAAACATCTCTGTGAAGTCTTTGATCGATATAACCGCTCTTTGATGTTAGGATACAAATCTTTTGACAATTGTTATCAAACATATTGTTGACATTAACTAAAGCATTGTTCTTTGAGAGATTTATTTGCCTAGGAAAATCTCCTGAAATTTGCTCCTTTAAGGATGTTGGAATATATGTTGAAACTAATGTTGGTTTCTTGATTTTCAGTTAAGTTAATTTAACTTTACTATTTGGCATTATGAGACTTGTTTGAACCAATGTTGGTTCGTGATAATCCATTATGATATTGGATTTGGTTTGTTAATAGTAGTTTATTATCTTATTTTCAGTTTTTTCTATTTCCATAGTTGTCAATTCTCATATTTGTTCAGTAGTCATGTTAATTTTTTATTCCTAGATTAGGTTTTTCTTATCGGGTGTCTTTCTTTTTCTTTGAAGACATTTGGGTTGTTAGTGATGTCTTAGCACGTCCATTCCCTTCATTATTTTAATATCTTTCGATCGTTTGAACTTACTCTAATTATTTTTTTTATTATTCTGGTTGTTTCTATTGATTGAAATTCGGCCGAAGGCTAAGACCTTCAATCTACCATTGGTATTAGTTTAATATTTGTTAACTAATGTGTTTGAAATAGTTCATTTGATGCTAGTAACATTGTTTACAACAACATTTCACTATTTTATTATTTTTAAGGAGTTTTCAATGATCTTTCTTAAATAGTATTCGAGTACAATTCTTTGATTTAGGGGGAGATTTTATATGTTCAGAACTTCTCTATGTTTTTGTTAGAAGAAATGTTTCCAAAAGTTTCTTCTTAAAAAAAAAATTGCATTTTGGATATATTTATGTATTGGACACAATTTCTTTCCTTTTGATGGACTTGAGTTGTGTTTGCTTACACCTTTAACTTGTATGCCATGTTGTTTTGGTATGTTTCTTCTATCATACCTTGTCATTTTATCTATGATGTTCAGCTGTTACTAAATCTAGTATAAGTAATGAAAGAAGACGGGACAGAATCCTCTAGCAGTGTTTTACAAAACAAAGAATAACACTCACAACCATTAGCTCGTGAGATCCTGTCATATGACTTGTACCAGTTGATCCAGAGGTAGAGTTGTGAAGCTAGCAGATTTTGTAGAGTAGCAACACACTAAAACATTATCAAACGCTTGTATGCCGCTGAAGTTTAATTCTAGCAATTCATTCCTTCAACAATAAAGGGGGAATAGTAGAAGTTTCAGTTATGCTAAGTTTAATGTTGTTGCTACTTGTTATTGTTAATCTGTTATGTTGTTGTTGACGTTGTTGTTGATGTTGTTTTTGTTGTTGTTGTTGTTGTTGTTGTTGTTGTTGTACTATCATGATTAAGTTGCTAATGTAAGATGGGACACTTTAGCATTTTAATTGCGTCAGACGTAATTTGTTTTTTTTCTAGATGAATGATTTGAATATGCTTTGACATATTTTGATTTCAGTTTTTGGTATGTATGATCACATCTTAGTTTTTTAATTATTATATTGATATAGACCTTTTTGCTAGTGTTGTGTAGTAACAATAGTCCTAACACTTCTACTTAGTCAACAAGCTAAAGGTTGTATTAGAGGGTCAATTGTTGTTTAGGTTCGATGAAGCTACAAAGTAGTATGTTGTTGATATGAATGTCTCTAATGTTCTTATCTTGTGTCAGCATGTTTTTTGTTAACATTATTCTTATAAGTTTCTAGGGGAGTCAGTGTCTTTCAGTTTCTTTTGAATTCTTTTTTCTGACATTCTTCTTACGTGTTAAGATACATGTTACTAATATTTCTCTTACATGTTTCAGGGGGAGTTTCGCACATCTCATTTTCTTTGAGCTTATGTTACTAACATCATGACATGTGTTTCAGAAGAAGTTATGTATCTTCTTATTTTTGTTTTTGAGAGTTGTTTATCATCTTTCATAATTTTATTTAAACCATGTACATATATAAATAACATGTAAATATGTAAATAACAAATTTAGGGGGAGCTTTTTATTTCTCTCTAAATATATTCTTTTATTCTTTATTCTTTATTTTTGAGGAGGGTTTCCTTTTGCCCTCCATAAATCATTTGTTCGTTATTATTTCCTTAAAGAGTTTCCGTTCGCTCTTTAAGTTTTTATATTCATTAAATAAATTGGAGAGTTTCCTTTCACTCTTCATGTCTTTAGTTTCTTTCAATAAAATAAAAAGTTTTCTTTCGCTCTTCATGTCTTTACTTTCTTTCAATAAAATGAAGAGTTTACTTTCGCTCTTCATCTCGTTTTAAGTTCCATTCAAATAACTTGAGATTTTCATTTTTGCTCTCACTTCAGTTTATTTTGTGCATTTCCTTTATGTTTGATTATTTGTTTTTGCAGGAAAACCCATATACAATTAAGGGGGAGGTTGTTAGGTTTTGAGCGCTGACTTGATCATGTTACTGTTATTGTTGGTAACATGCTTTACCAACATATATGAAGTCAGTTCTAAATCGAATTATTTATTTAATTGTATATTATTTTCTTCTTCTTTTATACACGAATTTTGGGTAGATAAATGAATAGTTGGACAATGGTTATTGGAAAGAAAGAGTGGATTCGTGCAAAGTACAAGGAGGTTTCAACCCTAGACATGTTAGGAGTTCATGGGATGTAACCGCCAAGTAACCACCTCCATCCACCTCAATGTTGATTAACTGAAATGAAGTGAATGACAAGAGTTATTGACGTCCAAATAATGAGAGTATGGAAATAAACTGTTTAGCATAAGGAGGACTATAAATATTGCAAGGGATTCACTTTACAAGGTTGTGCATTTTGTCTGAACAAAATACTCCGCAAATTTCAGTTCCAACATTCTCCATTCTTCCTACTCTTGTGTTAGTAACATCGTCAATCGACACGGCCACTGTAGTAGATTGTGAAATTTGCTAAGTGTGTAAGTTTTAGGTTATGGAGGAGCAAATCACGAAAGAAGGTAGTCTTTTTTAGATTAGTCTTCTTCTAGATTAGTCTTTATTTCAATGTTCATATTCTTAGGCAGATTTATGGGCTGTAAAGATATGAACATGTTATGTTAGTAGATTAGTCTAGGTTTAGATTTAATCTTCTAAATCATTCGATATTTGAAGTCTTGTTCGCTGTAAAGTTTGAATGTTATTTTATCACTTTTGTACTGTAAATCTTGGTTTCATTATAGTGGATTCACATGTCTAAATAACCTGGACAAAGTTATGTTTGTGTTCATTAATTTAATTTCCACGACATGTTAAATTTTGTTGGGATAATTATTAAAAGGTTTCGAATGATACCAAAATCCCAACTGACCCCAACCGAGTAGATGAATGCCTTTAGTCTGATCTTAGCTAGAGCTCACTGTTTGAGCGTAAGGATTTTATCTTTACAGGTTTCAAGCACAAGAAGTCAGCCGGACTGAAGAAGGAAGTTCGTGAAGAACTAAGTTGTGGCCCAAACTCAGCTGAGACCCAAAATCAATTGAGACCCAAACTCAGCTAAGACCCAGAATCAGTTGAGACCCAAACTCAGCAGACCCTTAAACTCAGCTGAGACCTCAACCTCTACTGAAGTACGGACTAACTTGAATAGCAGCTGAGTTGACTCCTCAACTGACCCACGTAGCTGAAGAGAAGACTTTGAAGACGTTGAAGATAGAAGAGTTGCAGTCCATATTCCAATCTACTCGAAAGCACAAGTTTACTGGAGAACTTACCATAAATAGCCGACAACAATGAAGTGCAAAAAGCAAAGGTCGCACTTACCATATAGGAAAGTTTCCAGAAAAGCAGGTGGAGTGTCATGCTTTTGGCAGAGGTCAAACGGCTCTTTCCAATAGCTAGTTAGATCCCCCTCTATAAATAGAGGTCTCCACATCAAAGCTCATGGGAAGACACAGGTACGAAGAAGTGCTAAGAGGGACAAAATCAAGAGTGAAGTAGCAGCAACAGACCACCCCTCTCTCCAGCAAGAAGACCTCAGTTGAGGACTGATGAGCCTTATTTTTATACGTTTTTTCGTTTCTGTAAAAGTCTGGAACGAGTCCCTTTTCCTTTGTTTCGAGCCTTTTTGTGTCTAGGAGGACACACTTTCATGCATGGCACCATATTCCTGCAAATAGGCGCAATGGAGCAGTTTGAGGGTGTAAAAGACGATGGAAAGCAGCAGGGCACCGGAGGTCCCAAGGAGCTTATTGGTGATCACGATGAACAGCGGCAAAGTCACGAAGACTCTATATGCTGAAAGTTAAAACTTTGCCGAAAATGGAAAGAACAACATTGACAAGGACCACTGCAACTCCAGTGACAACCTCCAGCAGCTGTAAAAAAACGACCAATGGGAAGGAAGAAAGGACAAAAGATTGAAAGTGACGTGCCAGCTACCAGGGGACAATACGGACGCCACAGAGGTCTCTGCGGATTTGAAAGTGGTCAAAACCCAACCTACCAACTTGGCAGTTGGAGTATAAATAGTTATCTCCTTCACCATTCTAAGGCATTCTTTCAGTAGTTAGGATTGTTTTCAGCAGCTTAGGTCTCTAGAACTCATTTTGTAACAGAAACAAGCTCAACCCTTTATTTTTATATGTTAAGAATGGTTTCTTGTATTATTTCTTGTCTTTCATTTATCTTTATGTCTAGCTAAACTGTTAGTGCTTGGGTTGGTTGAGATGCGGTGGGATGTGAGTGTTGTGTGTGAGAGAGGTGAGGCCAATAGCTCACTAGAGAGTTGCTGCTCACGTTCTCGACGTGCTGGGCTTGATTCCTAAGTGGTGGAGCCTCCAAATCTCCTGCGGTGGCCAAAGGAGGAGCTGCGGAGGCAAAATCCCTCACAATACTGGGCATAGGTGTAGGGGTTCCCCTCACTTCCGGTCGTGCTGCGGGCACTGGAGTGTGGTGTATGGCGCAAGCCATGCTTATAGCCATCTTGGGCCTTCTAGATCCAAATGCTGCTGATACAGAGGGCACAATTGGTGATTTTTCCAGATGCGAGCTAATTTTGTGGAAAGTAAGGTGGGCTTCTGAGGTGACTTGGAGGGCTCAATGCAGAAAGGAAGTGCTGGGGAGGAGATGCTCATGTGCGTGACATGGTGACAGTAAAAGGGCATGAGTGTCAAGGCCCTATAACTAAGAGACGTGCCCACGCAGTGACTATTCGAGGGCCTGGAATCCAAACACACATACACATACATCGAACCAAATCACAACTGACTCAAGCATGCCCTCCATATCTGATTTCTTTACTGTTTTATTTCAGTCATGCTTCTAGTTTATGTTTAGGGTGACCAAAACCAAAACCCAACTCTTGTCCAGTGACATCGAGGTCATCACAACCTACCTCTCTTGGGTTCGACCTTGAATACTTACCCTTAACTGTACTTAGTGGTAGGCATTAGGATATTACAAATTGTATTTTGGCGCGGCTGGGTTTCCCGATGACAGATTCAGACATCGTCAAAATTGGTGCCATTGCCGGGGAGGTAAGTTTTCTAGTGATAATCTCTTTTTATTTTATTTTTTTTGTAGATCTATATTTTCCAAGTGTGTACTTGTTACTAACCCTTGCAGACAAGGATAACAAGTGAGAAGGTGCATAGATCTAGTTACTAGGGCTACTGATCTAGACCCGAAGTTATCAGATCTAGAGTAGAAGCGACCATTTGTAGAGATCACGAAGTGGAACATCCAGATCTGGAACGGGAAATCATTTCAGAATGGCAGAACATGACCAAGAGGAGCATTTGGAGCTCACTATGAGGCAGATGGTGTTCCCCACAAACCTCAATCTGAAGCCGATGGGCATCACGTTGCCTATGCCGACCAGAAACTGGGAGCTAAAATATCATTTCATCCAAATTCTACCAAGGTTCAGCGCTATGCATGGCGAGGACCCACAGAGACACCTCCAGGACTTCAAGTTGGTCATTTCAACCATCAAGGGTGATGGAAATTTGGGGGAATATATTCGACTAGTGGCATTCCTATTCACCCTACAAGATGCCGCGAGGGCATGGCTGTACACACTGGAGGTGGGATGTGTGACTACTTGGGCACAACTCCAACAGAAGTTTCTGGAGAGGTATTTTCCAGCTGCGCGCATCATGGCTATGAGGAAATGCATCACGAGTATCAAGATGGGCACTGGAGAGTCATTTTATGACTACTGGGAGAGATACAAGAAGTTAATAGCCAAGTGTCCTCAACGTAACATATCAACTGGTGACCTCATTCAAAATTTTGTAGCTAGAATGTGACCTTTCGAGAGGTCATTTATTAATGATTGTTGCGGTGGATCGATTATGAAAAAGGCTTTGAGTGAGGCTTTCAAATGGCTTGGGGACATGGCTGAAGACTCTCGCGATGATGGTGGAGGCCCATTCAGACAAGAGGCTATGGAACCTTCAACCGTGGAGGCCAAGATTGATGACTTGTGTTTCGCAGTGAAGATGCTGGTGACCAACATGGGCACACATCAGAAGATGGTGGTCAAGCCATGTGGTTTTTGTCAAGCCACTAATCATGACACTAATGAATGCCCAACTCTATTCATTGAGGAGGTCAATGCTCTAATGCATAATGGTAATGGAGGCCCCCAAAGAAATTTCGATCCGAACTATCAATTCTACAATCCAGGATGGGGACCTAATCCTGGTCATCAAGGTAGCAATCGAGGGCACCAACAACAATACCAACAACATGACCAAATTAGAGAGCCGTATTTGACCGATGTGGTGAATACATTGGGAGCTAACTTCACCCAAGAGCAAGAGGAGAAAGCTATGTTTAAGTAAGAAACAAAGAATGGAATGCTCAATCTGCAAAATCAAATAGGTCAACTCTTGACTGTCATCACCAGGTTGGAGAAAAGCCAAGAAAAGCTACCTCTTTAAGTAGAGGCACCCCCAAGGGCCGAAGTGAACTTTATTAAAATTAGTAGCCTAGTGCCCGCGTTGGCATCAGTTGTGCCCATGGCGGATACTGAAGTGACCGAGGAGCCATATGTGCAGCCTCCAACACCCACTATCAAAGCTCCATTTCCACGAAGATTGACAATGAGTAGGGAGAAGCGAGAAAGAGAGGATCATGCTTACTAAAACTCAAATCAATGTGAACTAAAGACTCAAATGGAAGCAGTTACAATGATGCAGAGGACAAAACATCAGCAACATTGCCGGCAGTAAAGGGAAATAGGTCAGAAAGAGATTGAAAAGATCACGTCAATAATCAAGAAGACCTCAAAGAGACACTCAGAGCCCTCCAGACGTTCTCTATTCCAGCTGAAGCTAGGTATCCGCATCCATCCTCTGCTTCTTATTGTGTGTCCTCCCATGTTGGTCTGTAAATTTGAGTCAAAGTTTGTTTGTCTGTATAGTTGTAGTCTATTTCCCTCATTTCTGCATTTTGCTTCAAGCAAAGTGTGTGGGTATGAGGAGTGTGTTTTCTTTTGTTGTTGTCAAGGTCTGTTTGTTTGGTTTTGCTTAATTTTGCAAAGTGTGTGGGTGTGTCTGTTTGTGATTAGCATGAATTTGTTGCTTTTTGTGTTTGGTCATGTGTTAATTTTTTATGACCAAATTAGATAGGAAGGATGAATGGGCATGTGAGCATTACCTTTGAGGTATTGAGCTTGATATCTTGTCTCTTGATTTCATTTGTTGTGTGATTTTCAACTTCTCATCTAGGATTCGGCTAGAACTTGTCTGATTAGCTCTTCGAAAATATGTGACTAGGTGGAGGATGATTAATTGATTTAGGCATTCCTTTCTATGAGCTTACTTAGCCAAAAATGCCTACCCTAAATAAAATACCCCTTGCTATCCCAGTTTGAGCCAAATAATTCATTTGAATTAGTCTGATATAAAGCCAGAGTTTTCATGGTCATTATATAAGGCTTAAAGATCTCTGAAGAGAAAACGGAAGGGGGATTGAGGGCAGAAATGAAGAAAAATCCACCTAGTGCTTAAGGCAAAGAAATCCTAAAATCTGTTTGAATGGTGGATTAAGAAGAAAAAAGAAGGAAAGAAATAAAAAATATCAAGTCGTGTGCTAAGGCCCGTAATGCAATGAAGTTGCATAATGATTATGCTCCAGGAGGCCCCAACAAAGCCTATAATGACCTTTGCTAGTTCCTAAATGATCTCGCCTGCCTAAAGCCCCATTACAACCTGCGAAGTCCTTTTGATAATCAGAAAACACCCTAGTCTTAGTGAATGGAGAATTATGAGCTAGCAGACAAGCCTATAGCATGGCCAAGATTGAGAATGTTGTGAGCGTAAACAGTTAACCATTCATACATGAGAGGTAATGTGAGGGAGTGAACCACATGTTGCATGCTTAATTTTAACTTGTCTAATGGCCTTAATGAATGAACATCCTTTGTGTCATTGTTTCTGTTTCATGCTGATTTTGTTTTATGTCTGTTGTTGTAGCTTCTAAGATATATGTATGTGTGTCATAGCTATGACAAGATAATTAGGTTCAATACGCTTATATAATAAGTTAAAGATAATAATGGCACGTCGTTTTTATTAATCAATAGCTTTCGCTTTCAATCTGATATATATATATATATATATATATAAATGCCTTAATAAAGTATATATATTTTATTCTGGGATTTGCTAATTCTTTTTTTACTGAAAATTATATATTTTTGGTTTCCACTTCTATTATAATTAAAGAAATATAAAATGAAATAGTATTTTGGTAGTGTTTCCTATTTGCAAGGGATGAGGGCGTTACAGAGATCACAAGTTGAGGGGGAATCTCAAATTGAGGGGGGAATTGAGATAGTCGACGACGACACAGTTCGACTGAGGACGTGAAGATCAAACCTCAACTGAACAGACGAACTTGAGTCAGTTGAGTGTATGCTAATTCAGTTGGTAGTTAGACCAACTAAGAAGATCCTAAAATCATTTTTCATCCCTTAGTAATTAAGGTAAGTGTTTTGAAATAAATTCAAACATCCTCAGACAATAATGATCACTTTTTGTTAAGCATCGTAGTCGTATACAATGCAAAGTTATTCCTAATCAATAGGTTAAGCTTTTGAGACCGCGAGTGGGCTAACATGGAAGTTGTTACACGTCTCACGTGTGAGTATCCTTCACCGTCGGACCCACGTTCCGTGCCACGTTCACAACAGATGAACCATCTTCAATCCAAGTCGTTGATCACAAAGAGGCAGGAATCATTGATAGCTGTTGATGGCAATCCTCCTTCCCGAGTATATTGAATGCTTGAAATCCCTAATTGATTCAAGAAATCAGTTCACTCAATTGGCGAATTATTACAATCCTTGTATTCACACTTTGTCTCTCATGTGACATCTCATCTACCAAAGATCCACCATGGCCATCAAAGCAGCAATAGTAAATTTAAGATCGTGTTTGAACTAGTTTTTTCTCTAGAGCAAGAAGAACATCATGCTCTGAAGGAATATATCGTGCAGATTCAAGGTGCAAGACTAAAGGAATGGCTATGTCACGAGCCCATGTTTCTCATCCCCTCCGTCGTTGCTAAATTTTATGTGAACTTGCGCTTGGATGAAAACAATCATATGTCAACAGTCATCCACTTACCAGTGTACTCTGGAACTAATGAAGGATTTTCCATGTCATAAAGGAAATCCCCATCGACGTCACTCACTGTCTGAAGAGTTATTTCCACATCCCTGGCACTGGAGGAAGACCTCTCATCCCATAAACAAAGCACAATCAACGATTTTATCCCAGAGTTTACCATTGGAAAGAAGAAATTCGAAGGAGGAATGACGTGAACAAAGCTAGAGCCACAAATACACTTGCTTTATGACATCGTTGTTTATTGCTTTCATCTGTTGTCTGGATCAAAATCAGAAGCGAGCAAACCAAAGATGAGACCAACGATGGCTATCTACGAAAGAATTGCTACAAACTGGATGTTAGTTGTGACTAAACTCCTGCAGATTCAAGCTGACAGAATCAACCGTCAAAAGAATCCTTTCATTCGAAAAGGAAAGCTATTCTATGGAACCAAAGTTAGTTCCATCATTCAGCGCGTTGTTGATGAGAAAAAACTGAAAATCGACTGGGATCGGACAGATAGGAAAGGCTTAACCGATGCAGAAAAATTCCCGCAAACTGAAGATAAGATCACCATAGTTCTTTCCTTGACCTTCAAAGGCACCTCCAAGTCGCAAAAGAGAGGTCGAGCTGGTAAATCCAGAAGGAATCAGAAGTCTCAATCTGAAGAAGAAAATGGATCAGACTCTGAAAGAACTCCTTCACCTGCTCCAGAGAAGAAGAAAAAAAGAACAAAGAGGTCGAGCTCAACTCCCATTTCCAAGAAGAGTCCAACATCGTTCGCTTCACCTGGTGTCAGCCAGTCATTGCATCAGTTCACTAAAGAAGCGAAACACACTGAGGAAGCACCTCGGTCTGGATTTGAACAACAAGAGGAAGATCTTCCAACTGAAGATGTAGTTTGTAAATCTCTACCAACTGAAGATTGAATGAGGAACTAGAACACTCAAAGTGTGATTGAGTCAACTCTTCCAGAGGGAACTGATCCAGGGATTTCCTCACAAGAAGTGAGAAATGGATCTCCACAGAAACAAGTCCCTTCCGAAGAAGATGTATTTCAAGGACTTGATCCCTTTCTACTGGAAAATTTGGATGATGAGGTTCCTAAGCTCACAGATAAAGAGATAGAACTCTAGGCAATTGCAAATAGAATTGACAAAATTTATCTCAATGCCTACAAGAAAGCTCTCACTGTGTCACCAGAACTGAGAGAACATCTCCACACTCTCAATATCTTGGTCGAACTATATGTGTACATCTCAGTTAGTCTCAGTGTTTACTACATTTTAGCTGACTTCTTGCAAATCAACAACATCAAGAAGATGCAAATCACTGAAGGAGCGATGATGAAAGCCTTCAAGTTCAAAATATGGCTGGAGTTCATCCAAAATCAAGAGTATTTGATCAGAACATTTCTGCAGTATCGCCCGAAGCTGAGAAGAAAAGTTCCTTAATGTGAGGAGACCGATTGTCAGGAGACCAAACATCATCATCAGCAGATTATTCGTTGTGGCTGGATTCATCCCTCTGAATCTTCAGCACCAGCATCTTCGTGCAACAAAGCCTCTCTTACTGCACAAGAGTTAGTCCTTCCTTACAGGAGCCAAGAAGAACTTGCTCCAATCTAATTATTGATCGCCACTAAATTGACTATCCATCTTGCCACTGGTCCAAATCCAACTGATAAGTCAACAGACCTCCCAACATTGGTTCAACAACTAAGTTACAAGTTTGATCAGTTGAAAGAAGAATTTTGGTCTTTCTCTACTAAGATGAGACAGGAATTTAGTGATCAGTTTGAATCCATCACTGAATCACTTAAGGCGATTGATCAAGTCAAGCTTCAACTTGACCGACATGGAGAGAAAACGATGACTAATTTCGTCAAGTTTAGATAAAGTATCTCCAATGACGTGAACTCAAAGATTTTCCAACACCGAATAGCCTTCATCAAAAAATTATGCTCATCAAACCTCGAATTCATAGCTCACGACATGCGCGTCATCAATGATCGAGCTAAAAATCATGAGCTACAGATTTTGGAACTGATGAAAGAGAGAATGTCCTCCCATCAACTCATCCAAGACTTGTGTGCAGTCAACTCTAGACTGGATTCAGAGCTTCTGCCCTGAAAGTCACAGTCTCTTTCCTTTTGAGTGATGCCAAAAAGGGTGAAGATGAGAATTGACACAGGCAGAGAAAGGTCTTCCAAGTGCTCAGGTCAAAAGTGAGCAAACTACTCAAGCTGAGACTACAACTGCTGAGGAGGATGAGTCAACAAAGGATGAGCTAGTGTAGGGAGATGATGAGACTGCAAAGGAGGATGACAAGATCATGACTGCCATGACTCCTGAGAAGGATGCGCCAGCAAGGGAAGCTAAGGTAGTTGAGGTAGCAAAGGCTACTGAACCAGCAAAGAAAGTTGATGCCATAATGGCTAGAGATGAATCAGCCAAGGAAACTGATTCTGTAGCTGCAAAAAGAGCCACTGTTGTTGATCAGGTTGAAGATTAAGATGACAAGATCTCCCAAGATTCTCTAGAGGCTCAGGAAGCAAGGCTACTCTCACAAAAAGTTTTGATTGAGAAGGATGATGAGGAGGTTGATATAATGATGTCTCTTATCCCTGATGACATCATCATCCTTGCCGAAATTGTTGTAGCCACGACCGATCAGGTGGAAAATATAAAGTGGCTAAAAGAATTTGAACGAATTCAGCTAGCCAAGCTTGAGAGATTCAAGCAAGAGACAAAAGAGAGTTTGGAAACCAGCTTAGCTGAAGGACCAAGAAAACTATCCTATCTTAAGAGACATCATCATGCTGATGAAAGAAGAAGATCATGGACAACAATTGTGAAAAAGAGATTGCAACTCAGAAAGAGTCAGGGAAATCAAGGAGTGCATCCTCACGTCAACAAGTTTATCCCAGAATCCCTGAATGATCATTGGGAAGATCTGAAGCAAGAAGTCATTCATGAATTCTACTACGATGGATTCTATGGAAGAACACCTACCCAAGAAGCATGGTTATTGCACATCCTCACCTCTGCCATGGAAGATGCAGTTGGCAGATTCTTCGTGACAAAGCTAAAGGAATCTGGTCGCTTTCCTCCAACTTTCCCAGCAAGGAAGACTTTCCCTCCTTTCATTATGTGTAATACTCCGAACTTTTACGAGTCTTTGAGTGCGTTTTAAAATGCGTTTATATATTTTAAATAACGTGCCTTGAGTGATAAAATTTTTCAAGAAAATAAATTTTCATGAAAAATAACGAAAATGCCCTTATGTGCTTTGATGTGATTTTTCTCGTTTTGATTATTCGGAATGAGTATGTGATGCATTGATTGAGCTTATTTATATGATTTTGAGTATGAGTATGAATTCCGGAGAATTCTGAGAACTTTTACTTTTGACGAATAGTGCCGATAAGTCGAGAAATCACTATTCACCGACGAACTCCGAATTTAGTTTAATTAGTGTCTTTTGAACCTAGAATTAATTCTAAGACCTTTGAGAAATATTAGAAGTTCATCCGAGATCATATGAGAGAGTTCCAAGAATTTAGTTCTTAACGAATTAATTAGCCGAGTGATTTTAGGGTTTTCTTCGTTACTTGGAATTTTAACCTAAAAATTAGATATTCGGATTCCTTGATTTATTTCGTGAGATATGAGATAGAGTTGAGGTGGTTTCGATGTCGAAAACAAGTCGAGGAGAGTTTATAGCCCTTTTCAGTATAAATGAAATAATACAGATATATTCTACCGGAAAACTTTTTCATCCGAGGAAAAATTATACCGGTTAAAGTGATATATTTTTATTTTATCTCTCTCCCTCTCTCTATGCCGACATGAACTCCTTCTCTCTTTCCCTTGATTATATTCTCTACCTAGCTTATGTTAAATTTCAAAACCTATGAGAATAATCATCATTACATACATTTAACTTACTTACCATTTCATTTCCTTCTTAGCTAAGGAATAAACATAATTTCACTCATCTCTCATCTCTTTCTCCACCGTACACACACACATACTTAGAAAAAGAAAAACTCCATGAAAGCTTAGAGTTTCAAGCTTCAAGAACCTCATCACCTTCAATCTTCAAGCCCTAATCCAAGAAAGTAATCTATTCTTCCAAGCTTTGAGATCATTTTAAGATCAAAATCATCTCCCTCTTTATTCTTAAAATTTTCGGCACTCTTCCCCTGAAAGAGATGATTTATTTTTGCTTATTTTTCTTGAGGTCTAGAGATGAAATCCTTTATGTAAAATCCAAGCTAGAGATTTGAGCTCATCTCTCTTCATTTTCGGTCCAAGTTCATCAAGAGGAGGAGTTTTATTTAATTCTTTTAAGTATGTTTATTCATTTGATTTCTTGTATATATGTAATCCCTAAGCCCTAAAGAAAGGAAATATGCATGATTTAAATTATGTTTAGGCAAACTAGGGCGTGTGATGTGATGATCGATGTGAGAAAAATTATGAAGAAATTAAACCCTAGGGATTTATCTAAGAATTAAGAGAGAAAAGAGAAATAAAAACCCTAAAAAATGGCTAGGACCGAGAGTGAGGAAGAAAAAGAAAGAAAAATAATTTCCATGATTTCTTGATGATTTATTATTGATATGTGTGTTATGATGATGATTGGAATGATACGTGTGCATGAGAAAATGAGAAAAATAATTTATACTATTTCTATGTTGAAGCCGAAAAATATGAGTTTATGGAGAAGTACTTGATTTGATTTGTTGTTTGATGATTTAATGATGTTATGAGCATGCTATGAGTATGAGATTATGATAGAGTAAATGATTTAAATTATTGTTGCTAGATTTCTTAAAAAAAATCGAAATATTAATGAGTAAAGAAAGAAAAATAATTTTGATGATTTTTGATGATTTTGGTGTTATGAATGATTTGTATGTGTTCATGTATAAATTAGAGTGTTAGATGTTTAAAGAAAAATTGAGAGATTGAAAATAGAATTTTTGGCATAAAAGGCATAAAATCGATGGATATGAATTTTTGAAGATTAGTGTGTGTTCTAGGTGTTCTTGGTGAAATTATGAGTTTATGAGTGTGTGTTCTTGGTGTTCTTGGTGAAGAACATGAAGATTTGAAGATTAATAAAATTAATTACAAAATAAATTAATTAATTATTTAATTAATTAAAAATTCAAAATTTTTAGAAAATAAAATTTAATAGAAAATAAAAAGAAAAATTAATAAATTATTTATGAGATATAGAATTGAGTAAAAATAAAGAATAATATTTCTTTGTTAAGAATTAAGTAATAAAGAGGAGTAATTAATTAAGAGGAGAAATCAAGTGAGTTTAGGTATAGAGAATTTTATAAAAATTTAAAAAGAAATAATAATAGTTGAGAAGTAAAAGAGGAGTTAGAGTTAAGAAAATAAACTTAAAAAGATGAGTATGAAATTAAAGACGAGTTAGTCGAGGTTAAGTCGTTCAATTGAACAAGAAATGAAAAGGAATTAATCTTAAGAGAATAAAGTCTCTCTTAAAAGAGAAAAATATTTGTAGAGTCGAGCATAAGAAGTTTAATAAAGAGTTTAGTCGAGTTTGAGTTCGTTTACTTATTTTAATTTATGAGATTAATTGAGAAAGTTTTAGAATAAAAATAAATAGAAATAGAAATGAATAAATCAAAGAAATAATTTCTTAAATGGAATAAGAAATAGTAAAGTATGAGAATACGAGCTAAGATTGAGCTTAAAGGATTAAATAATGCTATGAGGAAATGGCTTACTAAAAATGAAGTCTTAAGTCGAAATTAAATAATGATGTTTTAATATGAGAATCGAGTTTAGTAAATGGTGAATGTTTAAATGCTCGTTTATTGATAGTATGTCGAGTGTTGGATGATTGATTGATAATGTTTGAGTGAGAATAATCTAGTTGTTTTCTAATCTTGTAAAATATAAGATAAGACGATGAAGTTATCGAGTATCGGGTTTTAAATAAAACGTCGAGTTATAAATAGAAAGTGAGTTTCTATTAAATATAGGCAATAAGAGTTTAATTGAGAATAAGAAAGAAAGTAGAGTAATTAAGATAATAGTACGTATATGAGTATGTGTACGTAGTTGAGAAAAGATGACGTATTTAGAAAATAACGTCGTGTTATAAACCGAGAAATATTAAATAATTATTTGAGTTTTGAATTCAAAATTTATATTACTTGAATTTATTTTGACTTATTAGAAAGATGTGAGATGATTCTATGAAACCGAAGTTAACATTTTCCAAAACTAAAGTCGAGCTGTGTCAAGTTAACTGTTGATTGATTTTAAAATATAAATCATGTTTGAGCTTATCATGCTTGATTGAACTTATATGTTGAGTAAAATGTTTCTGTTTCGTTTATTCATGAAGTGACTTATTTATTTACTATTGTAATGCTTGTTTATGACATGAATGGTTTGAGATAACGATAGTTAAGAATTAAGAATTGAGAACTCGAGTAGTATGTTTGAGACGAATAGTATTTGCTCGTTTAGCAGGGAGTACTAAAGTAATATTGATTTTAGAAACAAGAATGTGAGATGAGGTTATGTCTAGTAACCGAGTAAAGTCGATAACCGAGAATGAAAAAGTTGAGAAAAGATATTGACTTAGAAAAGTTCAAATAATATAGAAAAGACCCGAGTCAAGTAGAAGTCCTTCAGCCGAGCCCAAAATCTATTTTACGTCTTGCGCGATAAAATCTCGATCATTATTCGATGTAGAATTGTGAAGGACCAAGCGGGACGGGAAAGTAGCGAGGACATAAAAGAGTAAGCCACCTAGCTAGAATCTTCGGAGGACAGGTGGGCTTTCTGAACTAAAACCAAATGATGAATGCGTGTACTATTTATGTATTACGTGCGCTTTTCAAATTGATTGACTTGCCTGAGTTTTAAATGTTTTGGTATACAATCATCTACGTGTAAAAGTTATTTAAGGTCCTGTGGACGCACAGGATAATAAAGGTCCTGTGGACGCACGGGAAAATAAAGGTCATGTGGACGCACGGGATAAAGGTCCTGTAAGATACGGGACAATGCATGCATTTGTTAAGGTGACTGTGAGCCTTGTTTCGGTTGGGCCGGTCATGGTGTTCGAGGAGGAGGCCTACTTCTCGACACCACAATAAAATCAGTTGTAGATTGATTCATACCTAAGATATAAGCTTAGCCTGTGTAGGCGATTTTCAAAACAAAAATGTTTTATGGTTGTCACAAGTGGAAAATTCTTTTAAAGCAATTATCTATATGTCTAACCCTTGTGATGCAGCAAGAGAGGCAAGTTTTCAATCATATAGCTCTAAGAGCAAGTTTTTGAGAATGTTTTTGGCAATGTGTTCACTGAGTACGAAGTACTCAAACCTGCATGTATTTCTAAACGTGCAAGTTAGCGGGATGTGGATGGCGTGGACGGCTTGGTGCTGTGTTCTTTTGATTGAGTCGAAAGTTGGTTGGCAATTACATGTCTTCATACATGTAGTTGTTGGGATTTGAGTCGATGTCTCCGCTGCAATATAATATGATGTTTCTTTTGATATGTTTTTGAATTTTACTCTGATACTCGTTGAATTCAAGAGCGATGTGCTCGAAACAATTTACCATTTTCTTTAGCTTTCGTACGATGTGATCTCGACATACTTATTCCCTTTTGGATTCAATATGTAAATTATCTATGCTCGTTTGGTGTTTTATCTATGACTTGGAAGCATGTCTTTAATTGTTATCGCTTTCAGTCAATAATCCCTTGATTCTCTGAGCATGAACCCTTATGTGAGTTGAGTTAGTGGATGGTTTAGTAGTGTTGGTGTCATTCATCGCACCTTGGGAGTCGGGGTGTGACATTATGCCTGAAACCAAAATCATTGCTTCCAGCGTGATTGAAAAAGAGGTAGAGAATTTGGCTGTAAAACTCAAGATTAATTCAGTCAAAGAATCTGAGAAATTCTAGGAGATCGGAAAACACATCCACGAGAAGTATAAATTAAAGTTTCAAGCAAAGAAGGATTGATGTTGCTAAGAAGATAGTACAACTGATGCAATTAGTTTTTGCTATTTTGAATTCTTAATTTCAGTTGTAATGTAATCTCCCATTCTTATTATCTTGAATAATAAGATGTGGTTTTTGATCATTCTTGTTAAATTTTATCTTGTGCTGATTTCTTTCCTTATAGACTAGAATTGAGTTTATCTTTTAGTCTTGTTGGTATTAGTTCATGATATCAAATAGGAAAGTTAGGTGATGTCAGTTTAGGGTTTTGGCATCATAAAAAGAGAGAAATTGTTGGGAAAATTAGTAAAAGGTTTTGAATGATACCAAAACCCCAACTGACCCCAACCGCGTAGATGAATGCCTTTAGTATGATCTTAGCTAGAGCTCACTGTTTGAGCGTAAGGATTTTATCATTACAGGTTTCAAGCAGAAGAAGTCAACCGGACTAAAGAAGAAAGTTCGTGAAGAACTTAGTTGTGGCCCAAACTCAGCTGAAGTGAAGTTATGTCGAAGTTAGACGTCACAAAGTGGAGAAGAGAAGACTTTGAAGACGTTGAAGACAGAAGAGTTGTAGTCAAGATTCAAATCTACTCGGAAGCACAAGTCAGGTGGAGAACTTACCATAAATGGGCCAACAATAACGATGTGCAAAAAGCAAAGGTCGCAGTTACCATTTTAGGAAAGTTCCCAGAAAAGCAAGTGGAGTGCCATGCTTTTGGCAGAGTCAAACGGCTCTTTGCAACGGCTAGTTAATCTTCCTCTATAACTAGAGGTCTCCACATCAAAGCTCGTGGGCAGACACTGGCACAAAGAAGTGCCAAGAGAGACAAAATCAAGAGTGAAGTAGCAGTAGCAAACCACATCTCTCTCCAGCAAGAAGACCTTAGTTGAGGACCGGTAGAATTCGAGTGTTCATACCTCCTCCTGTTCTTCCTTCTAGCCTCTCAGAAAGCTCCTTCTTGATTGAGTCTAGAATATTAGGTTCTTGCTTATATTATGACTGACCGGAATCTCTCCCAAAAGATCGAGTCTGAAGCCTTAGGATGAACTCTCCACTTCCCTCAGTATTGAAGGCTTCTTAGTTGAAAAAACCCCTAACCCCCAACCCTTAGGTCCGACTATGAACCCGTAATCAAAGTCACTAGGTCCCTTTGAACCCGTAATCAAAGACCAGGTCACTTGGAACCCGAAATCCATGACTAGGTCCCTTAGAACCCGAAATCTAAGACTAGACTGTGCACTTGCCTGAAAAACTGTTGTAAGGTCTTGTTCGAACCCGCAATCGAACTGGTTAGGTTTGCTTGGAACCCGTAATCCAAGTAGGGCATTTGATAAGCACACTTAAGCTTATTGTAATACCCCGAATTTCTATACCTTTAGAGAGCGTTTTAAATTAACCGAGTAAGTTTAAATGACGAGATTTGAGGAATAAAAATTTTCTTTTCTAAATAAACAGAAATGAGTAAAACGATTGGAATGCCTTATGTGTTTTTGTGTGAAATTATCTGTTCTATTTCTTGAGATGATAATGTGACATATATGTTGAGTTGTTTATATGAGAATGAGTACGAGTTTAATTTTCAGAAGAACCCCGAAGAGTTTGTTTAATTGAAAAAGAATAATGTTGATCGCCGAGAAATTTCTATGCGCCGATGAACTTAGAATAAAGTTGAATTAAAATCTTGGAACCTAGAATTTCTTCTAAGGTCATTGAGATAGGATAAGAGCTTATCCAAGATAATTTGAGAAGAGTTACGAGGATTTAACCTTTAAAGGAATAATAAAAGGATTAATAAGCCGACTAATTTCTTTTAAGATTTAAAAGACTAAATGATCGGAATAGTTAATCTTTTAATTGAAATGTAAATTAGGTTTGAGATGTTTTAGTGTCGGAAATGAGAAGAGGAGAGATTAGACCCGTTTAAATCATAAATGAATTAATACGGATCGTTTTATCCGGAAAACCTTTACGACCGGGTAATTAATACCCGTAATGAAACAATGAGGACAAGTGTCACTCATCTCTCTCCCCTCTCCACCGCCCTATCTCTCTATCTCTCTCCCTAATCTCTCTCTCCACACCTATCTACAAGACTACTACATAGATGTCATCATGATTATTCTTAAGAATGAACAAAATACTTAGTAAATTGTGTAATCAAGATTTGCATGCAACAAACATCACATCAAACCATCCACCTATCTCTTAATACAAGTTCCAACACCAAAACATCATCATTATTATTCCATTTTGTTGGATGAAAATCTTTACAAAATCAATGAGGTGGATGAATGCATGCAAACCACCTATTTCTCTCTCTCACTCTTTCAATCTCTCTCTCTTTATGCCAAGAGAGGATTTCTTTCATTCATCCAATACTCTCTACAACTCTCAACCAAGTAAAAAAGAAAGAAAAACTCTCCCTCTCCCCCTCCATTGTCGTGACCTCCACACACTCACACACACTTGAATTTCTTCCATTCAAGCCTTGAATTCAAGCTTCAATCTCATGCAAATCAAGAGAAGATCATCACCACCATCTTAATCCTTCCAATCTCTTAATCCTTCCAATCTCCAAGTGAAAGGTAATAATCCTTTAAGATCTTGAGTTGAAATCCAATGATCATCCCCATTTTTCTTCATTTTTGGCTCTTAAGCCCTAAAAAAATGGATGATTAATTTTGTGTTGTATTTTCTTTGAGGATTCAAGAGGAGTTCTTCCTTATATCCAAGCTCAAGTTTGAAGCTCATTTTCCCCTTTAATTCGATCCCGAGAAGCCAAGGAGAAGAGATCCAACTTTAATTTTCAACGTATGATAATTCATTTGATTAATTGTATATATGTATATCTCTAAGCCCTAAAAGAAAGAAAATATGCATGCATGGCATTTATTTTATGTTTAGGCAAACTTAGGTTATCGATGTGAGAATTAAATGAGAAGGAATCGATAGGAGAATCGAACACTAGGATTTAATCGATGAATTAAGAGAAGAAAAAATTTTAGTTAATACCGAAAATATTAAAGAAAAATAAGAAAATGTGGATTTCTTGAGTTATTGTTATTTTGATGCTTGATTTATGATTTTTATCATGTTGAGAATGAAATCATATGCTTGAAAAATTGAAAAACCAATTGCCCTAAAAAGTATGTAAATGCCGTGTGTTTTGGGAAGAAAAGGAGAAATTATTTTGTTGATTTTGTTGATGATTTAAGTGATGTTTTGATTATGAAATTATGATGTGAATTGATTGATTTAATCTTGTATAATGTTAAGTATAAGAAAATTGAATTGCATGTGAAGATATTAAAGAAAACAAATTGTGATAATTTAGAAGATTTGATGATTTTGATGTTAATGTGTGTTAGAATGTTAATTTGATCCATAGAGGAAAATAGAAATTTTTGTGAGAAAAGATTAAAGTTATAAAAGCTTTAAAAATGTTAAGAATTGAAAAATGCATAGAAAAATATAGATAATAAGTGTTCTTGTAAGAAAACTTGAAGATTTGAATTTTTAATAAACTAAATCAAAAGGAAAATTTTGTAATTGAATTAATAAGATAATCTAGTTTTTATAAAAACTAATTGAAAAATAAAAGAAGAATGCTAATTAAAGAAATTGGTCTCAAATTAAGGACAAAGAAGAAAAGAAGTTATTAATTAAATAAACAAGAGTCGAGAAAATCGAGTTAAAAAGAATTAATTAATAAGAAATAAAAAGAAGTTTTAATCAAGTCGAGGAAAGATGTTAGACGAGTTAAGTTTAAATACTCGTATAGTTAATCAAGAAAATAATGGAATGAGATGTCAAGCAATGATGTTGAAAGTAATTAATTAAAGTTAATTAATTAGGTTGTTTTCAAACCGTGTGGATCGAAAATAAACCGAAGAGAATTGCCGAGTTAATAACTGAAAAGATAATAATCGAGTTAAGAAATAAGAATTGAAATAGAAATGGAAAAGAAATTCCTATTTCATAAATGATTAATATAAATTAAAGAGAATTTTTATTAATTGAGTAAAAGTTTATAAAATGCTTCATAAAATAACGAATTTGGAAAAGCGTTGTTTATAAGCCGAGAAAAGACAAATTATATCGTTTGAGTTTTTATGAAAATAAATGCATAATCGAATTAAGTTCTAAAGTATAATTGAATAAATATTAATGTGTCTTGAAATGTGTTTGATTTATTTGGATTTGTTATGTAATTGAATAAATGTTTGAGTGCATGATATTAATTTTGACGTGAAGAATTACTAAGTTATTTGTATGCAAAATGATTGAGCTATTGATTTGTTAAATCGAGAATTAATTTAGTTTTTAAAAGAAAGCTCGAGTAATGGAATGTAGATAGACAACATTTCATAATTAAAGCGTGAAGTGCTAAGACGTTGGTTAGTAGCATTAACCAACCATCGAGTAGAGTTAATGGTTTAAAGACGAAAATGCGAGATCTTTTAGAAAAGATAAAGCGAAGAGAAAAATGACTCAAGTAGAAGTCCTTCAGTTGAATCCAACGCCTTTTTATCCGTCTTTGCATATCTTATTTCTCTTTATCGATGTCGGTCTATGGAGGATCAAGCCGGACGAAACGTTAAGCAAGGACAAATAGCCTTAAAACCGCCTAGCTAGAATCTTCGGAAGTCAGGTGGGCTTTTCTGAACCAAAACTAACGATAAAGTTATTATGCTAGTGAATACTTATATGTTTCTAAATGCGATTGACTTGCCGTTTTTATTGAGTTTGGTATGTGTTGTCATCTGTTTATATGAGATGTTATTATCCTGTGAAATGCGGGAAACCTACGTGTGGTATGTTGAATGTTGAGGTGACTGTGAGCCTTGTTTCGGCTAGGCTGGTCACAGTGTTTGAGAAGGAGGCCTACTTCTTGGCACAGTGAGTTAATTTATGACAGATGATGCATACTATTGATATATGTTATGTTTGACTGCGCAGTCTATTTAAAAGAAAATGTTTTAGCATGCACAAGTAAAAGTGTTTTAAGTTGTTTAAGTACTTGTGATGTTTCGGCAAGGCAAGTTCAATTGATATAGCTTTTTAAAAGCATCTTTATCCAAATGTTTTGGCATGTGTTCACTGAGTACAAAGTACTCAGCCCTGCGTGTATTTCTAAACGTGCAGGTTGACTGGATGGTGATGGCATGGACGCTTGGTGGTTTGGTGTTTTTGGTTGAGTCGAGTAGAATGTCGAACTGGCATTTGCACGTCTCCATACGTGTAAATGTTGGGTTTTGATGCAAGTTTCCGCTGTAACTTTTTGAAACAATGTCTGTTGATATACTCTGATACTTGGTTTTTGATTCTGAGCAATGTGCTCGATGGCCTTGAATACTTGTTGAACTCTTAATTTCGTTAACTTGAAAAACTTATCTTACCTCTGTTGGAATATGATTTTGAAATACTCGGTTATTGCTTCATTATGCCTTTAAAGCTTCATTCGAACATTATTGCGTTTTATTGATGTTTTCCCCGAGCATGTTCCCCGTATTTGAGTTGAATGTTAGTTGATTAGATCGTGTTGTTATTCGTAAGTCGCACCTCGAGAGTCAGGGCGTGACTGGTTGGTATCAGAGCAAGGCTTTGATTTGCTCTGAAGTCTATTATTCTTGATGAGTCGTGTCTAGATTTAATTCCTAGACTTATTTGAGTCAGTAAACCACACCAAGCTATCCTCCATCTCATCCGGCAACCAGGTATGTCTTTTTTTTAAAAGTTTTTTAAGTTAAAGTGATGTTTGAATTATTAAGTGTTGAGAATTTCTTTTGAGTTATTTATGAGTTATGATGTTTAGAGATGAAAGTTGTTATGTCACAGCCCCAGATCCCGAGAAACGGCAGAAGCCGGGGTGCGACTGGGATTGGATTAAAGAAGCGGGGAAGAAGGGGGCTGCCTGAACTAAACATACATAAGAGACATCATACATACTATGTACAATGCTTTATTTACATAAAGGAAGAGTTAAACTCAAAGGATTACTCGACTGAAAGTACACGGTAGATAAACTAAGTTATAAGACAGATCTTAGTCTACAGTGATTACATACATGTTCATCAAAATACTAGAGTTTTGCAGCGGAAATGTGATTCAGACTAACTAAAGTCTTCCTATGACAACTTTATTCAACCTTCGCCGCTTCCATCGCTTCAACCTGTACATTTAGAAAACATATGCAGGGCTAAGTACAAAAGTACTTAGTGGGCACGTTGCCAAAAACATATTCATAAGTATAAATAATCAGGCATCTCATAATCGTAGCACATCGGGGTTTTATTGAAAAGGGCCCGTGTCTACTAAACATTTTCTAACTCATTTATATAAATTAGCTTGTACAAGCATTTTTCTAGTATGTTACGTTCAAATCTTGACCAATTCTCATTCACCGTGGCTGGTTACCCCTCAACAGGATACCACATACACCACAGGTTACAAAGTGTACTAACTCTGGAAAGCGCTTAATTGCTAACTCAGAGCCGATCGATAGTTAACAATCCTAGCGGTTAACTAAAAATCTGGAAAACACGAATGTTAACTCAGATAGGTACAAGAGAACTCACATAAAATATTTAAACAGTTTATGCCATGATTATCACTTTGAAAACACGATTATCAAAGCGATAAAGAAAAGGGTTTTCGAGCAATGCTTGTTTTATTTCATATATAAAAGCCCACCTCGATGATACAGAACAACTAAACAGGTTTCCGTTCTTTGGTTCTTCCGTCCTTTCCTTAGTGCTAGCTTCCTCCTTCATCGTAAAATAATCACACTTTAAATTCGGTCGTATAAAAATAATCGAACATAGAAATTCGAATTAGGTTTTAGTTGTTTTGTTTCTTTAGGCATTTGCACGCTACTAGTTTCTTTTTAGCTTAAACGGGAACGAAACTTGAACAAATCTCGTTTAAAACTCGAAAGGTTCCTTACTCGACTCTTAGGTCAGTAGAAAAGATAGTCGATAACTTGTTACGACTTAAAAGATCAAAAGGAACTAAGTTGGAAAGGAATCAACTTAGGAAATTAAGTTTTAGTTCTTTAGACGATTTAGGCATTTTCACGCTTAACTAAATTTCTTTACTTAAACGGATACAAGATACGAACTCATCTCGTTTAGCACTCAAGGCTCTATACTTGACACTGAGGTCAGTAAAAAAAAAAGGCATTCGTTAACTCATAATGACCTCAAAGATCGGAAGAAGCTAAGTTGAGAAGAAAACAACTTAGGAATTACAATTCGAACATACACTGCACGAAGTCAGTGAGTCTGTCCAGAACAGGAGATTGCGAAACAGGGGTCTTGCCCTGTACCAAAAGATAGCCTCGGGTGTCTAGTTTACTCTCCAATTCGCGGATCTTGATTCCGATAAGCGAGCTAAAAGATATTGCAGTTTCCGTGAAACGTCGCAAAACTGCCGCGGCTAACCCTAACGTTCAATAGAATTCGACGTATAACTTCCTAAGCTTGTTCTAAGTTCTCGTACTCGATTTCTCACGAAAATTTACTCATAAGGCAGTCAACACGTACTCCCGTACGTGAAGGACTCCTTGTCAAAACTCGATTAGAACTACGACGATCAAACCTCGTCGTTTCAACTACCATTTACTAAACCAAAATCAAGTTAACATTTGTCGTTTCTAGTTCTCGACTATAACTACAACTCATAATATAATAGCTCGAAAGCTCACGTCATCAACTACAAAGTCGTACCTTAGTCCATTATAAACATTATTATCAAATTAGAATTCTTACTCGACTTCTCGATTATTAATTGAGTCCACTCGTTCGTCTCTTATGAGATTTCAAAAGTTATGGGAATTCGTTCATTTTCTACGACATCAATCAACATCTAACGAGATTCATTATAATACATATCATCACTTCATGTCATTACTTAATCTCAACTTAAATCGACTTCTCTGTCTCTTACGACTTCATTAATATTTTTAGAAAATTCTCAAATAATTCCTATTATCAACTAACATCATTAGGAACATTATTTCATCAACAAATCAACAACTAAATCAACTACATGAAAACCCCCAAATTTCTTATAATTTTCGGTATTGACAACATAATTGAAGGGGTGATTTTCTTCATCGATTAACAACATTAATCCACTAATCATACTACTATAACATCAATTGATCAATTACAAATCTAATTACATCTTAATTTGAACATCCCCAATTCAAACCCTAGCCCTAAAATCGGTCCTCTTCAATTCTTAGGGGTTTCGTTCTCTTTTTGTTTTAATCCTCAATCGAACACCTCCTAAGCATTATTATTCAACTAATTGAAGAATTGAAATTATCCTACAAAATCCCCTAATTTTCGGTACTCAATAGGAAATAGGGTTCTTGAATTTCTTTCCCTTTTAGACATAGATCCATATCTAATCCATCCTATTACACTAATTGAAGATCAAAACATCCAATTTCCATGATCCATAAAAATCGATCCACATGAAAAATTAAAAGAAATGGAATCTAATTGGATAGGATTAGAGAGGAGGAGATTACCTCGACAATTAATAAAGGAAGTTGGATGATTCGATGGTTGGATGAAGACTTGTGTGAAATTTTTGCTCTAAGAACTTGAAGCTTCCAACAATGGTGATAAGAGATGGATGAGATAGTTAGTATATGTGTGTGTGTATTTCGAATTTAGAGAGAGAGAGTAGTGAGGATGACAACTTAATATGTATTATGAAATAACATTTAGATTAATAGGTGTAAAGTATTAATTAAAAATATCTAAGAGTGAGTCATAGGTTTAATACTATATAAAGTGAAAATATCAAGCTTAGAGAGGGAAGTGAGGTCGGCCAAGAGAGGGAAGAGAAGAGAAATTACGCGATTTTCCGACGCGATACGACGTTACGGAAATCGAACGACGAAAAACGTAGCTCGGCACAAAATAGTCACATTCCGATTGACCAAAAATTCTAACGTATTTAACTTAATCGGAAAATAATATTTAAAAACTTAATTCCGACGAAAATTCGGGACGACACAATCCGAGTTTCGTCCGGAAAATCATAAAAATGAACTTTCTCGGGCGAGTTCGTATCGCGATTTCGTTAATGTAAAAATCAGACGGTTTTCCATTCTAAGTTCCAGAACTAAAAATTTTTCGTATGCGATAACCCTAAATACAGTAGTCATCTAACTGACTTCCGTAATTTATTTTCGGAAACGGATTTCACCGTTAGTCTTAGAATTCAGAATCGTAAACTTAGGCGTGCAAAGCCATTTTTATTATTAACTTTAAATTTTTAAGATCGTTCGGAATTTCTGGGGTATTACATCCTACCCCCCTTACGAAAAATTTCATCCCGAAATTTGCTTATCCTCTTTAACAGTTTGGAGTACTTCATACTCAACTCTTTTCCGAATTCTCACATGGCTTCCTCTTGCCTGTGATGATCTTATAGCGTTATTACTAATCGTCTCGACTTGCTCCTTAACTTTTGCGCTTTTCGATCCAAGATCGTTTTCGATCTTTCCTAATAATTTAAGTCGGTTTCAAGAACGACGTCTTGCTGATAGAACTTCGTGTATAAAAACGAATATATATATATATATATATATATATATATATATATATATATATACTTTCTCGAAATGAGATACACTTAAAAAAAATAAGCATTCCATAAACTTGGCGATGAAGCCACAACTATTCGTATTGGAACTATCTTTTCCAAGTTATTGCTAATTATATAATTCTGCGTCGAAGTTTTACTTGACACGAATCTAATGTCTCTCATTAACGGAGAAATCTTAAGGAGCTTTTATTTTCCTTCTCGATTATTAAGTTTGAATTGTCGTATATACTTAAGACTTTTGTCTTCTTTAAACTCGTTTTATTCTGACTCGAATCTATCGAATGATCTCGATCATTTCATTGACCGTATCTGGTCCTAGGTTCTTTCCTTTACTTGAAAGATGACCATAAGCAGTTATCTAAAACTTCTTCCTCTACAAGGTCTCGTAAAGCGTAATATTTATCGTAGCTTAATAATTATTGTTATAACAATTCGGTTGTTGGCTACGTGTTCTTCAATTCGCTCGTCGGCTAATATTATTGTTCTTAACTTATAAACGAGTATCTGAATCATTTTCTCGTACTGTCCAATCAACTGGAGGTGAGAAGCGGTACTAAAGTTAAGTTTGATATCTAACTTTTCTGCCTTATGATCTACAACATCTCGTTGTCGTAAAATTATAACTATATCCTTCCATTTCCATTCTGGAATACCTTAATGGTTATCACAACTCGTAAAGTTGTCAGTGAAAAGCTTCCTCCTACTTACAAGCTAAACATTTTCCTAACAACGTGGTAAAGTCTCGTTTCACTTTATTCCACTAGAAAATCCTTTCTTAAATCTTAAATTCGTCGTCATCGGAAATATTAAGTCTATTCTTTAATTTCTATCATAATACTCATTGCTTCAAAGTCGCTGTCTAGTTTATCCATTCTTTTCCTTAGTCGAGGCTTATCCATTGACTCGTCCTTTCTCTAGATACTTATAATCTTTCTCGCAATTTGGTATAGCTACTCGTGCCGCTATTTGCCCTGTGATTGATGCTGATGCATCATGCATTCCTATATCCATCGTCTCGAATCCTCGTATAAGCGTTTCTTCTCTGACGTCGAGATACCTAAACTTAGTTGGAGTCTTACGACTCAGCGTGTCTATTCTTACCCTTAGCTTCTCCTAGATGGTAATTTATTTCACAAACATAATATTTTACCAATTCGAGCCATCTCCTTTGTCTTATGTTAATTCCTTTGCTCGAATACACACTCCAATTTTTTTATGATCTGTGAAGATCTCATCCCTTACACCATATAGATGGTGTGTCCAAATTTCATTTCATGTACTACGGCTGCAAGCTCTAAGTCATGGGTTGGATACTCAATTTCCTGAGGTTAATGTGTCGTGAAGCGTAAGCTATCACTCTCTCATCTTGCATTTATACCATCCTAACCTGTTCTTCGTAGCATTGGTATCTACCTCGTATTCCTTGTCGTTTCTGGGAGGGCTAAATCTGTGGTGATGATCAACTTTTCCTTGAATGTCTGCGTATCTATCTCACACTTGTCTGCACATCTATACTTCTTTTCCTTCTACGTAGTTGCGTCATAAGTCTTAGTAATCATAGCAAATTCCTTAGTGGAAACCTCTATTATAACTGTCCAACCTAGGAAACTTCTTATTTCATTCAGACTGGTAAGCGATTTTTCATTTGAGTACTGCCTCTACCTTGGCATGAATCTACCTTAACATCTTCTGTCGATACTATATATCCATGAAACTTCACTTTCTTCAATCGAACTTGCTCTCACCGAACTTGGCATATAGTTTCTCGACTCTAGGTGTTTCTAGTACTATCCGCCAGTGTTCTTCGTGTTCATCTTCATTCTTGGGGTAACTGAAATAGTCGTCGATAAATACTAAAATGAATTCTTTTCTAAGTCTAGGTGAAAAATTCTATTCATGTAGTTCATGAATTCTACGAAGCACTAGCCAACTAAACGGCATAACTAAGCGTTCGTAATGGTTTTATCTGGTTTGGAAGAAAATTTGTGGGTATATCACCAGTTTATCCTTTAACTAGTGATGCTTAGACCTTAAGTCTGTCCTCACAATTGCACTTGTTTCCTTTTAAGCTTATCAGGGGTCTTCCATTCTCACAAAAGGATACTTATCCTTAAGGGTTATTTTTATTTAACTTTTGACAGCCTATATACATTCTCGCAGAATCATCCTTCTTTGATGATGAACATCTAAAATATTTTCCATGGTGAAAAGGTTTGTCTAAAGAAATCGTCCTCTAACAACTCTTGCAGTTGGATCTTAAGCTCCTCTAATTCCTTCAACACCATTCTACATAAGGCTTTTGATTTGGGAGCTGCTCGTAGTTCTAAGTCGATCGTGAAACCTACACGACAATCTGGTGATAAATCAGATAATATTTCTGAAAAGTCATTTTCATATTTGTTCACAACGCTCACGTTTGAATGATCTTCTTAGCTCCTAGATCTCCAACTAGGTATACGAGATAAACTGTCGTATCTTTCTTCTTTATCAATATCTTGGCTTATAGGGCGGACATTATCAGTATCCTTCTTCCCGTTGAAGTTTTACATAATTCTGTAGGTTCTCTACTCGGGGTTTGAAAGAGATTTTTTTTCTCGTTGTCGAGAATCGTGGTAATTCTCAAGCAACTAGTCCATTTCTGAAATTATATATATTGTACATTTTATTACTTCCCAATCGATTGCTATGTTCTAACAGAAAGACCCTAAATTAAATTCTATGCTCCACGAAACTAAGGGAATAACACTATGAGATTATCGTCACTCCCTGAAGCGTAATTGCTCCTATTTCACAATTAGAGCGTCCTAGTTCTACTCCTAAAGGTTAACAGGTACTAATTATAACCGAATATAAGGCTCTAAAACGAAGAAAAATTTATGGGAGGGTAATTTATAAGGTTCGTCCAATACCTGCCAGATCTCCCTTTCCTTTATTAACCCTCTCCTGCCTAATCATGCATGCGCTTGCATTATGTTGTGATTGCATCAGCTGTGGCTGTGACTGGACTTGAGCTGTATTTAGTGGTTGAGGCTGGCCGTACTGAATTGGTACCATCATTTGCAACAGCGTTGGGCAATCCTTACTTATATGCCCTAGCATCATACATTTAAAACATCTATCCGTGTTTGCTAGACACACACCCTCATGCTTCTTACCACATCTAGGACATGCAGAAACTTCCTGTTTCTGTTCTGCCGCTTGCCTCAGTTCTGGGCAATTCCTCTTAACGTGTCCCTTATGCAAACAGTTGTAACAAACACCAGTTTTTGCTAAACAAACACCTGGGTGTTCCTTACCACATTTAGGGCAAGCTGGAGAAGGGATCTTTTCTTGAGTACTTTTCGGAGTTGGGAGTTGACCGTGCTGGTTGAATTCATTTGCCGTCAGTGGTTCTGGGCAAGTTCTCCTCGTATGTCCCTTATGTCCACAATTGAAACAGTTGCCAGTGCCTATCTGACACACACCAGGGTGCGTTTTATTGCATTTGGGGCAAACAGGAATGTTAACCCTCACTGGGTGATTTCCTTCCTGATTTCTGTATCTTTGCTACCCTTGCAGCTGTCCTTGTAGATTGTTTCTCTTGCCTTGACCGGATTGTTCATTTCTCTGTGGATTATTCTTCTGCCCTGCTTTCTTTCCATAGTTACTTCATTTTCCTGACTGCTGGAAACTCTGCCGAGTCCTATTCTGTTTCCCTTGCTTGTTGTGGCACTGGTAACAATCACTACTACCCCCTTTCCCATTTCCTTTTTCTCTTATTGTTGATATTATTGTTGGGACGGTTTTGGGTTGAAGTCTGGTTTGGTGCTGGTGTGGATTTTACCATCTTTCCTTTATTAGGCACTAATGCCTCTATTTCACGGACTCATCCTAGTAGTTCTGCATAACTCAGTCCCTCCTGTCTGGCTACTGCTATTCCCAGTTCATACTTAAGTTCTCCCTGAAGCTCCTTGGCTACTTTCTCCTCAGTCTCGACTTGATCGGTTACATACTTTTCATAATATGCCTCCTTAAAACCATTCCAGGTGGTTAGAGCTGCTTGTTCTACCGGCATAATTCTCTGTCTAGTCTTCCACCAATATTTAGCTGGTCCGGTTAGCTGATACCCAGCACATGCTAGACGCTCCTCATCACTAAGTCCAAGCGGCTCACAAATTCTCTCTATAGAACGTATCCATTGCTCGGCCTTGCTCGGGTTACCAAATCCATCGAAATATGGTGGATTACATTCGAAGAATAAATCCTCAATGCTATGACGTTGCGGAGATAGGGGAAATGAAAAGGTTGCTGGGTGTTTTTGCCTTTCCTCGCTTATACGTTGTTCTTGACCTCTATCAGACTCTCTAGGACTATCAGGTCCTCTTCGATCGTTAACAGCTCTCAGCGACATTTTTAAAACTATAAGATACAAAATTTTCTCATTAGTACTTCCTTTTAAGCCTTCATTTTCTCACTAACCCTTTTCTTTTCCCACTTAATACTTTCACGTAAACGAGAATAATAATTTAACTTCGACTCTATTTCTTTCAACTTTTAACCCCCAAGGTTAAATTAAACACTCGTTACACGAGTTCATTTGGCATTCTGGTTTTGTTATACGATTCATAAGAAACTTTCTTGTGACTAAAACCCTCTCATGGGTCATGTATATTATATATATACATCAAAAAGAATATGTTAGTTTTGCCTTCAACAAGGACTTATACTAAATTAGACTACAACGAGTCTAAGCTAGGCTAACTGCCTACGTGTACAGGATGCACTAACATATTGCATTACCGTACCACTGGAAGTACTAGAACGGAAACGATTCATAAAATTTCGTATCCGTTGGAGTACTACAAAACTATCTAGTTACTGATTCGACTATGTACATCAAAAAGGCTACTATACTACTATGCGTCTCTGACGCCTTGCTCAACAAACTGCGGTCAAGTCGCTACTGCCCACTATGGCCTAATCCTCCTCGGGGTTCTCGTCTGGGTCCTCGTCCAGATCCTCATCGGTGTCCTCTTCTGGATCCTCATCCGGGTCCTCATCCTCTGACTCTGAACCGAAAGTAAACTGGAGTGCCTCGTCGACCCTCAAAGTAGTGCCATCTACAAGTGTAAGTGATGGTGGTGCAGGCACATCTGAAACTGTTATCTCTGAATCTGAAACCAGGTAGCCCCAGCAGGCCACTAACGCCCGCTTCTTCGGAGGCAGCAGGTGGTCAGGAAGGGAACTCGTCTCGTACTCCTCCCTGGAACGGACCCTAGATGGTCCTGCCTCAAACTCAGCCCGAACTCTGGCCAACTCCGTGCAAATTTCATCAAGGGATCTGTATGAGGATGGTAACTGTAATGAGGTGGTAAGCTCTGCGTCCGTGTCTAAGTACTCTGATCCTATCTCGAATGGTCCCTGAACTCTCGCAAAAGGCTCGGGTAGGATAGGAGCAGGTAGGATAGGAGCAGGTAACCCTAATCCATCAACTGTCTCGGCAACTAACTCCCCTGTGTCCTCACTGGGTACCATCACTGAAGGGATCTCCAACTGTGCAAACATCTCTAGACCTATCTCGTCATGCTCTGACCCTGAATCTGCTGGGAAATGAGTGTAGGGAGGATGCGCCTGAATAGGATATGCTGCTATGTGTCTGCTCTGAAAGAAACGCCTGTGTATCTCTAAAGCAAATCCCTTGTAATCCCCTGTCGGCTCTGTATCGTCGCCAAACATCCCAAGATAGTACCATGCCGTATCGTGTGCCCAACCGCGCCATTCCTCTGGTAGTCGTCTAACCAAGTCAAGTATAGCCTGACCCTCTGTAATAGAACGCCGGACTGGATGATAAACTAACGAAAAGTAACTAATCCTCTGTCCAACGTCGTGTCTCGGGTTAGCCTCATAATCTCTATACTTATCCAATAACTGATCTGCCCAAGTACGCTGTGGCGGGGACTGACTCTCTGAAGCCGTGTCACTACTGGAAGCTATCCTACAAGGTTTTTAAGAAACACGGATCAGTAACGGTAAGATGATATCTTATCTTACGGAAAATCTTAAATTACAAAATGAATATTCCTTATTCAATTGTAATATCACCACACTTAATCTAACAAACTTATCTTAAACATCTAGCAATTTCACAGAAAATTGCTCTCGTACTCACAATATATAGAAATAAAATTTCAAGATTTTATTCCCATTCCTTATCTCATTCTTTTAATTTCTTACTTTAATTCCTTATTTCTTTCTCAAAGAAAATTTTTCATCGATTCTCATTCATTAAAACAAGGCACGTCTGCTTTGTTGATGTTACTTATACAAAAGTAACATTCATTTACAAAAGACTTTGTCGTTTACAACTCTTAATACTCGTATGCGTCGTATTCTTCGCTCAAGGACGAAGTATAAAAATATAAATTCCAAAAGAGAAATGGAATATATCCTAAGAATAACTTTTTAGAACATAAGTTCTAGTCGTTGTCGCTAAAAATCGAGCGATCGTTGGAAATTTAATTAAGCTTCGTGCTTGACGCCTAATAGTAAAAACAATTCTCTTCGCAAAGTTCGAACAAGGCGAACTCTACTGAAAAATGAAATGAAATGAAAAGGAACGAACGACGTCGTTACATGTTACTTATACGTAAGTAACATTTGTCTCTTTAAACCACTTATACCATACTAAAAAGGTTTTTGTTAGCGGGGCATAAGACCCATATTACTGAGTTTCTTATTATGTGGGTTGATCAGGTCCACATAACAGTCTCTCAATCACATGGAACTTCTGTCTCGTTCTATCGTTCACTTCATACAAAATTTACTTTCCTAAATCGAGTAGCAATTTCTCGAATTGCACACACAACTACTTCTTAAAAAGAAATTTTTGGAAACTTTCCAATTTAGCTCGGAATACTCAATCTTCTCGAGGAAGATACAAATTTTAAGCTAATCGAATACTTGAACGGCTCCTAATAAGTAAAAAAAGGTCATCTCCAAGAGACTTTGTTCATGCCCCTTACAACTAAGGTAACATTCGGCTCTTCCGTTTATTTCAATTTATCCTCCTTGTTTCAACCTTTTCTCGAATAATTCGGAGTCACGTTTTTTTTTATTTTTTTTCACACGTCTATTTGTTTCTTTCGTTCACTTCGTACATATTTACCTTATTTTATCAATATTTATTCATTTCCCTCGAAGGAAAATTCTTATCGGTTTTAAAACAAAGATCGACTTCGCCGAGTCTTTATTCATGTCACTTTACGCACGTGACATCCATCAATAGAAGTCCTTCTCGTGTTGTGGATCTCATTTCGAAATCATTTGAAATAGCGTTTCTTAAAAGCTTCTAAGTTCTCAGAGAATCAGAAAGATCTTAAGTTTTTCGTCTACATTTTCAATAACCCGGGAAAATCCCTAGATTCCTTCTAGGTTCTCGTGCCAAGGTAAAATAAATAGAAATTATCGGGCAATTAATTTCACGTAAGATAGTACTTGTACTATCACATAATCACATAAACAAATCATAGTATATTTTATTATACTTTCATAATTGAAGGGTATCTTGGCACCATTATCACTTTTCACTCAATGAATACTTATTCAAATTTCTTATTTAAAAGAAATCACATCATTAAAATTCTTTTCCTCATTGAGTCGACGTAGCGGGAGGTTGAGTTGTCGTCTACATTCTAAATTCTAATGTTATAACTTAACTCTTTAACTTTACTTGAGAGAAGACTCTGATCTGAAGTACATACAAATTACTCTATCTTACGACTCGAAAGAAGACTCGATATAGAGTACGAACGAATACTCTATACTACTACTCGAAGGAAGACTCGTATCCAGAGCAGAAACGAACCTCTGCTCCGATACCACTCTTTCACAGCCCCAGATCCCGAGGGACGGCAGAAGCCGGGGTGCGACTGGGATTGGATTAAAGAAGCGGGGAAGAAGGGGGCTGACTGAACTAAACATAGATAAGAGACATCATACATACTATGTACAAGGCTTTATTTACATAAAGGAAGAGTTAAACTCAAAGGATTACTCGACTGAAAGTACACGGTAGATAAACTAAGTTATAAGACAGATTTTAGTCTACAGTGATTACATACATGTTCATCAAAATACTAGAGTTTTGCAGCGGAAATGTGATTCATACTAACTAAAGTCTTCCTATGACAACTTTATTCAACCTTCGCCGCTTCCATTGCTTCAACCTGCACATTTAGAAAACATATTGTAACATCCCGGATTTTTCAAATAGAGTATTAAATAAGTTAACACTCCTAAATATATTAAAAATATTTTGACAGCAAAAAAAGTCTTTTATCTTTTTATGAAAATAGACATATCATGTTTGTAGTCGTTGTGTAGAGTATTTTATTTCGAGTCTATAGGCGCTAAGTTTGCTCAAAAAAGATTTCGCTTGAAAAAGTTATACACGTTTAAAGGTTTTAAAACGTAAGTTGCTGCACAGCTGCTTTTGCCTCGCAGCTGCTTCCGCTTTGCAGCAGCTTACTGCGCAGCAGCTTTCGCTTCGCAGCAGCTTACTGCTCAGCTGCTTCCGCATCGCAGTAGCTTACTGCACACCTGCTTGCTTCTTCCTATAAATAGGCGCTTAAGATTTTCATTTTCATCGTTCAATTTTCTATTCTCTCTCATTTATCTTACAACATAAGCTCGTCGTATCTGCTTGTGTAATCATGATGTCTTGATGTTACGGTCAGCATTGGTATTTTCAATCAGATGGGTAATCTTTTCGAAAACTATGTTTGAGTTATTAAACTCTAGAATAGCATAAAAATTTAGTTATCCATAAAATGTTTTCATGTGCGTTCCATGTGATATACTCTAGTTAATCGATCGAGATACTTAGTGAGTACACAGGTACTAGCTGAGTATTGTGCGCACCACGTTGCAATGCAATGGGTTGATCTCCATTTGTATTGTAGCTAGCGGTCTTAAGCTAAGGCTCCTGATCTATGTTAATGTTGACTGTGTTACTCCACGGACTCTGTCCTGGATACAAATCAAATAGACTATGGTAACCACAGCTATGGTGCCTAGTCCGAGTATAAAGATCGAACGTCACATCATGCATAAAAAAAAAATGTTTTGTATGGTCAGGGGTGGATTTCTGTTTTGAAACCCTCTGATGCATACCATGTTACATGGATAAACTGCTAAGATTCCAAAGTATTTTTCCAAAATGGCACATGCCCACTGAGTACACTAGTACTCAGCCCAAAATGTTTTCAAAATGTTTTTAGGTTGAGAGGCAGGTGATGGGATGCAAGGCTGAGGAAGAGATTGTTGTTGTTGTATATGTTTGTGTGCTTCCACTATATTATTTAATTGTGCAACTCTGAATAATGTTCTTATTATATATATGTGAAATATATGAATAAATTGTTATATGTGCAAAAAAGTAATTAAGCCCCTTTCTTTCCCGCTTCTTTATTCCCCTCTGTTGCGTCTCGGTTTATGGGAACCGGGATGTGACAAAATGGTATCAGAGCCAAACCTCTCTCAGTACGGTGTGGTTCGGGGACGAACCAGTGGAAGCTGGTGGGCCTGTGACGTCCGGGGACGAAGTGCGGAGTGATCGCCGTTGTAAGAGGCAAGGACAAGGAGCGGCTCCGATAAAACTTCCAAGCGGAGGGGGATAGGAATGAACTGAAACACACCCGAATGAGAGTGATGCCGAGAATATGTTGGAATGGGATGACATATTCGAGGTTATCTTTGGGAATGACTCTGAGATCATTAATCTATATGTTAGGTCTAAGATTAGCATTTATAAATTTATATGTGTTCTGCAAACTCTCTCAGCTCACCGTCACACTGCCCTCGACAAAAGAAAAAAGGTACTTATTGATTAGCAATTATTTTATGAAAACATGATTTATGTGTCAAGTATGTTATGTTGCAATTGCAAATTGATTTTTACCTTGCCAGGAATCAAATATGTTTGTGTGTTTTTCAAAACACTTTCATGTTGAATCTATTTGAGATTTCTCCATGAACAGAGAAAATTATCATTTAAAGGACAAATGTTTTTAAGAAGTGAGGAAATGTTATGTTTTGTCGTGATGAAGCTCCTTGAGCTCACCGACCAGGTTAATGTGGTCATCGTGGTAGCTCTATAAGTCATGTCAAATTTCGAGGACGAAATTGAACATCCTGGATTTTCCAAATAGAGTATTAAATAAGTTAACACTCCTAAATATATTAAAAATATTTTCACAGCAAAAAAAGTCTTTTATCTTTTTATGAAAATAGACATATCATGTTTGTAGTCGTTGTGTAGAGTATTTTATTTCGAGTCTATAGGCGCTAAGTTTGCTCAAAAAAGATTTCGCTTGAAAAAGTTATACAAGTTTAAAGGTTTTAAAACGTAAGTTGCTGCACAGCTGCTTTTGCCTGCAGCTGCTTCCGCTTTGCAGCAGCTTACTGCGCAGCAGCTTTCGCCTCTCAGCAGCTTACTGCTCTGCTGCTTCCGCATCGCAGTAGCTTACTGCACACCTGCTTGCTTCTTCTGATAAATAGGCTCTTAAGATTTTCATTTTCATCGTTCAGTTTTCTATTCTCTCTCATTTATCTTACAACATAAGATCGTCGTATCTGCTTGTGTAATCATGATGTCTTGATGTTACGGTCAGCATTGGTATTTTCAATCAGGTGGGTAATCTTTTCCAAAACTATGTTTGAGTTATTAAACTCTAGAATAGCATAAAAATTCAGTTATCCATAAATGTTTTCATGTGCGTTCCATGTGATATACTCTAGTTAATTGATCGAGATACTTAGTGAGTACACAGGTACTAGCTGAGTATTGTGCGCACCACGTTGCAATGCAATGGGTTGATCTCCATTTGTATTGTAGCTAGCGGTCTTGAGCTAAGGCTCCTAATCTATGTTAATGTTGACTGTGTTACTCCACGGACTCTGTCCTGGATACAAATCAAATAGATTATGGTAACCATAGCTATGGTGCCTAGTCCGAGTATAAAGATCGAACGTCACATCATGCATCAAAAAAATATGTTTTGTATGGTCAGGGGTGGATTTCTGTTTTGAAACCCTCTGATGCATACCATGTTACATGGATAAACTGCTAAGATTCCAAAGTATTTTTCCAAAATGGCACATGCCCACTGAGTACACTAGTACTCAGCCCAAAATGTTTTCAAAATGTTTTCAGGTTGGGAGGCAGGTGATGGGATGCGAGGCTGAGGAAGAGGTTGTTGTTGTTGTATATGTTTGTGTGCTTCCGCTATATTATTTAATTGTGCAACTCTGAATAATGTTCTTATTATATATATGTGAAATATATGAATAAATTGTTATATGTGCAAAAAAGTAATTAAGCCCCTTTCTTTCCCGCTTCTTTATTCCCCTCTGTTGCTTTTCGGTTTATGGGAACCGGGATGTGACACATATGCAGGGCTAAGTACAAAAGTACTTAGTGGGCACGTTGCTGAAAACATATTCATAAGTATAAATAATCAGGCATCTCATAATCGTAGCACATCGGGGTTTTATTGAAAAGGGCCCGTGTCTACTAAACATTTTTTGACTCATTTATATAAATTAGCTTGTACAAGCATTTTTCTAGTATGTTACGTTCAAATCTTGACCAATTCTCATTCACCGTGGCTGGTTACCCCTCAACAGGATACCACATACACCACAGGTTATAAAGTGCACTAACTCTGGAAAGCACTTAATAGCTAACTCAGAGCCGATCGATAGTTAACAATCCTAGCGGTTAACTAAAAATCTGGAAAATACGAATGTTAACTCAGATAGGTACAAGAGAACTTACATAAAATATTTAAACAGGTTATGCCATGATTATCACTTTGAAAACACGATTATCAAAGCGATAAAGAAAAGGGTTTTCGAGCAATGCTCGTTTTATTTCATATATAAAAGCCCACCTCGATGATACAGAACAACTAAACAGGTTTCCGTTCTTTGGTTCTTCCGTCCTTTCCTTAGTGTCGGCTTCCTCCTTCATCGTAAAATAATCACGATTTAAATTCGGTCGTATAAAAATAATCGAACATGGAAATTCGAATTAGGTTTTTGTCGTTTTGTTTCTTTAGGCATTTCCACGCTACTAGTTTCTTTTTAGCTTAAACGGGAACGAAACTTGAACAAATCTCGTTTAAAACTCGAAAGGTTCCTTACTCGACTCTTAGGTCAGTAGTAAAGATAGTCGATAACTTGTTACGACTTAAAAGATCAAAAGAAACTAAGTTGGAAAGGAATCAACTTAGGAAATTAAGTTTTAGTTCTTTAGACGATTTAGGCATTTTCACGCTTAATTAAATTTTTTTACTTAAACGGATACATGATACGAACTCATCTCGTTTAGCACTCAAGGCTCTATACTTGACACTAAGGTCAGTAAAAAAAAAAGCATTCGTTAACTCATAATGACCTCAAAGATCGGAAGAAGCTAAGTTGAGAAGAAAACAACTTAGGAATTACAATTCGAACATACACTGCACGAAGTCAGTGAGTCTGTCCAGAACAGGGGATTTGGAAACAGGGGTCGTGCCCTATACCAAAAGATAGCCTCGGGTGTCTAGTTTACTCTCCAATTCGCGGATCTCGATTCCGATAAGTGAGCTAAAAGATATTGCAGTGTCCGTGAAACGTCGCAAAACTGCCACGGCTAACCCTAACGTTCAATAGAATTCGACGTATAACTTCCTAAGCTCGTTCTAAGTTCTCGTACTCGATTTCTCACGAAAATTGACTCATAAAGAAGTGAACACGTACTCCCGTACGTGAAGGACTCCTTGTCAAAACTCGATTAGAACTACGACGATCAAACCTCGTCGTTTCAACTACCATTTACTAAACCAAAATCAAGTTAACATTTCTGGTTTCTAGTTCTCGACTATAACTACAACTCATAATATAATAGCTCGAAAGCTCACGTCGTCAACTACAAAGTCGTACTTTAGTCCATTATAAACATTATTATCAAATTAGAATTCTTACTCGACTTCTCGATTATTAATTAAGTCCACTCGTTCGTCTCTTACGAGATTTCAAAAGTTATCGGAATTCGTTCATTTTCTACGACATCAATCAACATCTAACGAGATTCATTATAATACATATCATCACTTCATGTCATTACTTAATCTCAACTTAAATCGACTTCTTTGTCTCTTACGACTTCATTAATATTTTTAGAAAATTCTCAAATAATTCCTATTATCAACTAACATCATTAGGAACATTATTTCATCAACAAATCAATAACTAAATCAACTACATGAAAACCCCCAAATTTCTTATAATTTTCGGTATTAACAACATAATTTAAGGGGTGATTTTCTTCATCGATTAACAACATTAATCCACTAATCATACTACTATAACATCAATTGATCAATTACAAGTCTAATTACATCTTAATTTGAACATCCCCAATTCAAACCCTAGCCCTAAAATCGGTCATCTTCAATTCTTAGGGGTTTCGTTCTCTTTTTGTTTTAATCCTCAATCGAACACCTCCTAAGCATTATTATTCAACTAATTGAAGAATTGAAATTATCCTACAAAATCCCCTAATTTTCGGTACTTAATAGGAAATAGGGTTCTTGAATTTCTTTCACTTTTAGACATAGATCCATATCTAATCCATCCTATTACACTAATTGAAGATCAAAACATCTAATTTCCATGATCCATAAAAATCGATCCACATGAAAAATTAAAAGAAATGGAATCCAATTGGATAGGATTAGAGAGGAGGAGATTACCTCGACAATTAATAAAGGAAGTTGGATGATTCGATGGTTGGTTGAAGACTTGTGTGAAATTTTTGCTCTAAGAACTTGAAGCTTCCAACAATGGTGATAAGAGATGGATGAGATAGTATATGTGTGTGTGTATTTCGAATTTAGAGAGAGAGAGTAGTGAGGATGACAACTTAATATGTATTATGAAATAACATTTAGATTAATAGGTGTAAAGTATTAATTAAAAATATCTAAGAGTGAGTCATAGGTTTAATACTATATAAAGTGAAAATATCAAGCTTAGAGAGGGAAGCGAGGTCGGTCAAGAGAGGGAAGAGAAGAGAAATTACGCGATTTTCCGACGCGATACGACGTTACGGAAATCGAACGACGAAAAATGTAGCTCGGCACAAAATCGTCACATTCCGATTCGACCAAAAATTCTAACGTATTTAACTTAATCGGAAAATAATATTTAAAAACTTAATTCCGACGAAAACTCGGGACGACACAGTCCGAGTTTCGTCCGGAAAATCATAAAAATGAACTTTCTCGGGCGAGTTCGTATCGTGATCTCGTGAATGTAAAAATCAGACGGTTTTCCGTTCTGAGTTCCAGAACTAAAAATTTTTCGTACGCGATAACCCTAAATACAGTAGTCATCTAACTGACTTCCGTAATTTATTTTCGGAAACGGATTTTACCGTTAGTCTTAGAATTCAGAATCGTAAACTTAGGCGTGCAAAGCCATTTTTATTATTAACTTTAAATTTTTAAGATCGTTTGAAATTTGTGGGGTATTACATGTTAAGTTGTTTGATAACTAGATTGCTTTAGAATGCCCTCCCCAATGCATGTTCGTGAGGAAAAATCGGAAAGGATGAAACGCGTGTGCGATTGGTTACGAGATTTGGAATCGCCCGAATTCATGAACGAAAATCCCCTTTTGGAACGCAAAAATGAGTATGTGGTGGAAATTCTAGTATGCTCGATTAATTGTTTAAGTGTGCTTATGCGTTTAAAATTCATATAGGATGGACGATAACGACTGGATGCAGGAGTACTTGCACGTGAGAAAGATGAGTACCGAGTCACTAGCGGAATTTCTAGCGCGTTATCATTCGATATGGGGAAGAGTCCAGTATATGGACATAGGACCGCTGGAAGGCATGACGCATCTAATCCAAGCTCTACCGCAGGAATGGAAACATTGGGCAGCATCCCTTGTCCCTCAATTTTTAGGTTATCGCTACTTCGACCGAACCTTGTACGACGATGTGAATGCGTTTATCTCCGCGATATCAGCCCGTTTTATGTCCTATGGTGCTCCTCCACCAGAGCCATATGATGATGACTCTCCAAGCTTGCTAAATGAAGTTGTCCGTGCTCCTCCATCAATTCCTCAAGATGACCCCGTCTTCCTCCAAATTAATTCGCCGCCACGAACTGTGCTGGAACCTCAAAATTCCCACTCAGATTATCTAATTGTAAGTGGTGTGCTTTTAATTCATTCTTTTGACCCCTTTTGCTTTGTCTAACCTACCAACATTGCAGCCGAGTGGATGCAATGGAAACCCTTCAGCGAATGAAGATCAGTTTGCCGCTTATATGCGTCGTCGTCAGCAAGTAACTTTTTCAAATTATCCCGAAGCAGAATCTTCTAGGCCAGCCCGTTCAGACATCGGCATTGAGAACGAAAGTGAACCAAATGATGCAACAACAGTAGGAAAAGGATATCTTCAAACCTTACCCAGCAATGTTTTTCCTACCCCTCTTGCTTGTGCATCTACCTCCCCAGCAAGGCCAGAAGACGAGCACAACTCTCAAATCGGTACCTCAACTGATGTAGCTCCTTAACTTCGTCAAGAAGAGAATCCCAACACCCTGCCATGGGTTGAATCTGAGCTAGCCGCAATGAACTACACTTTGGAAGACTGTGAGGAAGCCTTGAAGGAAGCTGAGCGCGAGTGTTTCGCCATTGAGGATGACAACGTCAATGAAGAAGGCCAGTTTGTAAACCAGATGCTTGAGGAAGAGGAAGAAGAAGAGGACCCCGAGGAGGAAGAAGATCCCATAGAGCATTTTGGAGTAGACTCCGATGCGGAGCAATATGATGACAATGGGCCAAGCGAAAGCGATTCCTGCATGTAGAAGCGATTCAAGGAAGCCGTGGAATTTAAGTATTTTTTTCGTGTGTATTTGAGAGATGAACTCTTTTATTTTTCAGAAGTAATGTAATTTGTGATTTAAGACTTGCATAACTCGAGTAGGAAGAAGGGAAATTTTCAAGTGAATCCCTATTGTTTATAAGTCCTTAAAAGACGCCGCCGTCGGGCAATATAAAAATGAGCCATTAGGCTATTGAAATTAAAATTTGAGCTTCCTGAATTATCAATTTGAATTGAGTATGTGAATATGAAAGTGATGATATTTTATTCTATGATTATGATTGATTGCTGAGAATAACGATTGTCTTGAGAATATGTGATGATGATATGAATGTTTGATGACTATTGGAATTTGAATGAAATGCATGTATATATGAGAAGTTAAAATAATAAAATTGAGAAAGTCCTTAATTGTTTTTTATTTGTTTAAGTACCGATCGAGAATCGTATTCCTCCCAAAAGAGAAATGTTTTCAGAATCGAGAAAGGTTCCTAGTGAACTAAAGAATTGGAGTGGCTAAAATTTCCTTGTTGTAAATTTTTAGAATGCCACCGAGACGCAGAAACGTTAGAATCCCTGAAGATAACCCTGAGGGACAACGTGATCCTACTCTGCCCCCTCCGAATGAGAGACGAGTCGAAGAACTTTTTCTCCGACAGAATCCCCCAACCTTCGATGGTAAACGCAGTCCGGCTGATGCTGAGGACTGGATTCGTTCTCTTGAGCGAATTTTTCATTTCCTTCGTTGCTCCGATCGTGAACGTCTGGAATGCATGACGTACCAGCTGAAAGGAACTGCCGACTATTGGTGGGAAGCGAAACAAAGAATGTACTCCCCCGAAGAGCGCGAGGACTTAACGTGGGATCAGTTTAAGGAAGCTTTGTATGAAAAGTACGTGCCGAGGAGTTATCGCAAACAGAAATCCAACGAATTCACGAACCTGAAGCAAGGGAAGAAGTCTGTGGCCGAGTATGATCGAGAATTCTGTGAATTAGCCCGTTTTGTGCCCGATATGGTCGACACTGATGAGAAGATGTGCGAGTTGTTTCGAGCAGGACTAAGGCAAGATATTCGAGTAGTTCTTGCTAGTCAAAGTGGTTTGACTTACGCTAAAGCCTTGAACCGAGCCCTTGATATGGAGTTGGCAATGCAACCAGAGAAAGGATCGCATCCTCCAGCAAATACTCAATTTCAAAGCCAGACAACAACAACTGTATCTACCCAACAATCCCAGTTTGGTCAGCATGGAAAAAGGAAGGGAAGATGGAATGGTGGGAACCACCCGAACAAGAGACAGTGGCAAGGGAAAGGCCAACAGCAACCCCAGAAGGGAAAAGCTCCGCAGATCAGCCGAAATAACCTACCTATAGGACCCTTGGGATTCCCTCCTTGTGCGAAATGTGGCAAAATGCATCAAGGCGTCTGCAAGAGCGGGAGTAATGTTTGCTATACTTGTGGTCAACCTGGTCATTTCTCGAACCAGTGCCCGAGTAAGCAACAAGGTTTAAGAGGCGGAAGACCGAATCAGTTCCAGCCGTCGCAGATGAAAGCCATTGAGGCAACTCCTCTGCAAAAGTTCGTCCAGCATCAACGTAAGCCGCCGCAGCCAAAGCAGCAATCTCTTCAGCAAGAGCCTCCGCATTTTCAAAGAGCCTACGCAATTGAGCAGAAGCCGCTAGAGAAAGAAAAAGGAAATTTGGCATGTATGGGAAAGCTTAATGGCATACCTGTTATTGTTTTGTTTGATACGGGAGCTTCGCATTCATTTATATCTAGCATTTGCATAGAGAACCTAGAATTGAAAGTAGAAGAATCAAACTAGGTGCTTAGTGTCGCAACCCCTTTAGGAAAGTCTGCATTAGTTTCGCGTGTTTGCTCGAATTTAGAATGTGAGATCGGAAATCGTAAGTTGATCGCGAAATCCCTGAACGTAATCCAGATGTGGGACGTGTATATAATCCTAGGAATGGATTGGTTAACCGAGAAATTTGCGATGATTCGATGCGGCTTGAGGCAAATATCGTTTAAACCCCCTGGAGAAGAGTCAACCGTAGTTTTCGGAGTTAAGAAGAGAATGAAGAAAAGTGTGCCAGTAATTTCGACTATGAAAGCGCAGAGATTGGTAAGGAAGAAAGATACACAAGTGTATCTAGTTTATCTGAATAAAGATGAGAATCAAGAGTTGAGTATCGACAATGTTCCAGTCGTGAGAGAATTCAAAGATGTGTTTCCAGAAGTGTTACCAGGCTTACCCCCTGATCGTCAATTGGAGTTTACAATCGATCTAGAACCCGGATCAGCCCCAATATCCAAGGCCCCGTATAGGATGGCTCCAAAGGAACTTCAAGAGTTGAAGATCCAACTGCAAGAATTATTGGACTTAGGCTATATTCGACCAAGTGTATCGCCTTGGGGTGCTCCAATTTTGTTTGTGAAGAAGAAGGATGGTAGTTTGAGGATGTGCATAGACCACCGAGAGATAAACAAGATTACGCTTAAGAAAAAGTATCCTTTACCAAGGATAGATGATTTGTTCGACCAGTTAAAAGGAGCCGGTGTTTTCTCCAAGATTGATTTAAGATCTGGATACCATTAATTAAAGATCAAGCAAGAGGATATTCCAAAGACTACTTTCAGAACGAGTATGGACATTACGAATTCATAGTAATGCTATTTGGATTAACAAATGCTCCAGCAGTATTTATGGATATGATGAACAGAGTATTTCACGAATATCGGGATAAGTTCGCGATTGTCTTTATAGACGATATTTTGGTTTATTCAAGAGATGAAGCCTAGCATGAAAAGCATTTGAGGATTATATTGGAAACGCTCAGAGCTGAAAAGCTGTATGCCAAATTCAGTAAATGTGAATTTCGGTTGAAGGAGGTAAATTTCTTAGGACATGTTGTGTCGTCCAAAGAAATCAAAGTGGATATGGAGAAGGTGAAAGCTGTGCAAGAATGGAAATCCCCAGCATCAGTGCATGAAATCCATAGTTTTCTCAGTTTAGTAGGATACTACCGGAGATTCATAGAAGGATTCTCCAAGATCGCGAAGCCGATGACGAGCCTGTTGAAGAAAGAAACAAAGTTCGAATGGACGGAAGAATGTGAAAGAAGTTTCCAAGAACTCAAGACGAGATTGACTACCGCTCCAGTATTAGCACTACCCGAGCCAGACAAAGACTACATCATTTATACCGACACATCTGCTCAAGGATTAGGATGTGTCCTAATGCAAGATGGAAAAGTAATTGCGTATGCTTCAAGACAACTCAAACCTCATGAAGAGAAGTATCCAACTCACGACATGGAATTAGCCGCTGTTGTTCATGCTTTGAAGATTTGGTGACATTATCTCTATGGAGCCAAGTGTGAAATATTTTCAGATCATAAGAGTTCAAAGTACTTGTTCGAGCAGAAGGAGTTAAATATGAGACAAAGAAGATGGCTCGAGTTGGTGAAAGATTATGATTGCAAGATATCTTACCATCCCGGTAAAACAAATGTAGTAGCTGACGCGCTAAGTCGAAGAAGAAAGAAGGAAAATTCGGAAGGGACCGAATTAAGATTCCTTCTGACTGATGAAGTCGAGTTGATCGAAGAATTTGAAAAGATGAAAATTGAAGTAATTGTACCTCCAGCGACAATAGATCAAATAATTGCTACTTTAGTAGTAATGCCTGAGTTGAGAACCTGCATCATAGAAGGCCAAAGAAGAGACGAAGAGTTGGAAAAATTACGAATGAAGGTGAGAAGAGAAGAAGTTAAAGATTTTTCGGAGTCAAGTGATAATGCCTTGTTGTACCAAGGAAGAATTTGCATGCCTAATGACGACAAATTGAAGAATGAAATAATGAATGAAGCTCATGAAACCCCGTATACAGCTCATCCCGGCAGCACGAAGATGTACCAAGACTTAAAGAGACAGTTTTGGTGGGATGGAATGAAGATGGATGTGGCATTGTTCGTTGAAAAATGCCTAGCTTGCCAGCAAGTGAAGTCTTTGCATCAAAGACCGTATGGACCTCTGCAACCCTTACCAGTCCCAGAATGGAAATGGGATGGAATCACAATGGATTTTGTGACCGGATTGCCAAGATCAAGGAAAGGAAACACAGTAGTATGGGTGATAGTGGATAGGTTGACGAAGTCTGCTCATTTCATACCTATTCCACACACCTATGGATCAGCCAAGTTAGCTGAGATCTACATCAAAGAAATTATGAAGTTGCATGGAGTGCCAAAGACGATTACTTCTGATAGAGATTCAAAGTTCACAGCCCGTTTTTGGGAGAGCTTCCACAAAGAGTTGGGAACTCAGTTGCAATTCAGCACTGCTTATCATCCCCAAACCGATGGTCAGTCCGAGCGAACGATTCAAATTCTCGAAGATATGTTGAGAGCTGTCCTGCTAGATAAAGGAGTTGAATGGGAGAAAGTCTTACCTCTTGTTGAATTCGCGTATAACAACAGCTATCAGAAAACAATAGGAATGGCCCCTTACGAAGCTCTTTACGGAAGAAAGTGTAGATCGCCGCTTTATTGGAATGAAGTGGGCGAAAGGAAGGTGATAGAGCCAGAAGCGATTGAGGAAATGATAGAATCTGTGCGCCAAATTCGCGAGAAGATTAAAGAAGCTCGGAGTCGGCAAAAGTCGTATGCTGATAATCGAAGATCCAAGTTGGAATTTGAAGCAGGAGATAAAGTATTTTTGAAAGTATCCCCTTCGAGAGGAGTATATCGTTTTGGAGTTAAAGGAAAGCTTAAACCTCGTATTATTGGACCGTACGAGATCCTTGAGAGGATTGGATCCGTATCGTATCGTTTAGCGTTACCGCCCAGTTTCGGAAGCTCGCATAACATTTTTCACGTATCGCAATTGAGAAAGTACGTCTTCGATCTGAAGCACGTCTTACGCCAAGAGGATATCGAGATGAAGCTCGATCTAAGCTACGAGGAGAAACCCGAAAGGATTTTAGATAATAAAGTTCAGCAGCTTAGAACAAAATCGATTCCCTTAGTGAAAGTCAAGTGGTGTCATCACGATCTCAAAGAAGCCACTTGGGAACTCGAGGAAAAGATGAAGGCAAATTATCCCGAGCTATTTTCTCAAGATCAATAAATTTCGGGACGAATTTTTTTTTTAAGAGGGTGAGGATGTAATACCCCGAATTTCTATACCTTTAGAGAGTGTTTTAAATTAACCGAGTAAGTTTAAATGACGAGATTTGAGGAATACAAATTTTCTTTTCTAAATAAACAGAAATGAGTAAAACGATTGGAATACCTTATGTGTTTTTGTGTGAAATTATCTGTTCTATTTCTTGAGATGATAATGTGACGTATATGTTGAGTTGTTTATATGAGAATGAGTACGAGTTTAATTTTCAGAAGAACCCCGAAGAGTTTGTTTAATTGAAAAAGAATAATGTTGATCGCCGAGAAATTTCTATGCGCCGATGAACTTAGAATAGAGTTGAATTAAAATCTTGGAACCTAGAATTTCTTCTAAGGTCATTGAGATAGGATAAGAGCTTATCCGAGATAATTTGAGAAGAGTTACGAGGATTTAACCTTTAAAGGATTAATAAACGGATTAATAAGCCGACTAATTTCTTTTAAGATTTAAAAGACTAAATGATCGGAATCGTTAATCTTTTAATTGAAATGTAAATTAGGTTTGAGATGTTTTAGTGTCGGAAACGAGACGAGGAGAGATTAGACCTGTTTAAATCATAAATGAATTAATACGAATCGTTTTATCCGGAAAACCTTTACGACCGGATAATTAATACCCGTAACGAAACAACGAGGACAAGTGTCACTCATCTCTCTCCCCTCTCCACCGCCCTATCTCTCTATCTCTCTCCCTAATCTCTCTCTCCACACCTATCTACAAGACTACTACATAGATGTCATCATGATTATTCTTAAGAATGAACAAAATACTTAGTAAATTGTGTAATCAAGATTTGCATGCAAAAAACATCACATCAAACCATCCACCTATCCTTAATACAAGTTCCAACACCAAAACATCATCATTATTATTCCATTTTGTTGGATGAAAATCTTTACAAAATCAATGAGGTGGATGAATGCATGCAAACCACCTATTTCTCTCTCTCACTCTTTCGATCTCTCTCTCTTTATGCCAAGAGAGGATTTCTTTCATTCATCCAATACTCTCTACAACTCTCTACCAAGTAAAAAAGAAAGAAAAACTCTCCCTCTCCCCCTCCATTGTCGTGACCTCCACACACTCACACACACTTGAATTTCTTCCATTCAAGCCTTGAATTCAAGCTTCAATCTCATGCAAATCAAGAGAAGATCATCACCACCATCTTAATCCTTCCAATCTCCAAGTGAAAGGTAATAATTCTTCAAGATCTTGAGTTGAAATCCAATGATCATCCCCATTTTTCTTCATTTTTGGCTCTTAAGCCCTAAAAAAATGGATGATTAATTTTGTGTTGTATTTTCTTTGAGGATTCAAGAGGAGTTCTTCCTTACATCCAAGCTCAAGTTTGAAGCTCATTTTCCCCTTCAATTCGATCCCGAGAAGCCAAGGAGAAGAGATCCAACTTTAATTTTCAAAGTATGATAATCCATTTGATTAATTGTATATATGTATATCTCTAAGCCCTAAAAGAAAGAAAACATGCATGCATGGTATTTATTTTATGTTTAGGCAAACTTAGGTTATCGATGTGAGAATTAAATGAGAAGGAATCGATAGAAGAATCGAACACTAGGATTTAATCGATGAATTAAGAGAAGAAAAAGAAATTAGAAACCCTAAAATTTTAGTTAATACCGAAAATATTAAAGAAAAATAAGAAAATGTGGATTTCTTGAGTTATTGTTATTTTGATGCTTGATTTATGATTTTTATCATGTTGAGAATGAAATCATATGCTTGAAAAATTGAAAAACCAATTGCCCTAAAAAGTATGTAAATGCCGTGTGATTTGGGAAGAAAATGAGAAATTATTTTGTTGATTTTGTTGATGATTTAAGTGATGTTTTGATTATGAAATTATGATGTGAATTGATTGATTTAATCTTGTATAATGTTAAGTATAAGAAAATTGAATTGCATGTGAAGATATTAAAGAAAACAAATTGTGATAATTTAGAACATTTGATGATTTTGATGTTAATGTGTGTTAGAATGTTAATTTCATCCATAGAGGAAAATAGAAATTTTTGTGAGAAAAGATTAAAGTTATAAAAGCTTTAAAAATGTTAAGAATTGAAAAATGCATAGAAAAATATAGATAATAAGTGTTCTTGTAAGAAAACTTGAAGATTTGAATTTTTAATAAACTAAATCAAAAGGAAAATTTTGTAATTGAATTAATAAGATAATCTAGTTTTTATAAAAACTAATTGAAAAATAAAAGAAGAATGTTAATTAAAGAAATTGGTCTTAAATTAAGAAAAAAGAAGAAAAGAAGTTATTAATTAAATAAACAAGAGTCTAGAAAATCGAGTTAAAAAGAATTAATTAATAAGAAATAAAAAGAAGTTTTAATCAAGTCGAGGAAAGATGTTAGACGAGTTAAGTTTAAATACTCGTATAGTTAATCAAGAAAATAATGGAATGAGATGTCAAGCAATGATGTTGAAAGTAATTAATTAAAGTTAATTAATTAGGTTGTTTTCAAACCGTGTGGATCGAAAATAAACCGAAGAGAATTGCCGAGTTAATAACTGAAAAGATAATAATCGAGTTAAGAAATAAGAATTGAAATAGAAATGGAAAAGAAATTCCTATTTCATAAATGATTAATATAAATTAAAGAGAATTTTTATTAATTGAGTAAAAGTTTATAAAATGCTTCATAAAATAACGAATTTGGAAAAACGTTGTTTATAAGCCGAGAAAAGACAAATTATATCGTTTGAGTTTATATGAAAATAAATGCATAATAGAATTAAGTTCTAAAGTATAATTGAATAAATATTAATGTGTCTTGCAATATGTTTGATTTATTTGAATTTGTTATGTAATTGAATAAATGTTTGAGTGCATGATATTAATTGTGACGTGAAGAATCACTAAGTTATTTGTATGCAAAATGATTGAGCTATTGATTTGTTAAATCGAGAATTAATTTAGTTTTTAAAAGAAAGCTCGAGTAATGAAATGTAGATAGACGACATTTCATAATTAAAGCGTGAAGTGCTAAGACGTTGGTTAGTAGCATTAACCAACCATCGAGTAGAGTTAATGGTTTAAAGACGAAAATGCGAGATCTTTTAGAAAAGATAAAGCGAAGAGAAAAACGACTCAAGTAGAAGTCCTTTAGTTGAATCCAACGCCTTTTTATCTGTCTTTGCGTATCTTATTTCTCTTTATCGATGTCGGTCTATGAAGGATCAAGCCGGACGGAACGTTAAGCAAGGACGAATAGCCTTAAAACCGCCTAGCTAGAATCTTCAGAAGTCAGGTGGGCTTTTCTGAACCAAAACTAACGATAAAGTTATTATGCTATTGAATACTTATATGTTTCTAAATGCGATTGACTTGCCGTTTTTATTGAGTTTGGTATGTGTTGTCATCTGTTTATATGAGATGTTATTGTCTGGAAATTTATCAAAGTTTTGATTGATTCCAAAACCAACTGACCCCAACCGAGTAGATGTTGCCAGATCCTAATGTTAGTAGTTAGGCTCGCTGTTTGAGCATTGTTAAGATTTTATCTTTACAGGACTCCAGCTAAAGACGGCAACAAGGCTTCACTCGGATAGAACATCAGTTGTGAGGAAGACAACTGAGCGTTCATCAGATGAAGCATTGAAAAAGGGGGAAGTTACACTCAAGAGATAGAACATCAGTTGTGAGAAAGACAACTGAGCGTTCAAGCGATAGAACATCAGTTGTAAGAAAGACAACTGAGCGTTCATCAGATGAGAAGTAGATAGGGGAAGAGAACATCAGATGAAAGAAAGTCATCCGAGCGTTCGAACCCAACTGATCTGATACAAGAAGGACAACTGAGCCTTCAGTTTCAGAACATCAGTTGTAGGACCTGAACCCAGAAGATCAACAACATGAAGTTGAAGTCAATTAAGAGTTCAACTGTTAGCACTCAGATAGAACATCATCTGAAGAACAAGTTAGATGAAGATCGAAAATCTTAACCGACCACTCCTTGTTGGAAGTCTGATGTTAAGATTTGAATTTCAAATAAGGAAGTCACGTGAAGGTTTGACTCTGTCATTATCTCATTTGGCCCAACACAAGGCTGTCTCAGATGGAAAGCAGAAGCATACAGTTGCCAAATCCCGAAAGTCTGCAGAGATGAGAGATAAGCCATCGCTTTCAAAGAACAGAGATCAACAGCTCTTCCAACGGCTAGTTGATTCTCTCCGCCTATAAATAGAGGCATTCAGTCACTCACAAGATAAAAGACACACACGAGACGAGACAGACAAGTGCAAAGAGCGAAAGAAAGAACCAAATTCCTCACACGAGCTGAATTACTTTCATTCTCTAAGAACATCATTAGTTGAGAGTTCTATAGTGTTAGATTTTGTCAAAGTGTCTTTAGATCCAACCTTGAGAACATCACCTCGTGAGAGTTCGTAGAGTGTTAGATTTTAGCTCACTTCTTGTTCGAGCTATTTAGTTGGAACCCCTTTCTTTTCACCTGAAAGGTTTTAGGACCCTACTCTTCCCGTAACTGAGTAGATAGGTTGTTTAGTACCCGAAAACTAAACTGTAAGGTTGATAAGTACCCGTAAACTTATCTCAACGGTTGCAAAGCCCGCGTAAGCTTTGTAGTTTGTCCAGAAGAACTTGGACTGAGTTGTGTTGACTCACAACTCCCCGTGGACGTAGGAGTTCTCTCCGAACCACGTTAAATCTTTGTGTGTTGTGTTTATTTTCAGTTATCTTATTGCATATTCAACTGACTATCTAACCTGCATACAAACTGCTTTATTCATCAACTGTTTTGGTTATTGACCAATCGTGCATAAAAGCATGAGTAAATTTTATACGAGTTATTTTCCACCATATCCGCACAACACATCACTTCCAACCGAGTGTTTCTTATTCGGTTGTGATTCCAACTGAGCTTCCTTACTCGGTTGAGTTATTTTTTAGGGGGTTGTTTTAAAAAGTCTTATCTGGTGTATTCCCCCCCCCCATACACCAGAACTCGTATCGGGACCATCAAGTGGTATCAGAGCAGTGGTTCAAAAGACTGCTGACTCTATTTCACAAGGTGTGAATTCTAGGTGTTTTCTTCAGTGGTCAACTGAACAGATTTTTTTTTTTCACGCTAGTGCATATTTGCTTGCATATTTCTTCTGTTTTTTGTTGTGTGCAGATGGACGTCAAGGACAAGATCGTGGTCATGTTCTCGGTAGTAAATTATACATCCTGGAGGACACGGATGAAGAAGATCTTACTGTCGAAGCATCATAGGATGCAACAATTACTCACGTCCGGACCGATCATCATCAAAGAGAGAATCACTCGCACTCCTACAAATCCCAACAATGGGGATACAGTTGTGGAGTTTGTGAAGAAGAAGCCGGAAGACTATTCTCCAGAGGAAGCCAAGGTGAGCCAGTTGGACATCTGGGCTCAGAGCACGATCATGTCAACTGTTGGACAAGATTACCTCCCTTGGATAGAAGAGTGCGAAACTGCCAAAGAAATGTGGGATATCTTGGCATCGCTGAGTGAAGGAAGCGACGAGACGAAGGAGAATAAGTTCTCACATGCATGCCAAGACTTCGACAACTTTTGTCTGAGAACTGATGAAACCATCGATCCAGTCCATCTGAAAAGGAAAATATACTTTGAGAGAAATCAACTTCAAAGTATTACAAGCTCTACCAGCTGAGTGGGATACCTTCACCAATATCCATGAGAGCCGAGCTGACCTTGGTGAGATGGGAACTGAAAGATTGTTCTCCATTCTGAAGGGAAATGAGTACAAGGTGAACCGACGAAGGTCAACTCAGTCCTCGGTTCAGACGAGTAGACATGAGGATATTGGTTCAGCCACAAAGTTAGTGGCACTTCGAGCTGACAACTCCAAATCGAGAACATCGAGGCCAACAAGATCTGCGGACACAGCTGCAAAGGAGCCAAGCAGAGAGGAACTGCAACAGAACATAGCCGCCCTGTCAAAGAAGCTAGTTGACATGGACACTCGATTCGGCAAATACAAGAGGTTCTACAAATCTAACCGAACTCGAGACAACTCAAAGCATGTGAACAACGGTTGCTTTGAATGCGGCAAGGAAGGACATTTCAAAGCAGATTGTCCAGACCTCTCGAAGAAAGAGAGAGAAGCGTTGAGGGCCAAGCAAGCTGGAAAGAACAAGGCCATGGTTGCAGAATAAGCAGCTGATGACATGGACATTTTCACTGACACTGAAGATGAGGATGAGCTGACTTCCACCAACAACGCTATCAGTCAGGATCAATGCCTCATGGCACTTGGAACCGATCAAGATGATACTGAGGTACACTCTAATCCTGCTAAGTTAAATTCTTCCAATATTTCTAACATGCAGGAATCACTGGATGAAGAGTTGGAACCCTCCTGGAGTGACTTTCAAGAACTCAGTGAAGAACTGCATCAACAATCGGTTGAGTTTAAGAGTCTTCAAGAACAGTTCTCCAAACTTGAAGAATCCTTAACCGAAAAGGACGATCTGATCAAGAGTCAAACTGAAGAGATAGATAATCTCAAAAATCAACTGAATGCGGTCAATCGAACTAATGCTCCAACCGATGAGGAGTTGACAAAACAGATCAAGGAGCAGCGAGATCAGTTGAAAAATCAAGAGGCTCAGATTGACCAGCTGATAAAGAAGTCAGACGGACAAACCGAGCATATAGTTGTCCTCCTTAAGGAGTTGCAAACTGAGAAGGACAACTTAATCAAGCTATATCAGTCATCCAAGATCATCGAGAATCTTATCAGTTACAGCCGACAGACAGATGACGTGTCAGGACTCGGTTATGATATAATCAAGGATACTGGAATCCCTCCAGCGACCTTCATCAAAGCTGTGGAAGTCAAGGCTGTCGAACCTAACACAGTTGAACCTGAGTCTTCCCAAAGTAATCCAACCTCCACTTCTCAGCAAGCTCAACCGACCAAGGGAACCACAACTGAGAAGGGAAAAGGAGCAGTAGATGGAGGACAGAATGTTCCATCGGTTGGGACATCAACCGATGGGGGAATGTTCCAAAAGTCAGAAGAGGAATCAGAGGCATCGAAGACACAATCGCAACCGAACTCAGAATCAGAACCGACCTCTGCATTAACCTCAGAGTCAACATCAGAAAGAATAGAACCGACCGCAGAACCGACAAGGATCCAACCATCTGAATCAACAGCGGTTCCATCATCAGTTCAACCAAAGGTTCCAACCGAGTCAACTGATAAGGAACAGGTCGAACAGCTGGAGATATTCATGCCACAATATGAACCACCAACAGGGCATGAACAGCTATAGACAACATTCAGGAAGTTGGAATCAGAATCAGCCACAAAGATTCCAACATGGCGTCCGACCTCACAGACAAATTCAACAGGATAAGAATTGCCATCAAAACAGGGGGCAAGCCTCTCCTCCAAAAGCTCAGAATGGGAGAAATCCAACTCCTCCCAAGAAACAGAACATCACTGCTTACAACAAGCCTAAGGATAACCGAGGCGTTGTTATAGTTGATGATGAAGGAAAAGTGATCTGGAATGATAAATCTATCCGAGTATACAGGGAAAAACGACCCACAGTTCAAGGGGGAACTGGTTCTAACCCTCCAGGACCCAACTAAAATTGGGGACCTAAGCGAGTTTCTCTATGCAGGAACAAGAGAAACAGCTGAGGAAGAATAAAGCTTCACGAACAATGTGGGTGATGGATAGTGGATGTTCGAAACACATGACAAATCTGAAGGATTTGCTTGGGATATTCGTGGAGAAAGAAGGACCCTCAGTCACCTTTGGTGACAACTCAAAAGGTCACACCAGAGGTTACGGTACCCTTGAAACCAATCACGTTTTGATTTCTATTGTTTCATATGTTGATGGATTGAAGCATAACTTGCTCTCCATCAGCCAATTCTGTGATAATGGTTTCTCTGTCAAGTTTGATGCACAGGGTTGCAGGGTTAAAAATGTCGGATCAAAGCAGGTCATATTGTTGGGAAATCGATCGCCAACCGGAAATGTCTACTATGCTAACTGGAACAGTAGTCTTCCTGACACCTGCTTGTTATCAAAGAGCAGTTCAGATGTGAGCTGGCTGTGGCACAAAAGGCTCAACCATCTAAACTTCAAGACTATGAACCGACTTGCCAGACAAGAACATGCAAAAGGCATACCTAACCGAGTGTTTTCAACAACACATATCTGCAGTGCATGCCAGTTGGGAAAGCTCGCTAGATCCTCATTCCGATTGAAGACAACTCCCTCAACCGATCGAGTGTTACAGCTGATCCACATGGATCTCTTCGGGCCAGTCACACCAAAGAGCATGAATGGAAACGAGTATACCCTTGTTGTAACTAATGATTTCTCCAGATATACGTGGACCATTTTCATGCGTCACAAGAGTGAGACCCGAGATGAGCTACCCAAGCTGATGGATCGGATATTGAACCAACAAGAAATGAAAATCATCTCCATCCGATCAGATCGTGGAACCGAGTTTCTAAATGAAACCCTCATCAAGTACTGAGAGAAGCATGGAATAACTCATCAAACATCAGCTGCGCGTACTCCGCAATAGAATGGAGTAGCTGAGCGAAATAACCGAACACTGAAAGATGCAGCTACATCCATGTTGACAAGCTCAGCTCTGCCAAAGAGATTTTGGGCTGAGGTCATCAACACAGCATGCTACACCCAGAACCGGTCTCTTCTAACCAAGCGGTTGGGAAAGACACCATATGAGTTATGGAGACGCAGGAAGCCAGATATTTCATATTTTCGCGTTTTTGGGTCTAAGTGTTATATTCACAACAATGGGAAGACTCAGTTGAAAACTTTTGATGCCAAGGCTTTGAAAGGCATATTTCTCGGATATGCCGCTCGAATCAAGGCTTATAGAGTTTTCAACAATAGCTCTCGTGCTGTGGAGATAACACCTCATGTTAGTTTTGATGAATCTACTTTTCAGTGCAGGGAACAGGCTAAAGGACAATAGGCTGATCCACAAGTTCCACCTGCTCTCACCAGATCGCAAGCATTAAGGGAAAAGAATCTAGCTGAACCATTGGTATGGGCAACGTAGGATGATGATCCATACTCCTCTGAAGATTAATGCGAGGACCCCAGCTCATCTCAAGGGGGAACTCCAGCTGATGTCACTCCAACTGCATCAGCATCCGAAGCCCAACCGAGCCCGATTCAAAATGTTATCAATGTTGAGGATCCAGACTCAACAACTGATAAATCACTAGCTCAGAAGAGTCCAGCATCTCCCACAGCTCAGATCATGGAACAGCCACAGTTGGAAGAAGAAGGAAGACGCAACAGAAGATGGTATGAAGATCATTCCACTGACAACATCATCGGAGATCCAACCGAAGGTGTGCGTACAAGGAGCAGAGTTGCAATTCCAGATTCAACTGAAGAAGATTCCAACACTTATGCCCAATATGCTGAGGAGTTGGCAGTTCTGGAGGAATTCGAGCAAGCTGGAGATGTTTCCATGATTTCTTGCTTCGTAGCTGATGTACCAGAACCAAAAAATGTTGTGGAAGCTCTCAACTGTGTTCACTGGATAATAGCCATGCAAGAAGAACTGAATGAATTTCTACGCAACTGTGTATGGGAGTTGGTAGAAAGACCAAATGGTGTCAAAGTCATTGGATTAAAATGGATTTTCAAGAACAAGAGAGACGCCATTGGATTCATCGTGAGGAATAAGGCAAGGTTGGTAGCTCAGGGTTATTGCCAACAAGAAGGAATCGATTTCGAGGACTCCTTCGCGCCGGTTGCAAGGCTGGAAGCCATCTGAATCTTTCTAGCCTATGCCACATTTCACAAGTTCAAGGTTTATCAGATGGATGTAAAGTGTGCATTCCTCAACAGAGATATCAAGGAAGATGTATATGTTGAACAGCCTCCCAGTTTTGAAACTGGAGATGGAAGAGTGTACAAGTTGAAGAAAGCAATCTATGGTTTGAAACAAGCACCCAGGGCTTGGTATGACACTCTTTGTGGTTTTCTTCTGAACTCGGGATTCAAACGAGGGTCAGTTGACAAAACCCTGTTCACCATCAAAGTTGGAGAAGATATACTTGTTGTGCAAATCTACGTCGACGACATCATATTCGGTTCTAAGTCGGAGGAACTGTGTGAAAAATTCTCAAATCTCATTAAAGAGAAGTTCGAGATGTCGATGATGGGCGAGATGAACTACTTTCTTGGACTTCAAGTGAAGCAGTCACCAGAAGGGATATTCATCAATCAGTCCATGTATATAAAAGAGCTCATCACCAAGTTCAGATTGCAGACAAGTAAGACTACAAGGATCCCGATGAATACTAACTGGAAGATTGAACCTGGAACCGAGGGAAAGCTTGTGGATGCCAGTAAGTATAGAGGGATCATCGGTTCTTTGCTATATCTAACCGCCAGTTGGCCAGACATATCTTACGCGGTTGGAGTGTGTGCACGGTTTCAAGTTCAACCGAGGGAAGCTCACATGTTGGCAGCGAAGAACATCATCAAATATCTGAAGGGAACTGTTAATATTGGGTTGTGGTATCCAACCGACGACAACATCCAACTGACTGGATACTCAGATGCCGATCTAGCCGGAGATCGGTTGGACAGGAAGTCCACATCTGGACACTGTCAGTTCATGGGAAGCAAGCTAGTTTCGTGGTTCTCCAAGAAACAAGCATGTGTTGCCGGTAGCTGCTGCATGCAAGTGTTGTGGCTCAAGCAACAACTGAGAGACTATGAAGTTGCAACTGGACAGGTTCCCATTCATTGTGATAGCTCTAGTGCCATTGCTATCTCTTTGAATTCTGTTCATCACTCTCGGACGAAGCACATTGACATCCGACATCATTTCATCCGAGACCATATTGAGAAGAAGGACGTATCCATGGAGAAGATTCCAACTGAGATTCAGAGAGCTGATATCTTCACCAAACCTCTAGCCGAAGCACGGTTCAAGATGTTATGTGATTTACTCGGATTGCTGGATCCATCAGATGAGGAAACAGTTGAGGTGAAGAGATAGATATCCATCTGAGGGGGAAGCTCAGATGAAGGGGGAATCTCAGAAGCGGATTGCCAACCGAAGACATCAGATGTCAGCTGAACAGACGAATTCGAGTCAGCTGATGGTATGCTGCAACGTTGGATCAGACGTCAGCTGAACAAACGAACTCGAGTCAGCTGATGGTATGCCGCAACATTGGAACACAGCTGATTCCGACATCAGCTGGCAGGTAACATTTAAGGCTGAAGGTGTTATGTTCTTAAATGAGAATGTTTGAAATAAATTCAAACATTCCTGAGCAAGTCAGTTACATTTAAATAGCCATCATGTCGCATTAAATGTAAAGTACGACTGAACATCTATAGCCTACTTTATAGTGCGACTGGGCTGACAAGAAAAACTGTACACCTTCTCACGCGCGGGTTGGAACTTGGTGCATGACGTCAAGTCAAAGATAGTCAACAGTCGCGTAATCTCAACTGTTGATGGATTCGCGCTATTTAACCCCAGCCGTCGATTTCAACCGAGTCAAAAGCCTATAAATAGCAGAAAATCAGGAAGTGATCTCTTACCTTCCTCATTCGTATCTATCTGTAATAATTGTTCATCATCTTCTCAGAGATTGTCTAACTATTTTCTGCAAAGATTTTCTTTCCTTCCTATATATACCTTCACAGTGATACTCAAATGGCTCCCAAAGGCAAGAAAATGGCGTCTTCCGGATCTTCTCTTGTCCCCACCTCATATGAAGAATCATTCGACATGCTAGTTTCGAAGATTCACTTCGAATAGATCCTCTCCGACGAGGAATTGGAGTCGCCGGTGTTGGCTCCCCTTGCCATATACTCAGAGAGAATGGCCTCCTGGAATGGGCTAAGCTATGCCCCTCCCACCTGCTCAGGCGCCAGGTCGGAGAATTCTACGTGAATCTACATGCCTCCATCGACAGCACAGAAGGAGTTTCAACGGAAGTCTCCTGTCGGCAATGCGACGTTCCTGCTAGGACCATTCGCCGTGTCACCTTCCCCATTGCTATTTCCGATGCCCTTCGCCACATCATCCCCGTCAACCACACCGCCACGGAATTTCTGGAGAACATAACCAACGAGCATGCCGATGAGTTTCTGGAGAATGCTCTAATCACTCCGGAGAAGTTAAGGAGTAATATGCGAAGGACAAAATTGAAGCCAAAACATCGACTGTTGTTCGATGTTATGTCCAAGGTGGTGTTCGGCTACAGCGGAGCCTTCGGCGACATCAGCCGACCAAAGTTGAAGCAGTTGGTGGCTTTGGAGCACAAGCATGAAATCAACTGGTTCCAATACTTTCTGAACCAGCTGATGGTGGAGAAGCAGAAGATAAGTGAGACCACAACCGACTCGGGAGAGAAACTGTTGAATGTGAAAGGGACACTCAACTTCGGCTGCAAGATTTTAGCCCTGATCTTGCTCGCGACCAAGGATCGCAACATGGTCTGGAATGACTGTGAGGAGACACCTATCAAGAAGCTGATGCTGTTCCCAACAGCTAAGAAGGCACAGGAGGTGCTTAGGAGTGTCTACACTCCTAAGGAGAAGAAGGAGACTGGGAAGACTGCTGAGCCCACAGCTGAAGGGGAACCAGCTGTCGTTCGCCCCACCAAATCCAAAGCTGCACGCCGACGAGCTGAGTCGGAGAAGGAAACAGCTGAGGAGCCTGCCCAGAAAAAGCTGAGGGTACGGTTCAAGAAGACAGTTGAGAAGCCAGCTGAGGTGCCAGCTGATGAGCCAACTGAGGTGCCAGCTGGAGAGCCAGCTGAGGAGCCAGTTGAGGTACCAGCTGAGGAGCAAGCTCCAGCTGAGGAGGAGGCACCAGTTAAGTCGGCACCTGCTGAGGAGCCATCCGAGTCTAGCCACTCAGCTGAGGCAGCTGCCTTCCAAATCGTTCAACGAGCTGCTGATGAGGCTAAAGGAATGGAGACGGACTTGACGTCGGATGCATCTTCCTCCTCTGAGGAACTTGAACACGCTCCAACCTTCCCCACGGCAGAAGTTGATGCCGTACCGCCCCAGAGCCTCCTGCTCTCTCAACCAAACAATCACAGCCAAATGTTCCGAGCACATTGCTCGATGCCAACATTGTGACCGCTCCTTCGGCCAATGTTGAGGAAACAAATTTAAACCCCCCTCCCAACTGAATCCAATATTCCGAGCTCCCAGCTCGATGCCAATGTTGTGACCGATTCTTTGGCCAACATTGATGAAGACTTTGAACCTTTGCCTTTCGAGAATCTATCTCCCTCGCCAATTGACGTTGAAGCTGACTGCCAGGCAGTCGCATTGGAACACGAAGGCAAGGTAGCCTACTATTTCCAAAAGCTGATTGGGATGTTCCCAGAAGCTCGTGACATGCCCATCTTCGCAACCCTTGGCACCGAACTGTTGTACCAGTTCAACTTGATCTTCAGTCACTGGTACGTGAAGGAAGATACAATCAGGGTGCACAGCTGGGACAGGCTGAAGTCAGACAAGTCTCGCATCCGAGCCTACTTCAACTACTCCAACTTGGAAGTGGCTTACAACAACAAGGTTGCGTTGCTCACTCGTCATCTAGACCAGAGCAAGGCAGAAGGGACAGACACCAGGGAGGCAGCTGGACAGGATTGCATTGATTTTCTCGACAGCATGCTGATCAAGTCAGCTGACTTCCTCGACGATCTGGATGCAGCTGCCGCCGTAGCAAAGGACGAGGAACTAGAGCTGCAACTATACCTGGCCAACCGCCAAGCCATGGTGACAGTTGAGCAACAAGCTCTGATTGAACAAGCCCCTCCAGCTAATCAGCCAGCTCCATCCTCTGAAGACATTTGCGAGCTGATAGCTGAGAGGGTGAACCAGTTGCGAACAGAGATGCTTGCCAACCTCCAACAACACAAAGAAGATCAGCTGAGGGTGTTGGCAGCACATGAAGAAAAGACCCAGTAGCTGGTGGAGGAGAATGTTGCGATAAAGACAAAGCTGGATGAAATCTCCTCCTCCACCAGCCATGACATTTCTGAAGTGAAGACAACTCTTCTGGGATTCAAGTCGGAGCTAAACGTCATCAAGTCCTTGTCCGACTCCAATCTTGCCAAGTCCCAACAAACTCAAGATGCAGAATGGGAATCTCGGTTCGAGTCGCGATGGGCTGAGTTCGTGGCTTTTCAAACTGAGGTCATTGAAAACCTCTCTGCGTTAAAGAAAGCCGAACAAGAGCGCCATGACTCTGCACTGACGAAGAAGGTGGAGATCGAGTGCACGGTCGATGAACTCTTCAACCGCATTCGACTAGCCGAACAACAGCTCACCTCTCTGGATGGTTCAGTAGCAAGCCTTGTTGCTGATGCCAAAAAGGGGGAAGAGAAGGAGGCGGATGTTGAGTTGCAGGAGGAAGAAGAGACCCAAGCTGAGAAAGAAGTGCCAGCTGCTACAAAATAAAAATCCCAGCTGAGGAGGAAGTCTGCTGCTCCCAAGTCAACCGAAGTCGGTGGAGCTCAAATGTCAAAAGACTTGGAGCAGGCAGAGAAGTTCGGAGTTTCTTACAACTCCATAGCCGAGATCGCAGCCGAGCTGGATTCTGAACTCGACGGTATCACAACCGAAGAGTGCATTGCAGCTGCCAAGGCTATGGACGTTGAAGAAAAAGATTATATGAACCCAAGTTTGATCAAGAAGTTCGCCGCCAGCCAGGCGAGAAGGGTGAACCAGTTCGAAGAAGAGCTGAAGAAGATAACCAAGAACTTGGACCACAACGTTGCCTCCCGCAGCCGACGCCGCATCAACAAACATCAAACAAAGGCTGAAGCTCGATTGAAGCAACAAAGATTGCCAGGGAAGTCCAAGGTCGAGAGTCGGTTCAGGCATGTTGATAAGTGGATGCCGAGGAAAGCGTTCAAGGAAGCCCTGACCGAGTTGCACTCTGGGGACCCGGGCATGTTCAGCCAGTTCAGGCGTGCTATGATCGAAGCTAAACTGGACTTGAACACAGTTCCGGTTCCTAAGAGGGTCACTTACAAGCCTCCTTTCCTCCCAGACTCCCGCACCCCCAACCGGACGAAGATTGCAGCCGAGGCAAGGCAGATTTGCAAAGAGCATGGGGTGGACATTTCCAAGGAGTCAGCTGCTAGAGAAAAATTTTTGTGAGAATTTTTAGCAAGTATGGGCTTCAATTTTAGCTCAGTTAGTTTTCGAGCAACTGATGTAATTTCTTGGTTTTGTGCTTATCTTTGTAATCATCAGTTGTAATGAAAACTATTCAGTTATATGATTCAACTTGATGTACAATCTTTCATTGTCCAAGCTCTGAATCACAAAGTTATTTCAATACCATGTTATAACTGTGCTAACCCTTTGATGTTTTCATCTTATAGACAGTCTAGAATTTCAGCTGAGATTTTAGATAAGTCAGTTAGATTTAGATCAGTTGTGATCTGTAAGGGTTTTAGAATTCTTATAAAGGGTTTTGGCATCATCAAAAAGTGGGAAATTATTGGGAAATTTATTAAAGTTTTGATTGATTCCAAAACCAACTGACCCCAACCGAGTAGATATTGCCAGATCCTAATGATAGTAGTTAGGCTCGCTGTTTGAGCATTGTTAAGATTTTATCTTTACAGGACTCCAGCTGAAGACGGCAACAAGGCTTCACTCGAATAGAACATCAGTTGTGAGGAAGACAACTGAGCGTTCATCAGATGAAGCATTGAAAAAGGGGGAAGTTACACTCAAGAGATAGAACATCAGTTGTGAGAAAGACAACTGAGCGTTCAAGCGATAGAACATCAGTTGTAAGGAAGACAACTGAGCGTTAATCAGATGAGAAGTAGATAGGAGAAGAGAACATCAGATGAAAGAAAGTCATCCGAGCGTTCAAACCCAACTGATCGGATACAAGAAGGACAACTGAGCGTTCAGTTTCAGAACAACAGTTGTAGGACCTGAACCCAGAAGATCAACAGCATGAAGTTGAAGTCAGCTGAGAGTTCAACTGTTAGCACTCAGATAGAACATCAGCTGAAGAACAAGTTAGATGAAGATCGAAAATCTTAACCGACCACTCCTTGTTGGATGTCTGATGTTAAGATTTGAATTTCAAATAAGGAAGTCACGTGAAGGTTTGACTCTCTGTCATTACCTCATTTGGCCCAACACAAGGCTGTCTCAGATGGAAAGCAGAAGCATGCAGTTGCCAAATCCGGAAAGTCTGCAGAGATGAGAGACAAGCCATCGCTTTCAAAGAACAGAGATCAACAGCTCTTCCAACGGCTAGTTGATTCTCTCCGCCTATAAATAGAGGCATTCAGTCACTCACAAGATAAAAGACACACACGAGACGAGACAGACAAGTGCAAAGAGCGAAAGAAAGAACCAAATTCCTCACACGAGCTGAATTACTTTCATTCTCTAAGAACATCATTAGTTGAGAGTTCTATAGTGTTAGATTTTGTCAAAGTGTCTTTAGATCCAACCTTGAGAACATCACCTCGTGAGAGTTCGTAGAGTGTTAGATCTTAGCTCACTTCTTGTTCGAGCTATTTAGTTGGAACCCCTTTCTTTTCACCTGAAAGGTTTTAGGACCCTACTCTTCCCGTAACTGAGTAGATAGGTTGTTTAGTACCCGAAAACTAAACTGTAAGATTGATAAGTACCCGTAAACTTATCTCAACGGTTGCAAAGCCCGCGTAAGCTTTGTGGTTTGTCCAGAAGAACTTGGACTGAGTTGTGTGGACTCACAACTCCCCGTGGACGTAGGAGTTCTCTCCGAACCACGTTAAATCTTTGTGTGTTGTGTTTATTTTCAGTTATCTTATTGCATATTCAACTGACTATCTAACCTGCATACAAACTGCTTTATTCATCAACTGTTTTGGTTATTGACCAACCGTGCATAAAAGCGTGAGTAAATTTTATACGAGTTATTTTCCACCATATTCTGCACAGCACATCACTTCCAACCGAGTGTTTCTTATTCGGTTGTGATTCCAACTGTGCTTCTTTACTCGGTCGAGTTATTTTTTAGGGGGTTGTTTTAAAAAGTCTTATCTGGTGTATTCCCCCCCCATACACCAGAACTCGTATCAGGACCATCAGTTATTATCCTGTGAAATGCGGAAAACCAACGTGTGGTATATGTTGAATGTTGAGGTGACTGTGAGCCTTGTTTCGGCTAGGCCAGTCACAGTGTTTGAGAAGGAGGCCTACTTCTCGGCACAGTGAGTTAATTTATGACAGATGATGCATACTATTGATATATGTTATGTTTGACTGCGCAGTCTATTTAAAAGAAAATGTTTTAGCATGCACAAGTAAAACTATTTTAAGTTGTTTAAGTACTTGTGATGTTTCGGCAAGGCAAGTTCAATTGATATAGCTTTTTAAAAGCATCTTTATCCAAATGTTTTGGCATGTGTTCACTGAGTACAAAGTACTCAGCCCTGCGTGTATTTCTAAACGTGCGGGTTGACTGGATGGTGATGGCATGGACGCTTGGTGGTGTGGTGTTTTTGGTTGAGTCGAGTAGAATGTCGGACTGGCATTTGCACGTCTCCATACGTGTAAATGTTGGGTTTGGATGCAAGTTTCCGCTGTAAATTTTTGAAACAATGTCTGTTGATATACTCTGATACTTGGTTTTTGATTCCGAGCAATGTGCTCGATGGCCTTGAATACTTGTTGAACTCTTAATTTCGTTAACTTGAAAAACTTATCTTACCTTTGTTGGAATATGATTTTGAAATGCTCGGTTATTGCTTCATTATGCCTTTAAAGCTTCATTCGAACATTGTTGCATTTTATTGATGTTTTCCCCGAGCATGTTCTCCGTATTTGAGTTGAATGTTAGTTGATTAGATTGTGTTGTTATTCGTAAGTCGCACCTCGAGAGTCGGGGTGTGACACTTATATAGTGGATTACTTCCCCGAAAAAGAAGTTGTAGACGTAGTGATGGAGTCCAAGGATCGTCATTGGTGCAAGATCCGGTGCATATTCCTGTTGGACCAGTTACAAAATCTTGAGCCAAGAGGTTCAAGAAAAGCTTGATGGGCCTGGTCTAAGAAGTCTGGGATCAAGAGTTAATGAAGAAGCCCATTGACGATGGAGATTTGGATAGCCCAAGTTATGTTAATCTTATCATGTGCGAGTGGGTTTAATTAGTTAAATGACTTTTAGTATTTAATTGTTATTTTCATGGGTTTGTTTTCGGTGGCCGAATTTGGGCCTTAGTTGAGTCCGTTTTTTATTTTAAGCCTTGTTTAGACTAGGGCTTTGTTTCCTTATTGGGTTAGGAGTTATTTTCCATGTTTTGTTTCCTTATTGGGTTAGGAGTTATTTTCCATGTTTTATTTCCTAATACGGTTAGGATTTGCACCCTATATATAGGGGCCTTTGTCATGAACAAAATTTACATCTTAATTAATATTATAAATGTGAGTTTTATTCTCTCTTGAGAGTTTTCGAGTTCTTCTTAGTTTTGCCAAGTCGAGTTCATTATCCGGTGAATCAACGAGTCAATCATCCCTCGTTGTGTGTCATTCAGCATTCCCAAGTTGTTGTATCGTCCTATCGTTGGGTTTTAGGAAACAATTGTACGCCTAATTCACTTGGAGAAACTGATACAGAGGTTTTGGGATTTCCATCGTTTGTTTATCCAATTCGAGTCTTTCGTGTGTGCCGAGGTTCATATCATTTTGGCATCAGGAGTCACGTTTTCGTATCCAGGTTTTTCTTCGTTTCTTTCTCGTGTCAAGGGGAGAGTTAGGTTTTCGTTTATCTTTCTTCGTCGCGTCTTTCTGTGTTAGTTGCGTTGTCGTCTTTCTCGTTTCTGTTCTTCGTGTTTTGTGTTCGTCGTCAAAAAAAAATCGTTAGATCCGTTTTGGTGTCTAATTCGCGTCCACATTAGAATCTGCCATATAAATCCCCCATATCTTATCTTACCATATATATATATACCATCTTTATCTTCCCCATATATATATATCTCATCTTTATCTCATCTTTATCCTACCTTACCTACACGCCCATACTTCCAAATCTTACGACTACTTCCATAATTATTCCAAATCTTCCATCCAACCATTATCATTTCCATAATCTACGCCCTAAGAGACCATAATAATCATATTACTCGCCTTCTACAACAAAATTTCAGTTTGATATAAAAGTGATCGCCAAAGGCGCATCGTTGCGAATTTGGTCTTGTACTTTGCATTTTTGAAATCCTCGTTCTGAAGAAAAAAAAATCCCGAAAATTTCCGAAAATTCATTGTGGGCAAATTTTTCCATTGGGTTCCTTGGGTCGTGTAGAGTCTTTTGGAGCAGTTTCTACGTGCACTTTTTCTGACTTTTCGGTTGCGTGTCGTAGTGTTTTTTGGGTTCTTTGGGTTGTGTAGAGTCGTTGAGCACGTTTCTGTACAACGTATTTTTTTGGGTTTCCAGTCTTCGTTTCTTCGTGTTGTTCTGTTATTGGTTGTTTCGTTGTTAGTTGGTGGTGAATTCAAGTGGTAGATTGAGAGGATTTGATTCCATAAGAGAGAATTTTGAGTGGAAAAAGGTAGGAGAGTATGAGATTATTAGAGTGAAAAGAGCCATACTTAAGTGATACACGAGTGCTGAGTGAATCATTATTGAGTGATACACGAGTGCTTGTGAGGTCGTGAGGTTTCTGTTTTGATTTTACTAACGTTTTCTTGTTTGAGTTAATATGTCAAAAGACAGTAAATAGGTTGCAGATGAGGCGGATCAGCGTGTTGGTGATCCAAAGGTGAAGTTACTGATGGAAGCACTTACATCAGAATTGGGAAGGATGTTAGAATCAAAGATGGAAGGGGTATATGACAGACTTGACCTGATCGAGCAGTCTCAGACCAGAGAGACCAATTCCAACCGAGTCGAGGTGGTAGAGGAGGACGAGATGGAAGAGGACGTGGTCGAGGAGGCCGTACTGAGTATGATGACTATGTGGAGGATACTGAGTTTGATGAAGATGATGAGGGTAGCTGGCATAGAGGTGGCGACAAAAACGCCCAGGATAACTATCTGGGCAATATCAAGATGAACATTCCCTCCTTCTAAGGGAAAAACGATCCAGAGTTGTACCTTGAGTGGGAGAGAAAGGTGGAGCTTATGTTTGACTGCCATAATTATTCAGAGCTCAAGAAAGTGAAGTTAGCGGTTGTTGAGTTTTCGGATTATGCACTTGTTTGGTGGGATCAGTTGGAGACCAGTAGGCGGAGAAATGGAGAGCCACCTATTGAGACTTGGCGTGAGATGAAGACAGTGATGAGGAAGCGATTTGTGCCTAATCATTACTACCGAGAGCTATACAACAAGTTGCAGAGTTTGAAGCAACGCAATAGAAGTGTGGATAAATACTTCAAGGAGATGGAGATAGCCATAATTCGAGCTAATGTTGTGGAGGAAAGAGAGGCGACCATGGCGAGATTTTTGGCTGGTTTGCAGTGGGACATTCGAGATAGAGTGGAGTTGCAGCACTATGTTGAACTGGAGGAGTCCACATGGCCATAAAGATAGAGAGTCAGCTCAAGAGGAGGGGCAAATACAGCAGCAATCAGAGACAGAGCCCGGCCAGTTGGAGGCAATCCCAGTCACCTTCTAGTGGTTCCTCATCAAAAGAAAACCAATGGAAAAAGGAGGCACCACCGACAGAGGAGAAGAAGCCGTTCTTTCAGCCCCGAGTTGAGACTTTGAGTTCAGCAAATCAAGCTAAACCAGCAACCCCTGATAGCCGAAATTGAGATAAGAAGTGTTTCAAGTGCCAAGGATATGGGCATATCATGAGTGACTGTCCGAATAGAAGAATCATGATCTTAAGAGATGACGGTGAAGTTGTGAGTGATGATGAAGATCGTGATCTGAAGATGCCAGCTTTGGAGGAGTCCGACGAAGAAGTTGAGGAGATTTTACCTCCTGTTGGGCAGTTGTTCGTAACTATGAGGGTTTTGAGTGCCCAAACTCAACCCGATGAGAGAGAGTAGCTCGAGAACCTCATTCACACGAGGTGCCATGTTCGAGATAAGGTGTGCAAGGTCATCATTGATGGAGGAAGTTGCACAAATATGGCCAGCGCAGACATAGTTAAGAGATTGGGGTTGGTTGCGGTGAAGCATCCCAAGCCGTATATTGCAGTGGTTGAATGCATCCGGCGTTATCTGAGTGGTGAAGCAAGTAAAAGTACCTTTCCGCATTGGGAAGTATGAAGATGAGGTGTTGTGTGATATGATTCTAATGCAGGCGAGCCACATCTTGTTGGGGTGTCCGTGGCAGTTCGATAGGCGAGTTTCTCATGATGGCTTCACCAACAAATATACCTTTGAGTATAAGCAGAAGAAGGTATCACTTGTTCCTATTACTCCTAAACAAGTTTATGAGGACCAAATGCAGATGCAAAAAGAGGCGGACAAGGTGAAGTCCAAGGAGTTGGTCGAGCCGAAAAAGGAGTGCGAGTTGGTGCATAATTCATTTCTGGCTAGACCGAGAGATTTGAATTGGGCCGTGAGGGAAGAGACACCGATCTACTTGCTGTTGTATAAGGACATTTTGCATAGTGATAACGATTTCTCTTCTCTACCACCTTCTATCAGTTCTGTTTTGCATGAATATGATGATGTCTTTCCCGACGAGATCCCACCAGGCTTACCACCAATTCATGGGATTGAGCATCAAATTGATTTTGTTCCCGAAGTTGTCCTTCCAAACCGACCAGCTTATAGGACCAGCTCCGAGGAAACGAAGGAGTTGGATCGATAAATCAGAGATTTGATGGCTAATGGACGACTGAGGGAGAGTATGAGTCAATGTGTCATTCCGGTTTTGCTCGTCCTAAAGAAGGACTTATCATTGAGAATGTGTTGTGATTGTAGAGCCATCAACAATATCACGGTAAAGTATCATTTTCCTATTCCTCGTTTAGATGATATGCTTGATGAGTTGCATGGTGTTTGTGTGTTTTCTAAGATTGATTTGCATAGTGGGTACCATCAGATTAGGATTAAGGAGGGTGATGAATGGAAAACCGCTTTTAAGACAAAACTTGGTTTGTTTGAGTGGTTGGTTATGCCTTTTGGTTTGACTAATGCACCAAGTACTTTTATGCGTCTTATGAACCATGTTTTGCGAGCTTTTATAGGTCGATTTGTTGTGGTTTATTTTGATGATATTCTCATTTACAGTAAGAGTCATGATGAGCATGTTGAGCATTTGAAAGCTGTTTTGGATGCACTTAGAAAAGAGAAGTTATATGCTAACCTTAAGAAGTGTGTCTTTAGTACGGACAAGCTTATGTTTCTTGGTTTTGTTGTTAGTGCACAGGGTGTACAGGTTGATGAAGAGAAGATACGAGCTATCCAAGAGTGGCCTACACCGAAGAATGTTGGGAAAGTTAGAAGTTTCCATGGACTTGCTAGCTTCTATCGACGTTTTGTACCTCATTTTAGCAGTGTGGCAGCACTTTTGACGGAAGTTATAAAGAAGAGTGTGGAGTTCAAGTGGGGAAAAGCGCAAGAAGAAGCGTTTCAGCTTTTGAAGCTTAAATTGACTCATTCCCCGGTACTATCTCTTCCTAACTTTTCTAAATCTTTTGAGATTGAATGTGATGCTTCTGGTGTTGGTATTGGTGCAGTGTTGATGCAAGAAGGAAGGCCTGTTGCGTATTTCAGCGAGAAGCTCAATGGACCGACATTGAGTTATCCTACGTATGATAAGGAGTTGTACGTATTGGTGAGAGCCCTCAAAACGTGGCAAAACTATTTGTGGGCTAAGGAGTTTGTTATTCACACTGACCATGAGTCTTTGAAGCATTTGAAGGGGCAGAACAAGCTAAACAAGAGGCATGCGAGGTGGATGGAGTTTATTGAGACGTTTCCTTACGTCATCAAGTACAAGCAAGGAAAAGAGAATGTTGTGGCTGATGGACTTTCTCGGAAGTATGTCTTGATCTCTACTTTAAATGCTAAGTTGCTTGGTTTTGAGTGTCTTAAGAGTTTGTATGAGCATGATGATGAGTTTGGTGAAATTTATCGAGCATGTGAGCGATCTGCTAGTGGAGAGTATTTTAGGCATTATAACTATCTTTTTAGGAAGAATAAGTTGTGTGTTCCTAAGTGCTCTATACGTGATTTGTTTTTGCTTGAATCTCATGGTGGAGGTTTAATGGGACATTTTGGCATTGCTAAGACTTTGGCTGTTTTGCAAGAACATTTCTTTTGGCCTCATATGAAATGTGATGTTGAAAGAATTTGTGCTCGTTGTGTTACATGTAAGCAAGTTAAGTCTAGCGTTAATTCTCATGCTTTGTATACACCATTACCTAATCCTACTGCACCTTGGATTGATATTTCTATGGATTTTGTGTTAGATTTGCCTAGGACTAAGCGTGGTAGTGATTCCATCTTTGTGGTTGTTGATAGATTTTCTAAGATGGCACATTTCATTCCATGTCATAAATCTGATGATGCATCTCATATAGCTGATCTGTTTTTTAGAGAGGTTGTTAGATTGCCTAGGACTATTGTTTCTGATAGAGATTCTAAGTTCTTCAGCTAGTTTTGGAGGGTATTTATTTCCTTATTGGGTTAGGAGTTATTTTCCATGTTTAGTTTCCTAGTAGGGTTAGGATTCGCACCCTATATATAGGGGCCTTTGTCATGAACAAAATTTACATCTTAATTAATACTATAAACGTGAGTTTTATTCTCTCTTGAGAGTTTTCGAGTTCTTCTTGGTTTTGCCAAGTCGAGTTCATTATTCGGCGAATCAACGAGTCAATCATCCCTCGTTGTGTGTCATTCAGCATCCTCGAGTTGCTGTATCGTCCTATCGTTGGGTTTTAGGAAACAATTGTACGCCTAATTCACTTGGAGAAACTGATACAGAGGTTTTGGGATTTCCATCGTTTGTTTATCCAGTTCGAGTCTTTCCCGTGTGCCGAGGTTCATATTATTTTTGCATCAAGAGCCACGTTTTCGTATCCAGGTTTTTCTTCGTTTCTTTCTCCTGTCAAGGGTAGTGTTAGGTTTTCGTTTATCTTTCTTCATCATGTCTTTATGTGTTAGTTGCGTCATCGTCTTTCTCGTTTCTGTTCTTCGTGTTTTGTGTTCGTCGTAAAAAAAATCGTTAGATCCGTTTTGGTGTCTAATTCGCGTCCACATTAGAATATGCCATATAAATCCCCCATATCTTATCTTACCATATATATATATATATATACCATCTTTATCTTCCCCATATATATATCTTATCTTTATCTCATCTTTATCCTACCTTACTTACACGCCCATACTTCCAAATCTTACGACTACTTCCATAATTATTCCAAATCTTCCATCCAACCCTTATCATTCCCATAATCTACGCCCTAAGAGACCATAATAATCATATTACTCGCCTTCTACAACAAAATTTCAGTTTGATATAAAAGTGATCGCCAAAGGTGCATCGTTGCGAATTTGGTCTTGTACTTTGCATTTTTGAAATCCTCGTTCTGAAGAAAAAAAAAATCCCGAAAATTTCCGAAAATTCATTGTGGACAAATTTTTCCATTGGGTTCCTTGGGTCGTGTAGAGTCTTTTGGAGTAGTTTCTGCGTGCACTTTTCTGACTTTTCGGTTGCGTGTCGTAGTGTTTTTTGGGTTCTTTGGGTTGTGTAGAGTCGTTGAGCACATTTCTGTACAACGTATTTTTTTGGGTTTTCAGTCTTCGTTTCTTCGTGTCGTTCTGTTATTGGTTGTTTCGTTGTTAGTTGGTGGTGAATTCAAGTGGTAGATTGAGAGGATTTGATTCCATAAGAGAGAATTTTGAGTGGAAAAAGGCAGGAGAGTGTGAGATTATTAGAGTGAAAAGAGCCATACTTGAGTGATACACGAGTGCTGAGTGAATCATTATTGAGTGATACACGAGTGCTTTTGAGGTGGTGAGGTTTCTGTTTTGATTTTACTAACGTTTTCTTGTTTGAGTTAATATGTCAAAAGACAGTAAATAGGTTGCAGATGAGGCGGATCAGCGTGTTGGTGATCCAAAGGTGAAGTTACTGATGGAAGCACTTACATCAGAATTGGGAAGGATGTTAGAATCAAAGATGGAAGGGGTATATGACAGACTTGACCTGATCGAGCAGTCTCAGACCAGAGAGACCAATTCCAACCGAGGTCGAGGTGGCAAAGGAGGACAAGGTGGAAGAGGACGTGGTCGAGGAGGCCGTACTGAGTATGATGACTATGTGGAGGATACTGAGTTTGATGAAGATGATGAGGGTAGCTGGCATAGAGGTGGCGACAAAAACGCCTAGGATAACTATCTGGGCAACATCAAGATGAATATTCCCTCCTTCTAAGGGAAAAACGATCCAGAGTTGTACCTTGAGTGGGAGAGAAAGGTGGAGCTTATGTTTGACTGCCATAATTATTCAGAGCTCAAGAAAGTGAAGTTAGCGGTCGTTGAGTTTTCGGATTATGCACTTGTTTGGTGGGATCAGTTGGAGACCAGTAGGCGGAGAAATGGAGAGCCACCTATTGAGACTTGGCGTGAGATGAAGACAGTGATGAGGAAGCGATTTGTGCCTAATCATTACTACCGAGAGCTATACAACAAGTTGCAGAGTTTGAAGCAACGCAATAGAAGTGTGGATGAATACTTCAAGGAGATGGAGATAGCCATGATTCGAGCCAATGTTGTGGGGAAAGAGAGGCGACCATGGCGAGATTTTTGGTTGGTTTGCAGTGGGACATTCGAGATAGAGTGGAGTTGCAGCACTATGTAGAACTGGAGGAGTCCACATGGCCATAAAGATAGAGAGTCAGCTCAAGAGAAGGGGCATCAATAGCAGCAATCAGAGACAGAGCCTGGCCAGTTGGAGGCAATCCCAGTCACCTTCTAGTGGTTCCTCATCAAAAGAAAACCAATGGAAAAAGGAGGCGCCACCGACAGAGGAGAAGAAGCCGTTCTTTCAGCCCCGAGTTGAGACTTTGAGTTCAGCAAATCAGGCTAAACCAGCAACCCCTGATAGTCGAAATTGAGATAAGAAGTGTTTCAAGTGCCAAGGATGTAGGCATATCATGAGTGAGTGTCCGAATAGAAGAATCATGATCTTAAGAGGTGACGGTGAAGTTGTGAGTGATGATGAAGATCGTGATCCGAAGATGCCAGCTTTGGAGGAGTCCGACGAAGAAGTTGAGGAGATTTTACCTCTTGTTGGGCAGTTGTTCGTAACTATGAGGGTTTTGAGTGCCCAAACTCAACCCGATGAGAGAGAGCAGCTCGAGAACCTCTTTCACACGAGGTGCCATGTTCGAGATAAGGTGTGCAAGGTCATCATTGATGGAGGAAGTTGCACGAATGTGGCCAGCGCTGACATGGTTGAGAGATTGGGGTTGGTTGCGGTGAAGCATCCCAAGCCGTATATTGCAGTGGTTGAATGCATCCGGCGTTATCTGAGTGGTGAAGCAAGTGAAGGTACCTTTCCGCATTGGGAAGTATGAAGATGAGGTGTTGTGTGATGTGATTCTAATGCAGGCGCGCCACATCTTGTTGGGGTGTCCGTGGTAGTTCGATAGGCGAGTTGCTCATGATGGCTTCACCAACAAATATACCTTTGAGTATAAGCAGAAGAAGGTATCACTTGTTCCTATTACTCCTAAACAAGTTTATGAGGACCAAATGCAGATGCAAAAAGAGGCGGACAAGGTGAAGTCCAAGTAGTCGGTCGAGCCGAAAAAGGACTGCGAGTTTGTGCATAATTCATTTCTGGCTAGACCGAGAGATTTGAAGTGGGCCGTGAGAGAGGAGACACTGATGTACTTGCTGTTGTATAAGGACATTTTGCATAGTGATAACAATTTCTCTTCTCTACCCCTTTCTATCAGTTCTGTTTTGCAGGAATATGATGATGTCTTTCCCGACGTGATCCCACCAGGCTTACCACCAATTCGTGGGATTGAGCATCAAATTGATTTTGTTCCCGAATTTGTCCTTCCAAACCGACCAGCTTATAGGACCAGCCCCGAGGAAACGAAGGAGTTGGATCGACAAATCAGAGATTTGATGGCTAATGGACGAGTGAGGGAGAGTATGAGTCAGTATGTCCTTCCGGTTTTGCTCGTCCTAAAGAAGGACTTATCATTGAGAATGTGTTGTGATTGTAGAGCCATCAACAATATGACGGTAAAATATCATTTTCCTATTCCTCGTTTAGATGATATGCTTGATGAGTTGCATGGTGCTTGTGTGTTTTCTAAGATTGATTTGCATAGTGGGTACCATCAGATTAGGATTAAGGAGGGTGATGAATGGAAAACCGCTTTTAAGACAAAACTTGGTTTGTTTGAGTGGTTGGTTATGCCTTTTGGTTTGACTAATGCACCCAGTACTTTTATGCGTCTTATGAACCATGTTTTGCGAGCTTTTATAGGTCGATTTGTTGTGGTTTATTTTGATGATATTCTCATTTACAGTAAGAGTCATGATGAGCATGTTGAGCATTTGAAAGCTGTTTTGGATGCACTTAGAAAAGAGAAGTTATATGCTAACCTTAAGAAGTGTGTCTTTAGTACGGACAAGCTTGTGTTTCTTTGTTTTGTTGTTAGTGCACAGGGTGTACAGGTTGATGAAGAGAAGATACGAGCTATCCAAGAGTGGCCTACACCGAAGAATGTTGGGGAAGTTAGAAGTTTCCATGGACTTGCTAGCTTCTATCGACGTTTTGTACCTCATTTTAGCAGTGTGGAAGCACTTTTGACGGAAGTTATAAAGAAGAGTGTGGAGTTCAAGTGGGGAAAAGCGCAAGAAGAAGCGTTTCAGCTTTCGAAGCTTAAATTGACTCATTCATCGGTACTATCTCTTCCTAACTTTTCTAAATCTTTTGAGATTGAATGTGATGCTTCTGGTGTTGGTATTGGTGCAGTGTTGATGCAAGAAGGAAGGCTTGTTGCGTATTTCAGCGAGAAGCTCAATGGACCGACATTGAGTTATCCTACGTATGATAAGGAGCTGTACGCATTGGTGAGAGCCCTCTAAACGTGGCAACACTATTTGTGGGCTAAGGAGTTTGTTATTCACACTGACCATGAGTTTTTGAAGCATTTGAAGGGGCAGAACAAGTTGAACAAGAGGCATGCGAGGTGGATGGAGTTCATTGAGACGTTTCCTTACGTCATCAAGTACAAGCAAGGAAAAGAGAATGTTGTGGCTGATGCACTTTCTCGGAAGTATGCCTTGATCTCTACTTTAAATGCTAAGTTGCTTGGTTTTGAGTGTCTTAAGAGTTTGTATGAGCATGATGATGAGTTCGGTGAAATTTATCGAGCATGTGAGCGATCTGCTAGTGGAGAGTATTTTAGGCATGATAACTATCTTTTTAGGAAGAATAAGTTGTGTGTTCCTAAGTGCTCTATACGTGATTTGTTGTTGCTTGAATCTCATGGTGGAGGTTTAATGGGACATTTTGGCATTGCTAAGACTTTGGCTGTTTTGCAAGAACATTTCTTTGGCCTCATATGAAACGTGATGTTGAAAGAATTTGTGCTCGTTGTGTTACATATAAGCAAGTTAAGTCTAGCGTTAATTCTCATGGTTTGTATACACCATTACCTAATCCTACTGCACCTTGGATTGATATTTCTATGGATTTTGTGTTAGATTTGCCTAGGACTAAGCGTGGTAGTGATTCCATCTTTGTGGTTGTTGATAGATTTTCTAAGATGGCACATTTCATTCCATGTCATAAATCTGATGATGCATCTCATATAGCTGATCTGTTTTTTAGAGAGGTTGTTAGATTGCATAGCATGCCTAGGACTATTGTTTCTGATAGAGATTCTAAGTTCTTCAGCTACTTTTGGAGGGTATTTATTTCCTTATTGGGTTAGGAGTTATTTTCCATGTTTAGTTTCCTAGTAGGGTTAGGATTCGCACCCTATATATAGGGGCCTTTGTCATGAACGAAATTTACATCTTAATTAATACTATAAACGTGAGTTTTATTCTCTCTTGAGAGTTTTCGAGTTCTTCTTGGTTTTGCCAAGTCGAGTTCATTATTTGGCGAATCAACGAGTCAATCATCCCTCGTTGTGTGTCATTCAGCATCCCCGAGTTGCTGTATCGTCCTATCGTTGGGTTTTAGGAAACAATTGTACGCCTAATTCACTTGGAGAAACTGATACAGAGGTTTTGGGATTTCCATTGTTTGTTTATCCAGTTCAAGTCTTCCGCATGTGCCGAGGTTCATATTACGTAGGAGGTCAATCTCTGAACCACGTTAAAATACTGTGTACTTTACTTTCAACATTTACATTCAGTTTACCTAAACCAACTGACCCAGCATATTGCATACAAATTGCATATTTACAAACTACACTAATTTGAGAACTTGACCTTCTCCGTTTTCACAAGGGTTTCAGTTTCTGTAACGAGTCTAAACTCCACCAACTTCCGCAATGCAAAACTGTTTAAAACATCAGTTGGTGCATACAGCTGACATTCAGGCATATGAGCCATATGTGTCCCCAACTGTGTGATTAGCTACAACTGAGCAACTCAATTGTAGAGCCGCTCCAACTGACTTTTCCAGTTATTGAGCCGATTGACCTGAGCAGTTCAACTCAGTGAAAAGTCTTTGAGCAAAAAGAAAATTGCTACTGGTGTATCCTTCCCCCTTCCCCACTTACACCTGATACTCATTACCAGGCCCAACAAATTTTATGTTGTTAACATATGATTTAACGTTCTCTATTTTTAGCACAAATTGTTGTTTTTGTGGTAATCTCGGACACTCGGTTCTAACACCTTCTTTAATTAAGAAATTAATAACACATCCTAAATAGGTTCCTTACTCCATTAAAAATACACATGCCAAATATTTATCTACTTTTTCTTAAAACCTGTGTCTGGCCCTCGCATCATACTTCATGGGGATGAAGGGAGTATTTTATCAGTCCCAGAATAATAAGACTATCTTTCCTTTTCGGGTCGTCTTCAATAGTAAGACTATGTAAATTAGGACATACTCCCTCCGACCTACTAAAATTGTCATGTTATTGTTCGACACGGAGTTTAAGAATAAGGATAAAAAGATAGAAAGTAGGCAGACCCGATTACTTTTGAAGGACTTTAAATGATTAAAACTTTTCTTATTTGGAAGATGACAATATGAGTAAGACACCTAAATAAAGAAGGAAGAATGATAATATGACTGGATCGGAAGGAGTACTTTTTATCTTTTTCCACTCACAAAGGTGGGTCATTTTTACCACTTATAATTTTTTTATCTCTTTCTCTATTAACAACTACTCCCTCCGGTTTCAAATATAAGATGTTTTGGTCCTTTTTATTTTTATTTTTTTATAAGACGTTTTCAGTTATCAAGAGTGTTCTCTCTCTCTCTTCCATCAATTTTATTTACTTTTCAACTCATTATTAATGATGTGCTCATTTTTCAATGTATGTTGAGTTTCTTTCATTAACTTCGACAATATATTTCCCTATCACATTATCATGAATTGCAAAAAGGAATTCAAAAGACAACAATACAATTGACTAAATAAATTTCTTATATTAAAGTTTAGAGTTAATTAATATTTTTTAATCATAGTGCAAAATGGCAAAATATTTTAAATTTTAAACCGAAAGGAGTACCAAATTTTTTTTAAAATTCCGTGCCACCCCATCTAAACTTTGGGACCGAGGTAGTATATTGAAACTTGTGGCTAGTGGCCGTTTAAAAATTATTGTTTTGGTGTTCACTTTTGTCAGCTCTACTTACATTCGCGCGATGTAATTAACAAAAATACAACATTAAGGAAAACTCAGAATTAAGTTTCATCTACTAAAATCCTCCTTCAAATGGAAATTTCTCTCTTCAAACAACACCCAGATTATCCGTTAGTAGTCCTAGCATGATAATTGATATATTGATGAATTTGTCTGTAACCAATTAAAAAAAAGTAGGTACGTACATATAACATTATTCCCTCAATCCCTTTAAGATAAGGCAGACGAAACATGCGACAATATTATGAAGACAAAAGCGTCCAAGCTAGACAACTTCTTGTTTACATTTTACAATAAAATTCCATTATTCAATACTGTTATGAAAAGCAAAGGTCCCTGTTACTGTTGCAATTAATCTTTGGAGACATAATAATAACTTTATTCCAAAAGTTTGTTCTTTTCCGCAACTTTGTTTACCTTGACTTTGATCGCTAAAAAAAGATGAAAATTATAACTCCCAACTGCAACATCCACTACAAAGTCCTCATTCACTAATTAACACCACAAATTAATTAATAAACAAGATACTAAACATAATAGCAAAAGTAGTTAACCCGCCAACAACAAAATTAAAACGTGCAAGTTCCCCTTCCTTCATATAAACATCAAATTATAATTTCTAATTACGACTAGTTAAGCTAAAGAAAGGGATGCAACAATGTGAAAGAACTGAAGCTGGTCTAGCAGCTCAGCGGCTTGGGTGGTGGCTCGGCTGGCAACACGCGAGAAGAGCTCGTCACTTAACTGGTCCCCGATGTGCGCATCGACTAGGACACCGCTAACACTGCGACAGCTGTTGGCGAGAGCGCGGCCGATCTCCGCCGCATCGTCGGGGTGGTTCACCACTAGAGGGCTTCCACCTCTGAAAACTTCCAGTTTGTTTATCATGAAAGAACCGTCGGCTTCCACAACCTCCTTGAAGTCCTCGAGGCTCGCCGCATAAACCGGAATGTTAAAGTTGTCGCGTTTCTCACTTGTGATTAGTCCCTGCGTGCAACCATATATAAATTAATCATACATGAGACCAAAGTTCAGGCCATTAGTTGTGCTCGTTTTGTATTCTGTTAGTTTTCGACACGGATATTAAGGAGAAAGACTAAAAGGATAGAAAATGGTGAAACTCACATCTTTTCATAAGAGAATATGGTTTTCGGATTAGGTACATGACATTTTTTGTAGAACAACTCAATACAGAAAGGAAGACACTTATTATTTGACGGAAATAGTAATTAACTTTAAATTGTGTATATAATTATTAGTTAACGTGTTTGAAATTGAAATTGAATTAGCGTGTGTCGAAAGGAAAGGAAATGAAACTAATTCAAGAAATATTATTGGATACAATCCAATCAAAAGTTGGGACATCAATATGATGGTAGGTAGCAAAATGTGACGGCCGTGTTCAAGACTTGACGAACAAGAGGATTTGATTTTATATAGCTACCTATTCCATTTTTAAATGATAATGTCTAGTTACAAGGTGTGGCATTATGACAAAAAAACTTTACTTTAATATTTCAAATTTTTATTAATGTATTTATATATACACATTATATTATTGACTAGCCAAAAGAGTTGTTACAAAAGCTAATGTGTTTTTCAACCTTAGGGAACAATCTAAGAATTAATATAATTTGGTCGCCCAATTTTAGGGGAGTTTGACAAATCACAAGCAAGTTTGGCATCACTAAATGTGTAGAAAAATTAAATTTAGTAGGGAAAATAAATTAGTACCTCCTGAACAAGATCGTCCCAAGCGTCCTGAAAATGAGTACCAAATAGAAGGCCGGCGCCGCCCTGGTCGGTGGGGTCGGAGCAAGTCCGGCCCAAGCAAACCAAGAACATGGAGCCTCCTTTTTTAATCTCTTTAGCTCTTGACCTCAAGAATCCACCCAAATCACTCTGAAACTGTTTCTTGTATGCAGTAGCTGTGCTCTCATTTGCACCGTGGATGAATATTCTCCCCTTGTTGTAGGCCATTGATCTTTTATCCAACACAGCATCAGGAACCTACACCAATCATATCCATGCATGAACCAACATTTAATACAAATAATTAATTTAATAAGATAGTGATTATGTCCATTTAGTTACAATAATAGAATCCACTTATGATACGTGTATTTATGGCATGCATGTAATTAATTAAAAGTGACTAGATATTTGAGCAAGTCCAAAAAAGTTGTTTGTCATGGAAACCAGGGGCTTTTCACAAACTGCTTTTGACCTTTTTCTTAATAGTATTAAGTTTGTAGCTATTATACGATATTCACACCTTTTAGGAACCTTTAATTACCCTAACACAATAATCATCCTCGACAATCAACAAAACATTGATAGTCAGTCAAATTATTATAACTAAGAGGACACTAATTAAGCTAGTCTCCAGTTAAACTTATAACGAAAGACCAAAACCATATATCCAAGAATTAAATTAAATCTAAATCATAATTGTGTCATGATTTTCTTCAAAATAGTAGGATTTCTTTTTTTTTTTTTTCTAAATTATGATAATTGTGAACTAAATTGAATTTCAGCTAAGGAAATCACGCAAATATATATTGGTTGAACATGTTAAAATAATCAAATAAGAAAATAATAATAATTTTTTAAGATCATTGTTCAGAGTCCATAGTATATTAATACAAGTACTCATACGATACAATTGACAAATAATTGACAGTCCAAATATCACGAACTAAACACAGATAAATTAAACAAAAGAATTGCCGAGTACAGAACACAAATAAAATCTGCAGATAATTATTTAATTAAAGAGAATAATTAATTAATTACCTGAGATAGCCAGTGTAAAGAAAAGGCAGAATAAAAGACGTCTACGGACTTGGCCGGAAAAAGGCGGCGGTAAAAGGTGCCGGGGACTCCAGCGGCGAAGTAAGAGCGGTGGGAGTCGGAGGCGAGGCACTCCTCCATGCTGACGCCGCCGTAGGGCGGGAGGAGCTGGAAGAGGACGTTGAAGTCGTTCGAAGGCAGATCGGAGAAGAAGGCGGAGAACTCCGGCGGCTTGCAGCCGGCCACCTCGTGGCGCTTCATCATGTGCTTTATGATGAAGTCCACCATATATATGGTGTTGCTTCCGCACGAGCACCCCAGGTCCGCCACCACGAACGGCTCCTCCACCGCGCTCAGCCGCACGCCGTCAAGGGTTTCTCTCAGCAGGTGGAGCATCGATCGCGCATGCTGCGCCTGCAGATATAGTATTATACAGGTTAAATATATTAACAAAAAACATGCATTAATTAATTATTGTTGGATGGGAAATTGAAGAAATTAATATTTAACTAAATCAAATGAACCTGAGCTTGAGAATTGTTGACGTAGCTAGCTTCGCCTTTGCCACCTTTCATGCTCAGCATTCTCTCAAGCTTCATCTTCGAAACCACAACATTTTCTGCAGTTGGAGCCATTTCTTTTTAATCTTGTTTTTTGTTATGAAAGAAATATTTTTGTGTGTGAAGGATATGAAAATACTATGATTAATGTGAGCAAGAAAAATTGGTGAGTGAAGTGGTGTATATATAGAGAGTGGATAAGGGATCAAAACTTCATGTACAGATTGTTTTTTTTTTTTTTTTTTTTTTCCTGACATTGTCGGCTCTAATTCAACAGCAGCAAACAATTACACATAGAGTTAATTAATAACATAAGACATGCTACTATGTTTAAAAGATTTATTTTTCTAATTTGAGTTGAAATACGGTTTTGGATTAAAATAGGGTAGATAAGATGTGTTTACCTTGTATAAAGTTAAAAAGCAAGAATGGGCCTCACATGCAATTCAAGAAATTAGGCCCAAGATTGACGCCGGGTTTCAATGTTTGAATCTCTACGTTTTAACTCAAATTAATTAGGGTTTCGCCCTTTCTTTTGTCGGTAACTGATTGATATATATTATGGAATCAAATACAGATCAGTGTTAGATTGGATAGATTATACATGACTTAGTTTCATGATACGTGATTAAGTTGGTTGGATTCCGACCAATAGTTTTGTTCCGGGTTAGTGCCACGTACAATTAGTCATGCCATTGTATAAGTATTGACATCTATTCTATGACAAAAATAATCTGAGGTTATCCTAGGCTGATTTAATCTCAAGTATCGTCGAGGTAAATAATGAGGATGAAGATGATTATTTTTCTCTACAGTATTGGTTGAGCTGTACTAGTAACTTGTAGCAGGACTGAAATTAAATCTGCAACAAGTACAGAATATGAAGATGAAAAAACGAGTGTTTGAGCCGACAAAACTGTACAATTTCAGATTCCCCCTAATAAAGAAGACCGTATTGTAGATTGATTCCCGCTAATAACTGGGACCAATTATAGGTAATAATTCTTTTTCAAGTCGATTTAATTTTTTTAATTTTTTTTTTGTGATTATATGAGTGCTACATCGATTTTTTTTTTAATTAACAACAAGATTTTCAGGGTAGATATAAATGATCAAACGAATTTCTTAAATAGGTAACAAAAACTCTTGATTTTTTTTTTTATATATGAATCTCAAATTTGAATTTAGTAATTGATCCTCAAAGAAGTAGTTCAAGATCAAAAGATATACGATAACGTATAGCTTTAGTTTTTCATTATCTTTGAATTTTTATATATTGCTAAATGAAGTAACTTAAGATAATCAACTAAAAAACAAAAAAGAGAAAACTTGAAAACAATCAATTTCTAGCCGATATACTATATTTTATTTATTTAAAAAGACGAGAATGTAATCATGAACATTAATTAATACCATATTCAAGATTATATTCAAGAGAGCATACCTTGATCTATGACAAGGTCAACAATTGAGGTTTCTCCTCTCACCTCTTTAGCTTTGACTAGATTTCTTAATGAACAAAGGACAAGAATTCTAGTATTTCACTTAAACACACCTTGCATATGAAAATGTTGATTTAGGTAATGCAAATGCCTTTAATTAAGTAAACAAACTCATTTATATATTAAGCCGCCAATAATGGTTACCTCATACACTGGCCCCGCCATATTAACATTGTCAACAGGAAATTAAAAGTTACCATGGACAATATGTGATCAAGTCGGTTTTATAACTATATATATCTAGCACAATTTTGGTACAATAATTTTCAAATCCCACAAAAGGTATAAATAAATTTTAAGCAGTGTACTATGTAAATACTCCATCCATCTCGTTGATAAGTAACATTTCTTTTCAACAGGGTATTAAGCAGAAGAGTAGGGCTGGGAATTCGGTTAACCATGGTTAACCTTAACCTAAATTTCGGTTAACCTAATCTAAAAAATACGAAAATCATTAACCATGACCTAACCATAGTCGGTTTTCGATTAACTAATAACCATGTCGGTTATTTTTCGGTTAAGCAATAACCAACAAAATAACCAAAATTTAGCATAAATATATAGAATCATCACAAGTCCAAGATCAAGTCTCAAACCAAAAACTAGAGTTACTGAACAGTCTAATGCAAATAGAAAACTAAATTCAGCAACACAGATTCTAATACATGTCAAGTTCAATAATATTTAAACAATCACACGTATCAAATCAAGTAACTTTAACTAGGGCTACGAGAATGAGGGGTGGCGGCTTAATTTTAACTTATTTTAACATTTTGTATTTTCTTTAATTTTTTTTATATTATATTTATTTAATATAAATTTTATATTATGTTTTAATTTTAATCAGTTATTTTGGTTAACCGAAATGGTTATTCGGTTAACCAATAACCGTCAATTTTTTAGAGTCACTAACCAATTACCATGTATTAACCATTTTATACGGTTAATGGTTAACCATTTACGACGATTAATGGTTAACCATCAGTTTAACCAATTTACCACGATTATTTCCCCAGCCCTACAGAAGAGTATTAAAGGTAAGGTGGGATTTAGTGTAGTAAATAAAGTCATACAAAGTAGTATTTTTTAGTGAATAAAGACTTTTTAATGTGATATAAGGTTTCAAAGTGGATAAAATGAATAAAATAATTTTCTAATTAATTCCATAAAAAGGAAATGTTACAAGATGAGTGAGACAGTCCAATAAAAAATATGTTACACGATGAACGCAACGGAGTATCTTTTTGCGTGTAATCTCGAAATTAAAATGAGTGTCCATGAAATTTGAACTAATGACATTTCCACCATAAGCTCACCAACTTCACCACGTACGGATTAAATTTAATTGCTTTAGCATATTACTATATCATTTCATAACGTTTCGATTAAAGGGATTGCAAAAAGGCTCAATTAGGCAGCGCTGTTACGGGGATACAAATTCTAGCTCTAGCCATTAGAGTTCGAGATTGAATTTTAATGTTTTTTTAGTTGCGATTAGGTTTTTATCATTTATATGCCTTTAACCATATACGACTTTTTATCATTTTCTTTAGAAGAGCATGATGTGTGTTACATAACAAAAGAAATAAAATGTCTAATTATAAAAGGGTATAACTTTTTTTTATTTGAAACTCCAATATATTGTTAAAAAAGTATGCTGAGCTACAATCACTACAAGAAAAAATGCTAATAGACTACGCATTATAGACGACGAGAATTTTACTCGCGTTGTCTATAAACAAATAGACGACGGGAGATTCATATCACGTTGTCTATATGCTGTTAAATAGACGACGGTACCCAAACCCCGTCGTCTACTTTCATACGGTTATAGACAACGCGGTTGCTAATCCCGTCATCTATTACCACACTTAAAAAAAAATTGCTAACGACATCGTTTTAACCCTTTGTAATTTTTTTTAATTAAAAAATTATAAAGCCAAAATCCCTAATTGGAATTGAACTCCCGCTTTCTTCTCCCGCTCGTCTCTCTTCAATTGGCTTCGTTTTTCTTCCTCTCCCACCGCCGTCTCCCGTCACCACCACCGCCTCCCGCCACCACCGCCATCTCAGGAAGTAGAACATTGTCTTCTTCCTCCGCCGACACCCCCCTCCTCCGCCGCAGCCTCTACTCCTCCTCTCCCTAACTCGCCGCCGGCCTCATCTCCACCACCAGCCACCCTCTCTTCGGCCACTACCAGGCAGACCACCTCCCACAGCTGCCTACCGTCACCACCGCCGCCTCCCGCCACCAGCGCCTCCCGTCACCCGACAACAAATCTCACCACTTTCTTCTCTGACTCCTCCCACGGCCTCCCCACCACCGCCTCTCCTCCGCCACTGCCCCCCCACCACCGAATTCCCTCACTGCTCAGCGGAATCTTCTCCGGCTGCTCAGCAGTGACGAAGACATGACCCTCGACGAGATCAACGCGGAATTCATCTCCAAATTCCCTAGCCTACTGCACTTCTACGCCTGCTCCGTCGTCGACTTCCTCACTACTGACCCCAAGGTTAGGTTTCTCTATCTCTCGCTTTCAATTTTATGAAACTATGAGTATTTCTGCTTTTCAAAACATATGGATTTAGGGATTAGTTTGTATGAATCCAAACCCCTCTATATCTCTGTCAATGCACATCTCTTGCCTCGTCCTGTGACACCCGATGCTGGTCGCGGCTTGTTTATTTCCTTGATTACAGTAAGTCTATTAGCAACATCAATCATAGGTCTTGTATCACTCTGCATTTCAACTTACTAATAAAAATGCAGCACAACTTATAGAAGATGTCACACAAATGCACAGGTTATCGTGATTCCACTACATGTTAGGTGAAATCATACGCTCCGAACAGAGCATATCTTTGTTTGGTTTGAAGGGTGACAAGTTAGGAATCCAACTAGTAGTGTCTGAATTTCCAGTCTATGCATCTTGATTTTGAACTTAAAAGAATCTTGATTTTGAACTTGAAAGAATCTTGATTTTGAACTTGAAAGTGTAGGTTGGTGGGTGGTCATAAGTGTATGGCGACTTCCTATCATTTGCAATGATACGGGGCGCTTTGCATGAAACCCCATTTTCTCAACTTAGAATGTTAGCTGATATATTGAGAAGGTGTGGGAGGAAGAAGAGTTGAAGTGGAGGAAAATTATAGTATGTTCAAAATTTGTGTTGACAATATTGTATTTTAGTAGTTGGTACTATTAGTCACTTGTTGCAAACTGATTTTAGGTGTAATGAATATGTTTATGTTGTTCATTATAATAAAATGTCAGCTTATTATAAATTCTGTAGGCTTTTTTTTTTTAATTTTTGCAGTTATTATAGATGATGGGTAAAATCCGTTGTCTGTAATAAAAATACCGTTGTTTATTAGTCTTATAGACAACGGGGAATTCCCGTCGTCTATAACCTCATTCCCCGTTTTCTATGACACTCATAGACTACGGGAAATCCCCGTCATCTATAACCGCCCTTAATAGACTACGAGGCTATAAGCGATGGGGATTTTTGTTATAGACAACGCAGTTTCCCCGTCGTCTATAACCATTTTTCTTGTAGTGAATACGCATACTTATTTCATGTAATATACATAAACATGTGTGAATTATACAACGCAATAAAAAAATATCGAAAATTTGAGGAGGTCTTAGACTATCCGCAACCGCGATCTTTGGCCATGATCATTGCTGCTGCAAACTCCACGTGGCGATCATGGTGATCGCTGAGTGGTGATCGCATATGCGATCTTTTGCATACTGTGATCGCTTGGTTTATCTGCACACGTAGCGATCACCCATTGGTGATCGCCACGACCGTTGTGATTGCTGCATTAATTTTTTGGTAAAGTAACATATACAACACTCACGTCTCAACCTTAATAGCTTTTACACCCCTAAGGTAAGGGTTGGGGCTGCCACAACCCTAACGTATAAAAAGTAAGGACAAATAGGCCCTCTCGTCAAACGGATGTGTAACGCCGTCTAAATTTTTTTCTCTTTGTTTTACTTCTCGTGTGGCTCATGTGAGTGTTTAAGCTGGAGTTGAAAGGGTTATTTTGCCTCTTTCACATAGCAAACCCTTCTCCCTCTGCAAAGAACTAGAAGAGATACGAAGAACACCAAAATTCTCTGTCTATTGAAACCAAAGATTGAAGAATATTTTTTCCATGCAATGTCTGAAGAAGCTAAAGGCGACGAAAGGTTAGTAAAATCAAGCCTCAGTATTCAAAATTTCGCATAGTGCTGGTAAGAGAACTGAGAAGAATGGCAGTGAATTCTTCACCATTCTTCAGCCATTTTTTCGCCCAACCTCCACCATATCACCACCAGACATCACCTTTCTAAATCCTGTCATCACAAACATCACTATCCTCAATTTTCCAACCATAATTAGTTTTTGTGTGTGTGTCAAGTTTGTATTTTTGCAGTAACTGTTGTGGTTAAACTGGAATTTATTATCTTTATTTTATTTCTTTAAATTTTGGGAGACATTAATCTTGTACTTCTCATCCTTTTCGTGAAAATTTTGGCATGAAATTGTCAAATAGTATATTATGTCCATCACTTCCGAGAATTAGCTTTTCCGTATTTCGTTTGTGAATGCATACAATACATAGATGTATGGCTTCAATGATCACTCGTTTTTTACTCGGCCTCTTGGTGGCTTCATTGATATTTACTAGTTTTATTATTTTTGATAGAAGTTTGTATGTTTTTTCGTATTTTGTTGTTACAGGCTGACGACATTTTTTGTTTAACTATGGTGGTTACTGGGAAAAAAATGAAGAACGAGATATATGGGATTATATGGATACTGATGCCAAAGTTGTGAATGATTTTTTTAGAAAAAATGACCTTTAAGCGTGTTGTGCAAGAATTTTCTGAGTTAGGATTCAAAAATCCTTCTAGTATATATATATATGTACGATGCTGAGGGAACTTTTGAAAATGGAATGTATTTGCTTAAGGATAAGATTTCTTGTAAGCTAGCATTAGAATATGTTACTTTTCTTGGCCATGACATATTGGATTTGTTTGTTGATGATAAGCATTTTCCTATGCCTGCATTTACTCATTTATCTATTGGGCTGAAAGAGAAAGGAGCGGAAGGAATGAGTGGAAAGGGGAAGGAAGGAATGAGTGAAGGGGCATAAAAAATGAGTGAAGAATAGGAAGAAATGAGTGAAGGGCGGAAAAAATGTGTGCAGAAAAAATGGTAGAATATTGGGAAAGAAACAATAGAGAATTTATGGGTGAAGAACCTATGGTGACTGGCCAAAGGGTAGAAGAAACAAGTGAAGAAATAGAGAACACATATATCAATCCCTTCGGTTATATTAGTCATGGAGAGGAAGATGAGAGTGATGAAGTGGTGAGGAAATATTGTCTGATGAAGAAGTTGATGAAGAGATAAATGAGGATATAGTTCAGGCTACAAATGAAGATGGAGAGCAAGGTTGCTTTAGACTAGGTATGACTTTTGCAGATGCAAAAGAGGCAAGAGAAGTGATCAACGAGTATGGAGTGAAGTTTGGATACAAGCTTAAGTTCGTGAAGAATGAACATAGCAGGCTTAGAGTTAAGTGCTTGAATGATTCGAAGTGTCCATTTAAGATGTTGTATCTAAGGATGGAGAAAATGGTGGATTAGCTGTGAAAACTTTGTTCTTGGAGCATCACTGTTTTAGACAAAGAGAGGTGCCAAGCACGAGCCATACCTATCTAGCCAATTATCTCAAGGACATTATCTACACGAATCCTAAACTCACTGCTAAAGACATGCAATATGAGATCAAGAAACACAAAAACCTTCATGTAAGTGAGTATAAGTGCGAGAGGGCAAAAAGGGTTGTAGTCACAGAAATGCAAGGAAGCTTCAGACAAGAGTTTGCCATGCTATGTGCATATATTGAGAAGGTCAAAGAAAGCAATCCGGGCAGCAAATTGGAGCTTAAGTTATCACATGAAGGTTTGGAGAAAGGACAACGCATATTCAGAAGGCTATTTGTAATGATGGATACTTGTAAGAGGAATTGGTTGGCTATATGTAGACCTCTCATATGTTTAGATGGTTGTCATTTGAAGGATGTAACTTTTGTTGTATTACTAACAACAGTGGGACTAGATGCAAATGAACAAATTATTCCTATTGCATGGGTTGTAGTCAACCAAGAAAACACGTGTAACTGGACATGGTTTACGTGTTAAACGTTAAGGCAAGAGCTGGAGCTTCATGATGGATCTCGAATATGTATCATTTCAGATATGTAGAAGGTAGATATTTATTGTATTTTCAAGTTAAACTTCTAAATTATGTATTTTACTAATATTTTATACTTTGAATTGTCAGGGCTTAATTGGTGCAGTGAAGACTACACTCCCTGAGGTAGAGCATCGGTGGTGTGCTAGACATATCTATGCCAATTGGTCCAAGAAATGGAAAGGAGATGAGCTGATGAAGAGATTTTGGTTATGTGCTTGGAGTACATTTAGGGAGGAGTTCAATAGGAACCTGATCAAACTTGGTGAAATCAAGAAGCAAGCTGCAGAAGACTTGATGAGGTATCCTCCTAAAGCATGGTGTAGAGCATTTCAAGAGAACAGGTGTTGTTCATTTAGGGTTGACAACAATATTTTGAAAGCTTCAATAAAAGTATAATGGAAGTTAGACAAAAACCTATAATAAGTCTGCTTGAAGATATAAGAATCTTGTGCATGTCTTGGATAAAAGATAAGAGAAAGTTAGTTGATCCATGGATTGGTGATTGGTCCCCTACTTCTATGACATTATTTCAAAAGCAGAAAAAATAATGCCATTTCATGTACGGTATTGTGGAATGGAAAGGATGGTTATGAAATTGGGGAGAGTAGTGATAAACATTCAGTTTTTCTAGATGCAAGGACATGTACATGTAGGTTTTGGAAAATCTCTGGTGTTCCATGTTGCCATGCCATTGCTTCTATATATTCCTCCGATTTAGAACCCTTGGACTTCATGTCAGGCTGGTTTCATAAAGACCGTTATCTCCAATCTTATAAACATCCCATAATGCCCGTTCCTGGTGTTAAGTTCTATAAAATTCAACCTTATTTATCAATTGAACCTCCACCTTTAGAAAAGAAGACTGGTAGGCTAAGGAAGAAGAGAATCAAAGCACCAAATGAACCAAGAAGTCAGAACTATCTCTCTAGGAAAGGACAAATGCAACATTGCAGTATTTGTAAGGGTATCGGACACAAACAAAATATTTGTCCGTCCACGGCATCTCACGTAAACTGTATTTGTGCAGTATATTAGTGATAACTTGTTGTTTGCTTGATTATAGCCTGATTGGATGTATTTTTTTGACTTATTCATAGGTGCCAATGAGCTCACATGCTTCCATAACAACTAGACCAACAAAAATGGTACCAAGAAAACAGTTTAAGGCATCCAAACAAGTTGTTGGATATGGTGTGCATGTGGATTTAAACACTGGCCAAACCATCATCAATGTAAATCTTTCATCCCAGTTTTATGGTTTTAATTATTTAATTTGTATTTCAATATTTGATTGTTATTAAATTACAGCCAGGCATGCCTTCTGAATGAGTGATTTCTGAAGGTGAGCAATTTACTCACCATGAGAGAGATATCAATATCAGATTTCCAATACCAAACGAGAAATTGATTGAGCAAAACAAGAGAAAAATGAGAGAGATCAAGTTAACGGGAGAGAGCTCAAAAGTTTTGCCATTCAAACCTCCGGGCTTAAAATGGAATGGAGCACCCTCTATTACCACAAGCCAATTGTTGGATGAGCGAGAAGCAAGAAGATCAAAATGAGGACCAAAAACTTCATCAACTTCTACTACTATTGATGCATAAGGAGAGTGAACTATATCTATTTTTGTGTCTGTAATAGGAAAAACCGAACTTCTTTAGTTTTTGAAAGGTTTAACTTTTTGATCATATCTATGTAAGTGGAAGATTGATCTTCCTTAGGATTTGAGGTGTTGATTGTCTGATCATAGATATGTAATAGGAAGATTGAACTTCCTTTTTTGGGATTGGTTCCATGGATATGAAGATTGAACTTTCAGTTTATTTAACTATATTTTCTGATTTTTTTTTTCTTCAAAATAGCTCTATTATATTCTTCATTCTTCAAGTTGGGATTTTTTCATCATTAATTGTTACAACATCCAGATAAGTTTCAGCAACTCCACGGCAACTTCATCAAAATAGAGAAAAATGATAGTGTAGTATAGTAGCAGTCATTGTGCAGCACCTCATTGCTTATCATTGTTTTTTTTTCATTGAGACATTTTATCAAACAGTTTATCTTCAAGTGTTTGTGGATTAGAATTTTAATCATGTTTACTCAACAATTTATACGTTAACCTTCTTTAGTGATGGCAATGGTGGCATTTACAATGTTCTAATGTTCTTGAGAAAATATGCGAATAACTTAATTTCATTTACTACATTAACCAAGAAGATTTAACTTACAGTTACAATATATAAAAGAAAAAAATTCTACTTATCGTTATATATAAAAAAATTCTGCAACTTTGGGGAGCTTATAACCGTTAGAGGGAATAAAAAAAATAGACGTTGTTATCCATCAGTTAGACGAAAGGGGCTATTTGTTCTTACTTTTTATACGTTGGGGTTGTGGCAGCCCGAACCTTTGCCTTAGGGGTGTAAATGCTATCAAGGTTGAGACGTGAGGGTTGTATATGCTACTTTACCCTTAATTTTTTATTTATCTTATTCAATTTCATCCTATAAATACACCTATTTTTCCATTCATTTTTTCACACCACTCTCAAATTTTCTCTAAATTCTCTCTATATTTTTGCAATTCTTACATCTCTCAAGCAAATGGCTCCACACGGGTACTCTAAAGTGGACATGAAAGCTTTGGCCCTAGCTTGGGTACATGTTATGATACGGACGGAGGACCCGTTGGATAAAAGATCCAAGAACCCTTCGTATAAGAGGTAGGCAGCGGTCTCCCTAGATCGAGAATCCAGTTTGATCACCTCCTAGAGCGAAGAAAACCTCGACCCGTTGGCTATATAATCAGCCAAGAACCTCGGTATGGTTGAACGCCACAAGACTTTGCTCACTAGTCTTGATAAGTTCGGAACAAGTGAAAACTCTACAAGAGAGAAATTCAACTCACAAAGGCAAAGCCTATTTATAGGCTAGAAAAAGGACTCTTCGTAGCCTACCAATAATGATAGTACTTATGATACTAATTAAACTCATAAATAGACTTATTTAACACTAATTAAACCACTTATTAACTACTAATGACTACTTATGACTCAAGACTTCAAAAGTCACTTATTTAACACATAATAAATAAAATAAATAGACTCTTTATGAAGCCTCTTTATTATGCACGAAAATTGCATCTTCATTCTTGTTCTCGAGCCTCCAGAATCTGATAGCTAACGAGTCCACACTTCATGTTGAGTTCAGCCCACCAACTTGATTAAAATTCACCATTTGGTTCAATATTGATTAGTCTTGGACTTGTAATTAGCCCCCTTTTCATTTATTCTTGAAGTCGGATTTATTGTCCATAGGTTGCTCATCGTGCTCACATCATTCCCTTCTTCTTCAAGAAGATTCGTCCCGAATCTTATTTCCAAAAGAAAAGTCAGTGTGTAGGAATAGGTAATCCAATCCTCCTGGTTTGAAGACGTAATTTTCATCCTTGATTTTGATAGTTGTACATGGTTCCATATCGAAATGATATACCTGCAAAATAGAAACAAACCACGTACCTCGGGGTCTGTCATGTTACCCGCAACGACGGTAGCGGCACATTCTGGCCACAAGTGAAGGATCGCTACAATGCGAATCAGCCCAATGTAACAGTGCCAAGGAACACTATCCAGTTGCATCACCACGGGCTCGAGTGAAAAATCCATGCAGCATTTTTCACGGTTTCTGAAGGAGGACCGTCCAGAATGCTCCGCTCAACACTCCGCGGAGACAATCATCGCATCAGTCAACAATGAATACGCCTCTGCTTGGGGTGGTCCGTTCAAGCACTTGGACACATGGAGGATCATCAAGGACCAGCCCAACGTCTTCGAATAGGGTTTTTTTTTGTGTTTCGTTGTACTTTTCTCCGATTTTAATCAATAAAAGTAATGTTTAATTAATTATTTATTTAAATTTCATATTAAAATTAAATCATATAATAATCATAAGAACAACAACAACAACAACAACAACAACAATAATAATAATAATAATAATAATAATAATAATAATAATAATAATAATAATAATAATAGCAATAAAGACTAATTTTTTTCGATGATCGATAAGTAAAAAACTGAACTTCTCTCTCTCTCAAGGTGTACGATAGTGGGTTATTGCTAACGTACGTTTTCCGATGCAGAGAGGCAAACGGGGCCGACCGAGGAAGGTGACGACCGTGGATCTGAGGCAGATGGCTACTCCGGTGGTAATTTTAGCGGAGGAATCTAGATCTATGGAGTTACAAGCAAAGAATTCTGAGTTGAAAAGCAATGGAAGAGTACACTGTGAACAGGAGTTTCAAGCAGAATCCTCCATAGCTGCGAGCAGTCGAACAGGAATTCAGCAACGACTGGAGCTAGAGTCTACCACTGAAGCTCAATTCGAGGAGAAATTGGAACAATTCCCTGCTAAGAAAGGTATGCAGCTAAACTATGTTGCTCCTCGAGTGAAAAATGGAATTCAAGTTACATGTTTAGAGAAGAATGCTATTGATGTTGAGATTGCAAAGTGGCAAAAAAAAAAGGTAATTCTGTATGTTATTGGAGAAATTCCTACTATACACTATTTGCAGACCTTCTTCGCTAAGCAATTGAATATTGTAGATCCTGAGATTTTCTATCATCATGATGGATATTTTGTTGTGAGGTTTAAGTTTGTTGAGGAAAGGCAATTAGTGTTAAATGAGGGGCCTCACACAATAGCAAATCGACCTGTAATCGTGAAAAAATGGGTAGCTGACTTTGATTTTGAGAAGGAGATACTGAAAATAGTTCCTCTTTGGGTGCAACTGCCGAACCTGCCTCTCACTTGTTGGGGAGGTCAGTCGTTGAACAGGATAGGAAGTATCCTCGGCAAACCGATTTCTCCAGATGAATGCACCTCAAATCAGTCATGCATATCTTATGCCAGATTGTTAGTTGAAGTTGATGTGTCAATCCCACTGCAATACTCTATACCTATTGAGGAGGAAGAAGGAAGAAGCTTTCAGCAGAGGGTGATATACGAGTGGATTCCACCATATTGCAAACTTTGCAGCATGGCTGGTCATGATTGTGATATAGTGAGCAAACCAAAAGTGAAAACTGGAACAAAGTTACAATGGGTTCCTAAAGTCCAACAAAGTGAGAAGCCAACGGTTGAAACAGCTATGGAGGAGAAAGTAAAGCAACAAGTAGATGCAGAAGTAGTAAAGGACAAAGGGGAAGAAATCTGGAGCATCCCAAAGAGAACTTTCAGTCAAGTAGTAGGGGGACAACCAGCTGAGATTCCTAGAGCTAGAAACTCTTATCACCTACTGCAACAACAAGATGAATTCAACCACTTTGAAGAGGGCAGGGACTTTATCCCCTTTGGAATAATATGAAACTCATGATATGGAATGTTAGGGGCTGCAACAAGCCCTTCAAGCAGAAAGAAATAAGAAAATTTTGCTTGCACAACATTTAAACTTAGTAGTTCTATTAGAAACTAGAGTCAAGAGCATAAACTTCAAGAAGATCACTGAAAAATTTAATAGAAAATGGGAATTCCATAATAACTACTCCCATGCTAAGAATGGAAGAATCTGGTTAGGGTGTAATACTCAAAAAGTTTCTATTCAGTGGAAAGAAAATCATGAACAAGGTATGCATGTTGAGATTTTAGACAAAATTTCTGGTCACCAATTGACTTTTGTGGCTATATATATGCACATAATTCTATGGACCAAAGAAAGAGCATGTGGCAGTTTATATCCAATGTATGTGGTAATATCTCTGGACCTATTCTGATAGGTGGAGATTTTAACTCAGTCCTGTTGCTATTGCTGAAATTCAAGATTTGAAGGAATGCTTGAGAACAAATGAACTCACACCTTTGAGAGTCCTTGGAAATAAGTATTCATGGTGTAATAACCAAGATGGAGAGAACATAATCTTCTCTCTCATTGATAGATGCCTTGGAAATGCTTAATGGTATAACAGATTTGGCTCAATGCATGTGGAGCTGATTGAGAAAAATGTTTCTGATCATTACCCACAAGTTCTAAAGATTGTGGAAGAAATAACATGCAGCCACAGCCCATTTAGATTTCTAAATGTATGTGCAGACCATCCTGATTTTCAGAACATTGTAAGAGAAGGTTGGGAGCACCACACTCATGAGAATAAGCTACTCAATGTTTGGTACAAATTGAAGAATATGAAATCAGTTTTCAAGAATCTAAATAATAGTCACTTTAGAAACATCCCATAAAGATTGAGATCCTTAAGATGTGACTTATCTAAAGTTCAAACCAGACTTGCTCATGGCCATATTAACACCTCTCTTATCTCCGAAGAAAGGAGATTGTTGGGAGAGATAGAGAAGTGGGACAAGGTGGAGGAGAAGATTTGGAAGCAGAAATCAAGGGATGAATGGGTGCGACTAGGTGATGCTAATACAAAATTTTTCTTTGCTTATGCTAAATTTAGGCAGCATAACAAAGCTATCCAGTTTCTCATTTCTGCTAATGGAGAGAGGTGCATCACTCAGCAATAGATTGTGGATAAAGTCCAAAGTTTTTATCAAAATTTAATGGCCATGCAGCAGATAACTTGACTAGAGTGGATAAATATGTTGTGGAAAGAGGGCCTATTGTGGCAAATATTCATCAAGAACAGTTACGCATGAACTGCTCTTCTTTGGAAGTCAAGCAAGTTCTCTATAGCATGAATTCTCACAAGGCTCTTGGTTTGGATGGATATAATGTTCACTTCTATAAAAAAGCTTGGGGAATCATCAGAAACGAAGTGATAGCTGTTGTTCAACAATTTTTCCAAACAGGTACTCTACCTCCAGTTATAAATATAGCTCTGATTTTCTTGTTGCCAAAGCATTCTCAGGTTACTTCTATTAAAGATTTCAGGCCTATCTCCTGTTGCTCTGTCCTGTATAAGATCATATCAAAAATCTTAGCCAATAGAATGCGACATGTCCTCCCTGAGATCATCAGTCAAAATCAAGCTGCATTCATTAAGGGTGCATTCATTAAGGGGAGAGTGATTTTTGACAACATTATTTTGAGCCATGAAATCATAAAAGGGTATAGTAAAAAGCATATCTCTCCAAGGTGTATGGTGAAAATAGATATCCAAAAAGCATATGATTCGGTAGAATGGCCTTTTCTCAAATTCCTTTTACTGGATATTGGATTCCCTTATACATTTGTGGAGTGGATTATGACTTGTTTAAAAACTGCCTCTTATTTTATCTGTATTAAGGGAGAGTTCACTCCTCCTTTTCAAGCAAAAAGGGGATTAAGGCAGGGAGATCCCATCTCTCCTTATTTGTTTGTTGTTTGCATGGAATATTTGCATAGGCTACTCAAGGATATGCACACTGATAAACAATTTCATTATCATCCACGATGCAAGAAGTTTGGTTTAGTTGAGGTATGTTTTGCCAATGACTTACTTCTATTCTCAAGAGGAAACTTGAACTCAGTGAGAGAATTACTCTAGCTGTGGTGATTTACCGTATAGCTCTAGCTGTGGTGATTTACCAGATTTGGAAGGAACGGAACAACAGATGTTTTCAGGCAGTGAGGCAAGAAGAAAATCAGGTAATTAAGCATTGCCAATGGATAGTGGCTTCGAGATGCCAGGACGATAAGAGGTTGTTGAGATTACTTCATAGCTAGAGACTTCTTAGCTAGTCGAAGTTTGAGTTGTTGTGGTTTTAGCTTTGTACTCTTTCATGTTCTCCATTGGTGAAATAAAAAAAAATTATTTACCAAAAAAAAATTATAAAATAAAAATTATAAAAAATTATAAAAAATTATAATAATAATAATAATAATAATAATAATAATAATAATAATAATAGTGGTCGTCGTTGCATACAATCTATAAGCAATCTCAAGGGCCCATAAACAAGGGAGCGATCGCGATTTCCGCTATCATCGTTGCCCATGGTCTTAGTCAATCTGATCATAATCAAGAAGTTTCTCAGATTCAAATATTATATTTAATTATATATTTGTAATTACAAATTAGATATCATTATATTATTAAAAGAAAAATAAATTTTGCTTTAAAAAAATCCTACGTGGCACCTCTCTTAATCCTTCATTTCTATTTATCTAAATTATCAAATTTTCTGAATTTAAATAAATATTTATTATATTTATAATTATAAATCTTCATCTCACCTCACTTTTTAAATGAAACCCATGTATTAGATATCCTATAAATTTTGGAGCCAATGTTTATTTTTTTCATCCTTTACACCACCAATTTAATTTGACCGATTAATTAATTGGTCAAATAAATAATACTACTTTTTATACCAATTCAATTTGGCTAAATAATTATATTTATATTATTGGCTCGACTAAGCACAAGTAAAAGAAAATAATTGGCTCTCAACAAACACTTAATACTCCAGATGACAATGGATAAACGATTCCCTCCATTCCTATTTATCTAAAAATATATTACTAAAAGGGCAACGATTCTTGCTTTAAAAAAATCCCATGTGACACGTCTATTAATCATCCATTACTATTGATTAAAATGCTTGGGGAATCATTGGAAATGAAGTGATAGCTGTTGTTCAACAATTTTTCCAAACAGGTACTCTACCTCTAATTATAAATATAGCTCTGATTTCCTTGTTGCCAAATCATTCTCAGGCTAGTTTTATTAAAGATTTCAGGCCTATCTCATGGTGCTCTGTCCTGTATAAGATCACATCAAAAATCTTAGCCAATAGAATGCAACATGTCCTCCCTGAGATCATCAGTCAAAATCAACCTGCATTCATTAAGGGGAGAGTGAATTTTGACAACATTATTTTGTGCCATGAAATCATAAAAGGGCATAGTAAAAAGCATATCTCTCCAAGGTGTATGGTTAAAATAGATATCCAAAAAGCATATGATTCGGTAGAATGGCCTTTTCTAAAGTTCCTTCTACTGGATATTGGATTCCCTTATAAATTTGTGGAGTGGATTATGATTTGTTTAAAAACTGCCTCTTATTCTATCTATATAAATGGAGAGATCACTCCTCCATTTCATGCAAAAAGGGAATTAAGGCAGGGAGATCTCATCTCTCCTTATTTGTTTATTGTTTGCATGAAATATTTGCATAGGCTACTCATGGATCTGCACACTGATAGACAGTTTCATTATCATCCACGATGCAAGAAGTTTGGTTTAGTTGAGGTATGTTTTGCCAATGACTTACTTCTATTATCAAGAGGAAACTTGAACTCAGTGAGAGAATTACTCCATCACTTTTCCAAATTTTCTGAGGTCTCTGGACTTCAAGCTAACCCCACCAAAAGTAATATTTTCTTTGGTGGAGTGGCCAGAACTATTCAAGACCAGATTGTAGAAGAATGTGATCTTATTAAGGGTGATTTACCTTTCAAATACCTTGGAGTTCCACTTTTTTCCAAGAAACTGACTATTCAATAATCCCAACCCTTGATAAAGAGAATTACAGAGAGGATAGGAAACTGGACATCTAAATTTCTTTCTTATGCTGGAAGAGTTCAAATGATAAAATCTATATTATTTGGCATTTAAACATACTGGAGCCAGGTATTCCTTCTCCCTCAGACAGTTATAAAAGCCATCCTATCCATTTGTAGAACCTTTTTGTGGACAGGAAAATATGAGGTGTCCAAGAGAGCATTGGTGGCATGGGACAAAATCTCTCTACCTAAGAGTGTAGGAGGTCTTAATATCATTGATCTTTAGTGGTGGAACAAGGCTGCTATTTGCAAACATTATTGGAATGTAGCTCTTAGGAGGGAAAAGACTTGGATTCAGTGGATTCATGGATTCTATATCAAATCCTAAGATCTCACCACCATGCGGATACCTTCAGAATCTACATGGGTAGTGAGGAAACTACTAGAGCCAAGAGCCATATTTGCATCCTCAGAACTACGAAGTGGGCTCCTCAATCAACAACAATTCTCTATTAAGAAGCTATATAATGATTTGAAGAAAACCAGCCCCAACAGTGCCTTGGAAAAGAATGTTATGCTGCGATCAAGCTCCTCCAAAGGCAGTGTTCATCAGTTGGCATGTTATTTTGGGAAAATCAGCTACCTGTGATAATCTAAGCAAAGTTGGGATCATTGTTGTAATACCCCGAATAAATTATACTGTCTCGAAAATTTAAAGTAACTAATAATTATGGCTTTGCACGCTTAAGTTCATAAAATTAAATTCTAAGACCAACGGTGAAAACCGTTTCCAAAAATAAATTACGGAAGTCAGTTAAATGACTACCGTATTAGTGTTTTCGCGTACGAAAACTAAATTCCGGACTGTGATGTCCCAAAATCTTTATAGATTTTTAAAGTTTAAAATATACTTTATAAGTATATTAATTATTCCGGTTATATTGGTCAAGTTAGTTTTTGACGAAAACGAGCCGAATACGTTTTTAGTGTCTCGAATTTCACAACGTCGTAACGAGCCGGAAAAAGTGCATTTTTGGGAAGAGGGGTGTGTCTTGGCCGACTTCTTCTCCTTTTTAGCATAAGGAATTTCAATTTTATATAGTTAAATTTTGGTGACTCATGATCTTACAACTTTCTAATAATATATTAATGGACACCTATTCATAACTAAACTATCACCAACTTGTCATCTATTTCTTCCCTTCCTCCCCAAACACACGGTCACACACCCACACATATACTATCTTCCATTTTCATCTCCTCCATTAAAGCTTCATCAAGGTTTCTTAAGGATTTCTTCATCAATTGATCAATCATCCATCATTTTCATCTCAAATTCCATATCTAGCAAGGTAAATTCACAAGCTACAATCCTATCCAATTAAAAATTTAATTTTTTTTATTTACATATGGACCAAAAATTATGGTTAAGGATTTGTTGATGATTTAGTCTTAATTCTTATAATATAGATGGATAAACGTTGATTCTTATGAAAGAAATGGAAAGAAAATCATTAAATCCCTAAGTAGACTATGGTCCGATTTTTAGGGGTTTCTAATAGGATGTTCTAATTATTAAATTGGTTGGATAATCTTGTTTAGGAGTAGTTTAATTGGTGAAATAAGAAAAAAAGAAATGAAAAACCCTAAGATCTAGTGAGGACCTAAAATTGGCCTAGGGTTTCAAGCTTGATGTTTGATTTAATGAAATAGTAGTATTAATTAATGGATAATACAAGTTATATTAGTACTAGAATGATTTAATGGATTTAATTGAGGAATGAAATCAATTCCCCTAAATCTACAGTTGGACCGAAAATTTGGAAGAATATAGGGGCTTGAATTAGTTTGATTTTGATTGAGAAAATGATAACGAAATGATGTTCTAGTATTGATTGATGGTTATGTGAATTGATGAGTTTAAATAAATATAGAAAGAGTGAATAAGGAAAATAATTGTTTATAAATGGTTATGGTTGATAAAAGAATAAGTTTGTTTTGGCGACGCGTTAATCCGAGTAATGGATTGATAATTATAATGGAAATCGAGAAGTAGAAACGAGAAGTTAGGAATTGATTTTGGTATAGTAATTGTTAGATGGAAAACGACGAGGTTTTAATCGTCGTAATTATAAACGAGAAACGAAAAGGAGTTCGTCACATATGGAAATACGCGTTGACTGACTTAAGAGTAAAATTTCGTGGGGAATTAAGTACGAGAACCTAAAACGAACCTAGGAAGTCACACGTCGATTTTTATCGAACCCTAGGGTACAGAGCACTTCCCCTGTTTATCGGAAACTGCCGTATCTCTTAGCTCGTTTATCGGATTTGAGATCCGTAAATTGGAGAATAAACTACACTTCCTTGGCTTTTATACGGTACAGAGCACTTCCCCTGTTTCAGGGTTCTCTGTTCTGGGCAGTCCTCAGAAGTTCTGCCTTGTGCAGTGAAATTTCAAAACAGAATTTCTTAAGTTGATTTCTTCTCAACTTAATTTCTTTCGATCTTTTTAGTCGTTACAAGTATCGACTAACCTTATGTTCTGACCTTAGTGTCCAGTAAGAGTTCTAAACGAGAAGTGTTCGATTCTCGTTCCTTTTATTAAAAGAATCTAGAAAAGCGTGCAAAGGCCTAAAAGCTTAAAAAACGAATAAAAACTAATTCGATTTCAGTTTCGAATTTCGTTTCTTTTAACGACTCGATAACTTATCAAAGTTATTATTATTTACGATGAAGGAGGAAGCCAACAGTCGGGATAAGACAAGGAATCAAACAATGGAAGCTCGTTTAAGGAAGTTCAGTTATTAAGGTGGGCTTTTATTTATATCAAATAAAATGTGGGTTATTCCACGAAACGGAAGTGATATTTATTGCTTTGATATCTGTGTTTTCAAAGTGATAATCATGGCATGAACTGTTTTATGTTTTATGTGAGTTCTCTTGATCCCATCTGAGTTAGCCGACTAGCTTTCCAGATTTATTAAGTTAACCGACTAGTTAACTAAACAATCGGACTTTGAGTTAGCCGACTAGCTATCCAAAGTTGTGTACACTATTGCCTGTGGTGTATGTGGTATCCTGTTGAGGGGTAATCAGCCACGGTAATTCTTGGGCAAGATTTGAACGTAACATACCAGAAAAGTGCTTGCAAGCCAAATTGAGAAATAAGAAATGTTTTAGTAGACACGAGTCATTTTTTTCAAGAAAACCCCGGTGTGCTACTGTATTAAGATGCCTGATTTATCAATACTTATGAATATATTTTCGGCACTGTGTTCACTAAGTACTTTTGTACTTAGCCTTGCATATGTTTTCTAAATGTGCAGGTTGAAGCGATGTAGACGGAGGAAGGTTGAGTTGTAGTTGAGATTGATTAGAGAAGACTTTAGTTTTAAGATCACTTTTCCGCTGCATAACTCTAGACTTTTGGTACTGTATATATTCAAACACTGTAGACTAAGTACTGTAAATAACTTAGTTGTTTTGTAACACTTCGTTGAGTGATCTTCCAAGATCAACTCTTTTCTTTATCTATCGAAGTCTTGTTCATTGAAGTAATTCTGTCCTTAATATCTGTATTTCATTTATTTCCCCCTTCTTCCCCGCTTCTTTAATCCAACCCCAGTCGCACCCCGGCTTTTTGCCGTCCCTCGGGATATGGGGCTGTGACAGAGTATTATCAGAGCAATCGTTTCTGCTCTGAATACAAGTTCTTTCAAAGTAGTCAGACAGAGCATTTGTTTCCGCTCTGATCGTAAGTTATATTTTTAATAAGCCACAAAGTGGTGTTAGAGCATTCATTTCCGCTCTAACCATAAATTATTTTAGTGATACCACAAAGTGGTACACGTCTTCTTTCGAGTTATAAGATAGAGTATTTGTATATACTCTAAACCCGAGTTTTCTTTCAAGTAAAGATAAGTAAGAACAATGAGATAAGATTAAGAACATAAGGCAACAACTCAACCTCCCGCTACATCGACTCAACAAGGAAAGAAAGAAAGGAAACAGTTTCAAGAAACGTGTTTTCCTTTAAGAAATTTTTGAATAAGTATTCAAAGAGTTAAGAAAGAAATAAAAAGTGCCAAGTAAAGAATTATTTTAACAAGTATACGACTTATACTTTGTTTGTTATGTGATTATGTGATAGTACAAGTACTATCTTACGTGAAATTATTTGTGTAATAATTTCTTTTATTTGAAAAGTATTTTGGCACGAGAATCTAGATGGATTCTAAGGATTTTTCCCTGTTCGTGAAGAACATAGACTCTACTCTAAGGACTTCCTGATCCTTTGAGAACTTAGACGTTTAAGAAACGTGACTTCAAATCATTCGAGGAATGATCAAAACGAGAAGAAAAGAACGCTTCAAAACAAGAAAGATACGATCGAGACGAAGAGGACAGAATAAAGGGGATAAAAGAAAATAAAGAAACGTGTGTTACTTCCGAACAAGTAACACGAATGAAGTCGTATTTCAAAGGAGTTTGCTCCATTAAAACTCCAATAGGAGATTTGTTTTATCACTAAGATCGAGTACGGATCTTAGTTGAATTCCCAATGATCGATCGATTTCGACGACGATTCAAGAACTTGTGATATACAAGTTATTATTAAGTTATAATTCCATCTCTTTTGGGATTTATTTTTATACTTCATGATCAAACGAAGAATATAACGAGTACGGGATTCAAGTGTCGAGGACGACAAGTCTTTTATAACGAATGTCACATATGTAAAAGTGACATGAACAAAGTAGAATCATACTTTGTTTTAATAAGTGGAAATCGTTAAGATGTATTCCTTTATGGAATAAATAAAGTAAGAATCATTAAGAATTTTCCCCTTAAGTAAGAAAAGAAAATAAGCAATAATATAAAGGATGGAAATAAAATCTTGAAATTTTATTTCTATATATTGTTAAGGGCAATTTTTCTGGAAATTACTAAGACATCTAAGATAAGTTCATTGCCTTAAGTACTGGTGATATTACAATTGAATAAGGAATATTCTTTTGTAATTTAAGATTTTCTTTAAGATAAGTTATTACCTCACCTGTTACTGATCCGTGTTTCTTAAAAACTTTGTAGGATGGCTTCTAGTAGTGACATGGCTCAGGAGAGTCAATCCCCACCATAGCGTACTTGGGCAGATCAGATTTTGGATAGGTATCGAGATTTCGAGGCAAACCCGAGACATGACGTAGGACAAAGAATCAGTTACTTTTCGTCAGTTTATCATTCAGCCCGGCATTCTGTTACAGAGGGTCAGGCTATCTTCGACTTGATTAGACGACTGCCAGAGAAATGGCGTGGTTGGGCACATGACACGGCATGGTACTATCTTGGGATATTTGACGACGACGTAGAGCCGACAGGCGATTACTATGGATTCGCTTTAGAGGTACACAGGCGTTTCTTTCAGAGCACACACATAGCAGCATATCCTATTCAGGCGCATCCTCCCTACACTCACTTCACGGCGGATTCAGAGTCAGAGCACGATGAGATAGATCCAGAGATGAGCGCACAGTTAGAGTTTCCTCCAGTGATTGTACCTAGCGAGGGCAGTGGGGACTTGACTGCAGCTGGTTGAGCAGTGCGTCAGGGACGCGTAGTAGTAGTGGAAGAAGCGATAGTTCCTTTTGTTATGTACATAGTCGGATCAGTAACTAGTTAGTGTTGTCATACCCTAACGGATATGAAATTTTATGAACCGTTTCCGTTCTAGTACTTCTTGTAGTACAGTAATGCATTTGTTTAGTGCATCCTGTACAGATAGGCAGTCAGCCTAGTTTAGACTCGTTGTAGTCTAGCTTTTGTATAAGTTCTTGTTAAAGGCAAAACTAATACTCTTTTGATCTATATATATATACGACCCACGAAAGGGTTTTAATCATAAGAAAAGTTACAAGAAACTTAAAGATAAATTAAAGTGTTTAAAGAGTTGGTGTAACAAGAATTTAATTAAGGGGAAATTAAAAGATTAAAGAAACAATGTCGAAGTTATATTCGAAATTACTTTTCCGTAAACTTGATTAAGTTGGAAAAGTGTAAAAAGTAAAAGAAGGCGTAAAATTAAGGCGCTAATCTTAGTTCTTATTTTCCTTAGTTCAAGATGCCACCAAGAAACATTAACCCCCGAAGAGGTCGAGGACCAGGCAGGCCACGTCGGCAGGCAAGAAATGACAGGGAAGAAAATCAGGAAAGACAGGAAACACCCCCACATACACCACCACCTCCACCACCACCCCGTAGGGAGATCGAGGATTTATTTCTCAAGAGAAACCCGCCTATATTCGATGGAACAGGTAGCCCTAATGATGCAGAGATATGGGGACGAGCAATCGAGAGAATTTTTAAGCTTCTTAGGTGTACCAACGAGGAGCGATTAGCTTGTATAGCATTTCAACTCTCCGGTCCGGAGGATTATTGGTGGGAAACACGTCAGAAGATGATACCGGCAGAGCACATGGCACGTTTCACATGGGAAGAATTCAAAGAGGCATTGTACGATAAGTATGTGCCCAAGACGTATAGGGCTCAGAAGGAAGCTGAGTTCTACAATCTTAAACAGGGCAAGATGACAGTTACAGAATACGACGCAAAATTCTGTGAATTGTCTAGGTATACACCTACGCAGGTGGACACGGAAGAAAAGATATCAAAGAAGTTCCAAGGGGGACTTCGACATGAATTGGGTTTAGCTTTATCCAGTCACGGGGAACTGAGCTATACAAAAGTATTAGGACGAGCATTGGAAATGGAGGCCGTTGTGCCAGACAAAAAGAAAACCATAGCAACCACACCAGCTCCAACCTAAAACCAAAATAGAGGCTATTATAACAGTAATAATAGCAATTTACAAGGAAAGAGAAAGTGGGACGGAGGAAGTAGCGGTGGCTACAATCAGAATTTCAATCAGAGAAAGGGAAGCCAGCAGGGTTACCAGCAACCCAGCCAAAACAATAACAAGAGACAGTGGCAGGGAAACAACCAGTCTGGGTTGTATTTGCAGGGAAACAACCAAGCTAGATCATGGAAGGGAAATAACCAGCCAAGACAGCCACAGGGACAGCAGAGGAACTATAACCAAGGAGGGAATAACCCAGGGAGGGTTACTTTTCCGGTTTGCCAAAAATGCAACAGAACTCATTCGGGAGTTTGCCAAGCGGGCACGGGTGTTTGTTTCAACTGTGGACAGACGGGGCACATGAAAAGGGAATGCCCTACGCTACTGAGAACAGCCGGACAGAATCAGCAAGGACAACCCCAACCTCTGAGAGCAATTCAGGCGCAGCCTCCGCAACAGATGACCCAGCAACAATTCCAGCAGCATGCACAACAACAACAAAATGCAAGGGCATGCGCTGTCAAACAGGGGGCTCAGCCTAAAGGAAATGGAAACTTGGCAGGTATGGGAAAACTTCATAACACTCCCATTAAGATACTGTTTGATACTGGCGCATCGCATTCTTTCATTGCTGGTTCTTGTGCTGATAACTTAGACATTAGACCTGTAAGAGCTGCACACCCTATGAGAGTAGCTACGCCTTCAGGAGAGATCACTACTTCCACACATGTATGCTCTAACCTAGAACTAGAAATTGGAACTTCTAAGGTTAAAGCGAACAATCTAAACGTTATGATAATGTGGGACGTAGATATAATTCTAGGGATGGATTGGTTGTCAAAGAATCATGCCACGATTCTCTACAACGAGAGAAAGATCTCTTTTAAACCACCGGGTAAAGAACCGACCGAATTTCACGAAATTTCGATGGGTAGAGGAGTATCAATAATATCGACGCTACAAGCTACAAAATTGATGAAGAAAAAGGGTACTACAGCCTACCTTGTGTATCTAGTCGGAGAACCAGGAGCAAAGAAAAACGTTCAGGACGTAAAAGTTGTGAATGAATATGAAGACGTATTTCCTGAAGTTTTGCCAGGATTACCACCCGATCGTCACGTAGATTTCACGATCGATTTAGAGCCGGGAGCAGCTCCTAAATCAAAAGCCCCATATAGAATGGCACCAAAAGAGTTGGAGGAACTCAAAATTCAACTGCAAGAATTGCTTGACCTTGGATTCATTAGACCAAGTGTCTCACCTTGGGGAGCACCAGTGCTATTTGTTAGGAAGAAGGATGGCACAATGAGAATGTGTATAGATTATCGAGAGCTGAACAAGATCACTCTCAAGAACAAATATCCTTTGCCGAGGATAGAAGATCTTTTTGACCAGCTCAAGGGTGCAGGAGTTTTCTCCAAGATAGACTTGAGATCAGGGTACCATCAACTAAAGATTAAACCCGAGGATGTACCCAAGACTGCATTTAGAACTCGATATGGCCATTAAGAATTCTTAGTAATGCCATTTGGTTTGACCAACGCTCCAGCGGTATTCATGGATCTCATGAATAGGGTTTTTCACCCGTATTTGGACAAATTTGTCTTAGTGTTCATCGACGATATTCTCATTTACTCTAAGAATGAGAAAGAACATGAAGAACATCTTCGGATAGTGTTGGAAACACTAAGATCCGAGAAACTCTACGCCAAATTCAGTAAGTGCGAATTTTGGCTAAAAGAAGTGATGTTCCTTGGACACATTGTGTCGGCAGAAGGCATTAAGGTAGATCCTGCCAAGGTCGAGGCAATACGCAATTGGAAGTCACCTACGACTCCTAATGAGATCAGAAGTTTCTTAGGCCTAGCTGGCTACTATAGAAGATTCATTGAAGGATTTTCAACAATTGCTAGACCAATGACTCAATTACTTAGGAAGGAAACTAAGTTTAAATGGATTGATGAATGCGAAAAGAGTTTCCAAACGCTTAAGGAAAAGCTAACTACAGCACCAGTATTAGCTCTTCCTGACGCAAACAAGAAATATATGTGGTGTATACAGACGCATCGAAGAATGGATTAGGATGTGTACTGATGCAAGATGGGAAAGTGATAGCTTATGCCTCACGACAACTTCGACCTCATGAAGTCGAGTATCCAACCCACGATTTAAAGCTTGCAGCCGTAGTGCATGCGTTGAAGATTTGGAGACACCATCTTTATAGTGTAAGGGTTGAGATCTTCACAGTCCATAAAAGTTTGAAGTACTTCTTCGAGCAGAAAGAACTGAATATGAGACAAAGGAGATGGCTTGAATTAGTAAAGGATTACGATTGTAAAATCAGTTACCATCCTGGAAAAGTGAACGTCGTAGCAGATGCGCTGAGTCGCAAGACTTCGATTAAGTTAGGGTGTCTTTATGTCGAAGAAGAAGCTCTTGTGTGAGAATTTGAAAAGATGAAAATAGAAGTACTCGATATACTGACTACAATAACGGGTCGAATAGCTGCACTTGTAGCTACACCAGATTTGCGAGAGAAAATTATAAGTGCCTAGAGAAAGGACGAGTCGATGGAAAAACTTCGACTAAGAATAAGAACGGATAAACCAGATGGTTATACTGAAGCACCAGACAACGCGATTCTATATGAAGGCAAACTTTGTATTCCTGATGACAATGAATTGAAGAACGATATCATGAGTGAGGCTCATGATACTCCGTATATTGCACACCTAGAGAGTACAAAGATGTATCAAGATCTAAGAAGAAATTTCTGGTGGAATGGGTTAAAACGAGACGTTGCCTCGTTTGTGGAAAGATGTTTGGCTTGTCAACAAGTTAAGGCTTTACATCGGCGACCATATGGATTGTTACAGCCATTAGATGTCCCAGAATGGAAATGGGAAGGAATAGCCATGGCTTTGTGACGGGATTGCCAAAGTCGAGAAGAGGAAATACTGCCATTTGGGTGATTATCGATAGGCTCACAAAATCGGCTCACTTATTGCCGATTAAAACCACCTATGGATTAGAATGATTAGCGCAGTTATATGTCCGTGAAATCGTACGTCTGCACGGAGTACCGAAGACAATAATATCTGACAGGGATGCCAAATTCACCTCGAGATTTTGGATCACGATGCAAAAGAAATTAGGTACTAAGCTTAACTTCAGTACAGCTTTTCACCCCCAGACGGACGGACAATCTGAGAGAACAATTCAGATACTCGTTGACATGTTAAGAACGGTAGTATTGGATCGAGGCACGAATTGGAAAGATATTCTACATTTGGTGGAATTCGCGTATAACAACAGCTACCAGGCAACGATAGGAATGGCGCCGTATAAGGCCTTGTATGGACGAAAGTGTAAGTCACCACTTTATTGGGATGAAGTGGGTGAAAGAAAGCATTTAGGACCCGACGCGGTTAATGAAATGATTGAGATCGTCCGACAGATCAGAGTTAGGATGAAGGAAGCTTAAAGTCGACAGAAGTCATATGCTGATGATCGTCGCGAGGACCTTAAGTTTGAAATTGGTGATAAGGTTTTCCTTAAGATTTCGCCTTCCAAAGGAATCGTTAGATTCGGCGTTAAGGGAAAATTAAGACCAAGGTTCATAGGACCGTACGAGATTCTTGAAAAGATAGGACCTGTTGCTTATAGGTTGGCCTTACCGCCAAGTCTAGGAAGCGTCCATAACGTGTTTCACGTTTCACAACTAAGAAAGCACGTCTATGACCCTAAGCATATTATTATTCAGCAAGATGTAGTTCTTGAATCTGACCTAAGTTACGAAGAAAAGCCGATATCGATTTTGGATAGAAAAGTTCAAGAATTAAGAACCAAATCGATACCAATCGTAAAAGTATTGTGGAATCACCACGGGCAAGAAGAAGCCACATAGGAGCTTGAGGAAAAGATGAAGGAGAAGTACCCTTATCTTTTCGAAAAAGATGAGCAAATTTCGAGACGAAATTTTTCGTAAGGGGGGTAGGACGTAATACCCCGAATAAATTATACTGTCTCGAAAATTTAAAGTAAATAATAATTATGGCTTTGCATGCCTAAGTTCATAAAATTAAATTCTAGGACCAACGGTGAAAACCGTTTCCAAAAATAAATTACGGAAGTCAGTTAAATGACTTTTGTATTAGTGTTTTCGCATACGAAAACTAAATTCCGGACTGTGATGTCCCAAAATCTTTATAGATTTTTCAAGTTTAAAATATACTTTTTAAGTATATTAATTATTCCAGTTATATTGGTCAAGTTAGTTTTTGACGAAAACGAGCCGAATACGTTTTTAGTGTCTCGAATTTCACAACGTCGTAACGAGCCGGAAAAAGCGCATTTTTGGGAAGAGGGGTGTGTCTTGGCCGACTTCTTCTCCTTTTTAGCATAAGGAATTTCAATTTTATATAGTTAAATTTTGGTGACTCATGATCTTACAACTTTCTAATAATATATTAATGGACACCTATTACTAACTAAACTATCACCAACTTGTCATCTATTTCTTCCCTTCCTCCCCAAACACACGGTCACACACCCACACATATACTATCTTCCATTTTCATCTCCTCCATTAAAGCTTCATCAAGGTTTCTTAAGGATTTCTTCATCAATTGATCAATCATCCATCATTTTCATCTCAAATTCCATATCTAGCAAGGTAAATTCACAAGCTACAATCCTATCCAATTAAAAATTTATTCATTTTTTATTTACATATGGACCAAAAATTATGGTTAAGGATTTTTTGATGATTTAGTCTTAATTCTTATAATATAGATGGATAGAAGTTGATTCTTATGAAAGAAATGGAAAGAAAATCATTAAATCCCTAAGTAGACTACGGCCCGATTTTTAGGGGTTTCTAATAGGATGTTCTAATTATTAAATTGGTTGAATAATCTTGTTTAGGAGTAGTTTAATTGGTGAAATAAGAAAAAAAGAAATGAAAAACCCTAAGATCTAGTGAGGACCGAAAATTGGTCTAGGGTTTCAAGCTTGATGTTTGATTTAATGAAGTAGTAGTATTAATTAATGGATAATACAAGTTATAGTAGTACTAGAAATGATTTAATGGATTTAATTGAGGAATAAAATCAATTCCCCTAATTCTACAGTTGGACCGAAAATTTGGAAGAATATAGGGGCTTGAATTAGTTTGATTTTGATTGAGAAAATGATAACGAAATGATGTTCTAGTATTGATTGATGGTTATGTGAATTGATGAGTTTAAATAAATATAGAAAGATTGAATAAGGAAAATAATTGTTTATAAATGGTTATGGTTGATAAAAGAATAAGTTTGTTTTGGCGACGCGTTAATCCGAGTAATGGATTGATAATTATAATGGAAATCAAGAAGTAGAAACGAGAAGTTAGGAATTGATTTTGGTATAGTAATTGTTAGATGGAAAACGATGAGGTTTTAATCGTCGTAATTAGAAACAAGAAACGAAACGGAGTTCGTCACGTATGGAAATACGCGTTGAATGACTTAAGAGTAAAATTTCGTGGGGAATTAAGTACGAGAACCTAAAAAGAACCTAGGAAGTCACACGTCGATTTTTATCGAACCCTAGGGTTAGCCGCGGCAGTTCTGCGACGTTTCACGGAAACTGCCGTATCTCTTAGCTCGTTTATCGGATTTGAGATCCGTAAATTGGAGAATAAACTAAACTTCCTTGGCTTTTATACGGTACAGAGCACTTCCCCTGTTTCAGGGTTCTCTGTTCTGGGCAGTCCTCAGAAGTTCTGCCTTGTGCAGTGAAATTTCAAAACAGAATTTCTTAAGTTGATTTCTTCTCAACTTAATTTCTTTCGATCTTTTTAGTCGTTACAAGTATCGACTAACCTTATGTTCTGACCTTAGTGTCCAGTAAGAGTTCTAAACGAGAAGTGTTCGATTCTCGTTCCTTTTATTAAAAGAATCTAGAAAAGCGTGCAAAGGCCTAAAAGCTTAAAAAACGAATAAAAACTAATTCGATTTCAGTTTCGAATTTCGTTTCTTTTAACGACTCGATAACTTATCAAAGTTATTATTATTTACGATGAAGGAGGAAGCCAACAGTCGGGATAAGACAAGGAATCAAACAATGGAAGCTCGTTTAAGGAAGTTCAGTTATTAAGGTGGGTTTTTATCTATATCAAATAAAATGTGGGTTATTCCACGAAACGGAAGTGATATTTATTGCTTTGATATCTGTGTTTTCAAAGTGATAATCATGGCATGAACTGTTTTATGTTTTATGTGAGTTATCTTGATCCCATCTGAGTTAGCCGACTAGCTTTCCAGATTTATTAAGTTAACCGACTAGTTAACTAAACGATCGGACTTTGAGTTAGCCGACTAGCTATCCAAAGTTGTGTACACTATTGCCTATGGTGTATGTGGTATTCTGTTGAGGGGTAATCAGCCACGGTAATTCTTGGGCAAGATTTGAACGTAACATACTAGAAAAGTGCTTGCAAGCCAAATTGAGAAATAAGAAATGTTTTAGTAGACACGGGTCATTTTTTTCAAGAAAACCCCGGTGTGCTACTGTATTAAGATGCCTGATTTATCAATACTTATGAATATATTTTCGGCACTGTGTTCACTAAGTACTTTTGTACTTAGCCCTGCATATGTTTTCTAAATGTGCAGGTTGAAGCAATGTAGACGGAGGAAGGTTGAGTTGCAGTTGAGATTGATTAGAGAAGACTTTAATTTGACCGACTAATTAATTGGTCAAATAAATAATACTACTTTTTATACCAATTCAATTTGGCTAAATAATTATATTTATATTATTGGCTCGACTAAGCACAAGTAAAAGAAAATATTTGGCTCTCAACAAATACTTAATACTCCAGATGACAATGGATAAACGATTCCCTCCATTCCTATTTATCTAAAAATATATTACTAAAAGGGTAACGATTCACAGCCCCAAATCCCGAGAGACGGCAAAGCCGGGGTGCGACTAGGGATTGGATTAAAGAAGCGGGGAAGAAGGGGGATGAATAAGAATAAACGAATGAACAGACATTAATAACAGAGTAAGCTACTATGAACACGACTTCGTTATATAATAAAGGAGTCGACCTCGAAGGATCGCTCGACAAGGATGTTCTTGGAAGAAAATAAGTTAAAGTATGAACTTATACTCAAAAGAATGTATAAATTAACACAAAAAGAGTTTGGAGTTTGGCAGCGGAAAAACGTAGAAACTTAGACTCTGGTCTTCTTTCCTAAAACCATTCTACTCAACATCAACCACCGCCGCTCCCGTCGATCAACCTGCACATTTTATAAAACATATGCAGGGCTAAGTACAAAAGCACTTAGTGGGCACATTGCCGAAAACTTATCATAAGTATAGATAAATCAGTCATCTTGATAAATAGTGCATCGGGGTTTTTCAACAAATACCCGAGCCTACTAAACATTTTCTTTCACTTTCATAATATAGCTTGATCAAGCATTTTTCTGATAGATGATACGTTCAACTTGCCCAATTCTGTTTCAATGCCGGGGAAGAGTTAATTTCTTCCGTGCACGTTCTATTCATCGTGGCTGGCTACCCCTCAACAGAGTACCACACACACCGGCTACCGTGTACAGTAACCCTGGAAAGCCCCTTTTGACTAACTCAGAGTCCGATCAACTTAATTGGCTAACCAATTCAGAATGGCACAAAAGAACTCACATAAAACAAATATTTTCATGCTCTGATTATCACTTTGAAACACAATTATCAAAGCAATAAATAAAGATTTTCGAGCATCGCTCGTTTTATTTGTATATAGGAAAAGCCCACCTTACTGATTACAGAACTACTATTCGAGCTTCCATCTCTGGTCTTCTGTCCTATCTTCGGTGCTGACTTCCTCCTTTTATCGTAAATAAACAAACTTAAGCAACTTGAACGTAACGATAAAAGAAACAGGAAATCGAAACCAGTTTTAGTCTTTTTAGGCATTTGCACTTTACTACTTTCTTTTGATTAACTACTAAATGAGACTCGATCAATTCTTATCTACAAACTGACTCGGCTCATTACTTGACACTTAGTAGATAATGGATGTCGATAACTTATAACGACTTAAAAGGATTCAACTTAAGAAATTAAGTTTTGGAAACTTTCTGCACAATACAGAGGATCTGGAGTTCGCACAGAACAGAGAACTTAAAAATAGGGGATGTAATTTATACCAAAAGAAAGCCATGGGTATCTAGTTTACTCTCCAATTTACGGATCTCGATTTCGTTAAGCGAGCTAAAAGTTATGACAGTTTCCGTGAAACGTCGCAAAATAGTCGCGCGAAACCCTAATGCTCGACAAAACTCGACGCACGATTCCCTAGGTTCGATTAATGCTATTCCACTTTCATTTTAACGAAATTTCCACCTCAATACAGTCAACATGCAATATCCCTTAATCAGGTTCACATTCACGTCTTTTGATTACACAAACGACGAGCATTTCCTCGTCATTTCCAACTAACCAATTACTATACCAAAATAATTTCAAATTCAATTCCTATTTCATTTTCGTTTTTCAACTTCTCATTTCTTAACTATAACTCATAACATCTCATATCTCGGATGGAAAAGTCGTTAACTACAATATCGTTCGTCAATCAATAACAATCATTATTATCAAAAAGGTTTCCTTATTCGACTTTTCTATCGGCTTTTAATCTCGATTCTCCGTCTCTTATCAAAATTCAAACCTTCTTAGAATTTGTTCAAACTTTACGGTTATGATCATTAACTAACAAGATTATCATAGGTTCGAATCATAAACCCTAATTATTATTCATGCTCGACTTATCGACGATTGCTCGTCTCTTACTAAAAATCCTACGTTCTCCGTTTTCGTTCAAATTTACAACATTGATCATTATCTATCAAGCATCACTAATATGTAAACCATATTCTAAAAATATTATCGAGCTTCAATTTATCGACAATTTTCCATCTCTTACGTTTTTCGTTTTATTTTTAGAAAAATCTCAATAAATTATATATTCATCCTCAATCATCCTACATCTCATTTCCATTAACCAATCATGCATATCATATCATCTACTACACCAAAGCATGCATTCTTCATCTCTTAGACTTATATTTTTATTTTTAGAAAATTCTAAATTAATTCATGTGGTCATCTAACATCACCTACAACATAATTCCATCAATCAAACAACAAGAAAATCAAACTAGCGAAAACCCCTAAATCTTCAAAAAAAATCGGTAATTACATAATTCAAAGGGGGATGATTTTCTTCATGATTTGATCCATAAAACCTAATTCTAAACATACATCCTATTTCATCTCCTATGTTTCGAAAAAAATAAAAGTGATGGGAAAGGATTTGTGTTCGGTTCATAACGTAGGAGAAGTTCTCACCTTGCGAAATATGAAGTCGGATATGAAATCGATCGGTAGATGAGAGACTTGTGTTCTTGAGAAAAGCTTGAAGGAGAGTTTTAATGGAGGAATTTGAGAGAGAATGGGAGAGAAAGAGAGAGGGAATGGCGGCAATGGAGTGGGGAGAGAGAAGAGAGATGACTCATGTATACTATTACATAAAGGTGAAGAAATATCTAACAACTAAGGTGGTGACTCGTTAAGGAACGTTTGGATGCGATTTATTTGTCGGAAAAATCTCATTTCCGGGTCTAGAACGACGTTTAAAAAGTCGAGAAAAGTCGGGATTAGACAGTCTAAAATTCGCCCTGAAAAATCATAAAAACTGACTTTCTCCGGTGAACTCGTATCGAAGAAAAAGTGAATGTAAAGTTCGACGGTTTTTCAATCTGAGTTTTCGGACGAAAAATCTATCGGACGCGAAAACCCTAATACAGTAGTCGTTCGACCGACTTCTGGAATTTATTTTCTGAAACGGATTTCACCGTCAGTCTTAGAATCGGAAATTCTTAACTTAGGCGTGCAAAGCCTTAATTATTAATTAACTTTTTATTTTAATGACGGTATAAACATCCGGGGTATTACATCCTACCCCTCTAACAAGAAATTTCCTCCCGAAATTTGCATACCTTCTTCAAAAAGGTAAGGGTACTTCTCTTTCATCTTTTCTTCGAGTTCCCACGTGGCTTCTTCTTGCCCGTGGTGATTCCATAGCACTTTTACTATTGGTATCGACTTGGTTCTTAACTCTTGTGTTTACGATCCAAGATCGTTAATGGTTTTTTCTTCATAACTTAAGTCAGATTCAAGAACGACGTCTTGCTGGTTAATTACGTGCTTAGGATCAAAAACATACTTTCTTAAATAAGATACGTGAAACACGTTATGGACACTTCCTAGACTTGGCGGTAAGGCCAATCTATAAGCAATAGGTCCTACTTTTTCGAGAATCTCATAAGGTCCTATAAATCTTGGTCTGAGTTTACCCTTAACACCGAATCTAACGATTCCTTTGGATGGTGAGATCTTGAGGAAAACTTTATCCCCTATTTCAAAACTAAGATTGGTTCGACGATCGTCGGCGTAAGACTTCTATCGACTCTGGGCCTCTTTCATTCTAACTCTAATCTGACGAATGATCTCGATCATTTCACTGACCGCATCGGGTCCTAGGTTTTTTCTTTCACCCACTTCATCCCAATAAAGTGGCGATCTACATTTCTTTCCATATAAAGCCTCGTAAGGCGCCATTCCTATCGTCGCCTGATAACTGTTATTGTACTCGAATTCAACTAAATGTAAGATATCTTCCCAATTCGCGCTTTGATCCAATACTACCGTTCTTAACATATCAACAAGTATCTGAATCGTTCTCTCTGATTGTCCATCCGTCTGGGGGTGAAAAGCGGTACTAAAATTAAGTTCGGTACCTAACTCTTTCTGCATCGTGATCCAAAACCTTGAAGTGAATTTGGCATCTCTATCTGTTGTTATCGACTTTGGTATTCCGTGCAGACGTACAATCTCACGGACATACAGCTGTGCTAACTTCTCTGACCCGTAGGTAATCTTAATCGGTAGAAAGTGAGCTGATTTGGTGAGTCTATCAATAACTACCCAAATAGCAGTGTTTCCTCTTCTTAACTTAGGCAAACCTGTCACAAAATCTATAGCTATATCCTCCTATTTCCATTCTGGAATACTTAATAGCTGTAACAATCCGTATGGTCTTTGGTGTAGAGCTTTCACTTGTTGACAAACCAAACATCTTTCCACAAATGAGGCGACGTCTCGTTTCAAACATCTTTCCACCAAAAATTCTTTCTTAAGTCCTGATACATCTTCGTACTCCCTGGGTGTGCTGTATATGGCGTATCATGAGCCTCACTCATGATATCGTTCTTCAATTCATCGTCTTCAGGGATACAAAGTCTGCCTTCAAACAAAATTGCATTATCTGGTGCCTCGGAAAAACCGTCTGGTTTATCCGTTCTTATCCTTAGTCGAAGCTTTTCAGTTGTCTCATCCTTTCTCTGTGCACTTATGATTCTTTCTCGTAAATCCGATGTAGCTTCGAGTGCTGCTATTTGGCTTGTTATCGTTTCACATGCATCGAGCACTTCTAAGTCCATTTCCTCAAATTCTCGTACAAGAGCTTCTTCCTCAACAAAGAGACATCCTAACTTGGTTGGAGTCTTGCGACTCAGCGACTCAGCGCGTCAGCTACCACATTTGCTTTTCCTGGATGATAGTTGATTCCACAATCATAATCCTTGACTAATTCGAGCCATCGTCTTTGCCTCATGTTCAATTCCTTTTGCTCAAAAAAGTACTTTAAACTCTTATGGTCCGTAAAAATCTCAATCCTAACACCATAGAGATAGTGTCTCCAAATCTTCAGCGCATGCACAATGGCTGCTAGTTCTAAGTCGTAGGTTGGGTACTCAATTTCATGAGGTCGAAGTTGTCGTGAAGCATAAGCTATCACCTTTCCATCTTGCATCAAAACACAACCTAATCCATTCTTCGAAGCATCTGTATAGACCACGTATTCCTTATTTGCTTCTGGTAGAGCCAACACTGGTGCTGTGGTTAACTTCTCCTTGAGTGTCTGAAAACTCTTCTCGCATTCATCCGTCCATTTATACTTGTTTTCCTTCCGAAGTAGTTGCGTCATAGGTCTAGCAATCGTTGAAAATCCTTCGATGAATCTTCTGTAATAACCGGCTAAACCTAAGAAACTCCTAATTTCGTTCGGACTTGTTGGTGATTTCCAATCGCGTACTGCCTCTACCTTGGCTGGATCTACCTTGATGCCTTCTGCTGATACTATGTGTCCAAGGAACATTACTTCCTTCAGCCAAAACTCGCACTTACTGAATTTGGCGTAAAGCTTCTCGGCTCTAAGCATTTCTAAGACTATCCTCAAGTGTTCCTTGTGTTCTTCCTCATTCTTGGAGTAAATGAGAATGTCGTCGATGAATACTAAAACAAATTTGTCTAAGTATGGGTGAAAAATTCGATTCATGAGATCCATGAATTTTGCAGGAGCGTTAGTCAAACCGAATGGCATAACTAGGAATTCGTAATGGCCATATCTGGTTCGGAAAGCAGTCTTAGGTATGTCCTCGGGTTTGATTTTCAATTGATGATACCCGGATCTTGAATCTATCTTCGAAAAGACTCCTACGCCCTTAAGCTGATCAAAAAGGTCTTCTATCCTTGGCAAAGGATACTTATTCTTAAGGGTGATTTTATTTAACTCATGATAGTCTATGCACATTCTCATAGAACCATCCTTCTTTCTTACAAACAAAACTGGTGCTCTCTATGGTGAAACACTCGGTCTAATGAATCCAAGGTCTAACAATTCTTGCAGCTGGATCTTAAGCTCTTCTAATTCTTTCGGTGCCATCCTATATGGGGCTTTTGATTTGGGAGCCGATCTTGGTTCTAAGTCAACCGAGAAATCTATCTGACGGTTGGGTGGTAAACCAGGTAAAATTTCTGGAAAGACGTCTTCGTATTCGTTAACAACTTTCACGTCTTGAATGGTCTTCTCGGCTCCTGGTTCTCCAACTAGGTACACAAGATAAGCGGTGCAACCCTTCTTCTTCATCAATTTCTTGGCTTGTAAGGCGGATATTATCGGTATTCTCTTGCCCATTGCAATCCCATGAAATTATGTCGGTTCTTTTCCTGGTGGTTGGAAAGAGATTTTTCTTTCGTTGCAGAGAATCATGGCATAATTCTCTGACAACCAGTCTATTCCTAAGATTATATCTACGTCCCACATTATTATAACGTTCAAATTGTTCGCCTTAACCTTAAGAGTTCCAATTTCTAATTCTAGGTTAGAGCAAACATGCGTGGAAGTAGTGATCTCTCCTAAAAGGTGTAGCTACTCTCATAGCGTGTTCAGCTCGTACAGGTCTGATATCTAAGTTATCCGCACACGAACCAGCAATAAAAGAATGCGATCTGCCAGTATCAAACAGTATCTTAATAGGGATGTTGTGAAGTTTTCCCATACCTGCTAGGTTTCCTTTTCCTTTATTCTGCTCACCCTGTTTGATCGCACATGCCCTTGCATTCTGTTGCTGTTGAACGTGCTGCTGGAACTGCTGCTGCGGCTGTGCCTGAATTGACCTCAGAGGTTGGGGTTGTCCATACTGATTGTGTCCTGCTGCTTGCAATAATTTCGGGTAGTCCCTCTTAATGTGCCCCTTTTGTCCGCAGTTGAAGCAATTCATAGAATTTGCTTGACAGATCCCGAAGTGTACCCTATTGCACTTGGGACAAGCAGGAACGGTAGTTCTTCCTTGATTGTTTCCTCCTTGCTTATTCCTTTGCTGCCCTTGTGGCTGACCGTGCTGATTATTCCCTTTCCATGGTCCTGCTTGATTATTTCCTTGTAAGTACAGTCCCGATTGACTGTTTTCCTGCCATGGCTTCTTCCCATTATTGTTACCTTGATTAGACTGCTGATAGCCTTGCTGATTTCCATTCCTCTGGTTTCCTTGATTATTGGAGTGCTAGTAGGAGCCACTGTTGTTTCCTCCATCCAATTTCCTTTTACCCTGATAGTTGTTATTGTTGTTGTTGCTATAATAGCCTCGATTTTGAGTCGGGGCTTGTGCGGGTGTTATTGTTTTCTTTTCATCAGGCACTACGGCCTCCATCTCTAAGGCTCGCCCTAAAACTTCAGTATAGCTCAGTCCTCCATGACTGGCTAATGCGATTCCAAACTCATGCTTCAGCCCCACGAAACTTCTTCGCTATATTTTCTTCGGTATCAACCTGAGCAGGCGCATACCTCGTGTCACACCCCGACTCCCGAGGTGTGACTTACGAACACTCACACAACTTAACCAACTAACAATCAACTCAGATACGGGGAACATGCTCGGGGAAATATTAATGAAAAGAAACAGCACTCGAATAAGGCTATCAAAGACATATTGAAGCAATAACCGAGCATTTAAATTCATATATCAACAAGAATATGATAAGAACTTCAAGTTATGGAGAACGATATTCAACAAAAATATTTGAGTCATCGAGCATATAGCTCGGAACAAAAACAAGTATCAAAGTGTATATCAACAGACTTTCATTTCAAAAGAGATGCAGCGGAAACTTGACTCATTTCCCAACATTCACACGTATGAAGACGTGCAAATGCCAGTCCGACATCCGACTCGACTCAACCAAAAATACCACACCACCAAGCGTCCATGCCATCACCATCCTATCAACCTGCACGTTTAGAAATACACGCAGGGCTGAGTACTTCGTACTCAGTGAACATATGCCGAAAACATTTGGAAAAGAGATGCTCTTAAAGCTATATCAATTGAACTTGCCTTGAAGAAGTATCACAAGTACTTAAGCAACTTAAAACGATTTTACTTGTGCATGCTAAAAACATTTTCTTTTAAATAGACTGCGCAGTCAAAACATAATATATACTCAACAGTATGCATCATCTATCATAAATTCACTCACTATGCCGAGAAGTAGGCCTCCTTCTCGAACACTGTGACCGACCTAACCGAAGTAAGACTCACAGTGACCTCAACATTTAACATACCACACGTGCGTTCCTGCCTTTTGACAGGATGATAATATCTTAAACAAACAGATGATAACACATACTAAACTCAATAAAAACGGCAAGTCAATCGCATTTAAAAATCACATAATAATACTCAATAGTATAATAACATTCATCGATAGTTTTGGTTTAGAAAAGCCCACCTGTCTTCCGACGTTCTAGCTAGGTGGCTTATGGGCTAACTGTCCTCGCTTATCTTTCCGTCCGGCTTGATCCTTCACAGTTCGACATCGATAAAGAAGATAAGATACTACGCAAGACGGATATTAAACGTTAGTCTCGACTGAAGGACTTCTACTAGAGTCGTTTCTCTCTATGCTATTCTTTTTTAAAAGTCTCGCATTCTCGTCTCTTAGCCATTAACTCTACTCGATAATTGGTTAATACTACTAACCAATGTCTTAGCATTTCTCGCTTTAATTCAGAAACGTCGTCTATCTAAACTCTATTACTCGAGTTTTCTTTTATATTTTTAACCAATTCTTGATTTAATTAACAACTTAACAACTCAATTATTTTTGCAAACAAAACAACTTAATAATCTTTCCTGATATCATCACATAATATCATTCACTCAAGCACGTTAATTAAATTGCATAATAATTCCAAATAAATCAAACACATTGCTTCGAATTCAATCTCATTTCAAGACACATTAATATTTACTCAATTTTTATTTTAGAACTTAATTCAAATACAAATTCTTTTTATAGAAACTCAAACAACAAAATTTATCTTCCTCGACTTATAAACAACACTTTTTCAATCTCGATGTCTTATGAAACGTATTATAAATCTTTACTCAATTAATAAAAATTCTTTTTAATTTTATTAAACTTTTGTGAAATAGGAATTTTATTTCTATTTCTAACTCGATTCTTATTCTTAACTTAAACTATTACTTCTTAGATTATCATTAACTCGACAATTCTCCTCTGTTTATTCTTAATCCACACGGTTTGAAAAACAACTTAATTAATTTTAATTAATTACTTTCAAAAATCATTACTTGATATCTTATTCCGTTATTTTCTTGATTAAACTATACGAGTATTTAAACTTAACCCGTCTAACATCTTTTTCTCGACTCGATTAAATCTTCTCTTCACTTTCTTATCAATTTATTCTCTTTATTTAAACTCGATTTTCTCGATTCTTATTTATTTCATTAAAAAATTTCTTTTCTTCTTTTATTTACTAAATCAAGACTCATTTCTTAATTAATACATATTCTCCTTTATTCTTCAATTAATTTTTATTCCAATTAATATCTAGATTATTTTATTAATTTAATTACTAATTCCCTTTTTGATTTAATTTAATCAAAATCCAAATCTTCAAGATTTATCTTATGAACACTTAGAACACTTAAAACACATCCTAGATATTATTTTCTATGTATTTTTCAATTCTTAACATTTTTAAAGCTTTAAACTTCATTCACAATAAATCCTATCTTTATCTAGGATTCAACTTAACACTTTAATACACATCAACATCATTCTAACATCAAGATCATCAAATTTTCCATATCATCATAAAATTATTTTCTTTTAAAAACTTCATATATATCTATTGATTTTCTTCACACTTAATCAACATAAAAGATTAAATCATCACATCCCATAATAATCTCATGCTCAAAACATCAATTAAATCATCAACAAAATCAACAAAATAATTTCTTCTTCCTACTCCTAAAACTCACGGCATTTTCACACTTTAGGGGGCAATTTATTTCTCAATTTTTCATGCACATATATTCATTCAAAACATGCTCAAAAACATATATCAAGTATCAAATTCATCATAGCACATAATAATCGATTTTTCTCCTATTTTTACCAAATTTTCGGTATTAACAATATTTTAAGGTTTTTAATTTTCTTTTTCTCTCTTAATTCATAGATTAAATCCTAGAGTTCGATTCTCCTATCGATTTCTCCTCACTCGATCTTCATATCGATAATCCTAGTTTGCCTAAACATAAAATAAATACTATGCATGCATGTTTTCTTTCTTTTAGGGCTTATAGAGATACATATATACAAGAAATCAAATGAATATCATACTTTAGAAAATAAATTGGATCTCCTCCTCTTGATCTCCTTAAAACCGAAGTAGATGGGGGAAATAGGGCTCAACTCTTAGCTTGGATTTCTCTTGGAAGAACTTGTCTTGAATCCTCAAGAAAATATGAAACAACAATTAATCATCCATTTTTAGGGCTTAAGAGCCGAAAATTATGAGAAATTGGGTATGATTATTGGATTTCAAACTCAAGAACTTGAAGAATTATTACCTTTCAACTTGGGGCTTGAAAGAATTAGGATGATGATGATGATCTTCTCTTGATCTTCATGAAATTGGAGCTTGAATACAAGGCTTGCATGGAAGAAATTTCAACTATGTGTGTGTGTGTGTTACGGCATTGTGAGAGAGAGGGAGAGAGGATTTTTCCTTCTTTGTTGTTGATGGAGAGTTTTAGAGAGTGTGATAGATGAAATGAAAGAATTTCTCTTACATAGAGAGAGAGAGATCGAAAAAGAGAGAGAGAGGTTGAAGAATGCATGCACTTGATTACCAACAAATAGAATAAAAATGATGATGTTTGGTGTTGGAACTTGGATTGATAATGGATTGATGTGATGGAGAAATGCATGTAATCTTTTCATCACAATTTACTAAGATTTTGTTCATTGCTAAAGAATCTTCATTATGAAGTTTACTCAATAGGTTTGGAGAGAGATTAGGGAGAGAGATGAGAGAGATGGCGGTAGAGAGGGAGAGAGATGAGTGGAATTTTTCTCATTATTTTATTACGGGTATTATTTACCCGATCGTAAAAAGTTTTCCGGATAAAAGGTCCGTATTATTCCATTTATGCTAAAAACGGGTCTAATCTCTCCTCATTTCCGACATTAAAAACATCTCAAACCTAATTCACATCTCATTAAATAAATTAAGGATTCCGATTATCAAATTTTTAGGTCTAAATTTCATATAACGAAGAAAACTTAAGAATTAGTCGGCTTATTAATCCGCTTATTAAACCTTTAAAGATTAAATTCTCATAACTCTCTCAAATTATCTCGGATAAGCTTCTATCTTATCTCAATGATCTTAGAATTAATTCTAGGTTCAAAGATTTTAATTAAAATCTATTCTAAATTCATCGATGTAAAACGATTTTTCGATTATCACAAAATTCACTTCAAATCAAAGTCTCCGGAAATTTTCTGAAAATCATACTCTTACTCATTCTCATACAAACAAGCTCAATATATGCATCACATTATCATTTCAAGAAATAGAACAAATAATCTCACGTAAAAACACATAACGGCATTTCAGTCATTTTACTCATCTCTACTTATTTAAAAAAAAATTATTCCTCAAATCTCGTCATTTAAACTTATAAGGCTATTTAATATGCTCTCTAATGTTATAGAAGTTCGGGGTATTACATCCTCACCCTCTTAAAAAAAATTTCGTCCCGAAATTTACTAACCTTGAGAAAATAGCTCGGGATATTTTGCCCTCATCTTTTCATCGAGTTCCCACGTGGCTTCTTCGAGATCATGATGACACCACTTGACGTTCACTAAGGGAATTGATTTTGTTCTAAGCTGCTGAACTTTATGACCTAAAATTCTCTCGGGTTTCTCCTCGTAGCTTAGATCAGGCTTCATCTCTACATCATCTTGACGTATCACGTGCTTCGGATCGAAGACGTACTTTCTCAATTGCGATACATGAAAAACGTTATGCGAGTTCCCGAAACTAGGAGGTAACGCTAAACGATATGATACGGATCCAATCCTCTCAAGGATTTCGTACGGTCCTATAAAACGAGGTTTAAGCTTTCCTTTGACTCCAAATCGATACACTCCTCTCGAAGGGGACACTTTCAAGAATACTTTATCTCCTACTTCAAATTCCAACTTGGATCTTCGGTTATCAGCATATGACTTTTGTTGACTTTGAGCTTCCTTAATCTTTTCGCGAATTTGGCGCACAGATTCTATCATTTCCTCAATCGCTTCTGGCCCTAAAACCTTCCTTTTGCCCACTTCATTCCAATAAAGCGGCAATCTACATTTTCTTCCATAAAGAGCTTCGTAAGGGGCCATTCCTATCGTATTCTGATAGCTATTGTTGTAAGCAAATTCGACAAAAGGTAAGATTTTCTCCCATTCAACTCCTTTATCTAGCAAAACAGCTCTCAATATATCTTCGAGGATTTGAATCATTCGCTCAGACTGGCCATCGGTTTGGGGATGATAAGCAGTGCTGAACTGCAATTGAGTTCCCAACTCCTTGTGGAAGCTTCCCAAAAACGGGCTGTAAACTTCGAATCTCTATCAAAAGTAATCGTCTTTGGCACTCCATGCAACTTCACAATTTCTTTAATGTAGATCTGAGCTAACTTGGCTGATCCATAGATGTGTGGAATAGGTATGAAATGAGCAGACTTCGTCAATCTATCCACTATCACCCATACTATTGTGTTTCCTTTCCTTGATCTTGACAATCCTGTCACAAAATCCATCGTGATTCCATCCCACTTTCATTCTGGGACTGGTAATGGCTGCAGAGGTCCATATGGTCTTTGATGCAAAGACTTTACTTGCTGGAAAGTTAGGCATCTCTTAACGAACAATGCTACATCCATTTTCATTCCATTCCACCAAAACTGTTTCTTTAAGTCTTGGTACATCTTCGTGCTGCCGGGATGGGCTGTATACAGGGTTTCATGAGCTTCACTCATTATTTCATTTCTTAGCCTGACGTCACTAGGCACACAAATTCTTCCTTGGTACAACAAGGCATTATCGCTTGACTCCGAGAAATCTTTAACTCCTTCACTTCTCACTTTCATTCGTAACTTCTCCAATTCTTCATCCCTTCTCTGAATTTCTATGATGTGGGTTCTCAAATCATGTATTACTACTAAAGTAGCAATCATTTGATCTACCGTCGTTGGAGGTACAACCACTTCAATTCTCATCCTTTCGAATTCTTCGATCAACTTGACTTCATCAGTTAGAAGGAATCCTAATTCGGCCTCTTCCAAATTTTCCTTCTTTCTCTTTCGACTTAGCGCGTCAGCTACTACATTAGCTTTACCAGGATGGTAAGATATCTTGCAATCGTAATCTTTCACCAACTCGAGCCATCTTCTTTGACTCATGTTCAACTCCTTTTGTTCGAAGAAGTACTTCAAACTCTTGTGATCTGAAAATATTGCGCACTTGGCTCCGTAGAGATAATGTCGGCAAATCTTCAAAGCATGTACGACAACTGCTAATTCCATGTCATGAGTTGGATACTTCTCCTCATGGGGTTTGAGTTGTCTTGAAGCATATGCAATCACTTTTCCATTTTGCATCAGAACACATCCTAATCCTTGAGCAGATGCGTCAGTATATATGACGTAATCTTTGTCTGGTTCGGGTAAGGCTAAAACTGGAGTTGTAGTCAATCTTGTCTTGAGCTCTTGGAAACTTCTTTCACATTCTTCCGTCCACTCGAACTTTGTTTCTTTCTTCAACAGGCTCGTCATTGGCTTCGCGATCTTGGAGAATCCTTCTATGAATCTCCGATAGTATCCTGCTAAACCGAGGAAACTACGGATTTCATGCACTGATGTCGGGGATTTCCATTCTTGCACAGCTTTCACCTTCTCCATATCCACCTTAATTCCTTCGGACAAAACAACATGTCCTAGGAAATTCACCTCATTCAACCAAAATTCACATTTACTGAATTTGGCATACAACCTTTCGGTTCTAAGCTTTTCCAACACAATCCTCAAATGCTTCTCGTGCTCGGCTTCATCTCTTGAATATACCAAAATATCGTCTATGAAGATAATCACGAACTTATCCAAATATTCGTGAAAAACTCTGTTCATCATATCCATAAATACTGCTGGAGCATTTGTTAACCCGAATGGCATTACTATGAATTCGTAATGTCCATATCTCGTTCTGAAAGCAGTCTTTGGTATATCTTCTTGCTTGATCTTCAATTGATGGTATCCAGATCTTAAATCAATCTTGGAGAAAACACCGGCTCCTCTTAGCTGGTCGAACAAATCATCTATCCTTGGCAAAGAATATTTATTCTTAAGCCTAATCTTGTTTAGCTCTCGGTAGTCTATGCACATCCTTAAACTACCGTCCTTCTTCTTCACAAATAAAATTGGAGCACCCCATGGCGATACACTTGGTCGAATATAACCCAAGTCCAACAACTCTTGTAGTTGGATTTTCAACTCTTGAAGTTCTTTTGGAGCTGTTGGGAAATTTAAGTAAAAGTTTTGATTGATTCCAAAACCAACTGACCCCAACCGAGTAGATGTTGTCAGTTCCTAATGTTAGTAGTTAGGCTCGCTGTTTGAGCATTGTTAAGATTTTATCTTTACAGGACTCCAGCTGAAGACGGCAACAAGGCTTCACTCAGATTGAACATCAGTTGTAAAGAAGACAATTGAGCGTTCATCATATCAAGCATTGAGAAAGGGGGAAGTTACACTCAACAGATAGAACATCAGTTGTGAGGAACACAACTAAGCGTTCATTCCATGTGAATTCAAAAAGGGAGAAGATACAAGGAAGACAACTGAGCGTTCAGTTTTAGAACATCAGTTGTATAACTCAACCCAGAAGATCAACAACATGAAGTAGAAGTCAGCTGAGAGTTCAACTGTCAGCAGTCAGATAGAACATCAGCTGAAGAACAAGCTAGTTGAAGATCGAAAGTCTTAACCGACCACTCCTTGTTGGAAGTCTGTTGTTAAGATTTGAATTTCAAAAAGAAAGTCACGTGAGGGTTTGACCGTTCAGTCATCATCCCATTTGGCCCAACACAAGGTTGTCTCAGATGAAAAGCAGAAGAGCACAGATGCCAAATCCGGAAAGTCTGCAGAGATGAGAGACAAGCCATCGCTTTCAAAGAACAGAGATCAACAGCTCCTCCAACGGCTAGTTGATACTCTCCGCCTATAAATAGAGGCCTTCATTCATTCAGAGAAGATACAAGACACACACGCGAGAAGAAACCAGAGAGCGAAAGAAAGAGCAAAATTCTTCACGAGCTGAACTTCATTTAATCCTTTTGAACATCACTTGTTGAGAGTTCTAGAGTTAGTTTTTGTGTCTTTAGATCGAACCTTGAGAACATCACTTGGTGAGAGTTCGTAGAGTGTTAGATCAAAGCTCACCTCGTGTTCGAGCTTTTAGTTGGAACCCCATTTTCTTTCACCTGAAAAGGTTTAGGATCCTACTCTTCCTACAAATGAGTAGATAGGTTGTTTAGTACCCGAAAACTAAACTGTAAGGTTGATAAGTACCCGCAAACTTATCCTTAACGGTTGCTCAGCCCGTGTAAGCTGAGTGGTTTGTCCAGAAGAACTTGGACAGAGTTGTGTGGACTCACTACTCCCCGTGGACGTAGGAAGTTTCTCTGAACCACGTAAATTTCTGTGTGCTTGAGTTTATTTTTCAGTTATTTATCGCATATTCAACTGACCCAACTAACCAGCATACAAACTGCATCTTAGTATTTTCAACTGTCTTGGTTCTTGACCGACCGTACATAAAAGCGTGAGTTATTTTTAAACGAGTTATTCTCCACCACATTCCGCACAGCACTTCACTTCCAACTGAGTGTTTCTTCCTCAGTTGTGAGTCCAGCTGAGTATTTCTACTCAGTTGTGATTCCATCCGAGTCTTCTTACTCGGTTGTGATATTTTCAGGGGGTTGAATTTTTAAAAGCTTTATCTGGTGTATTCCCCCCCCCCCCCCCATACACCAGAACTTCTTTCGGGACCATCAAGTGGTATCAGAGCAGTGGTTCGAAAGACTACTGACTCTTTTTCACAAGGTCTGAATTCGAGGTATTTTATTCAGTGGTCAACTGAACAGATCTCTTTATCCCGCTGGCGCATATTTGCTTGCATATTTCTGTTGCTATTGTGTGCAGATGGACGTCAAAGATAAGATCGTGGTCATGTTCTCGGTAGTAACTTATACATCCTGGAGGACACGGATGAAGAAGATCTTACTGTCGAAGCATCATAGAATGCAACAAGTACTCTCGTCCGGACCGATCATCATCAAAGAGAGAATCGCTCGCACTCCTACAAATCCCAACGATGGGGATACAGTTGTGGAGTTTGTGGAGAAGCAGCCGGAAGACTACACTCCAGAGGAAGCCAAGGTGAGCCAGTTAGACATCTGGGCTCAGAGCACGATTATGTCAACTGTTGGACAAGATTACCTCCCTTGGATAGAAGAGTGCGAGACTGCAAAAGAGATGTGGGATATCTTGGCATCGCTGAGTGAAGGAAGCGATGAGACGAAGGAGAACAAGTTCTCACATGCATGCCAAGACTTCGACAACTTTTATCTGAGAACTGATGAAATAATTGATCAGCTGGAGCTCCGGTTTATGGACATCCTCAGAAGAATCCAGTCCATCCGAAGAGGAAAATACACACTAAGAGAAATCAATCTCAAAGTGTTGCAAGCTCTACCGGCTGAGTGGGATACCTTCACCAATATCCACGAGAGCCGAGCTGACCTTGGTGAAATGGGAACTGAAAGATTGTTCTCAATTTTAAAGGGAAATGAGTATAAGGTGAACCGAAGAAGATCTCAGTCCTCGGTTCAGACGAGTCGACATGAAGATGTTGCCTCAGCCACAAAGTCAGTTGCACTTCGAGCTGACTACTCCAAGTCAAGAACATCAAGGCCAACCAGGTCTGCAGATACAGCTGCAAAGGAGCCAAGCCGAGAGGAGCTGCAACAGAACATAGCCGCCCTGTCAAAGAAGCTAGCTGACATGGATACTCGGTTCGGGAAATACAAAAGATTCTACAAATCTAACCGAACTCGAGACAGTTCAAAGCCTGTGACCAACGACTGCTTTGAATGCGGCAAGGAGGGACATTTCAAAGCTGACTGTCCAGATCTCTCGAAGAAAGAGAGAGAAGCGTTGAGGGCCAAACAAGCTGGAAAGAATAAGGCCTTGGTAGCAGAAGAAGCAGCTGACGACATGGACATCTTCACTGACACTGAAGATGAGGATGAGCTGACTTCCACCAACAACGCCATCAGTCAGGATCAATGCCTCATGGCACTTGGAACCGACCAAGATGATACTGAGGTACACTCTAATCCTGCTAAGTTAAATTCTTCCAATACTTCTAACATGCAGGAATCACTGGACGAAGAGTTGGAACCCTCCTAGAGTGACTTTCAAGAACTCAATGAGGAACTACATCAGCAATCGGTTGAGTTTAAGAGTCTTCAAGAACAGTTCTCAAAACTTGAAGAATCCTTAACCGTGAAGGACGATCTGATCAAAAGTCAAACAGAGGAGATTGAGAATCTCAAGAGTCAACTGAATGCAGTCAACCGAACTAATGCTCTAACCAACGAGGAGTTGACAAAGCAGATCAAGGAGCAGGAAGATCAGTTGAAAAATCAAGAGACTCAGATCGACCAGCTGATAAAGAATTCAGATGGACAAACCGAGCAGATAACTGTCCTCCTCAAGGAGTTGCAAACATAGAAGGACAATCTAATCAAGCTGTATCAGTCATCCAAGATCATCGAGAATCTTATCAGTTACAGTAGACAGATGGATGACGTGTCAGGACTCGGTTATGATGTGATTAAAGATAGTGGAATTCCTCCAGCAACCTTCATCAAAGCTGTTGAGGTCAAGGTTATCGAACCTAACACAGTGGAACCTGAGTCACCACAAAGTAATTCAACCTCCACCTCTCAGCAAGCTCAACCAACCAAGGCAACCACAACTGAGAAGGGAAAAGGAGCAGTAGATGGAGGACAAAATGTTCCATCGGTTGGGACATCAACCGAGGGGGAGTGTTCCAAAAGTCAGACGAGAAATCAGAGGCGTCAAAGGCATAATCGCAACCGAACTCAGAATCAGAACCGACCTCTGCATCAACCTCAGAGTCAACATCAGAAAGAATGGAACCGACCGCAGAACCGACAAGGATCCAACCATCTGAATCAACAGCGGTTCCATCATCAGTTCAACCAAAGGTTCCAACCGAGTCAACCGATAAGGAACATGTCGAACAACTGGAGATATTCATGCCACAACATGAACCACCAACAGGGCATGAACAGATACAAACAATATTCAAGGAGTTGGAATCAGAATCAACCACAGAGATTCCAGCAAGGCGTCCGACCTTACAGACAAATTCAACAGGATAAGAATCGCCATCAAAACAGGGGGAAAGCCTCTCCTCTGAAAGCTCGCAATGGGAGAAATCCAACTCCTCCCAAGAAATAGAACATCACTACTAACAACAAGCCTAAGGATAGCCGAGGTGTTGTTATAGTTGATGATGAAGGAAAAGTGATCTGGAATGATAAATCCATCCGAGTATACAGGGAAAAGCGTCGCATTCTAACCCTCATGACCCAACTGAAATTGGGGACCTAAGCGAGTTTCTCTTTGCAGGTACAGGAGAAACAGCTGAGGAAGAATAAAGCGTCTGCAACAATGTGAGTGATGGACAGTGGATGCTCGAAACACATGACAAATCTGAAGGATTTGCTTGGAAGTTTCATGGAGAAAGAAGGTCCATCAGTTACTTTTGGTGACAACTCAAAAGGTTACACCAGAGGTTACGGTACCCTTGAAACCAATCACGTTTCTATTTCTAATGTCTCATATGTTGATGGATTGAAGCATAACTTGCTCTCCATCAGCCAATTCTGTGATAATGGTTTCACTGTCAAGTTTGATGCACAGGGTTGCAGGGTTAAAAATGTCGGATCAAAGCAGGTGATATTGTTAGGAAATCGATCGCCAACCGGGAATGTCTACTACGCTGACTGGAACAGCAGTCTTCCTGACACCTGCCTGTTATCAAAGAGCAGTTCAGATGTGAGCTGGCTGTGGCACAAAAGGCTCAACCATCTGAACTTCAAGACAATGAACCGACTTGCCAGACAAGAACATGCAAGAGGCATACCAAACCGAGTGTTTTCAACAACACATATTTGCAGTGCATGCCAGTTGGGAAAGCTCGCTAGATCTTCCTTCTGGTTGAAGACTACTCCCTCAACCGACCGAGTGTTATAGCTAATCCACACGGATCTCTTCGGGCCAGTTACACCAAAGAGCATGAATGGTAACGCGTACACCCTGGTTGTAACTGATGACTACTCAAGATATACGTGGACCATCTTCATGCGCCACAAGAGTGAAACCTGAGATGAGCTACCCAAGTTGATGGATCGAATATCGAACCAAAAAGAGATGAAGATCATTTCTATTCGATCAGATCGTGGAACTGAGTTTCTAAATGAAACCATCATCGAGTATTGCGAGAAGCATGGAATTACACATCAAACATCAGCTGCGCGTACTCCGCAACAGAATGGAGTAGCTGAGCGAAGGAACCGAACTCTGAAGGATGCAGCTACATCCATGTTAACCAGCTCAGCTCTACCAAAGAGATTTTAGGCTGAGGCCATCAACACTGCATGCTATACTCAGAACCGGTCTCTTCTGACCAAGCAGTTGGGAAAGACACCATATGAGCTATGGAGACGCAGGAAGCCAGATATTTCTTATTTTCGCGTTTTTGGTTCTAAGTATTATATTCACAACAATGGGAAGACTCAGTTGAAAACTTTTGATGCCAAAGCTTCGAAAGGCATATTTCTCGGATATGCCGCTCGGATCAAGGCTTATAGAGTTTTCAACAATAGCTCTCGTGTTGTGGAGATAACACCTCATGTTAGTTTTGATGAATCTACTTTTGAGTGCAGGGAACAAGCTAAAGGACAACATGCTGATCCACAAGTTCCATTACCCCTCACAAGATCTCAGATTCTAAGGCAAAAGAATCTAGCTGAACCACTGGTTTGGGCAACTGAGGATGAGGATCCATACTCCTCTGAAGATGAATGCGAGGACCCCAGCTCATCTCAAGGGGGAACTCCAGCTGATGCCCCTCCAACTGCATCAGCATCTGAAGCCCAACCGAGCGCAGTTCGAAATGTTATCAATGTTGAGGATCCAGACTCAACAACTGATAAATCACCAGCTCAGAAGAGTCCAGCATCTCCCACAGCTCAGATCACGGAACAGCCACAGATGGAAGAAGAAGGAAGACGCAACCGAAGATGGTATGAAGATCATTCCACTGACAACATCATCGGAGATCCAACCGAAGGTGTGCATACAAGGAGCCGAGTTGCAAATCCAGATCCAACCGAGGAAGATTCCAACACTTACGCTTAATATGCTGAGGAGTTGGCAGTTCTAGAGGAGTTCGAGCAAGCTAGAGATGTTGTCATAATTTCTTGCTTTGTAGCTGATGTGCCAGAACCGAAGAACGTTGTGGAAGCTCTCAACTGTGTTCACTGGACAACAGCCATGCAAGAAGAACTGAATGAGTTTCTACGCAACTGTGTATGTGAGTTGGTAGAAAGACCAAATGGTGTTAAGGTTATTGGATTGAAGTGGATTTTCAAAAACAAGAGAGACGCCATTGGATTCATAGTGAGGAATAAGGCAAGGTTGGTAGCTCAAGGATATTTCCAACAAGAAGAAATCGATTTCGAAGACTCTTTCGTACCAGTTGCAAGACTAGAAGCCATCCGAATCTTTCTAGCCTATGCCGCATTTCACAAGTTCAAGGTCTATTAGATGGATGTGAAGTGTGCCTTCCTCAACGGTGATATCAAGGAAGATGTTTATGTTGAACAGCCTCCCGACATTGAAACTGAAGATGGAAGAGTGTAGAAGTTGAAGAAAGCAATCTATGGACTGAAACAAGCACCCAGGGCTTCGTATGACACTCTTTGTGGTTTTCTTTTGAACTCGGGATTCAAACGAGGGTCAGTTGACAAAACACTGTTCACCATCAAAGTTGGAGAAGATATACTTGTTATGCAAATCTACATCGACGACATCATATTCGGTTCTAAGTCGGAGGAACTGTGTGAAAAATTTTCAAATCTCATGAAGGAGAAGTTCGAGATGTCGATGATGGGCGAGATGAACTATTTTCTTGGACTTCAAGTGAAGCAGTCACCAGAAGGGATTTTCATCAATCAGTCCAAATATACTAAGGAGCTCATCACCAAGTTCGGATTGCAAACAAGTAAGACAACAAGGATCCCGATGAATACTAACTGGAAGATTGAACCTGGAACTGAGGGAAAGCTCGTGGATGCCAGTAAGTATAGAGGGATCATCGGTTTTTTGCTCTATCTAACCGCCAGTCTGCCAGACATATCATACGCAGTTGGAGTGTGTGCTCGGTTCCAAGTTCAACCCAGGGAAGCACACATGTTGGCAGCAAAGAACATCATCAAGTATCTGAAGGGAACTGTTAATGTTGGGTTGTGGTATCCAACCGACGACAACATCCAACTGACCGGATACTCAGATGCAGATCTAGCAGGAGATCGGTTGGACAGGAAGTCCACATCTGGACATTGTCAGTTCATGGGAAGCAAGCTAGTTTCGTGGTTCTCCAAGAAACAAGCATATGTTGCCACTTCTACAACCGAGTCAGAATATATGGCTGCCGGAAGCTGTTGCATGCAAGTGTTATGGCTCAAGCAACAGCTGAGAGATTATGAAGTCTCAACTGGACAGGTTCCCATTCATTGCGATAGCTCAAGTGCCATTGCTATCTCTTTGAATCTTGTTCATCACTCTCGGACAAAGCATATCGACATCCGTCATCATTTTATCCGAGATCATATTGAGAAGAAGGATGTATCCATGGAGAAGATTCCAACTGAGATTCAGAGAGCTGATATCTTCACCAAACCTCTAGCTGAAGCACGGTTCAAGATGCTATGTGACCTCCTTGGATTGTTGGATCCATCAGATGAGGAGTCAACTGAGGTAAAGAGATAGATATCCATCTGAGGGGGAAGCTCAGATGAAGGGGGAATCTCAAATGCGGATCACCAACTGAAGACATCAAACGTCAGCTGAACAGACGAACTTGAGTCAGCTGATGGTATGCCGATCAGATGCAGATTGCCAACCGAAGGAATCAGATGTCAGCTGAACAGACAAACTCGAGTCAGCTGATGGTATGCCGCAACATGGGAACACAACTGATTTCGACATCAGCTGGCAGGTATCATTTATGGCTGAAGGTGTTATGATCTTAAATGAGAATGTTTGAAATAAACTCAAACATTCCTTAACATGTCAGTTACATTAAAAATAGCCATCATGTCGCATTAAATGTAAAGTACGACTGAACATCAATAGCCTACTTTATAGTGCGACTGGGCTGACATGAAAACTGTACACCTTCTCACGCGCTGGTTGGAACTCGGTTCGTGACGTCAAGTCAAAGATAGTCAACAGTCGCGTAATCTCAGCCGTTGATGGATTCGCGCCATTTAACCCCAGCCGTCGATCTTAATCAAGTCAAAAACCTATATATAACGGAAAATCAGGAAGTGATCTCTTACCTTCCTCATTCGTATCTATCTGCAATAACTGTTCATCGTCTTCCCAATTTTTGTCTAACTATTTTCTGCAAAAGATTTCCCTTACTTCTTCCTATAAATACCTTTGCAGTGATCATAAATGGCCCCCAAAATCAAGAAAATGGCTTCTTCCGGATCTACCCTTGTCCCTACCTCTTACGAAGAATCGTTCGACATGCTGGTGTCGAAGATCCATTTCGAACAGATCCTCTCCGACGAGGATTTGGAGTCGCCGGTGTTGGCTCCCCTCGCCAATACTCTCAGAGAGAATGGCCTCCTCGAATGGGCCAAGCTTTGCCTCTCCCACTTGCTCAGGCGACAAGTCGGGGATTTCTACATCAACCTGCAAGCATCCATTGACAACAGGGAAGGAGTGACTACAGAGGTCTCCTGCCGCCAATGCGACGTTCCGGCTAGGACCATTCGCCGCGTCACCTTCCCCATCAATGTTTCTGATGCCCTCCGCCATATCATCCCCGTCAACCACACTGCCACGGAGTTTCTGGAGAACATAACCGACGAGCAGGCGAATGAGTTTCTGCAGAATGCTCTGATCGAGCCGGAGAGGTTGAGAAGCAACATGCAGAGGACGAAGCTGAAGCCAGAACATCACCTGCTGTTCGATGTAGTTTCTAAGGTGGTGTTCGGTTATAGTGGTGCATTCGGCGATATCAGCCGACCCAAGTTGAAGCAGTTGGATGCCTTGGAGCACCAACACCAGATCAACTGGTTCCAATACTTCCTGAACCAGTTGATGGTGGAGAAGTCAAAGATCTCCGAGACAACAACTGAGTCTGGAGAGAAGTTGTTGAGTGTGAAAGGGACGCTCAACTTCGGCTTCAAGATCTCAGACCTGATCCTGCTTGCGACCAAGGATCGCAACATGGTCTGGGAGGACTGTGAAGAGACGCCGTTCAAGAAGTTACTGTTGTTCCCGACAGCTAAGAAGGCACAGGAGGTACTCAGGAGTGTGTATACTCCGAAAGAGAAGAATGAGGTTGGAAAGACTGCTGAGTCTACAGCTGAGGGGGAATCAGCTGCTGCTCGCCCCGCTAAATCCAAAGTTGCACGCCGACGAGGTGAGTCGGAGAAGGAGTCAGCTGAGGAGCCCTCCAAGAAAAAGTTGAGGGTGAAAATCAAGAAGAAGGTTGTGGTTGAAGAGCCAGCTGTGGAGCTAGCTGAGGAGCAAGCACCAGCTGAGGAGGAGGCACCGGTCGAGTCTGCGCCAGCTGAGAAGGGAATGCCAGCTAAGGAGCAAGCTCTTATTGAGGAAGAGGCACCAGTTGAGTCGGCACATGCTGAAGAGCCATCTGAGTCGAGCCGCTCAGCTGAGGCTACCACTTTTGAGATCGCCCCTTGCGCAACCGAAGCTGACGAGGCTGAGGGAATGGAGACGGATGTGACATCAAATGCTTCTTCCTCATCTGAGGACCTTGACGACGCCCCAACCTCCCCCACGGCTGGAGTTCATGCCGTACCGCCCCCAGAGCCTCTTGCTCTTTCAACCCTTCCACAACCAAATGTTCCGAGCACCCTGCTCGATGCCAACATTGTGACTGCTCCTTCGGCAAATGTTGAGGAAACAATTGAAACTCCCCTCCCAACCGAATCCAATATTCCGAGCTCCCAGCTCGATGCCGATGTTGCGACCGAATCTTTGGCCAACATCGATGAACCTTTTAAACCTCTGCCATATGATATTTCTCCCTCCCCAATAAATGAAGCAGAGGACCTTCAGGCAGTCGCTCTGGAGCACGAGGGTAGGGTGGCCTACTGCTTCCAGAAGCTGCTAGGCATGTTCCCTGAAGCTCACAACATGCCAGTCTTCGCCACTCTGGGAACCGAGCTCTTGTACCAGTTCCACCTGATTTTCAGCCATTGGTACGTCAAAGAAGATACGATCAGGGTGCAGAGCAAGGACAGGCAGAAAGTCAGATGAGTCCCGCATCCGAGCTTACTTCAACTACTCCAACCTTGAAGTGGCTTACAACAACCGGATTTCGCTGCTCACTCGTCGGCTGGACCAGAACCGAGCTGAAGGGACAGACACCAGGGAAGCAGCTGGACAGGAGTGCATCGACTTTTTCGACAGCATGTTGGTCAAGTTAGCTGACTTTCTTGAGGATGTGGATGCCGCCGCCGCAGCAGCGAAGGAAGAGGAAGAAAAGCTGCAACAGTAGCTGGCCAACCGACAAGCCATGGTCACAGATGAGCCTCTAGCTCTGATTGCACAAGCCCCTTCAGCTGATCAGCATGCTCCCACAACTGAAGAAATATATGAGCTGGTAGCTGAGAGGGTCAACCAGCTGAGGACTGAACTGCTTGCCAACCTCCAGCAACAAAAAGATGACCAGCTGAGGGTGTTGGAAGCGCAAGAAGTGAAGAATCAGCAACTGGTGGAGGAGAATGTTGCAATGAAGACCAAGCTGGAAGAATTCTCCTCCTCCACCAGTCAAGAAATGTTAGAGCTGAAGTCCACTCTGTTGGGATTGAAGTCGGAGCTGAACGTCTTCAAATCCTTGGCCGACTCCAATCTTGCCAAGTCCCAGCAAACCCAAGATGCTGAATGGGAGTCTCACTTCAAGTCGCAATGGGCTGAGTTCGTGGCTTTTCAAACTGAGGTCATCGAGAACCTCTCTGCTTTAAAGAAAGCCGAACAAGAGCGCCAGGATTCGGATCTAGCGAAGAAGGTGGAGCTTGAGTGCGCTGTCGATGAACTCTTCAACCGCCTTCAACTAGCTGAGGATCAACTCACCTCTCTGGATGGTTCAGTAGCAAGCCTTGTTGCTGATGCCAAAAAGGGGGAAGAGAAGGAGACAGATGTTGGGGTGCAGGGCGAAGAAGAGACCCAAGCCGAAGAGGAAGTGCCAACTGCAGCAAAATCTCAGCTGAGAAATAAGACAAAGAAGGCCGCTCCCAAGTCAACTGAAGTCGGTGGAGCTGAAATGTCAAAAGACTTGGAGCTGGCAGAGAAGTTTGGAGTTTCCTACAACTCCATAGCCGAGATCGCAGCCGAGCTAGATTCGGAACTCGACGGTATCACAACCGAAGAGTGCATCGCAGCTGCTAAGGCTATGGATGTAGAGGAGAAGGATTATATGAACCCGAGCTGGATAAGGAAGTTCGCCGCCAGCCAGGCAAGGAGGGTGAACTAGTTCTAGGAAGAGCTGAAGAAAATGTCCCAGAATTTGGACCGCAACGTTGCCTCCTGCAGCCGACGCCGAATCAACAAACATCAATCAAAGGTGGAAGCTCGGTTGAAGCAACAAAGGTTGCCAGCAAAGTCCAAGGTCGAGAGTCGGTTTAGGCATGTTGACAAGTGGATGCCGACCGAGTGGAATGAAGAGTGGGAGCTGTTCAAGTAGGAGTTCATGAACGACTTCTACTATAGGAAGGTTTACGCAACTGACGACCCGAGGAAAGCGTTCAAGGAAGCGCTGACTGAGTTGCACTCAGGGGATCCAGGCATGTTCAGCCAGTTCAGGCGGGCTATGATTGAAGCTAAGCTGGACTTGAACACAGTTCCAGTTCCTAAGAGGGTTACTTATCGGCCTCCTCTTCTCCCAGAATCTCGCAACCCGAACCGCACAAAGATTACAGCTGAGGCGAGGCAGGTTTGCAAGGAGCATGGAGTGGACATTTCCAAGGAGTCACCTGCCAAGAGGGAAATTCTTGTTAGGATTTTTAGTAAGTATGGGCTACAATTTTAGCTCAGATAGTTTTTGAAGCAACTGTTGTAACTTTTGATTTTTGTACTTATCCTTGTAACAATCAGTGGTAATGAAAACTATCCAGTTATAAGATTCACCTTGATGAACAATCTCTCATTGTCCAAGCTCTGAATCAAAAAGTTAGTTCAATACCATGTTATAACTGTGTTAACCCTTTGATGTTTCAATCTTATAGACAGTCTAGAATTTCAGCTGAGATTTTAGATAAGTCAGTTAGATCTAGATCAGTTGTGATCTGTAAGGGTTCTAGAATTCGTATAAGGGGTTTTGGCATCATCAAAAAGGGGGAAATTGTTGGGAAATTTAAGTAAAAGTTTTGATTGATTCCAAAACCAACTGACCCCAACCGAGTAGATGTTGCCAGTTCCTAATGTCAGTAGTTAGGCTCGCTGTTTGAGCATTGTTAAGATTTTATCTTTACAGGACTCCAGCTGAAGACGGCAACAAGGCTTCACTCAGATAGAACATCAGTTGTAAAGAAGACAACTGAGCGTTTATCATATGAAGCATTGAGAAAGGGGGAAGTTACACTCAACAGATAGAACATCAGTTGTGAGGAACACAACTGAGCGTTCATTCCATGTGAATTCAAAAAGGGAGAAGATACAAGGAAGACAACTGAGCGTTCAGTTTCAGAACATCAGTTGTATAACTCAACCCAGAAGATCAACAGCATGAAGTAGAAGTCAGCTGAGAGTTTAACTGTCAGTAGTCAGATAGAACATCAGCTGAAGAACAAGCTAGTTGAAGAATCAAAGTCTTAGCCGAACACTCCTTGTTGGAAGTCTGTTGTTAAGATTTGAATTTTAAAAAGGAAGTCACGTGAGGGTTTGACCGTTCAGTCATTACCCCATTTGGCCCAACACAAGGTTGTCTCAGATGAAAAGTAGAAAAGCACAGATGTTAAATCCGGAAAGTCTGCAGAGATGAGAGACAAGCCATCGCTTTCAAAGAACAGAGATCAACAGCTCCTCCAATGGCTAATTGATACTCTCCGCCTATAAATAGAGGCCTTCATTCATTCAGAGAAGATACAAGACACACACGCGAGAAGAAACCAGAGAGCGAAAGAAAGAGCAAAATTCTTCACGAGCTGAACTGCATTTAATCCTTTAGAACATCACTTGTTGAGAGTTCTAGAGTTAGTTTCTGTGTCTTTGGATCGAACCTTGAGAACATCACTTGGTGAGAGTTCGTAGAGTGTTAGATCAAAGCTCACCTCGTGTTCGAGCTTTTAGTTGGAACCCCATTTTCTTTCACCTGAAAAGGTTTAGGATCCTACTCTTCCTACAAATGAGTAGATAGGTTGTTTAGTACCTGAAAACTAAACTGTAAGGTTGATAAGTACCCGCAAACTTATCCTTAACGGTTGCTCAGCCCGCGTAAGCTGAGTGGTTTGTCCAGAAGAACTTGGACAGAGTTGTGTGGACTCACAACTCCCCGTGGACGTAGGAGGTTTCTCCGAACCACGTAAATTTCTGTGTGCTTGAGTTTATTTTTCAGTTATTTATCGCATATTCAACTGACCTAACTAACCAGCATACAAACTGCATCTTAGCATTTTCAACTGTCTTGGTTCTTGACCGACTGTGCATAAAAGCGTGAGTTATTTTTAAACGAGTTATTTTCCACCACATTCCGCACAACACTTCACTTCCAACTGAGTGTTTCTTTCTCAGTTGTGAGTCCAACTGAGTATTTCTACTCAGTTATGATTCCATCCGAGTCTTCTTACTCGGTTGTGATATTTTCAGGGGGTTGAATTTTTAAAAGCCTTATCTGGTGTATTCCCCCCCCCCATACACCAGAACTCGTTTCGGGACCATCAGGAGCCATTCTATACGGGGCTTTGGATATCGGGGCTGATCCGAGTTCTAAATCGATCGTAAACTCCAATTGTCGATCAGGGGGTAAACCTGGTAATACTTCTGGAAACACGTCCTTGAATTCTCTTACGATTGGTACATTATTGATATTCAACTCTTGGTTCTCGTCTTTATTCAAATAAACTAGATACGCTTGCGTATCTTTCTTCCTCATTAATCTCTGTGCTTTCATGGCCGAAACTATTGGTACGCTCTTCTTCATTCTCTTCTCAACTTCGAAAACTATGGTTGACACTTTTCCAGGGGGTTTAAACGATATTTGTCTCAAGTCGCATCGAATCGTCGCAAAGTTCTCGGTTAACCAATCCATTCTTAGGATTATATCTACGTCCCACATCTGGATTAGATTCAGGGATTTCACGATCAACTTACGATTTCTGACTTCAAATTCTAAATTCGAGCAAACACGCGAAACTAACGCAGATTTTCCTAAAGGGGTTGCGACACTAAGCACCTGGTTTGATTCTTCTACCTTCAAATCTAGGTTCTCTATTCAAACGCTAGATATAAATGAATGCGAAGCACCCGTATCGAATAAAACAATAACAGGTATGCCATTGAGCTTTCCCATACCTGCCAAATTTCCTTTATCTTTCTCTAGCGGCTTCTGCTCAATTGCGTAGGCTCTTTGGAAGTGCAAGGGCTCTTGCTGAAGAGGTTGCTGCTTTGGCTGCGGCGGTTTACGTTGATGCTGGACAAACTTTTGCAGAGGAGTTGCCTCAATGGCTTTCATCTGCGAAGGCTGGAATTGATTTGGTCTTCCACCTCTAATTCCTTGTTGCTTACTCGGGCACTGGTTCGAGAAATGACCAGGTTGACCACAAGTATAGCAAACATTACTCCCACTCTTGCAGATGCCTTGATGCATTTTTCCACACTTCGAGCAAGGAGGGAATCCTAAAGGTCCTACAGGTAGGTTACTTCGGTTGACCTGCAGAGCTCTTCCCTTCTGGGGTTGCTGTTGGCTTTTTCCTTGCCACAGCTTCTTGCTCGGGTGGTTTCCACCACTCCATTTTCCTTTCCTCTTTCCATGCTGGCCAAATTGGGATTGTTGGGTAGATACAGTCGTCGTTTTCTAGCTTTGAAATTGAGGATTCGCTGACGGATGCGATCCTTTTTCTGGTTGCATGGCCAACTCCATATCTACGGCTCGGTTCAAGGCTTCAGCATAAGTCAGACCACTCTGACTAGCAAGAACTACTCAGATATCCTGCCTTAGTCCTGCTCGAAACAACTCACACATTTTCTCATCAGTGTCTACCATATCAGGCGCAAATCGAGCTAATTCACAGAACTCTCGATCATACTCGGAAAAGTCTTCTTCCCTTACTTCAGATTGGCGAATTTGTTTGCTTTCTGCTTGCGATAACTCCTCGGCACATACTTCTCATATAAAGCTTCTTTAAACTGATCCCACGTTAGGTTTTCGCGCTCTTCGGGCGTATACATTCTTTGTTTTGCCTCCCACCAGTAGTCGGCAGTTCCTTTCAACTGATACATCATACACTCAAGACGTTCACGATCGGTGAAACGAAGAAAACGGAAAATTCGCTCAAGAGAACGAATCCAGTCCTCAGCATCAGCTGGACTGCCTTTACCATCGAAGGTTGGGGGATTTTGACGAAGAAAAAGTTCTTCGACTCGTCTCTCATTCGGAGGGGGCGGAGTAGGATCACGATGTCCCTCAGGGTTATCTTCCGGGTTTCTGACATTTCTACATCTTGGCGGCATTCTAAAAATACATCAAGAAAACTTTAGCCACTCCAATACTTTAGTTCACTAGGAACCTTTCTCGATTCTGAAAACATTTCTCGTTTGGGAGGAATACGATTCTCGATCGGTACTTAAATAATTAAAAAGCAAATCAAGGATCTTCTCAAATAACTTCATTATTTCAAATTTTCATATATATATATACATCTCATTCAATTTCCAATAGTCATCAAGCATTTACACCATCATTATAAATTTGCATATTCTCAAGACAATTATTTTCTCAAGTACTCAATCACAATCATCAAATAAAACATATCACCTTAACATTCACATACTCAATTTAAATTAATAACTCAGGAGACTCAAAATTAATTTTTAATAGCCTAACGGCTCATCTTTTATATCGCCCGACGACGGCCTCTTCTGAGGACTTATAAACAATAGGGATTCAAACAATTTCACTGAAAATTTCCCTTTTCTTCTACTCGATAGCTAGTGTTTTACTTGAATTACGCAAGTTCTCAAGCCACAATAATTACATCACTGCTAAAAATTAAAAAGAGTTCATCTCTCAAACACACACGGAAAACTACTTGAATTTCCACAGCTTCCTTGAATCACTTCTACATGCAAGAATCATCTTCACTCGGCCCGCTTTCATCGTATTGCTCTGCATCGGAGTCTACTTCAATGTGCTCTATAGGGACTTCCTCTTCCTTAGGGTCCTCTTCTTCTTCTTCCTCTTCCTCGTGTATGTTGTCTGCAAGCTGTCCTTCTTCCTCGACGTTATCATCTTCGATAGTGAAACACTCACGTTCGACTGCCCTCAACGCTTCCTCGCAATCCTCTAAAGTGTAGTTGAGTGCAGCTAACTCGGACACAACCCAAGGCAGGGTGTTGGAGTTTTCCTCTCGGCGAAGGTAGGAAGCTACGTCGGCTGAGGTACCAAACTGGGAGTCGTGTTCATCTTCTGGCCTTACTAAAGAAGTAGATGCACAAGTATAAGGGGCAGGAAAGATATCGCTGGATAAAGCTTGGAGGTATCCTTTTCCCACTGTCGCTGCATCGGCCGGATCATTTTCATTCTCATTGTCATCGCCGTTGTTTGAACGGGATGGTCTAGAGGACTCTGCTTCAGGATGAACTGGAAGAGTTGCTTGGTAACGACGCATATAGGCGGCGAACTGATCCTCAGTCGGTGACGAAATTCCATTAGGGTCATTGCATCCACTCGGCTGCAATGTTGGCAAGTTAGACAAAGCAAAGGGATCAAAAGATCGGATTGAAAGCACACCACTTACAATTGAACAATCTTGGTGGGATTCTCGAGGTTCAAGTTCGATTCGTGACGGCGAATTAATTTGAAGGAAAACAGGGTCATTTTGAGGAATTGGTGGAGAAGCACGGACAATTCCGTTTAGCAAGTCTGGAGAGTCGTCATCATACGGCTCTGGCGGAGGGGCGCCATATGTCATGAAACGAGCTGAGATAGTGGAGATAAATGCATTAACATCTCCGTACAGAGTTCGATCGAAGTAACGATAGCCTAGGAATCGAGGAACGAGGGATGCTGCCCAATCTTTCCATTCCTGAGGTAGGGCCTGGATTAAATGTGTCATGCCTTCCAGTGGTCCGATGTCCATAAACTGGACTTTTCCCCAAATCGTATGATAGCGCGCTAGGAATTCAGCTATTGACTCAGTACTCATTTTTCTTACGTGCAGGTACTCCTGCATCCAGTCATTATCGTCCATCCTATACGAATTTTTGAACACAATAAGCACACTTAAATAAATAATCAAGCATACTAAAATTTCCACCACATACTCATTTTTGTGTTCCAAAGGAGGATTTTTGTTCATGGTTTCAGGCAATTCCAAATCACGTAACCGTTTGCACAAGCGTTTCATCCCTTCCGATTTTTCCACACGAAACACGCATTAGGGAGGACATTCTAGAGCAATCTAGTTATCAATCAACTTAATAGCTTTCAACTCTAAACATCACAACTCATAAATAACTCAAAAATTCTCAATATCTTGATAATTCAAACATCACTTTAACTTGAAAAACTTTTAGAAAGTAAGACATACCTGGTTGCCGGATGAGATGGAGGATAGCTTGGTGTGGTTTACTGACTCAAATAAGTCTACGAATTAAATCTAGACTCGACTCATCAAAGAATATCAGACTTCAGAGCAATCAAAGCTTTGCTCTGATACCAACCTGTCACACCCCGACTCCCGAGGTGCGACTTACGAACACTCACACGACTTAACCAACTAACAATCAACTCAGATACGGGGAACATGCTCGGGGAAATATTAATGAAAAGTAACAACACTCGAATAAGGCTATCAAAGAAATATTGAAGCAATAACCGAGCATTTAAATTCACATATCAACAAGAATATGATAAGAACTTCAAGTTATGGAGAACGAGATTCAACAAAAACATTTGAGTCATCAAGCATATAGCTCGGAACAAAAACAAGTATCAAAGTGTATATCAACAGACTTTCATTTCAAAAGAGTTGCAGCGGAAACTTGACTCAATTCCCAACATTCACACGTATGAAGACGTGCAAATGCCAGTCCGACATCCGACTCGACTCAATCAAAAACACCACACCACCAAGCGTCCATGCCATCACCATCCTGTCAACCTGCACGTTTAGAAATACACGCAGGGGTGAGTACTTCGTACTCAGTGAACATATGCCGAAAACATTTGGGAAAGAGATGATCTTAAAGCTATATCAATTGAACTTGCCTTGCCGAAGCATCACAAGTACTTAAGCAACTTAAAACGATTTTACTTGTGCATGCTAAAAATATTTTCTTTTAAATAGACTGCGCAGTCAAAACATAATATATACTCAACAGTATGCATCATCTGTCATAAATTCACTCACTGTGCCGAGAAGTAGGCCTCCTTCTCGAACACTGTGACCGGCCTAACCGAAGCAAGGCTCACAGTGACCTCAACATTTAACATACCACACGTGGGTTCCTGCCTTTCACAGGATGATAATATCTTAAACAAACAGATGATAACACATACTGAACTCAATAAAAACGGCAAGTCAATCGCATTTAAAAATCACATAATAATACTCAATAGTATAATAACATTCATCGATAGTTTTGGTTTAGAAAAGCCCACCTGTCTTCCGACGTTCTAGCTAGGTGGCTTATGGGCTAACTGTCCTCGCTTATCTTTCCGTCCGGCTTGATCCTTCATAGTTCGACATCGATAAAGAAGATAAGATACTACGCAAGACGGATATTAAACGTTGGTCTCGACTGAAGGACTTCTACTAGAGTCGTTTCTCTCTATGCTATTCTTTTTTAAAAGTCTCGTATTCTCGTCTCTAAGCCATCAACTCTACTCGATAATTGGTTAATACTACTAACCAATGTCTTAGCACTTCTCGCTTTAATTAAGAAACGTCGTCTATCTAAACTCTATTACTCAAGTTTTCTTTTATATTTTTAACCAATTCTTGATTTAATTAACAACTTAACAATTTAATTATTTTTGCATACAAAATAACTTAATAATCTTTCACGATATCATCACATAATATCATTCACTCAAGCACGTTAATTAAATTGCATAATAATTCCAAATAAATCTAACACATTGCTTCGAATTCAATCACATTTCAAGACACATTAACATTTACTCAATTTTTATTTTAGAACTTAATTCAAATACAAATTCTTTTTATAGAAACTCAAACAACAAAATTTATCTTCCTCGACTTATAAACAACACTTTTTCAAACTCGATGTCTTATGAAACGTATTATAAATCTTTACTCAATTAATAAAAATTCTTTTTAATTTTATTAAACGTTTGTGAAATAGGAATTTTATTTCTATTTCTAACTCGATTCTTATTCTTAACTTAAACTATTACTTCTTAGATTATTATTAACTCGACAATTCTCCTCGATTTATTCTTAATCCACACGGTTTGAAAAACAACTTACTTAATTAATTTTAATTAATTACTTTCAAAAATCATTACTCGATATCTTATTCCGTTATTTTCTTGATTAAACTATACGAGTATTTAAACTTAACTCGTCTAATATCTTTTTCTCGACTCGATTAAATCTTCTCTTCAACTTCTTATCAATTTATTCTCTTTATTTAAACTCGATTTTCTCGATTCTTATTTATTTAATTAAATATTTTCTTTTCTTCTTTTATTTACTAAATCAAGACAAATTTCTTATTTAATACATATTCTCCTTTATTCTTCAATTAATTTTTATTCCAATTAATATCTAGATTATTTTATTAATTTAATTACTAATTCCCTTTTTGATTTAATTTAATCAAAATCCAAATCTTCAAGATTTATCTTATGAACATTTAGAACACTTAAAACACTTCCTAGATATTCTTTTCTATGTATTTTTCAATTCTTAACATTTTTAAAGCTTTAAACTTCATTCACAATAAATCCTATCTTTATCTAGGATTCAACTTAACACTTTAATACACATCAACATCATTCTAACATCAAGATCATCAAATCTTCCATATCATCATAAAATTATTTTCTTTTAAAAACTTCATATATATCTATCGATTTTCTTCACACTTAATCAACATAAAAGATTAAATCATCACATCCCATAATAATCTCATGCTCAAAACATCAATTAAATCATCAACAAAATCAACAAAATAATTTCTTCTTCCTACTCCTAAAACTCACGGCATTTTCACACTATTGGGGGCAATTTATTTCTCAATTTTTCATGCACAAATATTCATTCAAAACATGCTCAAAAACATATATCAAGTATCAAATTCATCATAGCACATATTAATCGATTTTTCTCCTATTTTTACCAAATTTTCAGTATTAACAATATTTTAGGGTTTTTAATTTTCTTTTTCTCTCTTAATTCATAGATTAAATCCTAGAGTTCGATTCTCCTATCGATTTCTCCTCACTCGATCTTCATATCGATAATACTAGTTTGCCTAAACATAAAACTAATACCATGCATGCATGTTTTCTTTCTTTTAGGGCTTATAGAGATACATATATACAAGAAATCAAATGAATATCATACTTTAGAAAATAAATTGGATCTTCTCCTCTTGATCTCCTTAAAACCGAAATTGATGGGGGAAATAACTCTTAGCTTGGATTTCTCTTGTAAGAACTTGTCTTGAATCCTCAAGAAAATATGAAACAACAATTAATCATCCATTTTTAGGGCTTAAGAGCCGAAAATTATGAGAAATTGGGTATGATTATTGGATTTCAAACTCAAGAACTTGAAGAATTATTACCTTTCAACTTGGGGCTTGAAAGAATTAGGATGATGATGATGATCTTCTCTTGATCTTCATGAGATTGGAGCTTGAATACAAGGCTTGCATGGAAGAAATTTCAACTCTGTGTGTGTGTGTGTTACGGCATTGTGAGAGAGAGGGAGAGAGGATTTTTCCTTCTTTGTTGTTGATGGAGAGTTTTAGAGAGTGTGATAGATGAAATGAAAGAATTTCTCTTACATAGAGAGAGAGATCGAAAAAGAGAGAGATAGGTTGAAGAATGCATGCACTTGATTACCAACAAATAGAATAAAAATGATGATGTTTGGTGTTGGAACTTGGATTGATAATGGATTGATGTGATGGAGAAATGCATGTAATCTTTTCATCACAATTTACTAAGATTTTGTTCATTGCTAAAGAATCTTCATTATGAAGTTTACTTAATAGGTTTGGAGAGAGATTAGGGAGAGAGATGAGAGAGATGGCGGTAGAGAGGGAGAGAGATGAGTGGAATTTTTCTCATTATTTTATTACGGGTATTATTTACCCGATCGTAAAAAATTTTCCGGATAAAAGGTCCGTATTATTCCATTTATGCTAAAAACGGGTCTAATCTCTCCTCATTTCCGACATTAAAAACATCTCAAACCTAATTCACATCTCATTAAATAAATTAAGGATTCCGATTATCAAATTTTTAGGTCTAAATTTCATATAACGAAGAAAACTTAAGAATTAGTCGGCTTATTAATCCGCTTATTAATCCTTTAAAGATTAAATTCTCATAACTCTCTCAAATTATCTCGGATAAGCTTCTATCTTATCTCAATGATCTTAGAATTAATTCTAGGTTCAAAGATTTTAATTAAAATCTATTCTAAATTCATCGATGTAAAACGATTTCTCGATTATCACAAAATTCACTTCAAATCAAAGTCTCCGGAAATTTTCTGAAAATCATACTCGTACTCATTCTCATACAAACAAGCTCAATATATGCATCACATTATCATTTCAAGAAATAGAACAAATAATCTCACGTAAAAACACATAAGGGCATTTCAGTCATTTTACTCATCTCTACTTATTTAGAAAAAAATTTATTCCTCAAATCTCGTCATTAAACTTATAAGGCTATTTAATACGCTCTCTAATGTTATAGAAGTTCGGGGTATTACACCTCGACAACTCACAAAACTTGGCATCATATTCTGTGACTGTCATCTTCCCCTGTTTCAAGTTATAAAACTCAGCCTCCTTCTGAGCTCTATAGGTCTTAGGTACATATTTATCATACAGTGCTTCTTTGAATTCTTCCCAGGTAAATCGAGCCAGATGCTCCGCGGGTATAATCTTCTACCGAGCTTCCCACCAGTAGTCAGCTGGTCCGGAAAGCTGGAACACGACACACAGTAGTCGCTCCTCATCAGTACATCTGAGGAGTTTGAAAATTCGCTCAATAGATCGTACCCAAAGATTAGCATCGCTTGGGCTACCAGATCCGTTGAATATAGGTGGGTTACGTTTGAGGAATAAATCCTCAATATCACGACGGGGCGGTGGTGGAGGTGGTGATGGTGATGGTGGTGGAGGGGTATTATGGTGTTCATGTTCTTCCTCTCTATCATTCTGGGCTTGACGTCTTCCACGTCCCCTGGTTCTACCAGGTCCTCTACGATTGTTAACAACTCTCGGCAACATATTTTCCTTTGAAACTATAAGAACAAAACTCTCATTAGCACCTTACTTTTAAGCCTTCTTTTACTTTCTAATTCTTTTCCTAACTTAAACAAGTTCATGGAAAAGAAAACTGATAATAGCTTCGATTCTTAGTGTAATACCCCAGACTTTTTCTACAGTCTTTAAAAATGAAAGTTAATAATAATTATGGTTTTGCACGAATAAGATCATGAAATTAAATTCTAAGATTTTCGGTGAAATCCGTTTCCGAAAATAATTTCCAGAAATCAGACGAACGACTATTGTATTAGGGTTTTTCGCGTCCGTTAAGTTTTTCGCCCGGAAACTCGGAATCAAATTCCGTCAGAATTTACATTCCCTTTTTCTTCGAGACGAGTTCACCGGAGAAAGTTATTTTTTATGATTTTCCGGACGAATTTTGGACTGTGATGTCCCGACTTTTTCTCGGATTTTTGAAAACGAATTAGTTTTTCCGAGTACGTAAATTATTTCCAATCTAACGGACGAATTAGATTTCGTCAATTTCGTAACTATCTAGAAAAGTATTTCTCGACTTTTAAAACGACGTTTAAGAGCCGGAAACGAGTTATTTCGTTAATTTTTCCCTCGCCAAACATGTCCCTAACGAGTCATTTCACTTTGTGGGATATTTCCATTTGCTTTATGACTCACCAAAGTGAGTCATCACCTTCCTTATGTCTCCCTATTACCGCCACCCCATCTCCCATTCCCTCTCTCATTTTTCTCTTCATCATCCTCCATAGAAGCTCAATCTCAAGCTTTCTCCAAGAGCAATACTCTTCCGTCTACCGATCAAATCCACATCCGAGTTCATATTACGAAAGGTAAGAGCTTCGTCTCTAGTATGAACAGAATAAATCTCTTTCCCCCATCTTTTATTTTTTCGAAAATTAGGGGAATGGAATAGCATGTTGTTCTTTGATCGATACATGTTCTAGGATGTTTAGAATCAAGTTCTACGGATCAAATCATGAAGAAAAATCAAGAACCCTAACCTCTATTTATTACCGAAAATTTTCAGATTTTGGGGCTTTCATCCGTGCTCGATTTCTTTGTCGATTGAATGTTAGATTAGTGTTCCGTATGATGTTAATTGATCGTATGAATTGTTTTAGATTTTTCTAAAAAATAAAATCCAAAACCTAAGAGACGAAGAAGGCTCGATTTAGGATAGTAAATGGGTTGATATGCTCGATTGTTTAATGGAAATGATATATACGATGCATGAGGATGAATATATATTAAATTGAGATTTTTCTAAAAATAAAACGAGAAATGTAAGAGACGAAGATGTGTTGATAAGTCGAGGCTCGATAATGTTTTGATAATATGATTTGCATGTTAGTAATGCTCGTTAGATGATAATCGTTGTCGTAAAATTTGAATGAAAACGGAGAATGTAAAATTTTACGTAAGAGACGAACGGCGGTCGATAAGTCGAGAATAGATGATGATATGAGGATGTGAATTACGTATTTATGATTCTTGATAGATGATGAATAAGTTTGTAAATTTTGAACGAATTCTAAAGATGTTAGATTTTTCGTAAGAGACGATCAATTGATGATAAGTGATGATAGAAAAGTCGATTAATGATTCTATTTGGATATTGATGATTATTAATGATTAAGGAACGAGTTTGTAGTTGACGACATATTCGTTCGAGTTATGAAATGATGAGTTGTAGTTATAAACGAGAAGTAGAGACGAGAAGTTGAACTTGATTTGGTATAGTAATTGCGTAGTTAATGAGACCACGTTTTACAACGTCGTGTTTATAAACGAGAAATGAAAAGGGGTCTATCACGTGTAATGATACGAGTACACTGTTTTGAGTCAGTAAATTCGTGAGATTTAAGTTCGATAACATAGAACGAACCTAGAAAAACGTGCGTCGATTTTATCGAGCATTAGGGTTCACTCGGCAGTTCTTGCGACCTTCCACGGAAACTGCGATATCCCCTAGCTCGTTAATCGGAATTGAGATCCGCGAATTGGAGAGTAAACTAGACACCCGTACCTTTCTTTTGGTATAAGATTGGACCCCTGTTTCGCAATCCCCTATTCTGGACAGACTTACTGACCTCGTGCAGTGTATGTTCAAAATGTAGTTTCTTAAGTTGAATTCTTCTCAACTTGAACTCTTTCAACCTTTTTAGTCGTTTCAAGTTATCGACTACCTTCTTCCTACCGACCTAAAGTGTTGAGTACAGAACCGAGTGAGCATCAAACGAGATATGTTCGTGTCTCGTTTCTTTTTAACTAAAAGAGTTTAGTTAGCGTGCAAATGCCTAAATCGTCTAAAGAACAAAATCTTAATCTGATTTTTCGTATTCGTTTATCGTTTGCGACCGAGCTTTAAAGTATGATTTTCACGATGAAGGAGAAAGTCGACACCAAGGATAGGACGGAAGATCAGAAGACGGAAGCACGTGTCTTTGTTCTGTAATCTATAAGGTGGGCTTTCCTATATACAAATAAAACGAGCAATGCTCGAAAACCTTTTCTTTATCGCTTTGATATCCGTGTTTTCAAAGTGATGATTATGGCATGAACTGTTTTGTGTTTTATGTGAGTTCTCTTGTACCTTATGAGTTAATCAAAAGGGGTTAACTAACGATCGGGTTTGAGTTAGTCAAAAGGGGCTTTCCAAAGTTAGTGCACTTGTAGCCTGTGGTGTATGCGGTATCCTGTTGAGGGGTAGCCAGCCACGGTGAATTATGACTTGTCAAGATTTGAACGTAACATCTATGAAAATCGCTTGCGCTAGCTAACTTATGAAAATGAGAAAGAAAATGTTTAGTAGACACGGGCCTTTAATGAAAAACCCCGGTGTGCTACAGAAATGAAGTGCCTGATTATCTATACTTATGATTATGTTTTCGGCAACATGTCCACTGAGTACTTTTGTACTTAGCCCTGCATATGTTTTCTAAATGTGCAGGTTGAAGCGACGAAGCGGCGACGGTTGAGTTAGAGTTGAATAGAGTTAAGGAAGACTTTTGTATATAGTTCACAATTCCGCTGCTAGACTCTAAACTCTTTTGATGTTGTGTATTAATCACTGTAGTCTAAGTTCTGTAATATAACTTAGAAGCTTTTGATGTATCTTGCTCGAGTAATCTTTCGAGATTAACTCTTTCCTTTCGTCAATAAAGTCTTGTTCATAGAAGATAAGTTGTTATGTATGTATGTTTATTCTTTCATCCCCCTTCTTCCCCGCTTCTTTAATCCAACCCCAGTCACACCTCGGCTTCTGCCGTCCCTCGGGATTTGGGGCTGTGGCAGAGTGGTATCAGAGCCATCGTTTCTGCTCTGTGTACAAGTTTCTTTCAAGTAGTCAGATAGAGTATTCGTTCGTACTCTATACCCAAGTCTTCTTTCGAGTAAAAGTTAGGTCGTAATACTAAGATTAAGAGTGTAGACGACAACTCAACCTCCCGCTACGTCGACTCAACAAAAGAAAGAAAGAAAGAAAGGAAAGAGTTTCAAGAAATGTGATTCCTATAAGGAAAATTTTGAATAAGTATTAAAGTCGAGAATGAAATAAAAAGGTGCCAAGTAAAGAATTGTTTGAAAGTATAAGAGATATACTTGAGATATTTTGTGATTATGTGATAGTACGAGTACTATATTATGTGAAATTATTTGCGCAATAATTTCTTCTAATTTGAAAAGTTTGTTGGCACGAGAATCTAGACTGATTCTAGGGATTTTTTCCGGTTCGCTAAAAACATAGACTTTGAATCTAAGGTCTTTCCGATTCCTTGAGAACATAGATGCTTTAAGAAGTGTTGGATCCAAATGATTTTGAAAGGAGATCGTAAAACGGGAAGAACTTCTGTAGACGAATGTCACGTGCGTATAGTGACATGAACAAAGACTCGACAGAGTCGATTTTTGTTTTTATAATCAAGAGAGTCGATAAGAGTTTCCTTCGAGAAAATAAGATAAGTAATGATAAGGAAGGTAAATTCTGTACCAAGTAAACGAAAGAAACGATTAGACGTTTGAGAAGCATTGGCTTCGAAATAAGAAAGAAATGATCGGGTCAAGAAAGACAGAATAAAGTGGATCAAAGTAAATGAAAGAAACGAATGTTACTTCCGTAAAAGTAACATGAACGAAGTCATTTTCAGTTGGAGTTCGCCTCGCTCGAACTTCAAGAAGAGATCGGTTATAATTACCACGAATCAAGTACGAATTGTAGTTAATTTCCAACGATCGATCGATTCTAACGACGACTAGAACTTGGGTTCTAAAGTTATTTCTCCAGTAATTATTCCATTTCCTTTTCGGAATTCATTTCATAATTCATAATCGAACGAAGAACACGATAAGTATTAGATTCAAGTGTCGAGAGGGACAAAATCTTTTGTACATGAATGTTACTTTTGAATGAGTAACATGAACAAAGTAGACGTACTTTGTTTTAATAAGTGAGAATCGTTAAGAAATTTTCTCTAAAATAATGGAAGAAAGTAAGAAAGAATAAAGAAAGAAAGAAATGAGGAATAAAGAAAGAAAGTAATAGGAAATAAAGTAAGAATGCAAAAGAATTTTTAGATAAAGGATGGAAATAATATCTTGAAATTTTATTTCTATATATTTTTTAAGAGCAATTCTTTGTGAATTGTTAAATGTTTAAGATATGTTTGTCGGTTTAAGTGGAGACATTACAATTGAATAAGGAATATTCATTTTGTAATTGAAGTATTTACGTAAGATAAGTTATTTTCCAACCCGTTACTGATCCGTGTTTCATAAAAACCTTGTAGGATGGATACTAGATTCAACACGGCACAGGAAAGCCAATTCCCGCCATAGCGTACTTGGGCAGATCAGATATTAGATAAAGTAAGAACGATATGTGGTTATCGGTTAAGAGTTTTTCTTCAAGAAAGCTAAGAAGTTTAAGCTAGGATGATTAAGAAAGTTAAGATGGTTAAGGTAAACTAAGAAACGTTAAGAGTTTGTTTGCAATTTGAGAAATTGCTAGATGATTAAGGTAGGTTATTTCCGTTTTGATTGAACGGGACAGAGGTTCCATGTGATTGAGGGACTGTTATGTGGACTTGATAAACCCACATGATAAGAAACTCAGTAATATAGGTCTTCTGCCCCGTGAGCAAAACCTCTTTTAGTAGGATATATTGGGATCTTCTTGTTTAAAAGAGCGTTCCGTCGTAGAGCGGATTATACGCGAGTACCTTATTTACGTGAATGACCTAGATCATGACATAAGACAGTTTGTCAACAACTTCGCATCACACTAATACTCGGCCAAATATTCTGTTGATAACCGGAAAAATATGGAGGACCTTATCGGTCGACTGCCTGAGGAATGGCAAGGATGGGCGAACAACACCGCCTGGCACTATCTCACTTAAATGAGATACGCTGTACAGGTTTAGTTATTTTTCTTTTGCGTGGCATTGTTAAGTTGGAAAAGGGATTAGTGAGTAAATGAATGCTTAAAAAGCGAGTGCTAATGAGAAAATTTTTGTATCTTATAGTTCCAAAATGTCGCTGAGAGTTGTTAACAACCAAAAAGGACCTGATAGTCCTAGAGGATCTGATAGAAGTCAAGAACGACGTATAGGCAAAGAAAAGCAAAAACATCAAGTAACCCTTCTACTTTTCCCACCTCCACAACAACGTAACATTGAAGATTTATTCTTCAGAAGAAATCCACCAGTTTTCAATGGGTCTAGTAACCCAAGTGATGCTGAGCATTGGGGACGCTCTATAGAAAGAATTTTTAAGCTTCTTAGATTTAGTGATAAGGAGCTTCTAGCATGTGCTGCGTCTCAGCTAGCCGGACCAGCTAAATACTGGTGGAAGACTAGACAGAAAATTATGCCGATAGAGCAAGTGGCTCAAATCACTTGGAATGATTTTAAGGAGGCATATTATGATAAGTATGTATTCGATCAAGTGGAAACTGAAGAGGAAATAGCAAGAAAATTTCAAGGAGAACTTAAGTATAAACTGGGAATAGCATTGGCCAGACACGAAAGACTGAGCTATGCAGAACTACTAGGACGAGTCCTAGAAATAGAGGCAGCAGTGCCAGATAAAGGAAAGAGGGTAGTACCCATATCAGCACCAACCCAGACTTCAACCCAAAACCTTTCCAACAATAATATTAACTATAAGGGAAAAAGGAAATGGAAAGGAAGTAGTAGTGATTGTTACCAGCGCCACAACAATCAAGAGAAACAGAGTAGAAATCGACAGGGCTTTCAGTAGCCAAATAAAAATAACAACTATGGTAAGAAGAAGTGGCAAAGGAATAAACCACAAGGAAATAAACAATCAGGACAAAGGAAGGGAAATAATCTACAAGGACAGCTTCAAAGGCAGCAAAGGAACAGTAACCAAGGAGAAATCAATGTACCTACCTGTCTTAAGTGCAATAGGATGCACTTCGGTAATTGTCTAGCAAACGTTGATGGATGTCTTAGCCGTGGTCAGAAAGGACATGCGAGAAGAAATTACCCAGAATCGTGGCAAGCGGTAGAACAAGAACAGGATTTTCCTACTTGTTCTAATTGTAAGAAGAAGCATGACAGTGTTTGTCAAGCAGGCACGAGTAATTGTTTTAAATGTGGGCAGACGGGGCATATAAAGAGGAATTGCTCAATGCGGTTTCAAACGGTGGAACCAAACCAGTATGACCAGTCCCAACCATTAAACACAATCCCAGCCCAGTCACAGCAACAACTGACACAACAAAAACAGAATGCAAGAGCATACACAATTAGGCAGGAGAAGCGCAATAAGGGCAAAGGAAAGTTGGCAGGTATAGGACAAACTTCTTAATTACCATGTCATTCTTCTACCTCATACCAAAACCTTACAGTCGTTATTTCTAGTGTCTGTCGACACTATAAGAGTAGGACCAGAGTGCGCTAATCGTAAAATAAAAATGACCACGCCTTAGGAGGAATTATCATCACTCCCTTAGTTTTTCTCAAACATAGAATTTAACTTAGGGTCCTTTTAAGATCATAGCAAACAATCGAAAAGTAATATAATGTTCGGCATAGATATAATATTAGGAATAGACTAGTCGATTGAGAATTACGCTACGATTCTCTGCAACAAGAGAAAGATCTCTTTTCTACCCCCGGTTAGAGAACCAACAGGATTTCATGGGTTTTCAATGGGTAGGAGAGTACCGAAAGTATCCGCCCTACAAGTCAAGAAGTTGATAAAGAAGAAAGATAGCACAGCTCATCTTATGTACCTAGTTGGAGAACCAGGGGCCAAGAGGATCATTTAAGACATGAAAATTCTGAACGAATATAAGAACGTTTATCTAAACATACTATCTAGTTTACCACCAGATCGTCATGTAGATTTCACGATTGATTTGGAACTAGGATCGGCCCCCAAATCTACAGCCCCATATAGGATGGCACCGAAAGAGTTAGAAGAACTTAAAATCCAATTACAAGAGCTAATAGACCTTGGTTTTATCAGACCAAGCGTCTCACCTTTGGGAGCGCCAGTTTGTTTGTTAGAAAGAAGGATGGTTCTATGAGAATTTTCATAGGCTACCAGAAGTTAAAGAAGATAACCCTTAAGAATAAGTATCTTTTTATAAGGATAGAAGACCTCTTGATAAGCTTAAAAAGGAACAAGTATATTTCGAGGATAGACTTAAGGTCTAAACAATAATAGTTAAAGAATAAACCGGAGATATACCTAAAACCGCCTTCGGATCAGATATGGCCATTACGAATTCTTAGATATGCCATTTGGTTTGACTAACACTCCCGCAGTATTCATGGATCTCATGAATCGAAATTTTTTCCACCCATACTTAGACAAATTTGTCTTAGTATTTATCGACGACATTTTCATTTACTCCAAGAATGAGGAAGAACATAAGGAACACTTGAGAATAGTCTTAGAAACGCTTAGAGCTGAGAAGCTTTACGCCAAGTTTAGTAAGTGCGAGTTCTGGCTGAAGGAAGTAATGTTCCTTGGACACATCGTATCAGCAGAAGGCATTAAAGTGGATCCTGCCAAGGTCGAGGCAATGCGCGATTGGAAATCGCCGACAAGTCCGAACAAAATTAGGAGTTTATTAGGTTTAACCGGTTATTATAGAAGATTCATCGAAGGATTTTCAACGATTGCTAGGCCTATGACGCAGCTACTTCAAAAAGAAAATAAGTTTAAATGGACTGACAAGTGCGAGATAAGTTCGCAGACGCTCAAGGAAAGGATGACTATCGCACCAGATTTAGCCCTCCAGAAACAAATAAGGAATACGAAGCATTTACAGAAGCTTCAAAGATCGGATTAGAGTGCGTTAGGATGCAAGATGGAAAGGTGATAGCTTACGCTTCACGACAACTTCGACCTCATGAAGTTGAATACCCAACCCACGACTTAGAACTAGCAGCCGTTATGCATGCATTAAAAGATTTGGAGACACCATCTCTATGGTGTTAGGGTTGAGATTTTTACGGACCATAAGAGTTTGAAGTACTTTTTCGAGCAAAAGAAATTGAACATAAGACAAAGACGATGGCTCGAATTAGTCAAGGATTATGATTATAGTATCAATTACCATCTAGGAAAAAGCTAAGTGTAGTAGCAGGCATGCTGAGTCGAAAGACCCAACTAAGTTTAAATGTTTCTTCATCAAGGAAGAAACACTTATATGAGAATTCGAGATGAAGAATAGAGAGGTGCTCAATACAACTGAAGCGATAACAAGCCAAATAATAGTAATCGTAGCTACACCAGACTTACGAAAAGATTACAAGTGCCTAAGGAAAGGACGAGTCGATCAAGAAGCTTCGACTAAGGATAAGAATGGATAAACCAGACGGTTATTCCGAAGCAATGGATAATATGATAGAAATTAAAGAATGGACTTAGCATTCCCGATGACAACAAATTTAAGACTTAAGAAAGGATTTCTAGTAGAATTGTTTGAAACGAGACGTTGCCTCGTTTGTAGAAAGATGTTTAACTTATTAGCAAGTGAAAGCTTTACACTGACAACCATACGGGTTGTGATAACCGTTAAATATTTCTATGAAGAAATAGGAGAATATTTTTTTTAACGTTAATAAAATTGTTATAACGATAGTTATTAAGCTTCGATAAGTATTGTGCCTTACAAGGCCTGGTAGAAAAAGAAGTTTCAGATAACTGTCTTATTGTCATAAGGTAAGTGAAAGAAAGAACGTAGGATCAGCTACGGTCAGTGAAATGATCGAGATCATTCGATAGATTCGTGTCAGAATGAAAAGAGTTTAAGGAAGGCGAGTCTTACGTATATGCAACCTTCAGAGCAAAAGTTCGAAAAAGGAGATAAGGTTTCTTAAGATATCTCCATTAGAGAGAATCGTTAGATTCATGTCAAGCATCAGCTTAGACAAAAGATTTAGATGATTAGTGAATATCTTGAAAGGATAGTTTCCAATATGGATAGTTTCGACTTTGTTGCCAAGTTTATGGAATGTTTAATATATGTGCATCTCATTTTGAGAAAATGTGTGTGTTCGATTCTGCACACGTGGTTTTGTCAGCAAGACGCCGATCTTGAAACTGACTTAAGTTATGAAGAAAGACCGCAATTGATTTTGAATCGAAAAGCGTGAAAGTTAAGAACCAAGTCGATGCGGTTAGTAAAAGTGTTATAAGATTATCACGGGCAAGAAGAAGTCACATGAGAACTCGAAGAAGAGTTGAGGGAGGAGTACCCCGAACAGTTTAAGAAGATAAGCAAATTTCAGGACGAAATTTTTCGTAAGGGGAGTAGGATGTAATACCCCAGACTTTTTCTACAGTCTTTAGAAATGAAAGTTAATAATAATTATGGCTTTGCACGCCTAAGATCATGAAATTTAATTCTAAGATTTACGGTGAAATCCGTTTCCGAAAATAATTTCCAGAAATCAGACGAACGACTACTGTATTAGGGTTTTTCGCGTCCGTTAAGTTTTTCGCCCGGAAACTCGGAATCAAATTCCGTCAGAATTTACATTCACTTTTTCTTTGAGACGAGTTCACCGGAGAAAGTTATTTTTTATGATTTTCCGGACGAATTTTGGACTGTGATGTCCCGACTTTTTCTCGGATTTTTGAAAACGAATTAGTTTTTCCGAGTACGTAAATTATTTCCAATCTAACGGACGAATTAGATTTCGTCAATTCCGTAACTATCTAGAAAAGTATTTCTCGACTTTTAAAACGACGTTTAAGAGCCGGAAACGAGTTATTTCGTTAATTTTTCCCTCGCCAAACATGTCCCTAATGAGTCATTTCACTTTGTGGGATATTTCCATTTGCTTTATGACTCACCAAAGTGAGTCATCACCTTCCTTATGTCTCCCTATTACCGCCACCCCATCTCCCATTCCCTCTCTCATTTTTCTCTTCATCATCCTCCATAGAAGCTCAATCTCAAGCTTTCTCCAAGAGCAATACTCTTCCGTCTACCGATCAAATCCACATCCGAGTTCATATTACTAAAGGTAAGAGCTTCGTCTCTAGTATGAACCGAATAAATCTCTTTTCCCCCAGCTTTTATTTTTTCAAAAATTAGGGGAATGGAATAGCATGTTGTTCTTTGATCGATACATGTTCTAGGATGTTTAGAATCGAGTTCTACGGATCAAATCATGAAGAAAAATCAAGAACCCTAACCTCTATTTATTACCGAAAATTTTCAGATTTTGGGGCTTTGATTCGTGCTCGATTTCTTTGTCGATTGAATGTTAGATTAGTGTTCCGTATGATGTTAATTGATCGTATGAATTGTTTTAGATTTTTCTAAAAATTAAAATCCAAAACCTAAGAGACGAAGAAGGCTCGATTTAGGATAGTAAATGTGTTGATATGCTCGATTGTTTAATGGAAATGAGATATACAATGCATGAGGATGAATATATATTAAATTGAGATTTTTCTAAATATAAAACGAGAAATGTAAGAGACGAAGATGTGTTGATAAGTCGAGGCTTGATAATGTTTTGATAATATGATTTGCATGTTAGTAATGCTCGTTAGATGATAATCGTTGTCGTAAAATTTGAATGAAAATGGAGAATGTAAAATTTTACGTAAGAGACGAACGGCGGTCGATAAGTCGAGAATAGATGATGATATGAGGATGTGAATTACGTATTTATGATTCTTGATAGATGATGAATAAGTTTGTAAATTTTGAACGAATTCTAAAGATGTTAGATTTTTCGTAAGAGACGATCAATTGATGATAAGTGATGATAGAAAAGTCGATTAATGATTCTATTTGGATATTGATGATTATTAATGATTAAGGAACGAGTTTGTAGTTGACGACATTTTTGTCCGAGTTATGAAATGATGAGTTGTAGTTATAAACGAGAAGTAGAGACGAGAAGTTGAACTTGATTTGGTATAGTAATTGCGTAGTTAATGAGACCACGTTTTACAAAGTCGTGTTTATAAACGAGAAATGAAAAGGGGTCTATCACGTGTAATGATACGAGTACACTGTTTTGAGTCAGTAAATTCGTGAGATTTAAGTTCGATAACATAGAACGAACCTAGAAAAACGTGCGTCGATTTTATCGAGCATTAGGGTTCACTCGGCAGTTCTTGCGACCTTCCACGGAAACTGCGATATCCCCTAGCTCGTTAATCGGAATTGAGATCCGCGAATTGGAGAGTAAACTAGACACCCGTACCTTTCTTTTGGTATAAGATTGGACCCCTGTTTCGCAATCCCCTATTCTGGACAGACTTACTGACCTCGTGCAGTGTATGTTCAAAATGTAGTTTCTTAAGTTGAATTCTTCTCAACTTGAACTCTTTCGACCTTTTTAGTCGTTTCAAGTTATCGACTACCTTCTTCCTACCGACCTAAAGTGTTGAGTACAGAACCAAGTGAGCGTCAAACGGGATGTGTTCGTGTCTCGTTTCTTTTTAACTAAAAGAGTTTAGTTAGCGTGCAAATGCCTAAAACGTCTAAAGAACAAAAACTTAATCTGATTTTTCGTATTCGTTTATCGTTTGCGACCGAGCTTTAATGTATGATTTTCACGATGAAGGAGAAAGTCGACACCAAGGATACGACGGAAGATCAGAAGACGGAAACACGTGTCTTTGTTCTGTAATCTATAAGGTGGGCTTTCTTATATACAAATAAAACGAGCAATGCTCGAAAACCTTTTCTTTATCGCTTTGATATCCGTGTTTTCAAAGTGATGATTATGGCATGAACTGTTTTGTATTTTATGTGAGTTCTCTTGTACCTTATGAGTTAATTAAAAGGGGTTAACTAACGATCGGCTTTGAGTTAGTCAAAAGGGGCTTTCCAAAGTTAGTGCACTTGTAGCCTGTGGTGTATGTGGCATCCTGTTGAGGGGTAGCCAGCCACGGTGAATTATGACTGGTCAAGATTTGAACGTAACATCTATGAAAATCACTTCCGCAAGCTAACTTATGAAAATGAGAAAGAAAATGTTTAGTAGACATGGGCCTTTAATGAAAAACCCTGGTGTGCTACAGAAATGAAATGCATTATTATCTATACTTATGATTATGTTTTCGGCAACGTGCCCACTGAGTACTTTTGTACTTTGCCCTGCATATGTTTTCTAAATGTGTAGGTTGAAGCGACGAAGCGGCGACGATTGAGTTAGAGTTGAATAGAGTTAAGGAAGACTTTTGTATATAGTTCACAATTTCGCTGCTAGACTTTAAACTCTTTTGATGTTGTGTATTAATCACTGTAGTCTAAGTTCTGTAATATAACTTAGAAGCTTTTGATGTATCTTGCTAGAGTAATCTTTCGAGATTAACTCTTTCCTTTCGTCAATAAAGTCTTCTTCATAGAAGATAAGTTGTTATGTATGTATGTTTATTCTTTCATTCCCCTTCTTCCCTGCTTCTTTAATCCAACCCCAGTCGCACCCCGGCTTCTGCCGTCCCTTGGGATTTGGGGCTGTGACACTTAGCTCTTTTAAAATCTTTAACTTCTCGGTTAAACCGGAATATTCATTTAATACTTTTCTTCTAATCGCGCTTAGAAGAAACTTTTCATAAGATTAAGCCCACTCTCGGGTCATCATATATATATATATACATGTCAAAAAGAATATTAGTTTTGCCTCCAACGAGGACTTATACAGAAAGGTTAGACTATGACTAGTCTAAACTAGGCTAACTGCCTATCTATATACCGGGTGCACTAACAAGTTGCATCTCCGTATCTACTGGAAGTACTAGAACGGAAACGATCCCAAAAACTTCGTATCCGTTTAGAGTACTATAAAAGGATGGTTACTGATCCGACTATTTACAAGACAAAAAGAACTTCTACTGCTACTACGCGTCTAAGATGCCCTGCTCAACAAGCTGTTGTCGAGTCACTACTGCCCTCTACGGCCTGCAACTCCTCGGGGTCCTTCTCAGGGTCCTCCTCGGGGTCCTCCTCAGGGTCGTCCTCCATCGGATCCTCCTCCGAATCCTCCTCCAGATCCTCCTCCTCAGAATCTGAACCAAAGACGAGCTGAAGTGCCTCGTCAACCCTCAAGGTAGTGCCGTCCAAAAGTGTAAGTGGTGGTGGCGAAGGCACGTCTGAAACTGTCCTCTTCGAGTCTGAAACTAAATAGTCTGAACTGGATACCACTGCACGCTTCTTCAAGGAAAGAAGGTGCTTAAGAAGTGAACTGGATGGGTACACCTCTGCAGAACGGGCTCTAGACGGCCCCGCCTCAAACTGTCCCCGGACTCTTGTCCAATCAGCACAGATCTCCTCAAGTGGTGTGAGAGGAGATGGTAACTCAAGCATCGCAGCAAGCTCTGCGTCTCTCTCTAGGTACTCGTCTCCTAGAACTAATCCCTCAACAGGTGAAAGCACTGGCGGCAGCTCCAACAGTGCGGCAAACTCTGGGTCTAGGGCTAACGGCTCAGGCTCAAACTCGGCCTCAACCTCAGTCGGAACGTGAAGGTAGGGAAGGTGCTCCTCAACCGGCATAGGCCACATGACTCCACTGTGAAAGAACTGTCTGTGTATGGCTAAGGCAAAACCAGCAAAGTCGCCGATCGGCTCAGGGTCGTCACCGATCACTGCAATGTGGTATCAGGCTATGGCATGTGCCCAACCATACCACTCGTCAGGTAGCCGTACGATCAAATCAGCTATCGCCTGGCGCTCAGTAACAAAGTGACAAGCTGCGTAGAAGTGTGCAGCGAAGTCACTAACCAATCAATATCATGATTCGGATCCACCTCATAGTCATGGTACTCGTCTAAAATCTCATCAACTACTGTATGCTGTCTCAAAGGTCGACTCTTCCGAGCCGTAACACGTGTAGCAGGCATCCTACAAAGTTTTAAGAGAACACGGATCTGTAACTGGTAGGGTAATTAACATATCTTAAAGAATCTTAAATCACAATTAGAATATTCCATTATTCTAATTGCAACACTTAACCACTTAATCACAGCTTATCTTAATCATCTAGCAATTTCAAGAAATTGCACTCAAACAATACATATATATATATATATATTCACGATTTTATTTTCATCCTTTTGCTTATTATTCTTTTACTTTCTCACTTTATTTCTTTCTCGAAGAAAATTTCTTGACGATTTCTTTTCATTCTTTTAACTTATTAACTTATTTATTCTTCTTCTTCTTGTTATTCTTTATTTTATTTCCTTAAAAGGAAATTCTTACGGCTTTCGTTTTCAAAAACTAGTCGACTCCAACGAGTCTATTGTTCATGTCACTTTACGCAGGTGACGTTCGTTTATTCTCTTTGATTCCCTTTATTCTGCCCTTTTCGATCCGATCATTTCTTGGAAATTTTGGGACCAACGCTTCTTAGAACGTCTATATTCTCAAAGAATCGGGAAGGCTTTAAAATTCGTCTAAATTCTCATGCCAATAAAACATTTCAAACAAGAAAATTATAACTCACATAATTTCACATACTTTCACATAGCATAACATTCATGCTTTCACATAGTTCACGTAATATAACAAAGTATAACTCTTATACTTTAATTAAATCATACTTGGCATACTTAATCACATCACACTTTCATACTTTATTCAAAAATTTCTTCTTAAAAGAAATCATACTTCTGAAATTCTTTCCTTACTCTTCTTCTTTGATTGAGTCGACGTAGCGGGAGGTTGAGTTGTCGTCTACACTCTTAAACTTAGTATTTCGACTTAACTTTACTTGAAAGAAGACTCGGGTATAGAGTATATACAAATACTCTATCTTACTACTTGAAAGAAATTCGTATGCAGAGTAGAAACCTGGTTATGATACCACTCTGTCACAGCCGCAAATCCCGAGGGACGGCAAAGCCGGGGTGCGACTAGGGATTGGATTAAAGAAGCGGGGAAGAAAGGGGATGAATAAGAATAAAAGAATGAACAGACATTAATAACAGAGTAATCTACTATGAACAGGACTTCGTTATATAATAAAGGAGTCGACCTCGAAGGATCACTTGACAAGGATGTTCTTGGAAGAAACTAAGTTAAAGTATGAACTTAGACTCAAAAGAATATATACATTAACACAAAAAGAGTTTGGAGTTTGGCAGCGGAAAAACGTAGAAACTTAGACTCTGATCTTCTTTCCTAAAACCATTCTACTCAACATCAACCACCGCCGCTCCCGTCGATCAACCTGCATATTTTATAAAACATATGCAGGGCTAAGTACAAAAGCTGTCACAGCCCCAAATCCCGAGGGACGGCAGAAGCCGGGGTGCAACTGGGATTGGATTAAAGAAGCGGGGAAGAAAGGGACTGACTGAAATAAACATACATAAAGGACTACATAATTTCTATGAACAAGACTTTATAACAAAAGAATGAGTTGATCTCGAAGGATCACTCGAACAAGATGCACAGAAACATCTAAATTATAAGTTACAGAACTTATACTACAGTGGTTTATTTACATAACATCAAAAGAGTTTAGAGTGTCTAGAGTTTGGCAGCGGAAAAGTGAGACTAAGTACATAAGTCTTCCTATTCTTCAACTCAACTCAATCCTAACTCAACCGTCCATCGCTTCCGTCGCCTCAACCTGCACATTTAGAAATATATGCAGGGCTAAGTACGAAAGTACTTAGTGGGCACATTGCCGAAAACATAATCATAAGTATAGTTAAATCAGGCATTTAGTCCCTGTAGCACATCGGGGTTTTGTTTGAAAAAGAACCCGTGTCTACTAAACATTTTATTATTTTCACAATGTAGCTTGGCCAAGCATTTTCTGACAGATGTTACGTTCAAATCTTGTCCAATTCTCATTCACCGTGGCTGGTTACCCCTCAACAGGATACCACATAAACCACAGGCTACAAAGTGCACATACTTTGGAAAGCTTGTAGCTAACTCAAAGCCGATCGAAAGTTAACTAGTCAGCTAACTAATAAATCTGGAAAGCTAGTCAGCCAACTCAGAAGGAACAAGAGAACTCACATAAAACACAAAACAGTTTATGCCTGATAATCACGTTTGATAAAACACAGTTATCAATGCTATAAATGTCACTTTCGATGTGTGGAAAAACCCATATTTTGTTTGTTATAAGTAGGAAAGCCCACCTTATACGTTACAGAACTACTAAACGAATTTCCATCGTTTGATCCTTCGCCTTATCCCGACTGTCGACTTCCTCCTTCATCGTAAATAATCATAACTTCGATAAGTCATCGAGTCGATAAAAGAAAACGGAATTCGAAATCAAAATCAAATTAGAATCCTTACTCGACTTCTCGATTATTAATTACGTCCACTTGTTCGTCTCTTACAAGATTTCAAAAGTTATCGGAATTCGTTCAAATTCTACGTCATCAATCATCATCTAACGAGATTCATTATTATATACATCATCACCTCATAATCATTACTTAAACTCAACTTAAATCCAATTCTTTGTCTCTTACAATTTCATTAATATTTTTAGAAAATTCTCATTAAATTCATAACATTATCTATCATTACCTAGAACCTTAATCTATCATCATTTCATCAATAAAAACAAGCTACATGAAAACCTCCATTTTCCACATAAAATCGGTAAAGACATAATATTTAAAGGGGTGATTTTCTTCATCAAATAACTCCATTAATCCATTTATCCAACTACTATATCATCAATCAATCAATTACAAGCCTTATTACACCATTAAATTGAAAACCCCCAACTCAAACCCTAGCTAAAATTCGGTCATCATCAAAATACATAGGGGTTTTGATTTCTATTTGTTTTAATCATCAATTGAACATCTCCTAAACATAGTTATCCAACTAATTGAAGAATCCAATCATCCTACTACAAACCCCTAATTTTCAGTATTAAGAGATTAGGGTTCTTGGATTTTCTTTCAATTTTAACCATAGATCCATATCTAATACACCTAATTACACTAATTAAAGATCAAAACATCTAATCTCCATCATCCATAAAAATCGATCCAACTTGAAAATTAAAAGAAAAGGAATCCATTTCGATAGAAATGTAGAGGAGGAGATTACCTTGACAATTAATAAAAGAACTTGTGGAATTTCTTGTCAAGAACTTGGAGTTTCTTCAATGGTGAGATGAAGAAAATGGAAGAGAGGTGTGTGTGTGGTAGATGGCGGCAATGGAGGAGATTGGGAGGAAGAAGATGACTAACAAGATGAAATTAATATCTTTTACTCACTTAGGTGTAAAGTAGAGAAGAAATTAGAACATTAGGTGTAAAGTATAAAGTAGAAAAATGAAAAATATCCTAAGGTAGAGAGAGTAGCAATGTCGGTCAAGAGGGGGAGGAAAAGAGAAAAATACGCGTTTTTCCGGCGCGATACGACGTTGTGGAAATCGAAAGACGAAAAACGTAGCTCGGCACAAAATCGTCAAATTCCGATTTGACCAAAAATTTTAACGTATTTAACTTATTCGGAAAGTAATATTTAAAAACTTAATTCCGACAAAAACTCGGGACGTCACAGTCCGAGTTTCATCCGGAAAATCATAAAAACGAACTTTCTCGGGTGAGTTCGTATCGCGATTTCGTGAATGTAAAAATCAGACGGTTTTCCGTTCTGAGTTCCAGAACTAAAAAGTTTTCATATGCGATAACCCTAAATACATTAGTCATCTAACTGACTTCCGTAATTTATTTTCGAAAACGAATTTCACCGTTGGTTTTAGAATTCAGAATCGTAAACTTAGGCGTGCAAACCCGTTTTTATTAATAACTTTAAATTTTTAAGACTGTACGGAAATTCTGGGGTATTAGAAAAGCACTTCCTCCTTTTATCGTAAATAAACAAACTTAAGCAACTTGAACGTAACGATAAAAGAAACATGAAATCGAAATTGGTTTTAGTCTTTTTAGGCATTTGCACTTTACTACTTTCTTTTGATTAACTACTAAACGAGACTCGATCAATTCTCGTCTACAAACTGACTCGGCTCATTACTCGACACTTAGGTCAGTAGATAATGGATGTCGATAACTTATAACGACTTAAAAGTTTACAAGGAACGAAGTTGAAAATGATTCAACTTAAGAAATTAAGTTTTGGAAACTTTCTGCACAATACAGAGGATCTGGAGTTCGCACAGAACAGAGAACTTAAAACAGGGGATGTAATTTATACTAAAACAAAGCCATGGGTATCTAGTTTACTCTCCAATTTACGGATCTCGAATTCGTTAAGCGAGCTAAAAGTCATGACAGTTTCCGTGAAACGTCGCAAAACAGTCGCGCGAAGTCCTAATGCTCGACAAAACTCGACGCACGATTCCCTAGGTTCGATTAATGCTATTCCACTTTCATTTTCACGAAATTTCCACCTCAATACAGTCAACATGAAATATCCCTTAATCGGGTTCACATCTCGTATCTCGGATGGAAAAGTCGTTAACTACAAAATCGTTCGTCAATCAATAACAATCATTATTATCAAAAAGGTTTGCCTTATTCGACTTTTCTATCGGCTTTTAATCTCGATTCTCCGGGTCTAGAACGACGTTTAAAAAGTCCAGAAAAACTTTCTTAGGTGGTTACGTATTCGATGAAATCTAATTCGTCCGTTAGATTAGAAATAAATCACATACTTGGAAAACCTAATTTGTTTTTCAAAATCCGAGAAAAAGTCGGGATTAGACAGTCTAAAATTCGCCTGGAAAAATCATAAAAACTGACTTTCTCCGGTGAACTCGTATCAAAGAAAAAGTGAATGTAAAGTTCGACGGTTTTTCAATCTGAGTTTTCGGACGAAAAATCTATCGGACGCGAAAACCCTAATATAGTAGTCGTTAGACCGACTTCTGGAATTTATTTTCTGAAACAGATTTCACCGTTAGTCTTAGAATCGAAAATCCTTAACTTAGGCGTGCAAAGCCTTAATTATTAATTAACTTTTTATTTTAATGACGGAATAAACATCCGGCGTATTACATAATAGATTTGAATTTTTTTTTTACTAAAATCTTGTGTTCCACATCGATTTTTCAATAAGACTTCAGCTATTAAAAAGTCTAAAAATACCTAGAAACAATATGTATTTTCTTATCTTCTGCTCCACCAATTTTATTTGGTCAATTTATTAGTTCGCCGAATAAATAACTATTTTTTGTAGGGAACCAATTTATTAGTTGGCCGAATAAATGGTTCCAAAATAATATGGCTAATTTATTGCTTGACCGAATTAAAATTTGAAATAGTCTAATAATTTTTTATTTAAATTGATAATTAATTTTTAATTTGACAATTAATTAGGTAGACGGACCAATTATCAACTGATGGGTACCTCAACTCAGAAACCCACGTGCCACGTCTTCATTCTTTATATTTTTTTATTTCATTTTTTTTTTGTTTTTTTTTATTTTTCATGTATTTTCTAAAATTTAGAATTGTCATCCATGAATTAATTTTTACGTTATTTGTAGTTGGATTTCCAACTTTGCATAATTTATAATCATAATTAGCAAATATTACTATGCACTTAAGGACGAGAACGAATAATACAATCAATTTTTTTAATATTAAGTTTTGGGTCTATATGAATTATAAATGAGTTTTATAAATAACGCTCTTATTAATCAAAATAGTTGTCAACGGGCTGATTGCAATCCGGAATCGTGGCGGTAGACGAGCTAATTCCCAGCCGACGGGTGCCTCAACTTGAATTTTTTTTTCATTTTTATTCATTTTTCTTCATGTATTTTCTAAGATCTAGAATCATCGTCCGTAAATTAGTTTTTACGTTATTTGTAGTTGGGTTTACAACTTATTTGATGGTCCCGGTAACGAGTAACTGGTGTATGGGGAGAGGAATATACCAGTTGCGATTTTCGCTTTCAAAATCTTTTCACTAAGTTAACTGCTTAGGTCAGTTCGCTCAACAACTGAGAAAGCCAGTTGGAGCTGATCACACCGTCAGGTACGCAGCTGACTTTGTTGGCTGAAGGTCAGCTGTGTAATCTAACTGAGGTTTCACGGAGTTAAGCTATGTGGAAGTTGGTGGAAATTAAAGCTTGTGACTTAAACTGAATCCTTTATGAAAACGGGGAAGGTCAAGTTCCCAAAAACTTAGTGCAGTTTGTAAATGTGCAGTTTGTATGCAAAGTCAGTTGGTTAGGTAACTGAAAAGTAAATACTAAATGTAAATACAGAAATGTAAATGACACAGTATTTTACGTGGTTCAACGACTAACCTCTTACATCAACGACTTCCTTTTCGGGGAAATAATCCACTAAATAAGCTTACGCGTGCTTATCAAACATTCAACTTGGTTTGCGGGTACCAAGCAACCTAACTAGTTTGATTATGGGTTCGAACGAAACCTCACAATACATTTGCGGGCAAGTGTACATCATGGTCTTAGATTGCGGGTTCTAAGGGACCTAGTCATTAATTGCAGATTTTAAGGGACCTAGTCTTAGATTGAGGGTTCTAAGGGACCTAGTGTCTTTGATTGCGGGTTCAAAGACAGATCTGAGGTTTGGGGTTTGGGTTTTTCCGACTATGTAGCCTTCCACACTGAGAGAAGTGAAGGCTTCTTCCTAAGGTTTAGAGCCTCAATCTTTTGGGAGAGAGTCTGCTCAGAAATAAATAAATAAGAATCTAGATTCTAGACTTGATCAAAGAAAGGGTTTTTTGGGAGGTTAGATAAAAGAACAGTAGGAGGTGTGGACACTCTACTTCTACTTGTTCTTCGACTTGGTTGTTTTTGCTGGAGAGAGTGGTGGTCTGCTGCTTTGCTTGACTTTACTTCTTGCACTCTTTTCTCTCTGTCTCTCTCTCTCTCTCTCTCTCTCTCTCTCTCTCTTTTCGATTATGGAGACCTCTATTCATAGAGGGAGTTCTAATTAGCCGTTGGAAAGAGCCGTTAGATCTCTGCCAAAAGCATGGCACTCCACCTGCTTCAGTGTAAACTTTCCTAAACTGGCAACTGCGACCTACGCTTTTTGCGCGTCTCTGTTGTCGGGCCATTTATAGTAAGTTCTCAGCTGACTTGTGTTTCCAAGTAGATTTGAATTTGGACTTCAACTCTTCTGCCTTCAACGTCTTTAAAGTTTTTCTCTTCTCAGCTTTGTGACTTCTGACTTCGACACAACTTCTCTTCATGCTTAAGCTGTATGGTTTAGTTGAGGAGTCAACTGAGTCATGGTCGAACTAAGTTCCTCACGAACTGCCTTCTTTAGTCTGGTTGTCTTTTTCTGCTTGAATCATGTAAAGATAAAAATCCCTACGTTCAAATAGTGAGTTCTGGCTAAGTTCATACTGATGGCTTTCATCTGTTCAATTGGGGTCAGTTGGGTTTTGGGATAAATCAAAACCTTTACTAATTTTTCCAACAATTTCTCCCATTTTGATGATGCGCAAACTCTAAACTGACACCACTTAACTTTCCAAACTGATACCATACAGCTGATATCACAAAGATGTCACAGCCCAAATTCAAGTGTGTAAGAACGACTAGAATCCATTGCACAGTGAAGGTGAAACCATGAAACAGTACTCAACTCAACAAGGGATCATGCTCGGGAATAAGGGAATATAGATTAAGGGTGATAACAAATAACAACATGCTTTCAATTCTTAAATCAAATAAACGAGCAATGATGAATAAGCGGGCAGTAGTTTCGAGCACAAGGCTCATTGTATCGATACCAATATTAGAGTTAAAGTTTAAAAATAGATAAAAATTGTTGTTTATGCAGCGGAATTCTCAAACTCAAGTCCCAACAACTACATGTATGAAGACATGCAATTGCAAGCTTAAACCAAAATGACTCGACTTATTGTAACACACTACCGAGCAAGTCCACGCCATCCTCATCTAAGCTAACCTGCACGTTTAGAAAATACATGTAGGGTTGAGTACTTCGTGCTCAGTGAACACATGCCAAAATAATTTAAAACTTGCTCATTAGAGCTATATAATTGAACTTGCCTTGCCACTGCATTACAGGTGTTAGTATAGTTAAAACATTTTACTTGTTGATGCAAAAACATTTTCTTTTCTTGAAATGACTGCACAGTCAACATGTATAATAAAGAAGGAGGAGGTATGAATCAATCTACCACATTAACTCTGTGTCGAGAAGTAGGCCTCCTTCTTAAACACTGTGACTGGCCTAACCGAAGCAAGGCTCACAGTCAACTCACATAATTCAAATAACAACACATGTGTTCGTGTCTCACACAGGATAATAACTCAAGTAGATGATCAAACATACCATAACTTAGATAAAACGGCAAGTCAATTAATTTAAAAACTCACATAATAATATTCATTAAATAATAACATCCAATAGTTCTCGGTTTCTAAAGCCCACCTGACTGTTTAGGGTTAGTCGATTAGCTACCGTCTTCTTCTGCTTCTACTTCTCGATCTCTCTCGTTCCTTCAAGAATAACATCTTATAAGGAAGAGACTACTTACTCGAAAAACTAACGAGTTCTAACGCTCGGCTGAAGGAATTCTACTTGACTAGTGTTTCTTAACTTATCTCGGCTCGACAAACTCGATCTTTTTCGGTTTCTCGACTCTACCCAAGTACTAAACCAAACGACTTTCAGACTCGGGCACCTAACTCGATAACATCAAACAAATTAAACTTAAACAATTCACAAAAATCGAGAATTCACTATTCACGACATAAACTTCGTATTTCTCGATTTCTCGAGTCAAATGAACTCAGAAAATTACGAAATTAATTCTCGACTGCTTAAATCACAAATCATTCACATTCAGACTTTCACATCGAGAATTAGACATTCACAGATAGGTAAACGACTGACTTCAATAAATAGACGGAAAAAGAAAAATTTTCCAAATATCTCAGAATATTCTAGAAAATCAAATAAATTTACATAAGCACTCATATCAACTCAGAATTTCATTTAAGTCTCCTACAGTCTTATACTGACTCATTACTGCTCAACTATTAAACATGAAAAAATAAAATTCTTCGGGTTTTAACGAAGACAGTTTCGTTATTATTAAAATAAATCAAAGAGTTGGTTTATGAAATCAAATTCAAAACCCGAAATCCTAGGCAAATTTTCTCGGATCAAAGTCTACGTCACTTTTTCTCATAAAACGTGCACATGCTCGGAAAATTATCAAACTTGACAATTTGACTCAAAATAATTCTAATTGACTAATTACTCGATCAATTTCACTTGATCTTGCTTTGAACTTACAAAATGCTCGATTTTCATTCTTAACTTAGTTTCTTTATAACTTTTGCATATAAATTCCAATTCAAGAATTTCAAGGAAGCTAACTTAGTTATTTTTACTCCAATTTCATCATCTAATCATCAAATTCATCATACCATATCAAAAACTTAACATTTCATACTTTATTTATTCATAAAGATCGGCTTTTTCATATCTAGGGTTATACATGCTCGATTTTTGAAATTCAAAGCTCTAACATGCTTAAAATAAATTGAATTTCATGAGTGAAATATTAATTCACGCAAACAAGTTCAAGATAAAAAATTTCGAATCCAAAATCTTATAAGGTTCGAAATTTTTTGGAATTTAGTGCAAAACTTTTCCGAATTCAAAAATTCAAGATTCTATCATACTTATAAAAATTCCAATAGATCAATTTCTCAATCAATTTACTCAAACGAGCTCGATTACTAAAAATCTTCTTTTTAAAGCTCATATTCTTTGAAAACTTTGGGGGGTTTCTTTATAGAATTCCGATTTCAACGATTTCAAGTTCTATAATGCAACAAATAAATCTAATTTCACTAATCTATCATCAATTTCATACTTAGAACACATGATCATCAAAAATCACAAGTTATAAGGCTACTATGGTTCGAATTTTTCAAGCTTTCAAGCAAATGAGTTCCTTTCTTCGGTTCTTCTCATACTTAAGCTCAATTTATACTCGATTTCACTCATCACTCATCTAACAAACAATCAAGACTGCACAACATCAAAAATCATCTAATTCCTTAGGCATATTTTTCGAAATTTTTGAAATAAAAAGCAATAAAAATCATGCTCATTATATTATCACTTATTCATGCATATATCATCATATAACTCTCAATTCTAACAAGACTTCATCAAAATCATCACAAAATCATCAACTTCTTCTAAGCATAAGTCTAAATTTTTTCAAGAAAATTGACAAACAATTCATGCTCTTCATTTCAATCAATTTAGCATGCATTTCAATACTCAAATTCATCACTAACATCATCAATTCATCTTCAAGAACAACACAACAAAAATCCCTCATTTCAGCCTTAAAAGCTTTGAAAATTTCATGCATAAATAGGGTGGAAATTTCTCTTCATTCAATTGATCACATCAACACTCTTAGATTAATTTATAGGGCTCAATTTTACTATCAATTTCATGCTAAGATAATCAACATGAATACCCCTAAAATTAGCTATCATTTTCGGCACTCTCTACAACTTGATGATCAAGGAGTTTTCTTTTTCTTTTTCATGCATGAAACCATGCAAGGATCGATTTCTAGACTCTAAAATTAGCTAGGTTTGAACCATCCCTCTTAGGCATGAAGATGCCGAAAATGAAAAGGAGAAGAAGAAGGGCAATCCTAGTCTAGCAATGATCATCAAGAGTAGAGGATCAAGAATACCTCGTCGGATTAATAGATGGATGATCGGTGGCTATTTTCCTCGCAACTCTAGACCTTCATCTTCAAGAAACAATGGAGGTTTCTCTTGTGTGTATGTGTGTGTGTTTGTTGCTGAGAAAGAGAAGGGAAAGAGAGAGTGTGAGGTCGGCGAAGGGGAGGGAGAGAGATAAGAGAGAGAGACGCGTGAGAGAGAGTGAGAAGAAATAAGAGTAGGGAATAAATGAAATAGAATTTAGGTTGCACCCGTTAGTAAAAAACGCGATATAAAAATCGCCGGAAGAAAAAGTTTTCTGGTGCAAAACAACCCTACTTTTTCATTAAACTCTCAACCGACTCTTTCTCAATGTCGAAAAGCTCTCTACTTTGTCTCAATCTCACCAAATAAATCAAGGAATCCAAAAATCCAGTTTTCAAACAAAAATTTCAAGCAACGAACAAAATCTCGGAAATCATTATTCATATTAGGGTTCTTGAAATATTAACTCAAATGTTACTTAGACAATCTCAGACGACTCTCAAATATATCTCAAAGCTTCTAAAAGAATTTTTATACTCGAAAGACACTAATTAGATTAAATTCGATGAATAGTGAAAACTAAGGAAAAGTTATTATTCATCAGAAAATGAAACTTCTCAGAATTCTTCGAAATTCAAACTCAGACTCAAACTCATATAATCACGCTCAATCAATTCATCACACATTCGATTCGGACAACTAAAACTAGAAAAAAACAACATAAAGGCACTTGAGGGCATTTTAGTAATTTTACGAGAAAAATTATTTTCTCGGAAATTTTTATCACACACAAGCACATTATCAAGCCATATAAACTCAATCAAGACGAACTTAAAGACTTATAAAAGATTGGGGTATTACATCCTCACGCGCTTAAAAGAAATTTCATCCCAAAATTTGCTAACCTTGAGAAAAGAGCTCGGGGAACCTCTCTTTCATATTATCTTCCAGTTCCCACGTCGCTTCTTCTAGATCATGATGTTGCCATCTGATTTAACCAAGGGAATCGACTTTGTCCTAAGCTGCTGAATCTTACGATCCATGATTTTCTCAGGTCGTTCCTCATAACTCATGTCTGGCTTTAGAGCTACATCTTCTCGACGAATCACGTGTTTCAGATCGAATACGTACTTACACAACTGCGATACGTTATGTGAATTCCCAAAACTAGGCAGCAAAGCTAATCTATACGAAATGGCTCCAATCATTTCAAGGATTTCGAACGGTCCTATAAATCTAGGTTTTAGCTTTCCTTTCACACTGAACAGGTGTACTCCTCTCGAAGGGGATACTTTCAGAAAAAACCTTATCTCCTACTTCGAACTCTAACTCTGATCTTCGATTGTCGGCATCTGTCTACTCTAAGCTTCTTTGATCTTCTCGTGAATCTGACGAACAGATTCTATCATGTTCTCAATAACCTCGGGGCCTATTACTTTTCTCTCGCCTACTTCATCCCAATAGAGTGGAGATCTACACTTCTTTCCATAGAGGGCTTCATAAGGGGTCATTCCTATCGTATTATGATAACTATTGTTGTAGGCAAATTCGACAAGAGGTAAAATTTTCTCCCAATTGTCTCATTTGTTTAACACAACGGCTCTTAGCATGTCTTCCAAAATCTGGATAGTCCTCTCTGACTGACCATCCGTCTGACGGTGATAAGCAGTACTGAACTACAATTATATTGCCAACTCCTTCTGGAAACTTTCCCAAAAACGTGTGGTGAATTTGGAGTCTCGATCCGAGGTGATCGTACTTGGAATTCCATGCAAATCCAAAATTTCCTTGACATAAATCTAAGCCAACTTGTCTGATCCATAGCTGGTAGGCATAGGTATGAAATGGGCGGACTTCATCAATCTATCCACAATCACCCAAATGGTTGTATTTCCTTTCTTCATCTTACCCGTCACAAAATCCATGTTGATATCATCCCACTTCGACTGCGGAGCTGGTAAGGGTTTGAGAGATCCATAAGGTCTCTGATGTAAAGACTTTACTTGCTGACAAGCTAGACATCGTTCTACGTACATGGCCACATCCTTCTTCATTCCTGCCCACCAGAATTGTTGTTTCAAATCCTGGTACATCTTCGTACTGCCAGGATGAGCAGTGTACGGGGTATCATGGGCTTCACTCATGATCTTATTCTTTAACTCTTCATCACTTGGCACACAAATTCTATTATGGAACAACAAGCGTTGTCGCTCGACTCTTGGAAATCCTCAACTCCTTCTTTTCTGACTTTAAGCCTCAAATTATCCAACTTCTCGTCTTTTCTTTGGCCGTCTCTGATACGGGCTCTCAAATCTGGCATCACTATTAAAGAGGCAATTACTTGCTCCATTGTCCTCGGGGATTGAATTACTTCAATTCTCATCTTCCCAAACTCTTCAATCAATTTATTCTCATTGGAGAGGAGAATCCTAACTCTGAATTTTCCTTCCTGCCAACGCATCGGCTACAACATTGGCTTTTCTGGGGTGATAAGAAATTTTGCAATCGTAATCTTTCACCAACTCAAGACATCGTCTTTGTCTCATGTTCAACTCCTTCTGCTCAAAAAAATACTTCAGACTCTTATGATCCAAAAAGATCTCACACTTTGCTCCATAGAGATGATCTCTCCAAATCTTCAAAGCATGCACTACTGCTACTAATTCCAGATCGTGCGTTGAATACTTCTTCTCATGAGGTTTAAGTTGTCTTGATACATAAGCTATCACTCTTCTATCTTGCATTAGCACACATCCCAAACCTTTAGATGATGCATCTGTAAAGATGGTGTAGTCCTTTTCTGCTTTTGGAAGGGCTAACACTGGGCTGTGGTCAATCTAGATTAAGTTGTTGGAAACTTTTCTCACTTTCCTCCATCCATCTAAACTTTGTTTATTTCTTCAACAAGCTTGTCATCGGCTTTGCTATCTTGGAAAATCCTTCTATGAATCGTCTGTAGTAACCTACCAAACCAAGGAAACTACGGACTTCATAAACTGATGTCGACGATTTCCACTCTTGAACTGCTTGCACTTTGGATGAGTTAACTTTGATTCCTTCGGACTAAACAACGTGTCCTAAGAAATTCACTTCCTTAAGCCACAATTCACATTTGCTGAATTTGGCTACAACTTCTCCGATCTGAGATGCTTCTCGTGTTCTACTTCGTCTTTTGAATACACCAAGATGTTGTCGATGAAAGCAATCATGAATTTATCCAAGTATTCATGAAAGACTCGGTTCATTAAGTCCATAAAAACAACTGGGGCATTTGTCAATCCAAATAGCATTACATCAAACTCGTAATGTCCGTATCTCGTTAATGTAGTCTTTTCAATATCTTCTTATCTGATCTTTAGCTGATGGTATCCGGGCCTCAAATCAACCTTGGGAAAAATACTGACTCCTTTAAGTTAGTCGAATAAATCATCTATCCTTTGCAAAGGATACTTGTTTTTTAGTGTGATCTTGTTGAGCTCTCGGTAGTCAATGCACATTCTCAGACTACCATCTTTCTTCTTCACAAATAGAATCGGTTCCATTCTGTACGGAGCTTTTGAAATCAGAGTCGATCCGGGCTTAAGATCAATTGTAAACTCCAATTGCCTGTCGGGAGGCAAACCTGGTAAAACTTCTAGAAACACATCTTTATATTCTTTCACCGCTGCTACAACATCGATACTCGGCTCTTTCTCTTTTTCTTTGTTCAGGTATATCAGATACGCTTTCGTATCCTTCCTTTTAATCAACTTCTTTGCTACCATAGCCGAGATAATTGGTAGACTCTCTTCTTTCTCTTCTTAATTCCGTGAACTACGATCGGCTCTTCTTCAGGAGGTTGAAACGAAAATTTTCTTTGATTGCATCGAATCGTCGCCAAATTCTAGGTTAACCAATCCATTCCCAAGATTATATCAACATCCCACATCTGGATTAGATTCAGGGACTTTGCGGATAACTTACGATTTCCAAACTCAAATTCTAGATTTGAGAAAACACGCAAAACTAACGCAGATCTACCCAAAGGGGTTGACACTCTAAGCTCCTGGTTTGACTCTTCTATATCTAAGCCAAGGGTTTCTACACAAGCACTAGCTATAAACGAATGCGACGCACCAGTATCAAACAAATTGATAACAGGCACACCTTTAAGCTTTCCCATACCTGCGAGATTTCCCTGGTCTTTGACTCCAGCTTTCTGCTCGATTGCGAACACTCTCTGGAAGTGAGGCGGCTCCTGCTATGGGGGCTGCTACTTCTGCTGCTGGGGTTTACGTTGACCCTGGGGATGCTTTGGCTGCTGGGCTTTTTCCATAGCTTTCATTTGCGAAGACTGGAACTGGTTTGGTCTTCCACTGCTCGTTCCTTGTTATTTACTTGGGCACTGATTCGAGAAATGACCAGGTTGACCACAAGTATAACAAACGTTGCTTCCTGCCTTGCAGATACCTTGGTGTATCCTACCACATTTCGAACACGGAGGGAGTCCTAGGGGTCAAAAAGATGCGATGATCTGGTTGACATGCCGGGGTTTCGCTTTTTGAGCTTGTTGGTGCTGTTGCTGTTGTCCGCTTCCTTGCCACGACTTCTTGCTTGGGTGGCTTCCACCACTCCACTTTCCTTTTCTTTTTGCACTCAGGCCGTGCTGAGCGGGTTGTGGGGTAACAACTACCGTCATTTGACCTTGAAATTGAGGGATTGCCGAAGAATGCGATCCTCTCCTGGCTGCTTAGCCAACTCCATATCGAGGGCTCGGTTGAGGGCTTCAACATAAGTTAGACCGCTTTAACTTGCAAGAACTACATGAATGTCTTGCATCAATCGTGCTCGAAACAACTCATACATCTTCTCGTCAGTATCTACTTTGTCAGGCGCAAAATGAGCCAACTTCCAAAACTCGCGATCATACTCAGCTACTATCTTCTTTCCTTACCTCAAATTTGCGAATTCGTTCACTTTCTATTTACAATAACTTCTGGGTAGGTACTTCTCAAACAGGGCTTCCTTAAACTGTTCCCACGTCAAATTCTCACGTTCTTCAGGCGAATACGTTCTTTGTCGGGCTTCCCACCAGTAGTCAGCAGATCCTTTGGGCTGATATGTCATACACTCGAGACGTTCACGATCTCCACAAGAAGAAACCTAAAAATTCGTTCGAGGGAACGAATCCAGTCCTCTGCTTCTGCTGGACTGCCTTTACCATCGAAGGTCAGAAGGTTTTGTCGAAGAAAAAGTTCTTCGATTCGTCTTTCATTTGGAAGAGGTGGGGTTGGGTCCCGTTGCTCTTCTTCTTCGTTTCGCTCGGCTCTCTCATTTCTTTTCTTGGCGGCATTCTAAAAGAAATGCTAAGAATTAGGAGACTCGGAAAACATTCTGCAACACGGGCTAATCTCACTCGAAATTTTCTCGACTTTCAAAAATTTTCCTCTCAAGAAGGATTTGATTCTCAATCGATACTTATCACACGTATAAGGGGAAATTCAAGTAAAAAAATCATTCATTCACCAATCTTGCAAGTAAAATAACTCTCAACTCAAAATAAAATAAACAATCATTCACTTGCACACTTTCTCAATAATATCACACAATATCATACTCAATATTTAATTATATCATCCACTCAAACATTGTCACATAAGACAAACATAATTACTCAAAAATTCATACTCATAATAACCTAGATAATAACTCATTCAATAACTTGACTCTCTTTTTCTTAACTTACTCATAACTCAAGGATAAATAATTTTTAAAATACTCGAAACAATTTAGAGACTCAAAGTTGATTTTAACAGCCTAACGGCTTCTTTTTTTGTATCATCGAAATGATGGCCTCTTTTGAGGACTTATACCAAAATAAGGGATAAATATTCACAACAGAAAATTTCCCTACACGTCAACAAGACGTTCTATATCTTAAAACGTACTAACACGAGGTACTACTTCACGTTCGGCTCTATTAGATATCTATGCATCAAGTCATATAATTTACATCACTGTAGAAAATAAAAAAAGTTCAACTCTCGACAGAAAAATAAATATTGCTCGAAACTTTCCACGACTTTCTTGAACTGAACCTAAGCGTGAGAACCATAATCGCTCGGGTCATCATCACCTCTCAGCTCCTCCTCGGAATCCTCCTCCGGATCCTCCTCCTCGTCCTCCTCATCATCCTACGGGTTCGTCATGTCTCCGGTTTGCTCATTCTCGAAATGAGAATTGATGTCCTCCAACTCAGACTCGTCCCATGGGGGCGTCTCAGGGCTGCTCTCATCACATCGAAGGTACGTGGACTGTCACACCCCGACTCCCGAGGTGTGACGAATGACACTAACACTACTAAACCTCATACTAACTCAACTCACATAAGGGTTCATGCTTGGGGAATCAAGGGATTATTGACTGAAAGCGATAACATATAAGGCATGCTTCCAAGTCATAGATAAAACACCAAACGAGCATAGATAATTTACATATTAAATCCAAAAGGAATAAGTATGTCAAGTTCACATGAAACGAGAATCAAAGAAAAGCGGTAAATTGTATCGAGCACATCGCTCTTAGAATCAACAGAATAGCAAAGTATAATTCAAAAACATATCAACAGACATTGTTTTGCAATGCAGCAGAAACTTCGACTCAAATCCCAACAACTACATGTATGACGACATGTAATTTCCAGCCAACTTTCGACTCAACAAAAGAACACACCACCAAGCCGTCCACGCCATCCACATCCCGCTAACATGCACGTTTAGAAATACATGCAGGGTTGAGTACTTCGTACTCAGTGAACACATGCCAAAACATTTGAAAAAGTTGCTCTTAGAGCTATACAATTGAACTTGCCTTGCCGTAGCATCACAAGTACTAATGCAATCAAATCGTTTACTTGTGTATGCAAAAACATTTTATTTTTCTTGAAACGACAGCGCTGTCAAACATATTATAAACATACAGGTATGAATCATCTACACCTCATCTCTATGTTGAGAAGTAGGCCTCCTTCTCAAACACTGTGACCGGCTAAACCGAAGTAAAGCTCACAGTCACCTCAAACAATTCAAATACTACACGTGGGTTCATGCCTTTCACAGGATAATAATGATAATATCTCAAGCAGATGATAATGCATACCAACTCACATAAAAACGGCAAGTCAATTGAATTTAAAAACTCAAATAATAATACTCAATAAACAATAATAGCATTCATCGGAGTTTTGGTTTTAGAAAACCCCACCTGACTTCCGAAGATTCTAGCTAGGTGGCTTACTCTTTTGAACGTCCTTGCTACTTTCCTGTCCCACTCGATCCTTCACAATTTGACATCGAATAAAGAATAAAACTCTCAACGCGTAAGACGTAAAGTAGATTTTGGCTTCGACTGAAGGACTTCTACTTGACTCGGGTCTCTCTATTTTTATCTTTGCTAAATCAATATCCTTTCACGACTTTTTCGTTCTCAGTTATCGACTCTACTCGGTTACTAAATAACTTCGACTCACATCCTTGTTTCTAAATCATCTTACTTTAGTATTTCTTGCTAATTAAAGAAATATTATTTATCTCAATTACTCCGCTCAAATTCTTACTCGAATACTTGATTCAACTATCGTCATTTCAAATCAATCATATAAGCATTCTCAACAATTGATCAAGTCATTTTATCATAAACGAAATATAAATATTTTACTCAAGCACATAGGTTCAATCAAGCATAATAAATTAAACAAAAGTTCAAACAATAAGTATTTTTAATTTAAAATCTCAAATAGTCATTTAATAACTTTCGACTTACAACACAACGTTATTTTCTAAATGCGTCGTCTTTTCTCAACTACGTACACATACTCGTATACGTACTCTTATCTTATATAATTATTATATCTTTTTTCTTATTCTCAATTAAACTCTTATTTTCTTTACTTAATAGAAATTCGTTTTCTATTTATAACTCGGCTCTTAGAATTTTGTTTTTTTAATTAAATTCTTGTTTTCTTTATTCTATGAAAACTCGACTTTTAACTTAAAGTTCAAAACTTGATAACTTCATCGTCTTAATTCAAATTAAAAAGATTTGAAAAGTAAACTCAATTAATATCACTCAAGCATAATCAATCATTCAACATTCGACGTATTATCAATAAACGAGCATTTAAACATTTGAGTGTAATGCCCCGTAAATTCCTTACGACCCTAAAAATTAAAGTTAATTAAATAAATGGCTTTGCGCCTAAGTTTACGATTTTGAATTCTAAGACTAACGGTCGAATCCGTTTCTGAAAACAAATTACGGAAATCAGCTAGACGACTACTGTATTTAGGGTTAGCGCGTACAAAAAGTTTTTAGTTCGTGAACTCAGAACGGAAAACCGTCTGATTTTTGCAACGCGCTCGAGAAAGTTCGCTTACAACAACAGCTATCAGGCCACGATAGGAATGGCACCGTTTTTAGGCTTTGTATGGAAGAAAATGTAGATCGCCACTTTATTGGGATGAAGTAGGTGAAAGAAAGAACCTAGGCCCAGATGCGATTAATGAGATGATTGAGATAGTTCGGCAGATTCGAGATAGAATGAAAGAAGCCCAGAGCCGACAGAAGTCTTATGCCGACGATCATCGAACCAATCTTGAGTTTGAAATAGGAGACAAGGTTTTTCTTAAGATATCCCCGACCAAAGGAATCCTTAGGTTCGGAGTTAAGGGTAAGCTAAGACCCAGGTTTATAGGACCTTATGAAATCCTCGAGAGAATAGGACCCGTCGCTTATAGATTGGCCTTGCCGCCAAGTCTAGGAAGCGTTCATAACGTTTTTCACGTTTCTCAGTTGAGAAAATATGTTTACGATCCTAAGCACGTCATTAGTCAGCAAGACGTAGTTCTTGAATCTGACCTAAGTTATGAAGAGAAGCCGATATCGATTTTGGATGGAAAAGTTCAAGGATTAAGAACCAAATCGATACCAATCATGAAAGTGCTTTGGAACCACCACGGGCAAGAAGAAGCCACGTGAGAACTCGAGGAGAAGATGAAGGAGCGATATCCTCATCTTTTTGCAGAAGGTATGCAAATTTCGGGACAAAATTTTTCGTAAGGGGGGTAGGATGTAATGCCCCGTAAATTCCTTACGACCCTAAAAATTAAAGTTAATTAAATAAATGGCTTTGCACGCCTAAGTTTACGATTTTGAATTCTAAGACTAACGGTCGAATCCATTTCTGAAAATAAATTACGGAAGTCAGCTAGACGACTACTGTATTTAGGGTTAGCGCGTACGAAAAGTTTTTAGTTCGTGAACTCAGAACGGAAAACCGTTTGATTTTTACATTCACGAAATCGCGATACGAACGCGCCTGAGAAAGTTCGTTTTTATGATTTTTCGGACGAAACTCGGACTGTGTCGTCTCGGGTTTTTGTCAAAATAAATTTTATAAATTTATTTTCCGATTAAGTTTCGTATGTTAGAATTTTCGGTCGAATCGGATCGCGACGATTTTGTGCCGAGCTACGTTTTTCGTCGAACGTTTTCCGTAACATCGGATCGCGCCGGAAAAAGCGCGTATTTTCTTTTCCCTCTCTCCCCCAACCAACTTCATCCCTCACTTTAGAGGATATTTTCATTTTATATAGTTTAATGAGGACACCTAATGTAGTTCCTATTCATACTTTACACCTATTCAACCTTATAACATAAGTTAATCCAAATTAAATTCACCATCTCTCCCTCCCAACACACATATCGGCAGCCTCCCTCCTCAACACTCCTATCTTCATTTCATCATCTCCATTGAAGAAACCTTCAAGATCTAGAAGAAGAAATCATACAAGTCTTTATTCATCCATCCAAACCTAATACTTCTTTCACTAATTAGCAAGGTAATCCTCTCCTCTATACTTCTATCCATCCATCATCCTCTTCTTTTTATTTTTCTTTGTGATCGAAAATTAGAGTATTGATTTAGATGATTTGATCTTGAATTAATGAAATTAGATGTGTTAGATAGGTTAATTAGGGTTTAAAATTGGACAAAATCAAGAACCCTAATCTCTTTGTCTATACCGAAAATTAGGGAAATTTTGTAGGATTGTTGGATTTCTTCAATTGATGATAGATTCATGCCTAAGAGGTGTTTAATTGGTGATTAGAACAAAGAGGAATCGAAAGCCCCATGTTTTGTGAAAACCGATTTAGGGTTTGAGTTTGAATTTGGGGATTTTTGCATGTTAGTTTGAAATTGGATTGCAATTGTTTAATTGTTGTTATAATAGGATGATTAATGGATAAATGGTGTTAATTGGAGAAGAAAATCACCCTCTAATCCCTTGTGTCAATACCGAAAATTACTAGACAATTAGGGGTTTTCATGTGTTGAATTTAATTGATGAATTGATGATGGAATTATGTTGTAGTTGATGTTAATTGATTATGGGAATTTAATTAGATTTTTCTAAAAATATTTATCGGAATGTAAGAGACAAAGAACACGTCATAAATTGAAAAATAGTGTTGATATGAGATGATTGTATGCATAAAAGTGATTCTCGTTAGATGTAGTTTAATGACGTAAAATTAGAACGGAATCCGACAACTTTGAAAATTTCATAAGAGACGAACAACTAGACGTAACTAATAACCGAGAAGTCGTTTGAGAATTCTATTTTGATATTATTGTCTATGATGGACTTGAGAACAACTTTGTAGTTGATGTCATGAGCTTTCGAGCTAGTATAATATGAGCTATGGTTATAGTCGAGAACTAGAACGCGAATTTCATAAATTGTTGGTTTAGTAATTGTTAGTTGAAAGCCGACGTTTAGGACGTCGTGCTATTGAACGAGTTTTGAGAAGGAGTTCGTCACGTACGGGAGTACGTGATGACTGCCTTGAGGGTCCAGTTTCTAAAGAAATCGAATACGAGAGCTTAGAACGAACCTAAGACGTTATACGTCGAATCTATCGAGCAATTAGGGTTATCGCGGCAGTTTTGCGACCCTCGCCGGAAACTGTAATAACTTTTAGCTCGTTTATCGGATTTGCGATCTGTAAATTGGAGCGTAAACTAGACATCCCAAAATTTCCAACGGTACAGGGCTCATTCCCTGTTTTCAAATTCTCTGTTCTGGGCAGCCTCCAGAGTCACTGTATTGCGCAGTAAAATTCCAGTTTCAATTCTCCTAAGTTGTTTCGTTCACAACTTAGTTTTCTTTCGATCGTTTAAGCCGTTTTAGCTAACGAATATCTTCCTACTGACCCTAGAGTCAAGCACAGGGCCTTGAGTGATAAAACCAGTCAAGATCTCATCTCTTATCTGTTCAAATAAAGAAGTAGTAAGCGAGAAATTTCATAAGTCGTTTAATGAACTAAAACGTAATTTCCCTAAGTTGATTTCTTTCCAACTTAGTTCCTTATAATCTTTTAAGTCGTTTTAAGCTACCGACTACTCTCTCTACTGACCTAAGAGTCGAGTATGAGACCTTTCGAGTTCCAATCGGGATTTGTTCAAGTCTCGTTTCCCGTATAAGTAAAATGAATCTAGTCCGCGTGCAAAGGCCTAAAGAATGAAACGATTAAAACCTATTTCGATTCTCTTTGATCGATTATCTTTTACGACCCGTTTTTAAGTATTATTATTTTACGATGAAGGAGGAAGCCAGCAGTAAAGACAGGACGGAAGACCCGAAGTTTGGAAGCTAGTGCTTTTAGTTCTGTATTACGAGGTGGGCTTTTATATACAAATAAAACGAGCAATGCTCGAAAAATCTTTCTTTATCGCTTTGATATCTGTGTTTTCAAAGTGATATTATGGCATGAACTGTTTTATGTTTTATGTGAGTTCTCTTGTACCTATCTGAGTCAACAATCGTGTTTTCTAGATTTAGAGTTAATCTAACTAGGTTAACTAACGATCGACTCTGAGTTAGCTGCTAAGTGCTTTCCAGAGTTAGTGCACTTTGTAACCTGTGGTGTATGTGATATCCTGTTGAGGGGTACTAGCCACGGTGAATGAGAATTGGTCAAGATTGAACGTAACATTAGTCAGAAAATGCTCGCGCGAGTGATTTATGAGAAAAGAAAATATTTAGTAGACGCGGGCCTTTTTTAATAAAAACCCCGACGTGCTACGATTATGAAATGCCATATTTATCTATACTTATGATTATGATTTCGGCATCGTGCCCACTAAGTACGTTTGTACTTAGCCCTGCATTGTTTTCTAAATGTGCAGGTTGAAGCGACGGGAGCGGCAACGGTTGATGTTGAGTTGAAAGATAGGATGCTTTAGTTAGAACTCTTCCGCTGCAGAACTCTAAGTCTGTTTGATTATGTACCTTTTGAACAATACACTGTAGTTAAGTCTGTAAATTTGAACTTAGTTTCTACTGTGTACTTTTGTCGAGTAATCCTTAGCGATTAACTCTTTCTCATTTATATTCAAGTCTTGTTCATGGTTTATTTGATGCCTTTCATGTATAATTAGTCAGTTAGCCCCCTTCTTCCCCGCTTCTTTAATCCAACCCCAGTCGCACCCCGACTTCTGCCGTCCCTCGGGATTTGGGGCTGTGAAATTGAGATTCTTTAAACTCGATTCTCGTATTTAAAATCCAATATTAAACTTTCAACTCGAGACTTCATTTATTAAGCTATTTCTCTCATAGCACTGTTTAATCGTCTAATCTCAAACTTAATAATTACTCTCATATTTACTATTTCTTATTTTATTAAGAAATTATTTCTTTAATTTATTTAATTCTAAATCTAGTATTTTTATTTTAAAACTCTTTGATTAATCTCGCAATTAAACGAGTAAACGGACTCAATCTCGGCTTATCTCTTCATTAACTTCTTATGCTCGACTTTACAAAAATATTTTCTCTTCTTAAAAGAAATTCTTTTTAACTTAAAATTAATTTATTATTATTTCTCGTTCGATTGAACATCTTAACCTCGACTAACTCGTCTCAAATTTATACTCAACTTTTAACTCTATTTTATAGCTCTAACTCCTCTTTTATTTCTCAATTATTATTTCTTTTAATTTCTATTATTTAACTCACTTAATTTTCTCCTCTTAGTTTAATTTCTTCTTAACGAAATGTTTTTCTTTATCTTTACTCAATTCTTTATCTCATAATTAATTTACTAATTTCTCTTTTTATTTTCTATTTAATTTCATTCTTGAAATTTTTGAATTATTTTATTAGTTAAACAATTAATTTAATTTATTTTAAGATTAATTTTATTAATCTTCCAATCTTCGTAATTCTCACAAAGAACACCAAGAACACCAAGAACATATATTCAAATCTTCAAAAATTTCACCAAGAACACCTAGAACACACACTAGGCATTCATACTTATTTTTATCGATTTTTGCATGAATTTGCACTAAAAATTTCATTTTCTTCATCTCAAAAATACCTATTGAACATCTAATATTCCAAATCAAATGCAAACACATTCATAACATCAAAATCATCAAAACTACCAAAAATCATCAAAATTTATTTTCCTCCATAAATATATATATTTCGATTTTTCTCACATAACATCATAATAATTTAAATCATCCTTTCCATCATAATCATATCATGCTCATAACATCATTAAATCATCAAACAATAAATTAAACTAAATACTCCTCCATAAACTCAAAATTTTCGGCTTCCTCTTAGAAATAGGATTAAATTTTTTTTCTTCTTTTTCCCATGCATAATATATCACTCCAAACATCATCATAAACACATATATGCAACAAATCATAAAGAAATCATAGAAATTATTTTTCCTTCTTTCTTTTCCCTATTTTAGGTTTTAGTAATTATTTTAGGGTTTTTATTTCTCTTTTCTCTTTTAATTCTTAGATCGATTCCTAGGGTGCGATTTCCTAATAATTTCCTCACTCCGATTTTCACATCTCAAACCCTAGTTTGCCCAAACATAAATTAAAGCATGCATATTTTCTTTTCTTTAGAGATTAGGGATTACATATTTACAAGAAATCAAATGAATATCATACTTTTAAGGATTTAAATGAAAGCTCTCCTCTTGAAGATGGTTGGACCGAAAATGGAAGAATTGGGAGCTCAAGTCTCTAGCTTGGAATTTCCATGATGGATCTCATCTTGAACCTCAAGAAAAAAAAAATAACAAAATTAATCATCTCTTCTAGGGCTTGAATGCCGAAATTAAGAAGAAAAAGAGAGAGATGATTTGCTTGGAATTGAACTCAAAACTTAGGAGAATTAATTACCTCTAAATTAAAGTTGGATGGATTGAAGATGATGAAGATCTTGTTGCAGCTTGAGATCTTGGAAGCTTGATCTCTAGAACTTCAATGGAGATTTGTATCTCTATGTATGTGTGTGTGTGTTACGGTTGGAGAGGGAAGAGAGAAGAGAGAATTTTTTTTCTTTTTCTTTGATAGAACACGGTGAGAGAGAGAGTAGAGAGTGATGAGATGAATGAGAGAATATTGTGATATTTCTCAAGAAATGATGAGGTTTGAACTTAAGGAAATGAAATGATGATATTCCATAATAGACTTTGAAAATAGGTGTTTAGGAGAAAAATTAGGGAGAGAGAGAGGGCATGTCGGTGTGAGAGGGAGAGAGAAGGAGGGAGATTCCTTTTTTATTTTTGTCTGGTATAATTTTCCTTGTATGAAAAAGTTTTCTTGTAGAATATGTCCGTATTATTCCGTTTATACTGAAAACGGCTCTAAACTCCCCTCGACTCGTTTCCGACATTGAAAACACCTCAACTCTATCTCATATCTCACAAAATAAATCAAGGATTCCGAATATCTAATTTTTAGGTTAAAATTCCAAGTAACGAAAAAAAAACTTAAAAATCAATCGGTTAATTATTCCATTAAGAACTAAACTCTTAGAATTCTCTCATGTGGTCTCAGATAAGCTTCTAACATATCTCAGGGGTCTTAGAAATAAATCTAGATTCAAAAGACACTAATTAGGTTAAATCCTGAGTTCGTCGGTGAATAGTGTTTTCTCGGTTTTTGTTACTATTCACTGAAAAGTAAAAGTTCTCGAAATTCTCCGAAAGTCATACTCATGCTCAAACTCATATAAATAAACTCAATTAATACATCGCATACTTGATTCAAATAACTGAAACGAGAAAAATCACATTTAAGCCACAAGGACATTTTGGTCATTTTCAAGAAAATTTCTTCCTTGAAAAATTTTATCACTCAAGACACGTTAATTAAGTATAGAAACGCATTTAAAACGCACTCAAGGACTTATAAAAGCTCGGGGTATTACATCCTCACCCCCTTAAGAAAAAATTCGTCCTGAAATTTACTAACCTTGAGAAAATAGCTCGGGATATTTCGTTCTCATCTTTTCTTCGATTTCCCACGTAGCATCTTCGAGATCATGATGACACGACTTATGTCACAGCCCCAAATCCCGAAGGAAGGAAAAGCCGGGGTGCGACTAGGGATTGGATTAAAGAAGCGGGGAAGAAGGGGAAATAAAATAAATAAACACAATAATTAAACAACAACTGATATCTATGAACAGACTTTATTAAAAAGAAAGAGAGTCGACCTCGAAGGATCGCTCGACAGAGTTGTTCTTAAAAGAAACTAAGTTCAAAGTACGGGACTTAGGCCAAAAGATATATATATTGACACAAAAAGAGTTTGGCAGCGGAAAGCGTAGAACTAGAACCCTACTGTTCTTCTCTATTCACAACCTTTACTCAACCTCCGCCGCTCCCGTCACTCAACCTGCACATTTTATAAAACACATGCAGGGCTAAGTATAAACATACTTAGTGGGCACATTGCCGAAAACATATCATAAGTATAGATTAAATCAGGCATCTCGATAAATAGCGCATTGGGGTTTTTCATCAAAGGCCCGTGCCTACTAAACATTTCCTTTCACTTTTCACAATATAGCTTGGCCAAGTCTTTACTGATTTTACGTTCAAACTTGCCCAACTTCTGTTTCAACGCCGGGGAAGAGTTAACTTCTTCCGCGCACGTTCTATTCATCGTGGCGGGCTACCCCTCAACAGAGTACCACACACACCGGCTACCGTGTACACTAAACCCTGGAAAACCTTACCTTAACGATTATGAATTCGGTCATGACATAACTAAAGGAAATGAAATTTTGTTCGGTTCAAACTATAGAGGAAACTCTTACCTTAACGATTATGAACTCGGAATTAAGATTGATCGGAAGATGATTGAGTTATGTAACTTGAATGCTTGAAGAACTTGAGAGCTTTAATGGAGGAAATGAAAAACAAGAGAGAGAAGAGAGTAGAAAGAGGGGGGCGGCAATGAGGGGAGAGAGAAGAGAGAAGACAGGGGGGGGGGGGGGGGGGGGGGGGGGGGTATGTGGCGGTTTGGATAGGATTTTTAGTCGAAAATATCTCGTTTACGGGTTTAACACTGCGTATGTAAATCGATTAATTAATTTCTTAGATGGTTACTTTTTGACGAAATCTAATTTGACCATTAGATTAGAAATAATTTACTTACTCGGAAAGCATAATTCGATTTCCGAAATTCAAAGAAAAGTCGGGACATGACAGTCCAAATTTCGCCCAGAAAAATAATAAAAACTGACTTTCTCAAGTAGACTCGTATCGCAGAAAAAGTGAATGTAAAATCAGACGGTTTTTCGATCTGAGTTCTCGAACGAAATTTCTATCGGACGCGAAAACCCTAATACAGTAGTCGTTCAACCGACTTCTAGAATTTATTTTCAGAAACGGATTTCACCGTTAGTCTTAGAAATGAAAATCCTTAACTTAGGCGTGCAAAGCCTTAATTAATAATTAAATTTTTATTTTAACGACGGAAGAAATATCTGAGGTATTACATCCTACCTCTCTAACAAGAAATTTCGTCCCGAAATTTGCATACCTTCTTCGAATAGGTAAGGGTACTTTTCCTTCATCTTTTCCTCGAGTTCCCACGTGGCTTCTTCTTGCCCATGGTGATTCCATAGCACTTTAACCAAAGGTATCGACTTATTTCTTAATTCTTGGTCTTTTCGATCTAAGATCGATAATGGTTTTTCTTCATAACATAAGTCGGACTCAAGAACAACGTCTTGCTGGTTAATTACGTGCTTAGGGTCAAAGACATACTTTCGTAATTGAGATACGTGAAACACGTTATGGACACTTCCTAGACTCGGCGGTAAGGCTAATTTGTAAGCAACATGTCCTACTTTCTCCAAAATCTCATAAGGTCCTATAAACCTTGGTCTGAGTTTACCTTAACACCGAATCTAATGATTCTTTTAGACGGAGAAATCTTGAGGAAAACCTTATCCCCAATTTCAAAGCTAAGATCGGTTCGACGATCATCGGCGTATGACTTCTGTCGGCTCTGGGCTTCTTTCATTCTAACTCGAATCTATCGAATGATCTCGATCATTTCACTGACCGTATCGGGTCCTAGGTTCTTTCTTTCTCCTACTTCATCCCAATAAAGTGGTGACCTACATTTCTTTCCATACAATGCCTCATAAGACGCCATTCCTATCGTTGCTTGATAACTGTTGTTGTACGCGAATTCGACTAATGGCAAGATCTTTTCCCAATTCTCACTTCTATCCAATACTACCGTTCTTAACATATCAATGAGTATCTGAATCGTTCTCTCGGATTGTCCATCTGTCTGAGGGTGAAAAGCGGTACTAAAATTAAGTTCAGTACCTAACTCCTTCTGCATAGTGATCCAAAATCTCGAAGTGAATTTGGCATCTCTATCAGATGTTATTGACATCGGTATTCCGTGCAGACGTACAATCTCATGAACATATAACTGTGCCAATTTCTCTGATCCATAGGTAATTGGGATTGGTAAAAAGTGAGCTGATTTTGTGAGCCTATCGATAACTACCCAGATGGCAGTATTTTGTTTCTTAGTTTTGGGCAAACCTGTCACAAAATCCATGGCTATATCTTCCCACTTCCATGTTGGAATACTTAATGGCTGTAACAACCCGTATGGTCGTCGGTGTAGAGCTTTCACTTATTGACAAGCCAAACATCTTTCTACAAACGAGGAAACATCTCGTTTCAAACCGTTCCACCAGAAATTCCTTCTTAAATCTTGATACATCTTCGTACTCCCTGGGTGTGTTGTATACACCGTATCGTGAGCCTCACTCATGATATCGTTCTTCAATTTGTCGTCTTCAGGGATACAAAGTCTGTCTTCAAATAAAATCGCATTATCTGGTGCTTCGGAATAACCGTCCGGTTTATCCGTTCTTATCCTTAGTCAAAGCTTCTCAATCGACTCGTCCTTTCTCTGAGCACTTATGATCCTTTCTCGTAAGTCCGGTGTAGCTAATAGTGCCACTATTTGGGTCGTTATCGTTTTGGGTGTATCGAGTACTTCTAAATCCATCTTCTCAAATTCTTGCACAAGTGCTTCTTCCTCGATAAAGAGACACCCTAACTTGGTCAGAGTCTTGCGACTCAGCGCGTCAGCTACAACATTTTCTTTTCCTGGATGGTAATTGATACCACAATCATAATCCTTTACTAGCTCGAGCCATCGTCTTTGTCTCATATTTAATTCATTTTGCTCGAAAAAGTACTTCAAACTCTTGTGGTCCGTAAAAATCTCAACCCTAACACCATAGAGGTGATGTCTCCAAATTTTCAACGCATGCACAACGGCTGCTAGTTCTAAATCGTGGGTTGGATACTCAACTTCATGAGGTCGAAGTTGTCGTGAAGCATAAGCTATCACCTTTCCGTCTTGCATCAATACACACCCTAATCCGTTCTTTGAAGCATCTGTATAAACCACATATTCCTTATTCACTTCTGGCAGAGCTAACACGGGTGTTGTGGTTAACTTTTCCTTGAGTGTCTGGAAACTTGTCTCGCATTCGTCAGTCCATTTATACTTGTTTTCCTTTTGGAGCAGTTGCGTCATAGGTCTAGCAATTGTAGAAAATCCCTCGATGAATCTCCTATAATAGCTGGCTAAACCTAAGAAACTCCTAATCTCGTTCGGATTTGTTGGCGATTTCCAATTGCGTACTGCCTCTACCTTGGCAGGATCTACCTTGATGACTTCTGCTGATACTATATGACCAAGAAACATTACTTCCTTCAGCCAAAACTCGCACTTACTGAATTTGGCATAAAGTTTTCTCAGCTCTAAGCGTTTCTAAAACTATTCGTAAGTGTTCCTCGTGCTCCTTCTCATTCTTGGAGTAAATGAGAATGTCGTCGATGAATACTAAGATGAATTTGTCTAAGTACGGGTGAAAAACTCGATTCATGAGATCCATGAATACTGCGGGAGCATTAGTCAAATCAAAATGGCATAACTAGGAATTCGTAATGGCCATATCTGGTTCGGAATGCAGTCTTAGGTATATCCTCGGGTTTGATTTTCAATTGATGATACCCTGATCTTAAATCTATTTTCGAAAAGACACCTGCGCCCTTAAGCTGATCAAAGAGGTCTTCTATTCGTGGCAAATGATACTTATTCTTAAGGGTGATCTTATTTAGCTCTCGATAGTCTATGCACATCTTCATAGAACCATTCTTCTTTCTGACGAACAAAACAGGTGCTCCCAAAGGTGAAACACTCGGTCTAATGAAACCAAGATCTTACAATTCTTGCAGTTGGATTTTAAGCTTCTCTAACTCCTTAGGCGCCATCTTATATGGGGCTTTTGATTTGGGGGCCGATCCTGGTTCTAAGTCAATTGTGAAATCTACGTGACGGTCGGGTGGTAAACCAGGTAATATTTCTAGAAAGACGTCTTCATATTCGTTAACAACTTTTACGTCTTGAATGGTCTTCGTTGCTCCTGGTTCTCCAACTAGGTACACGAGATAAGCTGTGCAACCCTTCTTCTTCATCAACTTCTTGGCTTGTAGGGTGGATATTATCGGTATCCTCTTGCCCATCCGCAATCCCATAAAATTCTGTCGACTCTTTCCCGGTAGTTGGAAGAGATTTTCTCTCGTTGCAGAGAATTGTGGCATAATTCTCAGACAACCAGTCCATTCCTAGGATTATATCTACATCCCACATTATCATAACGTTCAAGTTGTTCGCTTTAACCTTATGAGTTCCAATTTCTAATTCTAGGTTAGAGCAAACATGCGTGGAAGTAGTGATCTCTCCTGAAGGTGTAGCTACTCTCATAGCGTGCTCAGCTCGTACAGGTCTAATCTCTAAGTTATCCGCACATGAACCAGCAATAAAAGAATGCGATGCGCCAGTATCAAACAGTATCTTAATAGGGGTATTATGAAGTTTACCCATACTTGCTAGGTTTCCCTTGCCCTTATGCTGCGCATTCTGTTTGATCGCACATGCCTTGGCATTCTGTTGCTGTTGAGCGTGCTGCTGGAATTGCCGCTGTGTCATCTGCTGCTGTGGATGTGCCTGAATTGCCCTCAAAGGCTGGGGCTGTCCATATTGATTTTTTCCTGCCGCTTGCAACGGTTTCGTGCAATCCTTCTTAATGTGCCCCTTCTGCCCACAGTTGAAGCAACTTCTAGAGTTTGCTTAAAAGATCCCATAGTGTACCCTATTACACTTAGGACATGCAGGAATGGTAGCTCTTCCTTGGTTATTCCCTCCTTGGTTGTTCCTTTGTTGCCCTTGTGGCTGACCTTGCTGGTTATTTCCTTTCCATGGTCCCGCTTGATTATTTCCTTGTAATACAGCCCCGACTGACTGTTTGCATGCCATGACTTCTTGCCATAATTGTTATTCTAGTTAGGCTGCTGATAGCCTTGCTGATTTCCATTCCTCTTGTTTTCTTGATTATTGGAGTGCTGATAGTAGCCACTGTTGTTTTCTCCTTCCCATTTTCTTTTTCCCTGGTAGTTATTATTGTTGTTATTGCCGAAATAGCCTCGATTCTGAGTCTGGTTTGGGGTTGGTGTGGGTATTATAACTTTCCTTTCATCAGGCACTATGGCCTCCATCTCTAAGGCTCGTCCTAGTACTTCAGTGTAGCTCAGTCCTCCATGACTGGCTAGTGCTATACCTAACTCATGCTTAAGTCCCCCACGGAACTTCTTTGCTATCTTATCCTCGGTATCTACTTGAGCAGGTGCATGCTTGAAAACTCACAGAACTTCGCATCGTACTCGGTCACTGTCATCTTTCCTTATTTTAAATTATAGAACTCAGCCTCTTTCTGCGCTCTATAGGTCTTAGGTACGTACTTATTGTACAACGCTTCCTTAAATTCCTCCCAAGTGAAACAAGACAAGTGCTCCACAGGTATAACCTTTTGCCTAGCCTCCCACCAGTAGTCAGCTGGTCCGGAAAGCTGAAATGCAACGCACAACAGACGCTCCTCATCAGTACATCTGAGGAGTTTGAAAATTCTCTCAATGGTTCATACCCAAAGCTTAGTATCGCTTGGGTTACCAGATCCAATTGAACACAGGTGGGTTTCGTTTTAGGAATAAGTCCTCAATATCACGATGGGGTGGTGTGGAGGTGGTGATGGTGATGGTGGTGGAGGGGTATCTTGTCATTCTTGTTCCTCTTCTCTATCATTTTGTGCTTGACGTCTACCACGTCCCCTGGGCTACCAGGTCCTCTTCTGTTGTTAACTACTCTTGGCAGCATTCTTGAACTATAGGAAACAAGAATTCTCATTAGAGGTTTTTGATTTTAAAGCTTTCATTTACTTACTAAACCTTTTTCTAACATAAACAAGTTCATGGAAGAGAAATAGATAATAACTTCGATACTAGCTCTTTAAAATTTTAACTTCCCAAGTTAAACCAGAATATTCATCTAAACTTTTCTTCTAATCGCGTTTAGAAGAAACTTTCACAAGATCAAAGCCCACTTAACCGGGTCATAAGTATATATATATACACGTCAAAAAGAGTACTGATTTTGCCTCCAACGAGGACTTATACAAAAGTTAGACTACAACTAGTCAGAACTAGGCTAACTGCCTATCTATGTATCGGGTGCACTAACAGGTTGCATCTCTATATCTACTGGAAGTACTAGCACGGAAACGATCCCAAAAACCTCGTATCTGTATAGAATACTACAAAAGAAGTCTACTGATCCGGCTATGTAGAATACAAAAAGAAACTTCTACTACTACGCCGTCTAAGATGCTCTGCTCAACAAGCTGCGGTCGAGTCACAGCTGCCCTTTACGGCCTGCAACTCCCTCGGGGTCCTCCTCTGGGTCCTCCTCAGGGTCCTCCGGATCATCCTCTGAATTCGTACCAAAGACGAGCCAGTGCCTCATCAACCCTCAATGTGGTGCCGTCTAAAAGTACAAGTGGTGGTGGCGAACGCACGTCTGAAACAGTCCTCTCTGAGTCGTCCAAACTAGTCACTCTGTACGCTTCTTCAGGGGAAGAAGGTGCTCAGGGGATGAACTAGGCACGTATGCCTCTACAGAACGGGCCCTGGATGGTCCCGCCATTGAACTGTCCTCGGACCCTCGTCCACTCCGCACAAATCTCCTCAAGTGGTGTAAGAGGATATGGTAACTCTAAGCATTGCAGGCAAGCTCTGTGTCTAACTCTAAGTATCCTGCTTCGGGAACTAACTCCTCACTAGGTGCAAGTACTGGTGGCAACTCTAACAGTGCGGCCATCTCTGGATCCATGGCTAACGGCTCAGGCACGGGATCTGTTGGAATGTGGAGGTAGGGAAGGGTGCTCCTGAACCGGAACATACCACATGAACCTACTCTCAAAGAAACGCCCATGTATGGCTAGAGCGAATCCAGAAAAGTCACCGGTCGGCTCGGTGTCGTCACCGATCAGTGCAAGGTGGTACCGAGGCGATGTCGTATAGCCCAACCGTGCCACTCGTCGGGCAGCCGTATGATCAAATCGGCTATTGCCTGACGCTCCGAAACAAAGTGCCGAGCTGCGTAGAAATGTGCAGCGAAGTCACTGACTATCTGCCCTATATCATGGTTTGGGTCTACCCTCGTAGTCGTGGTACTCATCCAAGATCTCGTCTACCACAGTACGCTGTCTCAGGGGTTGGCTCTTCCGAGCCGTGATACGTGTAGCAGGCATCCTACAAAGATTTTAAGAGAACACGGATCAGTAACTGGTAGGATAATAAACATATCTTAAAGAATTCTTAAATTACAATTAGAATATTCCATTATTCAAATTGCAATACTTAACCACTTAATCACAACTTATCTTAATCATCTAGCAATTTCAAGAAATTGCACTCAAATAATACACAAAGTAAAACCATTTTCCGCGATTTCTTTCCATCTTTTAACTTATTATCTTTTTATTCTTTATTTTATTTCCTTAAAAGGAAACTCTTACGGCTTTTATTTATAAAACAAGTCGACTCCAACGAGTCTGTGTTCATGTCACTTTACGCATGTGACATTCATTTATTTACTTTGATTTACTTTGATTCCCTTAATTCTGTCCTTTCCGATCCGATCGTTTTTTTTTTAATATTTTGGAACCAACGCTTCTTAGAACGTCTATGTTCTCAAAGAATCGGGAAGGCCTTAGAATTAGTCTAGATTCTCATGCCAACAAAATATCTCAATTAAAGAAATTATAGCTCACATAATTTCACATACTTTCACAAAGTATAGTACTCATACTTTCACATAATTCACATAATATCACAAAGTATAATTCTTATACTTTAATCATTCATTCATACTTGCATACTTATTCACAACATACTTGCATACTTAATTAAAAATTCTTCTTAAAAGAAAACACTTCTGAAACTCTTTCCTTCCTTTGGTTGAGTTGACGTAGCGGGAGGTTGAGTTGTCGTATACACTCTTAAACTTAGTGTTACGACCTAACTTTACTTGAAAGAAGACTTAGGTGTAGAGCATATACAAATACTCCACTTACTACTGAAAGGAACTTGTATGCAGAGCAGAAACGACTGCTCTGATACCACTCTGTCACATCCTCAAATCCCGAAGGACGGCAAAGCCGGGGTGCGACTAGGGATTGGATTAAGAAGCGGGGAAGAAGGGGAAATAAAATAAATAAACACAATAATTAAACAACAACTGATATCTATGAACAGACTTTATTAAAAAGAAAAGAGTCGACCTCGAAGGATCGCTCGGCAGAGTTGTTCTTAAAAGAAACTAAGTTCAAAGTACGGGACTTAGACCAAAAGATATATAAATTGACACAAAAAGAGTTTGGCAGCGAAAGTGTAGAACTAGAACCCAACTGTTCTTCTCTATTCACAACCTTTACTCAACCTCCGCCGCTTCCGTCACTCAACCTACACATTTTATAAAACACATGCAGGGCTAAGTATAAACATACTTAGTGGCACATTGCCGAAAATATATCATAAGTATAGATTAAATCAGGCATCTCAATAAATAGCGCATCGGGGTTTTCATCAAAGGCCCGTGCCTACTAAACATTTTCTTTCACTTTTCACAATATAGCTTGGCCAAGCCTTTACTGATGTTACGTTCAAACTTGCCCAACTTCTGTTTCAACGCCGGGAAAGAGTAACTTCTTCCGCGCATGTTCTATTCACCGTGGCGGGCTATCCCTCAACAGAGTACCACACACACCGGCTACCGTGGACACTAAATCTTGGAAAACCCTTTCGGTTAACTCAGTGGTCCGATCGATTAGTTAGACCCCATTTGGCTAAATCAGAAAGGGACAAGAGAACTCACATAAAACAAAGTATTTTCATGCTATGATAATCACTTTAAAACATAGTTATAAAGCGATAAGTAAACATTTTCGAGCATCGCTCATTTGATTTGATATATGTAGAAAAGCCCACCTTAGGATATTACAGAATTAAAACACGAGCTTCCGTCTTTGGTCTTCCGTCCTATCTTTAACCTCGGCCTCCTCCTTTTATCGTAAATAAAATAGCTTTAGTACTTAGTCGCAACGATAAAAGAAACAGAAAAATCGAATCGGTTTAAGACTTTTAGGCCTTTGCACTTTAAATAAATTCTTTTGATTAACAAGGAAACGAGACTCGAACACATCTCGTTTAGAACTAACTCGGTTCCTTTACTCGACACTTAGGTCAGTTAATAACGGAAGTTGATAACTTATAACAACTTAGAAGTTCTCAAAGAACTAAGTTAAAAAGAATTCAACTTGAGAAAATAGGTTTTTGAACTTTTCTGCACAAGACAGTAGTTCTGGAGTTCATACAGAACAGAGAATTCTCAAAACAGGGGACGATTTTAGTACCAAAAGAAAGCTACGGATGTCTAGTTTACTGTCCAATTTACGGATCTTGATTTCGTTAAGCGAGCAGAGAGTTATGACAGTTTCCGTAAAGGGTCGCAAAACAGTCCAAGTTAACCCTAATGCTCAATAAAACTCGACGCACAATTCCCTAGGTTCGATCAATGCTATACAACCTTTATGCTCATGAAATTACTATCATTTTACAGTCATGACACACATTCCTTTATCGTGAATACCTTCACGTCTCTTGATTAACAAAACGACGAGCACTTCCTCGTCTTTTTCAACTATCCGATTACTAAACCAAATTCCATTTCAAATCTAACTTAAATCTTCTAACTTCTATTTCATATCTCGAATCATTCGACTTTCCTATCGACAATTAAGCTCGTTTCTTCGCCTCTTACCAAGAACTCGACTTTCTTAGAATTCGTTCAAACTTTCCGATTATGAATAACAACTACTAAGATTTACCAATATGAAAATCATATACTTATATCATTATCGAATCTTAACTTATCGTCGATTCTTCGTCTCTTACAATTTCTATTTTATTTTTAGAAAATTCTAATTAAATTATATGATGAACAACATACTTACTACATCTCATAAATCATATTACATCATCCAAATCATTTCAATTTCTTATCCAACTACTCACTTCTTCCTCTCTTACAATTTCTATTTTATTTTTAGAAAATTCCCATTTCATTCATCCAACCATCTACCAATCCATAGAGTATTAATCCACAAATCAATCATCCAAAATCAAACTTAAACTTCAATTATTTAATTCCTAAAATTTTCGGTCATCGCCCCAATATTGCTATCATGAATTCAACTTGATTTCTATCCATGGAAAACCATTCTTAAGCATTAAATAACTTGGAAAATAACTTAAAAATCATACCATAATTCCATGAAATTTTCAGTCATGACATAACTAAAGGAAATGAAATTTTGTTCGCTTCAAACTATAGAGGAAACTCTTACCTTAACTATTATAAACTCGGAATTAAGATTGATCGGAAGATGATTGAGTTATGTAACTTGAATGCTTGAAGAACTTGAGAGCTTTAATGGAGGAAATGAAAAACAAGAGAGAGAAGAGAGAGTAGAGAGAGGGGGCGGCAATGAGGGGAGAGAGAAGAGATAAATGAGGTGTTATGTGATATTATTTCATAAAGTAGGATGAATGATTAAGAAGGATGACAGAGGGAGGGGGGTATGTGGCGGTTTGGATAGGATTTTTAGTCGAAAATATCTCGTTTACGGGTCTAACACTACCTATGTAAATCGATTAATTAATTTCTTAGATGGAAACGTTTTTGACGAAATCTAATTCGACCATTAGATTAGAAATAATTTACTTACTCGGAAAGCATAATTCGATTTCCGAAATTCGAAGAAAAGTCGGGACATGACAGTCCAAATTTCGCCCAGAAAAATAATAAAAACTGACTTTCTCCAGTAGACTCGTATCGCAGAAAAATGAATGTAAAATCAGACGGTTTTTTCGATCTGAGTTCTCGAATGAAAATTCTATCGGACGCGAAAACCCTAATACAGTAGTCGTTCAAACCGACTTCTGGAATTTATTTTTAGAAACGGATTTCACCGTTAGTCTTAGAATTGAAAATCCTTAACTTAGGCGTGCAAAGCCTTAATTAATAATTAAATTTTTATTTTAACAACGGAAGAAATATCTGGGGTATTACAACTTAATCTTAACTAGGGGAATCGATTTCGTTCTAAGCTGCTGAACCTTATGGTCGAGAATTTTCTCGGGTTTCTCCTCGTACTTCCTAAATTGCGATACGTGAAAAACGTACTTCCTGAATTGCGATACGTGAAAAAACGTACTTCCTGATTCCCAAAACTGGGAGGCAAAGCTAATCTATACGAAACGGCTCCAATCCTTTCAAGGATTTCGAACGGTCCTATAAAACAAGGCTTTAGCTTTCCTTTAACACCGAAGCGGTGCACTCCACTCGAAGGGGATACTTTCAAAAAGACCTTATTTCCTACATCGAACTCTAACTCAGATCTTCGGTTACCGGCATATGACTTCTGTCGACTTTGGGCTTCCTTGATCTTCTTGCGAATCTGACGAACAAATTCTATCATTTTCTCAATCGCTTCTGTCCCTATCACTTTCCTCTCGCGCCTACTTCATCCCAATAGAGCGGAGATCTACACTTCTTTCCATACAGGGCTTCGTAAGGAGCCATTCCAATCGTATTCTGATAGCTATTGTAATAAGCAAATTCGACAAGAGGTAAGATTTTCTCCCACTTGTCTCTTTGTCTAATAAAACAGCTCTTAGCATGTCCTCAATAATCTGAATCGTTCCCTCTGACTGACCGTCCGTCTGAGGATGATAAGCGGTACTAAACTGCAACTGTGTTCCCAATTCTCTTGGAAACTTTCCCAAAAACGGGCTGTGAATTTCGAATCTCAGTCGGAGGTAATCGTACTCGGCACTCCATGCAATCTTACGATCTCTTTAACATAAATCTGAGCCAACTTATCTGATCCATAGGTGTGGGGTATAGGTATGAAATGAGCGGACTTCGTCAATCTATCCACTATCACCCCCACAACTGTGTTTCCTTTTCTTGACCTTGGCAAACCGGTTACAAAATCCATCGCAATACCATCCCACTTCTATTCTGGGACTGGTAGCGGTTGTAAGGGTCCATACGGTCTTTGGTGCAGAGACTTCACTTGCTGGCAAGCTAAACATCTTTCAACATACATGGCCACGTCCTTTTTTAGTCCTTCCCACCAGAACTGTTGCTTCAAATCTTGATACATCTTCGTACTGCCGGGATGGGCTGTGTACGGGTCTTGTGAGCTTCGCTCATTATCTCGATTCTTAACTTCTCGTCATTTGGCACACAAATTCTTCCTCGGAACAACAAGGCATTGTCTCTTGACTCTGAAAAGTCTTTGACTCTTCTTTTCTAACCTTCAACCTCAACTTCTCCAAATCATCGTCTTTTTTGTCCTTCTATGATACGAGACCTCAAATCGGCACTATTACCAAGGTAGCAATCATTTGCTCTACTCTTGCTGGAGGTAGAACTACTTCAATTCTCATTCTTCCAAATTCTTCGATCAATCTTGCTTCTTCAGTTAGCAAAAAGCCTAACTTGGTTTCTTCTGAACTTTCCACGTTTCTTTTTCGGCTCAACGTGTCGGCTACAACATTAGCTTTACCAGGATGGTAAGATATCTTGCAATCATAATCTTTCACCAACTCGAGCCATCTCCTCTGTCTCATATTTACTCCTTCTGTTCGAAGAAATACTTCAGACTTGTGATCCGAAAAGATTTCACACTTGGCTCCATAAAGATAGTGTCTCCAAATTTTCAGAGCATGCACTACGGCTGCTAATTCCAAATCATGAGTCGGATACTTCTTTCATGGGGTTTGAGTTGTCTTGAAGCATATGCTATCACCCTTCCATCTTGCATTAGGACACATCCTAAGCCTTGAGCTAATGCATCTGTATAAACGGTATAGTCTTTCCTGGTTCAGGGAGAGCTAATACTGGGCTGAAGTTAATTTTGTCTTAAGTTCTTGGAGACTTTTCTCGCATTCTCGTCCATTTGAACTTGGATTCTTTCTTCAACAGACTTGTCATCGGCTTTGCAATCTTGGAAAATCCTTCTATGAATCTCCGATAGTAACCTGCTAAACCGAGGAAACTACGGATTTCATGAACTGATGTCGGTGATTTCCATCTTGCACAGCTTTCACCTTTTCCATGTCAACTTTAATTCCTTCAGATGAGACAACGTGTCCTAGAAATTCACTTCTTTCAACCAGAATTCACACTTACTGAATTTGGCATATAATTTCTCCGATCTTAACTTCTCCAAACAATTCGCAGATGCTTCTCGTGTTCTGCCTCATCCTTTGAATATACCAAGATGTCGTCTATGAAGACAATCACAAACTTATCCAAAAATTAGTGAAAATTGATTCATCAAATCCATGAATACTGCTGGAGCATTTTCAACCAAATGGCATTACTATGAATTCGTAATGTCCATATCTTGTTCTGAAAGTGGTTTTTAGAACATCTTCTTGCTTGATCTTTAGTTGATGATATCCTGATCTTAAATCAATCTTGGAGAAAACACCGGCTCCTTTCAGTTGATCGAACAAATCATCTATCTTGGCAAAGGATACTTGTTTTTAGTGTAATCTTGTTGAGCTCTCGGTAATCTATGCACATCCTCAAACTACCATCCTTCTTCTTCACAAACAGTTGGGGCTCCCCAGGGGGAAACACTTGGCGGAATAAAACCCAAGTCTAATAGTTCTTGCAACTGAATCTTCAATTCTTGGAGTTCCTTTGGGGCCATTCTGTACGGAGCTTTTGATATTGGAGCTGATCCGTGTTCGAGATCAATCATAAATTCCAATTGCCTGTCGGGAGGCAATCCTAGTAACACTTTCGGGAATACGTCTTTAAATTCTGCACGATAGGCACGTCATGACACTCAACTCTTGATTATAATCTTTGTTCAATAAATCAGATACACCTTTGTATCCTTTCTTCTCATTACTTCTCGCTTTCATAGCCGAAATTATCGGCATTCTCTTCCTTACTTTCTTCAACTCTAAAGACTACAGTCGGCTCTTCTCCAGGGGGCTGAAACGAAATCTGCCTCAGGTCGCATCGAATTGTCGCAAAATTATCGGTTAGCCAATCCATTCCTAAGATTATGTCTACGTCCCACATCTGGATTAGGTTTAGGGATTTCTGCAGACATTTTGCAGCTTCCGAATTCGAATTCTAAGTTTGAGCAAACACGCGATACTAACGACGATTTACCTAAAGGGGTTGCCACTCTAAGCACCTGGTTAGACTTTCTATGTTCAAACTAGATTTTCTACGCAAGCGCTAGATATAAACGAATGCGAATCACCAGTATCAAATAAAACGATAATAGGTATGCCATTAAGCTTTCCCATACCTGCTAGGTTTCCTTGGTCTTTAGCTGACGGTTTCTGCTCAATTGCAAACACTCTTTGGAAATGTGCGGCTCTGCTGAGAATGTTGATGCTTTTGCGGTTGCGGCTTACGCTGATGCTAGAGATACTTTTGCTGCAGGGTCGCTTAAACTGCTTTCATTGCGAAGGCTGAAACTGATTTGGCCTTCCGCCACTCATTCCTTGCTGTTTACTTGGGCACCTGTTCGAGAAATGACCAGGCTGTCCACAAGTATAACAGACATTTTCCGATTTTACAGATGCCTTGATGCATCCTGCCAGACTTTGAACAAGGAGGGAGTCCTTGGGGTCCTACAGGCATATTACTTCGATTAGGTTGCGGAACTCTCGCTTTCTGGGGTTGCTGAGATTGTTGTTGTCCTTTTCCTTGCCATGGCCTCTTACTTGGGTGACTGCCACCACACCATTTTCCTTTTCTCTTTGCATGCTGACCGAACTGAGATTGATGGGTAGTTACAGTCGTCGTTGTTTGGCTTTGAAATTGAGGATTCGCTGAAGATGTGATCCTTTTTCTGGCTGCATAGCCAACTCCATATCTAGGGCTCGATTAAGGGCTCTGCATAAGTCAGCCCACTCTGACTAGCGAGAACTACACGAATATCCTGCCTTAATCCTGCTCGAAACAGCTCGCACATTTTCTCGTCGGTATCTACCTTATCAGCGCAAAACGAGCAAAACTCACGATCGTACTCAGCTACGGTCTTCTTTCCTTGCCTCAGGGTTGCAAATTCGTTTGCTTTCTGCTTACGATAACTCCTCGGTACATACTTCTCGTACAACGCTTACTTGAATTGCTCCCAACAAGTTTTCACGCTCTTCTGGAGTATACATCCTCTGTCTTGCTTCCCACCAGTAGTCGGCAGTTCCTTTCAATTGATATGTCATACACTCGAGACGTTCACGATCAGTGCAATGAAGAAATCTAAAAATTCGCTCAAGAGAACGAATCCTGTCCTCGGCTTCTGCGGACTGCCTTTACCATCGAAGGTTCGGAGATTTTGGCGAAGAAAAAGTTCTTTAACTCAACGTTCATCTGGAGGGGGGGCAGAGTAGGGTCTCGTTGTCCCTCTTTCTCATTTCTTACGTTTCTTCGTCTTGTCGGCATTCTAAAGAAATGCAAAAGGAAAATTTTAAGCCACTCGAAAAGAGCAAATTATCTCACTCGGAACCTTTCTCGATTTTGAAAATATTTCTTCTTGGGAAGGAATATGATTCTTGATCGGTACTTATCAACACATCAAAAGAAATTCAATTTAATAATCAATCATCTCAAACTCACATATATCTCAATCAATTCATTCTCAACTCAAATATTCAATCAACATTAATATTGACAAGCATTCACGTCACCATATATATTCGCAAAAAAATATTTCTCAATATTTTAAACAATCATAATCTCAAACATAGTTACGCCAACATTCACATATTTTCAAAATAAATCTTCCTTAGTACTCAAGAAATCATGCACTCAAATATCATTATTTCGGCGTATATATACTTCTTGTTATCCTTCACTCAAATTTTATTATTTATTGCTAAAGAATAGCTTATTCAATTTACTCAACTCTTATCTCGTCACTCGTTCTTATCTCAATCAAAATTTAAGAATTTCAAATACTCGGATTAATTTAATTACTTGGGAGACTCAAAGCTAATTTTAGCGGCCTAACGGCTCTTCTTTCATATCACCCGACGATGGCCTCTTTTGAGGACTTACCACAAAATAAGGGATTAAACATTTACATCGGAAAATTTCCCACACGTCAACATGACGGTCTAAACTTCGAATCGATCTAACACGAGCTAACACTTCGAGTCCAATTCTACAAGCTAACCATACATCGAGTCATAAAATAATACTATACATCACTGCGGAAAGGTAAAAAGAGTTCAACTCTTAGATAGAAAAGTAAATATTGTTCGAAATTCTCACAACTTCCTTGAACTGATTCTAAACATTAGAATCATCTCACTCGGGCGTCATCGTGATACTGCTCTTCATCGGGATACTCTCGGGGTCCTCCTCTGGGTTTCCTCCTCTGGATCCTTTTCTGGATCAACTCCCTCCTCTGGATCCCCTTCGGGATCTTCCCTCCTCCTCCTTCTGCGCCATCATTCAATATGTCAAACGCTCACGCTCAGCTGCCCTCAACTCTTCTTCAAAAGTCGCGGAGGGTGTAGTTGACGTTTCCCAAGGTTGATCATGTCTCCAGTGTCCTTGTCCTCAAATCGAGCATTGACATCCTCTAATTCTGACTCGACCCACGGGGGTGTCTCGAGATTATTCTCGCTGCATCGGAGGTAAGATGCCACATCGGCTGGAGCGTCAAAACTCTGGCATACGTCCTTCATAGGGCTCATACTGGGGTCAGAGCAAACGTATAT